>JAIUJO010000103.1:417500-1102500 GCA_023846275.1 Vanilla planifolia
TTCTTCTCTTCTTCTTCTTTTTCCTTATCTTCAACTTTCTCTTCTTCTTTATATTTTCTTCTTCTTCTTCTTCTACTTCTACTTCTTCTTCTTCTTCTTCTTCTTCCTCCACTTCTTCTTCGTCTTCTTCTTCTTGTTGTTCTCCTCGTCCTCCTCCTCCTTCTACTTCTTCTTCTTGCTCTTCTCCTTCTTCCTTTTCCTCTTCTTCTTTTTCTACTCCATCTTCTTCCATCTTAGACCATTAGTTACCTCTTCAAGAGTTTGAGAAGACTCCATTGAATGTATCTCTCAAGTAAATTCTTATTGCCACATTACCTTTGGTTATCATCCATGAAGTCTTTGATTACAAAAATTGTTTAGGAAGGTTAGTTGTAATAATATTATGGTAAGAAGGGAGAAGGAGAGACATAAAGTAGATCTCTTAGGTCCTTGTTGGATGGTTAATTGGCTTTATTTAAGAGGAATCAAGGCTTGACCATGGGTTTGTAGAGAGAGGATGATCAAAGTGACGGTTTTGAAAGTGAAAGGGGGGAAAGAAGAGAAGAGGTTGTGATTTAATTTTAGGTGAGGCAAACTTAAGGAAGGGAAAGCATGTGAGAATTTTGGAGGTTTTGGAGTGAGGTATTTGGCAAAAGATTAAGCAAGCATGAAATGGAGAGGGTTTTGAGGTTTAAGATGGTTTTTAGGTTTATTGAGTTTTCTTAGACTAAAAAGGAAAAAAAAAGAGAGTAAGAAGGAGGTCATTTAGACTTTCAAGATGATGGATTGATATTCAAGTCTAGTCAAGCATAAGCACTCAAGCTATGCAAGAGTTATCACCAAAAAAAATTATCTAAAACTTTCATTTTTCTTGTATTTTTTTAATACAAGAGTTCTTGAAAAAGAATAAAAATGGAAAGAGATGTTCATGGAGATAAAAATCTTAATTAATCTCTTCTTAATTTTCAAAACAACTTATTTTCGGAAAGAAAGCATGAAAAAATTAAAAGAGATCACGAAGACATTAAAAGGATAATGCTATTCTAAACCTTGGCACTTTTTATGTAATTTGTTTAAAGGAATTCATCCAAAAGGGAGCTTAACTAGCCAAAGCAAGTATCAAAGAGATTGAAAATCCATGAATAGCTCCCAACCATGCCTTCTGTTGACTTAATCTATGGAAAGGTGTCCAATGTGGTGTCAAGTGAAGGAACCAAGAAAATTTTAATTGAACTATGATGTACTATAATAAACTATGATAAAGCACTCATAAATCATGAAGAGTTATCATATGAAATGAGCAAAGTTATGTGTCATCATCTACAAAGATTGTGAAGCAAGGTTATATCTGAGTAGCTTTGTGATTGGTTTATGCTTTATGTAGTTTCTATGGATTAAAGGAGGTTCAAACTCCACATTTAGTGTTGCATCACCTTGAAGGAAAATCATTTAAGACCTATCGAGACTTTTCATCTCTCTTTAGGGCCATGGAGACAAGTTTAAGTACACGTTAGTATTATTTTGTTGATTTTTAGAGGGAATCAAGCATGCCCTTATAAACTAATTCTAAAATCTTTCAAGGCAAACACTTTTTTAAATGTAATAATGAGAATATTTTAATTACTTCCAATCTCATTTGAGCCAAAGCATCTTTTTTTATTTAGAATTTCTTAACCACCATCGTGTTCACACGACTTATTGCAAATAATGATGTGTGTTTGGTATTGTGGATATCGCAGTTTTGTTGATTCTTTATTTTGGAATACCTTCAATAAGATGGGCATTTGTTGAAGTCGTGTTCTCCCCTATGTTGGTTCTCCAATCAGCTTCTTGGGAGAATAAACAAAGCTTAAAGTTAGCTTTCTTTTTTAGCATATGGGAATGAAATATAAGTAGTCATGTAGATGGAAAATTTTATGAACATGACAATATCTTTATTTGTAATTTTTGATTTACCTACAATAAATAAATTTCACATTATGGCTTCAACACCTTCGGTGTATAAATTTTACAACCTATTTTTATTATGTCGAGATATTGTTTCATTTGATAATGCGATTCAGACCAAAGAGGGTTTTATTCTCAAAACTTTTTTAGACAATTTACGGCTAAATTATCACATAAATCTCCAAATGATTCTCTTTACAGTCAATGTGTGACTATTTATTTTTATACCCTTCAAACTAAAATCCTACAAAAAACTACTCTTTGTTAAATAATTTCAATCATGGTCATCACCCGTCAGGTACTCCTCACACTATTTGATCCCTTGTGTTCAGATAAAGTCTTACGCCATTATGTTTCGCATGTTTAAGGAGAACTGCTCCAGTTGAAGATTTGCTACCATAGTACAATGTTGGAAAGTCGTGGCATTTCATCAATTTATTGAACATCTTGGTTCTTCCTCATAGATTGTTTTTTTTTCTTTCCTTGTTGATCTTTTAGTTCCTTCCAAAGTATATGTATATTTATTAACTTGAATGGAGAGCAAAGGGTTTGAATTAATAGCAAATTAGACTCAGCTAGGCTAAGTTAGGCTAGGTTAGGCTAGGCTAGGCTAGAGCAGAGTTGAAAAGTTTAGAGTAGAGTAGAGCATAGTAGAATAGAGCAGAGTACAGTAGGGCAGAGTAGAGCAGACTAAAGCAAAGCAGAGTAGAGAAGAGTAGAGTAGAGTAGAGTAGAGTAGAGTAAAGTAGAGCTATGTCAAGCTAAGCTAAGTTAGGCTAGATTAAAGTATAGTATAGTAGAGTAGAGTAGAGTATAGTAGTGTAGAGTAGAGTAGAGTACATTATAGTAGAGTAGAGTAGAGTAGAGCAAGGTTAGGCTAGGCTAGGCAAGGCTTGGCTAGGCCAGGCTAGGATATGCTTGGTTAGAGAAGAGTATAGTAGAGTAGAGTAGAGTAGAGTAGAGAAAAGCAAAGTAGAGCATAGTAGAGCTGAGCAGAGCAGAGTTGAACAAAGCATAGCAAGGTAGATTGGAGAAGTGCAGAGCAGAATAGAGCAGAGTAGAGTAGAGTAGAGTTAGATTAGGCTAGGAGATGTTAGGCTAGAGTTTAGTAGAGTACAGTATAGTAGGATAGAGCTAGGTGAGGCTAGGCTATGTTAGAGTAGAGTGGAGTTGAGTGGAGTAGAGTAGAGTAGGGTAGAGTAGAGTAGAGTAGAATAGAGTTGAGTAGAGTAGATTAGTGTAAAGTATAGTAGGGCTCGGTTGGGCTAAGCTAAGCTAGGCTTGGTTAGGTTAGAGTAGAGTAGAATAAAGTAGAGTAAATAAAATAGAGTAGAGTAGAGCTAGGTTGGTCTTTGGTAAGTAAGAATACAGTAGAATAGAGTAAAGTAGTGCAAAGCAGAGAAGAGAATAGCAGAGTAGAGTATAACATAATAGAGCAAAGAAGAGTAGGGTAGAGCAGATTAGAACAGAGTAGAGCAAGGTTAACCTAACCTAAGCTAGAGTAGAATAGAGTAGAGTAGAATAACATATAGCTAGGTTATGCTTGGTTAGGCTAGGCTGAACTTGGCTAGAGTAGACTAGAGTAGAGAATAATAGAGTAGAGTTGTGTAGAGCAGAGGTGAGTGGAGCTGAGTAGAGAAGACCAAAGTAGAGTCGAACAGAGTATAGCAGAGCAGAGTAGAGTAGAGTCAAGTGGAGCAAAATAAGGTTAGGCTAGGTAAGAATATAGTAGAGTAGAGTAGAGCTTAGCTAGGTTATGTTAGGTTAGGCTAAGTTAGGCTAGGCTTGGCTAAGCTAAGCAAGGCTATGCTAGATTAGTAGAATAGAGTAGAGTAAAGTGGAGTAGAGCTAGTTTAGGCTAGGATAGGCTATGCAAGAGTAGAGTAGAGTAGAGTAGAGCATAGCAGAGTAGAGTAAAGTAGAGTAGAGTAGAGAAGAGCACAATAGAGTAGAGCAGAAGAGCTGAGCAGAGAAGAGAAAAGAAGAGCAGAGCAGAGTAACGAGTATTGTGGAGCAGAGTAAAGTAGAGTTAAGTTAAGAAAGGCTAGAGTAGAGTAGAGTAGATTAGAGTACAGTAGTTTGGACTAAATTATAGTTGAGCTAGGTTAGGAAATGGTAGGATAGGCTAAGATAGGCAAGGCTAAGCAAGGCTAGAGTAGAGTAAAGTAGAGTTAGTTTAGGCCAAGCTAGGCTAGGCTAGGTAAAATTGAGTTAGAGTAAAGTAGAGTAGAGTAGAGTAGAGAAAAGCAAAGAAGAGTAGAGCAGTGTGTAGTAGAGAAGAGTAGAGAAGAGTAGGGCAGGGTAAAGTAGAGTATAGTAGTGTAGAGTGAGGTTAGGCAAGGTTAGGGTAGGCTAGGCTACACTAGAGTAGAGTAGAGTAGAGTAGAGTAGAGCTAGGTTAGGCTAGGCTAGGTTACAATAGAGCAGAGTAGAGTAGAGTAGAGTGGAGTAGAGTAGAGCTGAGTAGAGTAGAGTAGAGTAGAGTAGAGTAGAGTAGAGTAGAGTAGAGAAGTGGAGAGGAGAGGAGAGGAGAGGACAGTAGAGGAGAGGAGAGGAGAGTAGATTAGAGTAGAGTAGAGCAGATAGAGTAGAGTAGAGTAGGGTAGAGAAGAGTAAAGTAGAGAAGAGCAGAGTAGAGTAGAGTAGGTCAGAGTAGGGTAGTGTTATGTTATGTTAGGATAGGTTAGGCTAGAGTAGAGTAAAGTAGAGTAGGGTAGAGTAGATTAAAGCTAACCTAAGTTAAGCTAAGCTAGCTAAGCTAGGCTAAGGTTAGCTAGACTAGAGTAAAGTAATAGAGTAGAGTATAGTAAAGTAGGGCTAGGTTAGTCTAGGATAGGTTAGGCTTGGCTAGCTAGGCTAGAGTATAGTAGAGTAAAGTAGAGTATAATAAAGAAGAATATAGTGGAGTAGAGTACAATAGAGTAGTGTAAAGTGGAGTAGAGCAGAGTAGAGTAGAGCAGAGCATAGTAGAGCAGAGTAGAGTATAGTGGGGCACAGAAGAATAGAGCCAGGTTAGGCATGGCTAGGCTAGGCTATGTTACAACAATCTAGGCTCGTGTAGAATAGAGTAGAGAAAATAGAGTATAATAGAGTAGAATAGAGTAGAGTAGCATTGAGTAGAGCTGAGCTAGGTTAGGTTAGGCTAGGCTATGCTAGGCTAAGCTAGGCTAGGCTAGAGTAGGAGAGTAGAGTAGAGTAGAACTAGGTTAGGCTTGTTAAGGTAAGGTTAGGCTAGCTAGGCTAGAGTAGAGTAAAATAGAGTAGAGTAGATGCAAATTAGAGTTGACTAGAGTAGAGTAGACTAGAGTAGAGTAGAGAAGAGCAGAGAAGGGTAGAGCAAAGAAGGCAAAACAGAGTAGAATAGAGCAAAGCAGAGCGAGGTTAGGCTAGGCTAGCCTATAGTAGAGTAGAGAAGTGTAGAGCTTGGTTAGACTAGGCTAGGTTAGAGTAGAGAAGAGTTGAGTAGAGTGGAGTAGAGTAGATTAGAGTAGAAGAGAGGAGATAGGAGGGGAGGAGAGGAGAGTAGAGGAGAGGAGAAGAGAGTTGAATAGAGTAGAGTAGAGAAGTGTAAGGCAAAGTAGAGCAGGGTAGAGTATAGAAGAGAAGTGTGGAGTATAGAAGAGTAGTGTAGAGTAGAGAAAAGTAGAGTAGAGTAATGCTAGGTTAGTTTAAACTAGGCTAGGGTAGGTAGAATAGAGTAAAGTAGAGTAAACTAGAGTTGAGCTAGGTTAGGTTAGGCTAAGCTAGGCTAAGCTAAGCAATGCTAGAGAACAGTAATAGAGCATAGTGTAATAGAGTAGAGCAAGGTTAAGTAAGCCTTGGCTAGGCAAGGTTATAGTAGAGTAGAGTAGAGTAAAGTAGACTAGAGAAGAGTAGAGTATAGTAGAATAGAGCGGAGCAGAGTAGTGTTGTGTTGAGTAGAGTACAATAGAGTAGAGTAACACAGAGTAGAGTAGAGTAGAGAAGAGCAGAGTAGAGAAGAGTAGAGTAAAGCAAAGTTAGGTTAGGCATGGCTAGGTGAGGCTAAGTAAAGATAGGCCAGGCTAGAGTAGTATAGAGTAGAGTAGAGTAAAGTAGAGTAGAGTAGAGTAGGGTAGAGTAGAGTAGAGCTGGGCTAAGTTAGGCTAAGCTATACTATGGTTGGGTAAGCAAGGCTAGGTAAGACTAGGCTAAGCTAGCCTAAACTAGGCTAGAGTAGGAGAGTAGAGTAGAGTAGAGCTATGTTAGGCTAGGGAAGGTAAGGTAGGCAAGGCTCTGTGAGAGTAGAGTAAAATAGAGTAGAGTAGAGTAGAATAGAGCAGAACTGGGCATAGCAAAATAGAACAGAGCATAGCAGAATATAGCATAGTAGAGTATAGTAGAGCTAGGTTAGGCTCGGCTAGGCTCGGCTAGGCTAGGCTAGAGTAGAGTAGAGTAGAGCTAAGTTAAGCTTGGCTAGGCTAGAGTAGAGTAGGGTAGAGTAGAGTAAAGGTGAGTAGTGTAGAGCAGACAAGAGTAGAGTAGAGTAGAGTAGAGCTAGGTTAGGTTAGGCTATGCTAGGCAAGGCTAGCCAAGGTTAGGTTAGGCTAGGCGAGGCTATACAAGGTTAGGTTAGAGTAGGGTCGAGTAGAGCAAAGTAGATCTAGATTTTGTTACGTTAGGCTAGCTAGAGTAAATAGAGTAGAGTAGAGTAGAGTAGAGTGGAGTAGAGTAGACAAGGGCAGAGTAGAGTAAAGAAGAATAGAGTAAAGCAGAGCAGAGTAGAGCAGAATAGAGTAGATTAGATTAGAGTAAAGTAGAGCTAGGTTAGGCTAGGTTTGGTTAGGATAGGCTAAGCTAAGAAAGGGTAGAGTATTGTAGAGTATGGTAAAGTAGATTAGAGTAGAGCTAGGTTGGGCTAGACTAGACAAGAGTATAGTAGGCCAGCATAGAGTAGAGTGGAGTAGAGAAAAGCAGAGCATAGTAGAGCAAAGCAGAGCAGGTTAGAGCAGAGCAAAGCAATGTTTAGCTTGGATAAACTAGGCTAGGTTAAAGTACAGTGGAGTAGAATAGAGTAGAGTAGGGTTGAGTGGAGTAAAGTAAAGCAAAGTTAGGTTAAGTTAGGCTAGGCAAGGCTATGTTAGAGTAGAGTATAATGGAGTAGAGTATTGTAGAGTAAATTAGAGAAGAGTAGAGTAGAGTTGAGTAATGTAGAGTATAGTTGAGTAAAGTAGAGTAGAGCTAGATTAGGCAAGGCTAGTTTAGGCTAACTAGAGTATTATATAGTAGAGCTAAGTTAGGCTAAGCTAGTTTAGGCTAAACTAGGCTTGAGTAGAGTAGAGCAGAGAAGAGCAGAGTATAGTAGAGTAGAGCAGAGTAGGGAAGAGTAGAGAATAGAAGAGTAATGTAAAGTAGAGTAGAATAGAGTAGAGTATAGTAGAATAATGTAAAGTAGAGTAGAATAGAGTAAGGTTGATCAGAGTTGAGCAGAATAGAGTAAAGTGGAGCAGAGTAGATTAGAGCAGAATAGAGTAGAGCAGAGCAAAGTAGAGTAGTGTAGAGTAGAGTAGAGCTAGATTAGTCTAAGCTAGGCTAGCTTATGTTAAGTTAGAGTAGAGTAGAATAGGGTAGAGTAAAGTAGAGTAGAGTAGAGTAGTGTGGACTATAGTTGAGTAGAGTGGAATAGAGTAGAGTAGAGTAGAGTAGAGTAGAGAAGAGTAGAGTAAAGTAGAGTAGAGTAGAGGTTTGTAGAGTTGAGTAGAATATAGTTTAGTAAAGTAGAGTAGAGTGGAGTAGAGGAGAGTCAGGCTAGGTTAGGTAAGGCTAAGCTAGGGTAGGGTAGAGTAGTGTAGAGTAGAGTAGAGTAGAGCTAGGTTTAGTTAGGCTAGGATTGGTTTTGCTTGGCTAGAAGAGAGTAGAGTAGAAGAGTGTACAGTAGAGTAGAGCAGAGCATAGTTTGGTAAAGTTGAGTAGAGCAGAATAGACTTCCAGAGCTGAGTAGAGTAGAATGGGGCAAAGCTGAGTTGAGCATAGCAATATAGAGTAGAGAAGAATAGAGCAGATCTAGGTTATGCTAGGTTAAGCTAGGTTAGGCTAGGATAGAGTAGAGTAGAGTAAAGCAAAGGTTAGTAGAGCTAGCTTAGGTTAAGCTAGGCAAGGCTAGGTTAAAGTAGAGTAGAGTAGAGCAAAATTAGGCTAGGGTAGGTTAGGCTAGGCTAGAGCAGAGTTAAGTAGTGTAGAGTAGAGAAGAGCTAGGATAGGCTAGGCTAGGCTGGATAACATTAAAGTGGAAGAGAAATGAATAGAAAAGAGGAGAGCAGAGCAGAGCAAAGCAGAGCGAAGGAGAGCTAAGTTTGGCTAGGCTAGCCTAAATGAGACTAAGCCCGAATAGAGTAGAGAGTAGAATAGGGTATGGAGAGTAGAGTAGAACTAGGTTAGGCAAGCTAGGTTAAGCTAGGTTAGGTTAAGTTAAGTAGAGTAGAGTATAGCAGAGTAGAGTAGAGTAGATTAGAGTAGAGTAGAGTAGAGCTAGGTTAGGCTAGGTAATATTAGAGTATAGTAAAGTAGAGTATAGTAGAGTAGAGTTAGGTTAGTCTACTCTAGGCTTGGCTAGGCTAAACAAGACTAGACTAGAGTAGAGAAGAGTAGAGTAGAGTAGAACAAAGATAGGCATATTAAAGCAGAGTAGAGTAGAGCTAGGTTTGGCTATGCTTGGTTAGGCTAGAGTAGAGTAGAGCAAGGTTAGGCTACATTTGGCCAGGCTAGGCAAGGTTAGAGTGGCTATGCAAGGCTAGCTTAGCCTAGGCTAGAGTATAGTGGAATAGCATAGAGTAGAATAGAGTACAGTAGTGTAGATAAGAGTATAATAGAGAAGAATAGGAAAGAGTAGAGTAGAGCAAAGTAGAGTAGAGCTAGGTTAGGTTAAGCTAGGTAAAGTTTGGCTAGGCTAGGTTAGGTTAGGCTTGGTTAAAGTAGAGTAGAGTAGAGTAAAGTAGAGTAGAATAAAGTAGATTAGAGTAGAATAGTGTAGAGTTGAGTAGAGTATTGTAAAACAGAGTAGTGTAGAGTATAAAGAGTATGGTAGATTAGAGTAGAGTATAGCTTTGTTGGGCTAGGCAAGAATAGAGCAAAGTAGAGTCGACTAGAGCTAGGTTAGGTTAGGTTAGGCTAGGCTAGAGTAGAGTGGATTAGAGTAGAGCAGAGCAGAGTAGAGTAGAGTAGAGAAGAGTAGGGCATATTAGAGTAGAGCAGAGTAGTGTAGAGTAGAGTAGAGTAGTGTAAAGTAGAGGAGAGTAGAGCATAGTAGAAAAGAGTAAAGCAAGGTAAAGTAGAGCATAGTAGAGCTAAGTGAGGCTAGGCTGGGCTAAGCTAAACAAAGCAGGCTGGGCTAAGCAAGAGTATAATAAAGAAGAGTAGAGTAGGGTAGAGTAGAGTAGAGGTTGGTTAGGCTAGGCTAGCTTAGAGTAGAGTAGAGTAGAGTGAAGCATAATAGAGTAAAGTAGAGTAGAGCTTGGCTAAGTTATATTAGGGTAGCTAGCCTAAGTTAGGCTAGGCTATGGTAGAGTAGAGTAGAGTAGAGTAGAGAAGAGTGGAGTAGAGTATAGTAGAGTATTGTAGAGTGTACTAGAGTAGAGTTGACTAGAGTAGAGTAGAGCAGAAAGAGTTAGGCTAAGCATTGCTAGTCAAAGCAAGGCTATGCTAAAATAGAGTAGAGTAGAGTAGAGTAGTGAAGAGTATAATAGAGTAGAGTAGAGTAGAGTATAGTAGAGTAGAGTAGAGAAGAGTAGAGTAGAGTAGAGTAAAGTAGAGTTGAGTTAGGCTAAGCATTACAAGACTAGGCAAGGCTAAGCTAGGCTAGAATAGAGTATAATAAGGTAGAGTTGAATAGAGCTGAGTAGAGCTAGGTTAGGCTAGGTTAGGCTAAGCTAGGTTAGACTAGAGTAGAGTAGAGTAGAGTAGAGTATAGTAGAGCAGAGCATAGTGGAGATGAGTTGAATAGAGTAGAGTGGAGAAGAGTAGAGAAGAGCTTAATAGAATAGAGTAGAGTTGAGTAGAGCAGAGAAGAGTAGAGTAAAGTAGAGCTAGGTTAAGCTAGGCTATGCTAAGCCTAGCTTGGCAAGGCTAGGCTTCGCTAAGCTAAAATAGTGTAGAGTATAATATAGTAGAGTAGAGTAGAGTAGAGTAGATTAGAGAAGAGTATAGTAGAGTAGAGAAGGTTTGAGTAGATTAGAGTAGAAGTATGTTATGCTAGGCTAGGTTGGGCAAGGCTAGAAATAGTTTAGTAAAGTAGAGTAGAGTATAATAGAAAAAAGTAGAGCTACGTTAGGCAAGGTTAGGCTATGTTGGGTTAAAGTAGAGTAGAGTAGAGTGTAGTATAGTACAGTAGAGTATAGTAGATTATAATAGAGTAGAATAGAGTTAGGATATGCTTGACAAGGCTAAGTTAGGCTTTGTTAGAGTAGAGTAGAGTAAGGTAGAGTAGAGTAGAGTAAATTAGAGCTCAATTAGTTTAACTTAAATAAGGCTAAGCTAGACTAGGATAGGCTAGAGTGGAATAGAGTAGAGTAGAATAGAGAGGACTAGAGTAGAATAGAGTATAGTAGAGTAGAGTAGAGTAGAAAAGATTAGAGTAAAGTACAGTAGAGTAGAGTAGAGTAGGGTAGAGTAGAGTAGAGTAGAGTATAGTAGAGTAATGCTAGGTTAAGTTAGGCTAGGGCAGGTTAGGTAAGAGTAAAGTAGAGTAGAGTAGAGTTGAGCAGAGTAGAGTAGAACATAACAGAGCAGAGTAGAGTAGAGCATAGCAGAGTAGAGTAGAGTAGAGCAAAGTAGAGTAGAGTAGAGTAGAGTAGAGCATAGAAGAGTAGAGCTAGGTTATTCTGGGCTAGGCTTGGCTAGACTAGTCTTGGCTAGGCTAGAGTAAAGTAGAGTAGAGTAGAGTAATGTGTAGTAGAGTAAAGTCTTATATATTAGAGTAGAGTAGAGTAAGTGTAGTAGAGTAGATTAGAGTAGAGTATAGTAGAGCTAGGTTAGGCTAGTGTAAAATGAAGTAAAGTGGAGTAGAGTAAAGTAGAGCTAGATTAGGCTAAAATAGGCTAGGTTAGAGTAAAATAGAGTAGAGTAGAGTAGAGTAGAGTAGAGTAGAGTAAAATAGAGTAGAGTAGAGAAGAGTATTGTAGAGTAGAATATATTAGAGCTAAGTTAGGCGAAGCTAGGCTTGGCTTGGGTAGGCTAGGAAAGCTAAGTTAAGCTACAGTAGAGTAAAGTAGAGTAGAGTAGAGTAGAGAAGAGTATAGTAGAGTAGAGTAGAGTAAAGTATAGTAGAGTAGAATAGAGTGGAGTAGAGTATTCTATAGTATATTAGATTTGAAAGACTTAGGCTAGGGTAGGCTTGACCAGGCTAGAGTATAGTAGAGTAGGGTAGAGTAGAATAGACTAGAGTGGAGTAGATTAGAGTAGAGTAGAGTAGAGTGGAGTAGAGCTAGGTTAGGCTTGGCAAGGCTAGTCTAAGCAAGGCTAGGCTAAGCTTGTGTAGACTAGAGTAGAGTAGAGTAGAGCTAGGCTAAGTTAAAAATAGATTAGGCTAGGCTAGAGTAGAGTAGAGTAGAGTAGAGTAGAGTAGAGTAAAGTAGAGCAAAGCAAAGCATAGCTTAGCAGAGCAGAGTAGAACAGAGTAGTGCTGAGCAGAGTAGAGTAGAGAAAAGTAGAGTTAGGATAAGCTACTCTAGGCTAGGCTAGGCTAGAGTAGAGTAGAGTATAGTAGAGTATAGTATATTAGAGTAGACTATAGTAGAGTAGCATAGTTTTTAGTAGAGCAGAGTAGAGCTAGGTTAGGTTAGGCTAGGCTAGAGTAGTTTAGAGTAGAGTAGAGCTAAGTTTAGGGTAGGATAGGGTAGGCTAGTCTAGGTTTGAGTAGAGTAGAGTAGAGTAGAGTAGAGTAGAGCAGAGTAGAGTTGAAAAGGGTTGGTTAGGCTAGGCTAGGCTAGGTTAGGTTAGGTTAGGCATAGGTAATCTAGGCTAGAATAAAGTATAAAGTAGAATAGAGTAGAGTAGAGTAGAATAGTGTAGAGTAGATTATAGTAGAAGATAGAAGAGTAGACCAGAGTAGAGCAAAGAATAGCATAGTAGAGTAGAGTAGGGCTAAGTTAGGCTAGGGTAGAGTAGAGTAGAGTAGTGTAGAGTAGTGTGGAGTAGAGTAGAGTAGAGTAGAATAAAGTAGAGAAGAGTAAGGATGAGTTAGGCTAGGCTAAGTTAGAGTAAAGTAGAGAAGTGTAGAGTAAAGTAGAATCGTGTTTGGTTAGGCTAGACTAGGCTAAGTTTGAGAAAAGTAGAGTATGGTAGAGTAGAGTATAGTATGATATAGTAGAGTATAGTAGAGTAGAGTTGAGTAGAGCTAGGTTAGGCTAGGGTAGGAAAGGATAGATGAGGCTAGAGTAAAGTAGAGTAGAGTAGAGTAGAGTAGAGTATACTAAAGGAAGGAGAGGAGAATTGAGCAGAGCAGAGCAGAAAAGTAGAACAGAGTAATGTAGAGTAGAGTAGAGCAGTGCAGAGTAGAGCAAAACAGAGTAGAGTCGAGAAGAGCTAAGATAGGCTCGGGTAGGCTATGCTAGAGTAGGGTAGAATGGAGTAGAGTAGAGTAGAGTTAAGTTAGACTAGGCTAGTATAAAGTAGGTTAGGCTAGGGTTTTTAAGAGTAGAGTTGTGTAAAGTAGAGTAGAGTAGAGCTAGATTAAGCTAGACTAAGCAAGGCTAAAGTAGACCAGAGTAGAGTGGAATATAGTAGAGCATAGTAGAGTATAGAAGAGTTGAGTTGAGTGGAGTTGAGTAAAGAGTATAATAGAGGAGAGGAGTGGAGAGGAGATGACCAAAGACGAGAGGAGAGGAGAGCAGAGGAGAGTAGTGTAGAGAAGAGTAGTGCAAAGTAGAGCATAACAGAGAAGAGCAGAGTAGGGAAGAGCTGAGTAGACCAAAGCAAAGTAGAGAAGATCATAGAGTATAGGATAGTAGAGTAGAGTAGAGAAAAGTAAAGCTTTATAGAGTAGAGTAGAGTAGAGTAGAGGTAGGTTATGCTAAGCGAAGCTAGGCTAGGCTAGAGTAGAGTAGAGTAAAGTAAAATAGAGTAGAGTAGAGGAAAGTAGGGATTAGCGAGGAAAAGCTCGAATACGGTATAATAGAGTAGATTAGAATAGAGTAGAGCAAAGTAATGTAGAGTAGAGTAGAGTAGAGCATAGAAGAGGAGAGCAAAGCTAAGCAGACGAATGTAAAGCTAGGCTAGGCTAGGCTATGTTAGACTAAAGAGTAGACAAGAATATAGTAGAGTAGAGCAGTGTAAAATAGAGCTAAGATAGGTTAGGTTTGGCTATGCAAAGTTACAGTAGAGTAGAGTAAAGTAGACTAGAGCAGAGTAGAGAAGAGGAGAGCGAAGCAGAGCAGAGTAGCGTAAAGCAACGCAGAGTAAACTAGAGTCAAGTAGAGTAGGGCGAAGTAGAGTAGAGCAGTGTAGAGCAGAGCTAGGTTAGGCTAGGCTAAGCTAGAGTAGAGTAGAGAATAGTAGGGCTTGGTTAGGCTAGGCTAGGTTAGAGTAAAATAGTATAGGATAGAGTATAATATTGTAGAGTAAGGTTGAGTAGAGTAGAGTAAAGTTAGGTTAAGTTAGGCCAAGCTAGGCTAGGTTATGGTAGGTTAGGCTAGGCTAGGGTAGAGTAGAGTAGAATAGAGTAGAGTAGAGTAGCATAGAGAAGAGTAAAGTATAGCATAGCTCTATTATGCTAGCCTAGTGTAGGATAGGCTAAGCTAGAGTAGAGTAGAGCAGAGTAGAGTATAGCAGAGTAGAGATGAGTAGAGCAGAGTAGAGAAGAGCAGAGCAGAGTAGAGCAGGGCATAGTAGAGCTAAGATAGTTTAAGCTATGCTAGGCTCGGCTAGGTTAGAATAGAGTAGAGTAGAATACAACAGAGTAAAGTATGGTATAGTAATGTAGACTAGAGTAAAGCTAGGTTATGTTAGGTGAGGATAGGATAGACTAGGCTAGGCTAAGCTATGTAAGAGTAAAGTAGAGTAGAGCTATGTTATGCTATGCTAGGTTAGGCTTGGCTAGGCTAGTCTAGAGTATAGTAGAGTAGAGTAGAGCAGAGCAGAGTAAAGAATAACATTGTAGAATAGAGTAGAGTAGAGCCGAATAGAGCATAATAGAGTAGAGCATAGCAAAATAGAGTTAAGTTAGGATAGGCTAGGCTATGTTAGGTTAGGCTAGGCAAGGCTACGTAAGAGTAGAGTAAAGTAGAGTTGAATTGAGTAGAGTAAAGTAGAGTAGAGTGGAGTAGAGCAAAGCTAGGTTAGGCTAGGCTAACCTAGGCAAGACTAGGCTAAGCTATAATAGGATAGACTAGGCTAGGATAAAGTAGAGTAGAGTATGGCTAGGTTAGGCTAGGCTAGAGTATAGAGCAGAGAAGAGTAAAATAGAATAGAGAAGTGTAGAGTGGAGAAGAATAGAGTAGAGCATAGTAGTGCAAAGCATATTAGAGTATAACAGAGTAGAGCAGAGTAGAGCTAGGTTAGGCTAGGCTAAGCTAGGCTAGGAAAGGCTAAGCTTGAGTGGAGTAGAGTAGAGCAGAGCTTGGTCAGGCTAAGGTAATTTAGGTTAAGAGTATAATAGAGTAGAGTAGAGTAGAGTATAACAAAGTAGAGTAGAGTATAGTATAGTAGATTAGAGTTAGGTTAGGATAGAATAGGTTATGCTAGGCTAGGATGGGGTAGGCTAGGGTATGCTAAGGTAGACAAGAGTAAAGTAGAGTAGAGTAAAGCTAGGTTTGGCATGGCTAGGCTAGAGTAGAGTAGAGTAGAGTAGTATAGTTTAGAGTAGAGTAGACTAGAGAAGAGTTATGTAGAGTAAAGTAGAGTAGAGCAGAGTAAAGTAGAGTAGAGTAGAGGAGAGGAAAGCATAATAGTGCAGAGCAAAGCAAAGAAGAGTAGAGTAGAGTAGAAGGGCAAAGCAGAGAATTGTAGAGTAGAGTATAGTAGAGCAATGTATAGCATAGCAAAGTAAAGAAGAGTAGAGTAGAGTAGAAGAGAAAAATAGAGCATTATAGAGTAGAGTAGAGTAAAGCAGTGCAAAGTAGAGAAGAGTATAGCTAGGTTATTCTATGCTAGGCTAGGCTTGGTAAGAGTAGAGTAGAGCAGACTAGAGTAGAGTGGAGTTGAGTAGAGCTTAGTTAGGCCAGCATTGGCTAAGTAGGGTAGGCTAGGCTAAGTTGGAGTGGAGTAGAGTATCGTATGGTACAGTACAGTGGAGCTTGATTAAGTAAGGCTAGGCTTGGTTAAGTTAGACATGTGTAGAGTAGACTAGAGTAGAGTAGAGTAGAGTGGTTTAGAGTAGAGTAGAGTAAAAGAGAGGAGAGAAGAGGAGAGGTGAGCAGAGCATAACGAAGAAGAGTAGAGTAGAGTAGAGAATAGTAGATCAGAGTAGAGTAGAGAAGAGAAAAGAAGAGTAGAATAGAGTAGAGTAGAGCTAGGTTTGCATAAGCTAGGCTAGGTTAGGCTAGTATAAAGTAGAGTAGAGTATAGTAGAGTAAAGAAGAGTAGAGTAGAGTAGAGGAGAGTAGAGTAGAGCAAAGAAAAGTAGAGCAAAGTAGAAAAGAGTATAGCATAGTAGAGTAGAGTAGAGAAATGCTAGTTTAAGATCGACTAAACAAGGCTAAACTAGAGCAGAGTAGAGTAGAGTAGAGAAGAGTAGAGTATAATAGAGTTAAGTTAGGTTGGGTAGGTTCAATTTTAGTAGAGCAGAGTAGAGCAGAGTAGAGTAGAGCAGAGTAGAACCGAGTAGAGTAGACCAGAGAATAGTAGAGCAGAGAAGAGCTAGGTTGAGCAAGACAAGGGAGAGTAGAACAATATATAATAAAGTAAATTAGAGTAGAGCTAAGTTATGTTAGGTTATGTTTGACTAAGTTAGAGTAGATTAGAGCAGAGTAGCAGACAACAGGGTAGAGAAAGTTAGAATAGAGCAGAGTAGAACAGAGTAGAGCAGAGCTAGGTTAGGCTAAGCTAGGCTTGGGTAGGCTCGGCTAGTTAGAGTAGAGTAGAGTAGAGTTGAGTAGAGTAAAGTAGAGCAAAGCAAAACAGAGTAGAGCAGTGTAAAGCAAGATAGAGTAGAGAGGAGCAAAGAAGTGCCGAGTAAAGTAGAGCAAAGCAAAATAAGTGTAAAGAAGCTCAAAGTAAAGCAGAATAAATCAGAGCAGAGCAGAGTAGAGTATAATGGAGCATAGAAAATTAAAGTAGAGCAAAGCAGAGGAGAGCAAAGAAGAGTATATTAGAGGAGATCAATGTTAGGTTAGGTTAGGCTATAATATAGTAGAGTAGTGTAGAGTACAGCAAGGTTAGGCTAGGCCCGACTAGGTTAGGCTAGGTTAGAGTAGTTAGGAAAAGAGAGGCTAGGTTAGGCTAGAGTAGAGTAGAGTAGAGCTGAGCTGAGTTGAGATAAGAAGAGCCAAGAAAAGTTGAGTAGAGTAGAGCAGAAAAGAGCATAGTTGTGTACAATAGAGTAGAGTATAGTAAAGAAGGGTTAGGCTATGCTAGACTAACTTGGGCTAGTCTAAGTTAGGAAAGGTTAGAGTAAAGTAGAGTAGAGTCAAGAAGGGTAGAGAAAAGTAGAGTAGAGTAGAGTAGAGCAGAGTAAAGAAGAGTATATCAGAGTAAAGTGGAGTAGAGCAGAGTAGAGTAGAGCAGAGTAGAATAGAGTAGAGCAGAGCAGTTTATAGTAGAGTAGAGTAGAGGTAAGTTAGGCTAAGCTATGTTAGGTTGGGCTAGGTTAGGCTATGCTATGAATTTTAGGTTTGAATAGAGTAGAGTATAACAAAGTAGAATAGAGTAGAGTAGAGCTAGGTTAGGCTAGGCTAAGTTGGGCTAGTTTAGGCTAGGCAATGGTAGGCTATGCTGGGCTAAGCTAGAGTAGAGTAGGGTGGAGTAGTGCTAGGTTAGGGTAGGCTAAGCTAGGATAGGGTAGAGTACAGAGTAGAGCAAAATAGAAGGGAGCAAAGTAGAGTAGAGTAGAGTAGAGTGGAGAAGAGCAGAGAAGAGTAGAGTAGAGTAGAGCATAGCATAGCAGAGCAAAGCAAAGCAAAGTTGAGCTAGATTAGGCTAAGTTAGGCTAGGCTAGGTTAAGAAATGCTAGGCTAAGCAAGGCTAGACTAGAGTAGAGTATAGAGTAGAGTAGGTTAGGCTAGGCTATGTTTGGGTAGGCTAGGCTCGGCTAGATAAGGCTAGGCTAGAATAGAGTAGAGTAAAGTAGAGTAAAGAAGAACAAGGTTAGGTTAGGCTAGGCTAGGCAAGGTTAGAGTAGAGTAGAGTATAATGGAGTAGACTAGAGTATAGTAGAGAAGAGTAGAGTAAAGTAGAGCAGACCGGAGTAGAGTTGACTAGAGTCGAGTAGAGTAAAGCAAAGGAGAGCAGAGGAGAGCAGAGCAAAGCAAAAAAGAGTAGTGCAGAGCAAAGTAGAAGAGAAGAGCAGAGAAATGAAGAGTAGAGTAGAGCAGAGCAGAGAACACTAAGACAGAGTAGAGCTAGGTTAGGCTAGGTGAGTGTGTAGTAGTGTAGAGTAGAGTAGTGTAGAGTAAAGTAGAATAGAGTTAGGTTAGGCTAGGTTAGGCTAGAGTAGAGTAGAGTAATGTAGAATAGAGTAGAATAGAATAGAGTAGAGTAGAGTAGAGTAAAATAGAGTAGAGCTAGGTTAGGCTAGGCTAGGCTAGGTGAGGGTAGGTTGAGTTATGCTAGAGTAGAGTAGAGTAGAGTAAAGGAGAGTAGAGTAGAGCTAGGTTAGTCTAGGATAGGATAGAGTACAAGAGATTTGAGTAGGGTAGAGTAGAGTAGAGAAGAGGAGAGAAGAGTAAAGCGGAGTAGGAAAAAGTAGAGTAGAATAGAGCAAGGTTAGGTAATGCTAAGCGAGGTTAGGCTAGGTTAGAGTAATGTAGATTAGATCTAAGTTGGGCTTCATTAGGCAAGGCTTGGTTAAAGTATAGTAGAGTAGAGTAATGTAGAATAGAGAAGAGTAGAATAGAGTAGAGTAGAGAAGAGTGGAGTAGAGTAGAGTAGAGAGAGAAGAGTAGAATAGATTAGAGTATAGTAGTGTAGAGTAGAGTATAGTAGAGCTAGGTTAGGCTAAGCTAGGCTAGGGATGGCTAAGTTAGGTTAGGCTATGCTTGGTTAGGTTAGGCCAGCCTAGGCTAGAGTATAATGGAGTATAGTAGAGTATAGTAGAGCTTGGCTAAGCTAGGCTAGGCTAGAGTATAATAGAGCAGAGTAGAGTAAAGAAGAGTAGAGAAGAGCAGAGCATAGCAGAGTAGAGCAAAGCATAACAGAGCAGAGTAGACTAAAATAAAGCAAAGCATAGTAGAGTAGAGCTGAGCTGAGCTAGGTTATGTTAGGCTAAGCTAAGCTAGGCTTTACTAGGCTGGGCTAGTTTAGAGTAGAGTAGAGTATAATAGAGTACAGTAGAGTATAGTTAGCTTTGGCAAAGCTAGGTTAGGCTAGGCTAGAGTAGAGTAGAGTTGAGTTGAGTAGAGTAGAGTAGAGTATAGTAGAGTAATGTATAGTAGAGCAAGGTTAGGCTAAGCTAGGCTATAGTAGAGTATAGTAGAGTAGAGGAGAGTAGAGTAGATTAGAGCTAGGTTAGGCTAAGTTAGGATCAAGTGTAGTCGAGTTGAGTAGAGTAGGGTAGAGTAGAGTAGAGTTGGGTAAAGTATGGCAGAGTAGAGTAGAGCAGAGCTAGGTTTGGCTAAGCTAAGCTAGGTTAAGCTAGGAAAAAGTACTATAGATTAGAGCTAAGTTGGGCTTGGCTTGGCAAGGCTTGGTTAAAGTTGAGTAGAGTAGAGTAATGAAGAGTAGAGAAGACTATAATAGAGTAGAGTAAAGTAAAGTAGTGTAGAGTAGAGTAAAGTGTAGCTAGGTTAAGTTAAGCTAGGCATGGCTTGGCTCGATTAGGTTAGGTTAGGCTATGCTAGGTTAGCTAGGATAGGCTAGAGTAGGCTAGGCTAGTGTGGAGTAAAGTAAAGTAGAGTAGAGTAAAGTATAGTAGAGCTAGGTTAGGATTGGCTAGGATAGAGTATAGTAGAGTAGAGTAGAGTAGAGTAGAGTGGAGTAGAGTAGAGTAAAGAAGAGTAGAGTAGAGTAGTATAGAGTAGAGTAAAGTAGAGTAGAGCAAAAAAGAGCAAAGCTAGGTGAGGCTAGGCTAGGCAAGGTTAGGCTAAGCCAGAGTAGTGTAAATTAGAGTTAAGTTGGGCTTGTCTAGGTTGGGCTTGGTTAGAGTGGAGTAGAGTAGAGTAAAATAGGGTAGAGAAGAATAGAATAGGGTATAGTAGAGTAGAGTATAATAGAGTATAGTAGAGCTATGTATAGCTAGGTTAGGCTAGGTTAGGCTACATGAGGCTAGGCTTGGCTAGGTTAGAGTAGAGTAGGGTAAAGTAGAGCTAGGTTATGCTAGGCTATGCTACAATATAATAGATTAGAGTAGAGTTAAGTAGAGCAAAGTATAGTAGAGTAGAGCAGAGTAGAGTAGGGCAGAGTAGAGCAATAGTGTATAACATAGCAGAGTAGAGCAGAGTAGAGTAGAGCTAGGTTAGGTAAGGCTAGTTATGAGTAGAGTAGAGTAGAGCAGAGTAGAGCTAGGTTAGGCTAGGTTAGTCAAAGAAGAGTTGAGTAGAGTAGAGCTAGGTTACGTTAGGCTAGGCTAGGTTAGAGTATAGTTGATTAGAGCATAGCAGAGTAGACTAAAGTAGAGTAGGGCTAGGTTAGGCTAAGCTAGGCAAGGGTAGATTAGGCGAGGCTAGGCTAGGCTATAGTAGAGTAGCCTAAAGTAGAGTAGGGTAGAGTTGAATAAAGTAGAGCTAGGTTAGGCTAGGCTAGGCTAGAGTATAGTAGAGGAGAGCATAGCATAATAGAGTAGAGTAGAGCTGAGCTGAGCTGAGTGGAGTAGAGCATTGCTATGTAGAGCAGAGAAAAGTTAAGTTATGCTAGGCTAGGCTTGAGTAGAGTTAGGTTAGGTTAGGCTAGGCTTGGTTACGCTAGGATAAGTTAGGCTAGGTAAGAGTAGAATAGAGTAGAGCAAAGGAGAGTAGGACTAGGTTGAGCTAGGCTAGGCAAGGATAGGCTAGATTAGAGTAGAGTAGAGTAAAGTAGAGTAGAGCAAAGCAGAGTTGAGTAGAATAGTGCTAAGTTTGGTTAGGCAAGGCTAGGTTAGAGTAGAGTAGAGTAGAGTATTAGAGCAGAGTAAAGTAGAGCAGTGTAGAGCAGAGTAAACTAAGGCTAGGTAAGGCAAGGTTGAGCAAGGCTAGACTAACTAGGTTAAGCTAGGGTAGGGTTGGCTAAAGTAGAATAGAGTAAAGTCGTGTAGAGCTAGGTTAGGCTAAGGTAGAGTACAAAGTAAAGGAGAGTGGAGTAGAGTAGAGCAAAGTAGAGCAAAGAAGAGAATTGTAAAGTATAGTAGAGTAGAGCATAGAAAAGCATCATAGAGCATAGGAGAGCTAGGTTAGGCTAGGCTGGAATAGAGTGGAGTAGAGTAAAGTGGAGCTTGGTTAGGCTACGCTTGGCTAGGTTAGAGTAGAGTAGAGTAAAGTAGAGTAGAGCATAGTTGAGTGGAGTAGAATAGAGTAGAGTGGAGTGGAGTAGAGTAGAGTAGAGTTGAGTAGAGCTAAGTTAGGTTAGGCTAGGCGAGGTTATGCTAGGGTAGGATAGGCTAGGCTAGAGTAGAGTAGTGTAGACTAGAGTAGAGTAGAGCTAAGTTAGGCTAGATAAGGTTAGATTAGAATAGAGTATAGAAGAGTTGAGTATAGTAGAGTAGAGTTGAGTAGAATAAAGTAGAGTGGTGTAGAGTAGAGAAGAGGAGATGAGAGAGGAGAGGAGAGGAGAACATAGTAGAGCTGAGTAGAGTAGAGTAGAGCAGAGCAAAGCAAAGCCATGCAAAGAAGAGTAGAGTAGAGCATAACAGAGGAGAGTAAGGTTAGGTAAGATGAGGCTAGGTTAGAGTAGAGCAGAGTGGAGTAGACTTGAGTAGAGCAAGGTTAGGCTAGGCTAGGGTAGGCTAGGTTCGGCTATGATAGAGTAGAGTAAAGTAGAGTATATTATAGTAGATTACAGTAGAGTAAAGTTAGATTAGGCTAAGTTTGGCTATAGTAGGGTCGAGTAGACAAGAGCAGAGTTGAATAGAGTAGAGTAGAGTAGAGAAGAGTATACTAGAGGAGAGGAGAGGAGGGGATAAAAGAGGTGAGGAGAGTATTATAAAGCAGAGCAGAGTGGAGTAGAGTCGAGTAGAGCAGAGAAGAGCAGAGTGGAGCGAAGTAGAGCAATGAAGAGCAAAGTAGAGCAGAGCTAAGCTGAGTAGAGCTGAGCAGAGTAGAGTAGAGTAAAGAAGAGTAGAGCAGAGTAAAGTAGAGCTAGGTTAGGCTAAGCTAGGCTTGGTTTAGAGTAAAGCTAGGTTAAGCTAGGCAAGGATAGACTAGGTTAGAGTATAGTAAAGTTTAGTAAAGTAGAGTAGAGTAGAGTGGAGTTGAGTATAGTATAGTAGAATAGAGTCGTGTAGAGTAGAGTAGATTAAAGCTAGGTTAGGCTAGGTTAGGCTTGGGTAGGATAGGCTTAATAAGGCTAGGGTAGAGTAGAGTAGAATAAAGCTTAATTAAGCTAGGCTAGGTTAGGCTAGAGTAGAGTAGAGTAGAGCATGGTTGATAAGAATAGAGCAAAGAAGAGTAGATTCTAGTAGAGAAGAGCAAAGTAGAGAAGAGTAGAGCAGAGTAGAGAAGAGTAAAACAGAGCAAAGTAGAGCTAGGTTAGGCTAGGTTTGAGTAAAGTAGAGTAGAGTAGAGTAGAATAGATTAGAGTAGAGTAGAGTTGAGTAATACAGAGTGTAGTAGAGTAGAGTATCATTGAGTAGAGTAGAGTAGACTAAAGTAAAGATTGGTTAGGTTAGGCTAGGTGAGGCTAAGCTAGGTCAGACTAGGTTAGGGCAGGTAAGAGAGTAGAGAAGAGCAGAGTAGAGTAAAGCTAGGTTAGGTTAGGCTAGGTTAGGCTAAAGTAGAGTGGAGTAGAGTAGAGTAGAGCAAAGTAGAGCAAAGCAAAGTAGAACAGAGCTTAGTGTAGTGGAGTAGAGTAGAGTAGAGTAGTGTAAAGTAGAGTAGAGCAAAGCATAGTGTAGCAGAGCTTGGTTAGGCTAGGTAGGCTAGGCAAAGCTCAGTTAGGTTAGAGTAGAGTAGAGTAGAGTATAGTAAACTAGAGTAAACTAGAGTAGAGTGTAGTAGAATATAGTAGAGTAGAAGAAAGTAGAATAAAATAAAGAAGAGTAGAGTAAATCTAAGTTAAGCAAGGTAAAGTAGAGCAGAGAAAAGTATAGTAGAGCAGAGCAGAGCATAGTAGAGCTAGGTTAGGCTAGGCTAGTCTATACTAGAGTAGAGTAGAGTAGAGCTAGGTTAGGCTAGGTTTGGCTAAATTATTTGGAGAATACTAGAATAGAGTATAAAGGAGTTGAGTAAAGTTTAGTAGAGTAAAGTAGAGTCGAGTAGAGTTTAATAGAGTAGAGTAGTGTAGACTAGAATAAAGTAGAGTAGGGCTAGGTTATGGTAGGCTAAGCTAGAGTACATTAGAGCATAGCCTACTAGAGTAGAGTAGAGTAGAGCAGAGTAGAGAAGAGAAGGGCAGAGCAGACACGAGCAGAGTAGAGCATAGCTATGTTTGACTATGCTAGGCTAGGCTAGGAGAAGCTAGGCTACAGTAAAGTAGATTAAAGTAGAGTATAGTAGAGTAGAGCTACGTTAGGCTAGGCAAAGCTAGTCTATGTTAGAGAAAAGTAGAGTAGAGTAGAGTGGAGTAGATTAGAGTAGAGTAGAGTAAAGTAGAGTAGAGCTAGATTAGGCTAAGCTAGCCTAAGGGAAGCTTGGCTAGCCTATGCTAGGGTAGAGTAAAGAAGAGCAAAGTAAGGTAGAGAAGTGTAAAGTAGAGTAGAGTAGAGTAGGTTAGGTAAGGCTAGGCTAAACTAGGCTAGAGTACTTTAAAGTATAGTAGAGTAGACTAGAGTAGAGTAGAGCAGAGTAGAGCAAAGCAAAGTATAGCATAATAGAGTAGAATAGAGAAGAGCATAATAGTGTAGAGCATAGTAGAGTAGTGCAGAGTAGAGTAGATTAAAGTAAAGCTGAGCTGAGCTAAGCAGAGAGAGCGTAACAAAGCAGAGTAGAGTAGAGCTAGGTTAGGCTAGGCTCGTTACAGTAGAGTAGAGTAGAATAGAGCAAAGTAAAGTATAGCAGAGCAGAGTAAAGCAGAGCAAAACATAGAAAACTAAAGCAAGCAGAGTGGAGTGGAGTTAGGTTAGGCTAAGCTAGGCTTGGCTTGGCTAGACTAGGCTAGGCTAGAGTAGAGTAGAGCTAGGTTCACTTAGGTTAGCTTATCGTAAACTAGGGTAGAGTAGAGTATAGTTTAGTAGAGTGGAGTAGAGTAGAGTATAGTATAATAGAGTACAGTAGAGTAAAGTTAGGTTAGGCTAGCTTAGGGTAGGCTCAACTAGGGTAGGGTAGGCTAAGCTAGGATAGAGTATATTAGAGTAGAGTTGCATAAAGTAGAGTAGAGCTTTGTTATGTTAGGTTATGCTAGAGTAGAGTCGAGTAGAGTCGAGTAGAGTAGAGTCGAGCAGAGTAGAATAATGCAAAGTAGAGTAGAGCAGAGCAGAGCACAGAAGAGCAAAGTAGAGCAAAGCAAAGTAGTAGAGTAGAGTAGAATTGTGTAGAGTAGAGTAGAGTAAAGAAGAGCAGAGTAGAGTAGTGCAGAGTAGTACAGATTAGAGCAAAGTTAAGCTAGGCTAGGCTAGGCTAAGCTTTTTTAGGTTAGAGCAAAATAGTGTAGAGTAGAGGAGAGTAAAGTAGATTAGAGTTAAATAGAGTAGAGTAGAGTAGAGCATAGTATTACAGAGTAGAGTAGAGTAGAGTTGAGTTGAGCTAGGTTAAGCTTGGCTAGGCTAGGTTAGGCTAGGGTAGATTAGATTAGGCTAGAGTAGAGTAAAGAAGAGTAGAGTAGAGTTTTGTAGAGTATGTAGAGTATAGCTGAGTATTATAGAGTAGAGCAGTGTATAGTAGAGCTAGGTTAGGTTAAGCTAGGCTAGGATACAATAGAGTACGATAGAGTAGAGTAAAGTAGAGAAGAGTAGAGCAAAGTAGAGTAGAGTAGTGTAGAGTAGAGTAGAGTAGAGCTAGGTTCAGCAAGGCTAGACTAAAGTAGAGTAGAATATAACAGAGCTAGGTTTGACTATTCAAGGCTAGGCTAAATCAGAGTTGAGTAGAGTAGAGTAGATTAGAGTAGAGTAGGGTAGCATCAAGTAAAGTAGAGCTAGGTTAGGCAAGGCTAGGGTAGGCTAGAGTACGTTAGGTTGGAGTATAGTAGAATAGGGTAGAGTAGAGTAGAGTAGAGAAGACCTAGGTTAATATGGGCTAGGCTAGTCTATGCTAAATAAAGATAGAGTAGAGTAGAATTTAATGGAGTAGAGCAGAGCAGAGCAGCATAGAGTAGAGCAGAGTAGAGAAGAGTAGAGTAGACTGGAGCAAAGCAAGAAGATTAGAGTAGAGCAAAGTAGGGTAGAGCAGAATAGAGTAGAGAAAGGGTAGGTTGGGTAGATTAGATAAGAGTACAGTAGAGTAGAGTATAGCTAGGTTGGGCTAGGCTAGGATAGATTAGGTTTTAGTCGAGCAGATTAGAGTTGAGTAGAATAGAGTAGAGTAAAGTAGACTAGAGTAGAGCTAGGTTACGCTAAGCTAGGTTTGGTTAGGTAAGAGAAGGCAAGGAAAGGCTAGGCTAGGCTAAAGTAGAGTATTGTAGAGAGTAAAGTAGAGTAGAGTAGAGAAGGGTAGAGTAGAGTATTGTAGTGTAGAGGAGAGTAGAGTAGAGTAGAGTAAAGAAGAGTAGAGAATAGTAGAGCCAAGCATAATAGATTAGAGTTGAGAAGACTAGAGTAGTGTAGAACAAGATTAGGCTAGCCTAGGCAAGGCTACAGTATATAGGAGCTAGGTCAAGCTATGCTAGGCTAATTTAGAGTAGAGTAGAATAGAGTAGAGTAAATTAAAG
Source organism: Vanilla planifolia (assembly GCA_023846275.1). Classification (NCBI taxonomy): domain Eukaryota; kingdom Viridiplantae; phylum Streptophyta; class Magnoliopsida; order Asparagales; family Orchidaceae; genus Vanilla; species Vanilla planifolia. Next base: position 442,458 of record JAIUJO010000103.1, read on the forward strand.
TATAGTATGGTAGAGTATAGTAGAATGGAGTAGAGAAGAGCTCAATTAGGCTAGGCTAGGTTAGGCTTGGTTAGGGTAAAGTAGAGTAGAGCTCGGTTAGGTTAGGGTAGGCTAGGCTAGTTAGAGTAGAGAAGAGTAGAGTAGAGTATAGTAGAGTTGTGTAGAGTAGAGTAGAGCCTAGTCAGCCTAAGTAGGCTAGGCTAGGCTAAGGTAGACTAGGCTACGGTAGAGTAGAGTTGAGTAAAGTAGAATAGAGTAGAGTAGAGTAAAGTAGAGCAATCTTAGCCTTGGCTAGGCTAAGCAAAACTGGGCTAGAGTAGAGTACAGTAGAGTAAAATAGAGTCGAGTAGAGTAAAGAAGAGTAGAGCAGAGTAGAGCATTGCAGAGCAGAGAAGAGTAGAGCATAGCATTACATAGCAAAGTAGAGTATAGTAGAGTAGAGTAGAGCAAAGTAGAGTAAAGTAGAGTAGAGTTGAGCAGAGTAGAGTAAAAGCATAGTAGATTAGAGTAGAGTAGAGCTAGGTTAGGCTAGGCTTGGCTAAGCTAGGCTAGGCTAAGCAAGGATAAGCTAGGCTAGGATATCTTACACTAGAGTAGAGTAGAGTAGAGCTAGGTTAGGCTAGACTAAGCTAGAGTATATAAGAGAAGAGTAGAGTTGAGTTGTGCATAGCAGAGCAGAGTAGAGTAGAGCAGAGTAGAGTAGAGGAGAGCATTGCAGAGGATAGCTAGGTTAGGCTAGGCTTGGCTAGAGTAGAGAATAATTGAATTGAGTAGAGTAGAGCTAGGCTTGGCTAAGCTAGGCTAAGCTAAGTTAGAGTAGAATAGAGTAGAGTAGATAGGAGTATAGTAGAGTAGACTAGAGCAAAATTAAGAAGAGCTAGGTTAGGCTAAGCTATCCTATGCTAGGGTAGGCCAGGCTAGACTATGCTAAAATAGAGTAGAGTAGAGTATAAAAGAGTGGAGTAGAGCTAGGTTAAGCAAGACTAGGCTTGGCTATGCTTGGGTAAAGTAGTCGAGAGTAGAGTGGAGTAGAGTAAAAGTAGAGTAGAGTATAGTAGGAGTAGAGTAGAGTAGAGTAGAGTGGAGTAGAGTAGAGCAGAGTAGAGTATAGCAGAGCAGAGTAGAGAAGAGCAAAGCAGAGCAGAGCTAGGTTAGGCAAGGCTTAATTAGAGAAGAGCAGAGTAGAGCTAGGTTAGACAGAGCTAAGTTAGCATTGGTAAGAATAGAGAAGAGTAGAGCAAAGTTGAGTAGGGTAGAGTATAGTGTAGTAGAGTAGAGTTAGGTACTGTAGAGTAGAGCTAGGTTTGGCTAGGTAGGGTATGCTAAGCTAGGGTAGGCTAGGCAAGGCTAGAGTAGGGTAGAGTTGAGTATAGTAGAGTAGAGTAGAGTAGAGTATAGTATAGTATAGTAGAGTAGAATAAAGAAGAGTAGAGAAGCGTAGAATAGAGCGAGGTTAGGTTAGGCTTGGCTAAGATAGGCTAGGGTAGAGTAGACTGGAGTATAATAGAGCAGAGTAGAGAAGAGCAGAGTAGAATAGAGTAGGGTACAGTAGGGAAGAACAGAGCAGAGTCGAGTAGAGCATAGTAGAGCAAAGAAGAGTAGAGCATAGTAGAGCAAGGTTAGGCTAACTTAGGCTAGGTTAGAGTAAAGTAGAGTATAGTCGAGTAATGTAAAATATAGTAGAGTAGATTGGAGTGGATTGGAGTATAGTATAATATAGTAGAGTAGAGTAGAGTAGAGCTAGGTTAGGTTAGGCTAGGCTAAGCTAGGCTAGAGTATAGTGGAGAACAGTATAGTATAGTGGAGCTAGTTAGGCTAGGCTCGACTATGCTAGGGCAGGCTATGTTTGGCTTGGCTAGAGTAGAGTAGAGCTCAGCTATGCAAGGCTAGGCAAGAATAGAGTAGAGTAGAGTAGAGTATAGTAAAGAAGAGTGGAGTAGAGCAGAGTAGAGAAGAGCAGAGCATTGTAGAGTGGAGTAGAGAAATGTAAAATAGAGTTGAGTAGAGGTAGGTTAGGCTAGGCTTGGCTAAGCTATGTTAGAGTACAGTGGAATAGAGCTAGGTTATGTAAGGCAAGGCTAGGCTAGGTTAGAGTGGAGTAGAGTAGAGCAAGGTAGAGTAGAGTAGAGTAGAGTAGAGTAGAGTAGAGTAAAGTAAGGTTAGACTAGGCTAAGCAAGGGTAGGCTAGGCGAGGGTTGGCCAAGTTAGGCTAGCCACGCTAGAGTAAAGTAGAGTAGAGAATAGTATAGTATAGTAGAGTAAAGCTATGTTATGTTAGGCTACGCTAGGCACGACTAAAGTAGAGTAGGGTAGGGTAGAGCAGAGTAGAATAGAGCAGAGTAGAGTAGAGTTTATTAGAGTAGAGAAGAGCAGAGTATAGTAGAGTAGAGTACAGCAGAGCATAATAAAGTAGAGTAGAGCAGAGTAGAATTGAGTAGAGCAAAGCAGAGCAAAGAAAAGCAGAGTAGAGTAGAGTTGATTAGTGTAGAGTTAGGTTAAGCAAGCCTAAGCTAGCAATGTTAGAATAGAGTAGGGTACAATAAAGTAGATTAGAGTATAGTATGGTAAAGTAGAGTAGAGCTTGGTTAGGCTAGGCTAAACTAGACTATGTTGAGTAGAGTAGAGTAGAGTTGAGAAGAGTAGAGTAGACTTAGGTTAGGCTAGCCTAGGCTAGGCTTGGCTAAGGTAGGGTAGAGTATAGTAGAGTAGAGTGAAGTAGAGCAGATTAGAGTAGTGCAGAGTAGAGTAGACCAAAGTAGAGCAGAGTAAAGTAGAGTAGGATAGAGCGGAGTATAGCACAACATAGTAGAATAGAGTAGAGTAGAGTAGAGAAGAGCAGAGTAGAGTAGAGCATAGCCAAGTAGAGTAGAGTAGAGTAGAGTAGAGTAGAGCAGAATAGAGTAAAGCTAGGTTAGGTAAGGCTAGGCTAGATTAGAGTAGAGTAGAGTAGTGAAGAGTATATTGGAGTAGTTAGAGTAGAGCAAAGTAGAGAAGAGCTCGATTAGGCTAGGCTAGCCTAGGATATGCTAGGCTAGAGTAGAATAAAGTAGAGTAGAGTAGAGTAGAGCTACGTTAGGCTAGGCTTGGCTAGGTTAGGCTTGGGAAGGATAAGCAAGGCTAGGCTTGATTATGGTTGAGTAGAGTAGAGTAGAGTAGGGTAGAGAAGAGTAGTGTAGAATAGAGTGGAGTAGAGTAGAGCTAGGTTAAGCTAGATTAGGCTAGAGTATAGTAAAGCTAATTAGAGGAGAGTAATGTATAGTAGAGTAAGTAGAGTAATGTAGAGCAGAGCATAATAGAGCAAAGTAGAGCTAGGTTAGGCTTGGCTTAGCGAAGCTAGGCTAGGTTAGGATAAAGTAGAGTAGATAGAGTAAAATTGAGTAGAGTAGAGTAGAGTTTAGCTATGTTAGGCTAGGCTAGGCTAAGCTAAGTTTTAGTTGAGTAGAGCATAGTATATTAGAATAAAGTAGAGTAGAGTAAAGTAGAGTAGACTTAAGTTTTGCTTGGCTAGCTTAAGCTAGGCAACACTAAGTTAGAGTAAAGAAGAGTAGAGTAGAGTAGAATAAAATAGCATAGATATAATAGAGCAAAGTAGAGTAGAATAGAAAAGAGTATAGTAGAGTAGAGTAAGCAAAGTAGAGCAAAGCAGAGTAGAGAAGAGTAGAGCGAAGAGCAAGGTTGGGCTTGGTTAGGCTAGAGTAGAGTAGAGTAGAGCTAGGATAGGCTAGGCTAGGCTATATTAGGGAAGAGTAGAATAGAATAGAGGAAGGTTAAGTAGAATAGAATAGAGAAGAGTAGAGTAGGGTAGAGTAGAGTAGAGTAGAGTAGAGTAGTGTAAAGCATGGTTAGACTAGGCTAGGCTAAGTTATAGTACAATAGTGTAGTGTAGAGTATAGTACTGTCGAGTAGAGCATGGTAGAGTAGAGAAAGAAGAATAGAGCAAGATTTTGCAGTGCAGAGCAAAGCAGAGCAAGGTAGAAGTAAGATAAGCTAAGCTAGGCTAGGCAAGACTAGACTAGAGTAGACTAGAGTAGAGCTAAGTTAAGCTAGGTTAGGTTAGAATAGAGTAGACTGGAGTAGAATAGAGTCGAGTGGAATATTGTATAATAGAATTGGGTCAAGTACAGTAGAGTAAAACTAGGTTAGGTTAGGGTAGGCTAGGGTAAGCTAGATTAGGCTAGGCTAGAGTAAGAAGAGTTTAATAGAGTAGAGCTCGATTAGGCTACGCTAGGCTAGGTTTGAGTAGAGTTGAGTAGAGCAGAGCTGAGGAGAGCATAAGAGAGAAGAGTACAACAAAGTAGAGGAGAGTAAAGAAGTGCAGAGTAGAGTAGAGCAGAACAGAGTAGAGAAGAATAGAGTAGTGTAGAGTATAATAGTATAGAGTAGTGCAAAGCAGAGTAGAGTAGAGTTAGTAAAGTAGAGCAAGATTGAGTATTGCAGAGCAGAGCAAGACAGAAGTAGGATAGGCTAAGCTAGGCTTAGCTAGACTAGACTAGAGAAGAGTATAATAGAGCTAAGTTAAGCAAGGCTAGGTTAGAATAGAGTAGACTAGAGTAGAATAGAGTCGAGTAGAATATTGTATAATAGAGTTGGGTAGAGTACAATAGAGTAGAACTAGGTTAGGCTAGCATAGGCTAGGGTAGGCTAAGCTACATGAGGCTAGAGTAGAGAAGAGTTGAGTAGAGTAGAGTAGAGCTCGGTTAGGCTACGCTAGGCTAGATTTAGAGTAGAGTAGAGTATAGCAGAGCTGGGTAGAGCTTAGTAGAGTAGAGTAGAACAAAGTAGAGGAGAGTAGAGAAGAGTAGAGCAGAGTAGAGTAGAGAAGGATAGAGCAAAGTAGAGTAGAGTAGAGAAGAGTAGGCTAGGATTGGCAAAGCTAGGCTAGGTTAGAGTAGAGTAGAGTAGAGTACAGTTGAATAGAATAGAATAGAATGGAGTAGAGTAGAGTATAGTAGAGTGTTGTATAATAGAGTAAAGTAGAGTAGAGTAGAGTAGAGGTAGGGAGCCTTGGTTATGCAAGGCTAGGATAGCTAGGATATAGTAAAGTAGAGCAGAGTATAGTATAATTGAGTATAGTATAGTGGAGTAAATTTGAGCTGGGTTAGCCAAGGCAAAGCTATGTTAGGGTATGCTATGTTAAGCTAGGCTAGGCTAGAGTGGAGTAGAGTAGAGTTGAGCAGTTCTTGGTTAGGCTAAGTTAGAGTAAAGTAGATTAGAGTAGAGCAGAGCAGAGCAGAGAAGAGCAGAGCATTGTAGAGCTTAAGAGAGTAGTACAAAATAGGGTAGAGCCGAGCAAAACAAAGTAGAGAAGAGTAGAGTAGAGCTTGTTTAAGCTATGCTAGGCTAGGTTAGAGTAGATTAAAGTAATGTAGAGTAAAGTTAAGTAGAGTAGAGTAGAGCAGAATAGAGTAGAGCAGAGTAGAGCAAAACATAGTTATGTTAGGCAAGGCTTGGCAGGGCTAGGCTAGAGTAGAATAGAGTATAGTAGAGAAGAGTAGAGTAGAGCTATGTTAGGCTAAGCAAGGCTAGATGATGTTAGGGTAGAGTAGAGCAGTGAAGAGTAGAGTATAGTAGAGTATAGTAGAGCTACGTAGAGTAGTGCTAGGTTAGGCTAGAGTAGAGTAGTGGACTAGTGTAGAGTAGAGTAGAGTTAGGTTAAACTAGGTTAGGCTAGACTAGATTATAGTTGAGTAGAGTAGAGGAGAGGAGAGTAGAATAGAGTAGAGCAGAGTGAAGCAGAGTAGAATAGTATAGAGTTGAGCAAGGTAGAGCAGAGAAGAGCATATCAGAGGAGAGTAGAGCAGAGTAGAGTAGAGAAGAGTTGAGCAGAGCAGAACAGAGTAGGGAAGAGTTGTGTAGAGTAGAGTAGAGTAGAGCTAGGTTAGGCTAGGCTAGGCTAGAGTAAAGAGAGTAGAGTATAGTAATGTAAAGTAGAGCTAAGTAAGGCCAGGCTTGACTAGGCTAGATTAGAGTGTAGTGTAGAGCAGAGTAGAGTGGAGTAAAGTGAAGTAGAGTACAGTAAAGTAGAGTTGAGTAGAGTAGAGTAGAGTTGAGTGGAGTAGAGCGAGTTTAGGTTTGGCTAAGCTAGGCTAAGCTAGGATAGGATAAGGTAGGGTAGGGTAGGCTAGGCTAGGTCAGAGTAGAGTAGAGTATAGTAGAGTAGAGTAAAGTAGCGGTAGGTTCGACGAGGCTAGGCTATGCTAGGCTAGGCCAGGCTAGTGAAGAGAAGACAAAGCAGAGTGGAACAGAGATAAGTAGAGCCGAGTACAATAGAGTAAAGCTAAGGTAGGGTAGGCTAGGCTAGGCTAGGTTGGGCTAGGTTAGTGTAGAGTATTGTAAAGAAGGGTAGAGTAAAGAATTGTAGAGCAGAGAAGAGTAGAGCTAGGTTAGGCTAAGCTAAGCTAAGCGAGGCTCGGATAGGCTTGGGTAAGCTAGGCAAGGCTAGGCTAGGATAGGTTAGAGTACAAGTAGAGTAGAGTAGAGTAGAGCAGAGAAGTGCAGAGTAGAGAAGAGTAGAGTAGAGTAAAGAAGAGTAGAGCAAAGTATAGAATAGCAAAGCAGAGTAGAGCAGAGCAGTGCTAGCTTAGGCTAGGCTAGAGTAGAGTATAGTAGAGTACAGTAGAGTATAGTACAACTTGGTTTGGCTAGGCTAGCCTAGGTTAAAGTGGAGTAGAGTGGAGTCTAATAGTGTAGAGTTAGGTTAGGCTAGGCAAGGCTAGGTTAGGATAGGCTAAGGTAGGTTAAGCTAGGCTAAGATAGCTATAATAGAGTTCAGTAAGTTAGAGTAGAGTAGATTATAGTGTAGTATAGTAGAGTACAACTTGGTTAGGCTACATTAGAGTAGAGTAGAGTAGAGTAGAGTAAAGTAGAGTAGAGTAGATTAGAGTAGAGTGGAGTAGAGTAGAGTAGATTAGAGTAGGGTGGAGTAGAGTAGAGTATATTAGTGTAGATGATGAGATAGGATAGGAGAGCAAAGCAGAGCAGTACAAAATAGTAGAGTAGAGTATAATAAAGCAGAGTAGAGTAGAGTAGAGTAGTGTAAAGCAAAGAAGAGCAATGGAGAGTAGAGTTAAGTTGAGCTAAGTTAGGCTTGGTAGGACTAGGCTAGGATAAGATAGATTACAGTAAAGTAAAATTGAGTAGAGTAGATAAGAGTAGAGCAAGGTTTTGCTAGGCTAGGCTAGGTTAGATTAGAGAAGACTAGAGTAGAGTAGAATAGAGTAAAGCTAGGTCAGGAAAGGCTTGGCTAGGCTAGGTTGGGCTAGTGTAGGCTAGGCTAAGCTAGAGAAGAGTAGAGTAGAGATAAGTAGAGCTAGGTTTTTCTTGGCTAAGCTAGAGTATAGTAGAGTAGAGTAGAGTATGGTAGAGCAAAAAAGAGCAAAGTAAAGCAGAGTATAACAGAGTATAGTAGAGCAAAGCAGAGTAGAATGGAAAAGAATAGAGAAGAGAAGAGATGAGCAAAGAAGAGCAAAGTAGAGCAGAATAAAGTAGAGTGGAGTAGAATAGAGTTATGTTCGGCTAGGCTAAGCTAGGCTATGTTAGAGTAAAGTAGAGTAGAATTTTATTAGGTTAGGCTATGCTAAGTTAGGTTAGAGTAGAGTAGAGTAGAATAGAGTAGAGTAGAGTAGAGTAGAGTAGAGCTTGTTTAGGCTTGGCTAAGCTAAGCTAGGTTAGGCGAGGCTAGGCCAGGCTAGGCTAGGTAAAAGAAGAGTTTAACATAGTGGAGTAGAGTAAAGTAGTGTAGAGAAGAGTAGAGCGAGGTTATGCCAGGCTAGACTAGGCTAGCTTAGAATACAATAGTGTAGAGTAGAGTAGGGTGGAGTAGAAAAGAGTAAAAGAAAGTAGGAATAGAGCAAAAAGAGTAGAGTAGAGCAGAGTAGAGTAAAACAAAGTAGAGTAGAGTTGAGAAAAGTATAGCAGAGCAAAGCAGAGAAAAGCTAAGTTAAGCTAGGACAAGATAGGCTATGCCACGCAAGAGTAGAGTAGAGTAGAGTAAAGCTCGATTAGGCTATGCTAAGCTTGGCTAGCTTAAAGTAGATTAGGGTAGAGTAGAGTACAGTAGAGTAAAGCTAGGTTAAGATAAGCTTGAAAAAGCTAGGCTAAGATGGGCTTGGCTAGAGTAAAGTAGAGCAGTGTAGAGAAGAGAAAAGCTCGATTAGGTTAGGCTAAGCTAGGCTTAATTAGCTTATGCTATAGTAGAGTAGAGTAGTATAGAGCAAAGCAAAGTAGTGTAGGGAAGAGTAGAGCAGAGTAGAGTAAGCAGAGTAGAGTAGGGCTGTGTCAGACTAGGCTAGGCTAGATCAGAGTAGAGTAGAGTGAAGTAGAGTATAGTAGAGTAGAGTATAGTGCAGTAGCATAGAGTGGAGTAGAGTAGAGTAGGGTTAGGCTAGGCTAGGTAAGGCTATGCTAGGCTAGGCTAATTAAGCTAGGCTTGAGTAGACTAAAGTATAATAGAGCAGAGTAAAGAAGAGCAGAGCAGAGCAGAGTAGAGAAAATCAGAGCAGAGCATAGTAGAGCAGTGTAAAATAGAGTAGAGCAGAGTAAAGTAGAGTAGAGCAGAGCAGAGTAGAGCAGAGGAGAGTAGAGCAGAGTAAAGTTAGGTTAGGCTAGGCTAGGCCAGGCTCAGCTAGGCTAGAGTAGAGTAGAGTATAATATAGTAGAGTAGAGTAGGGAAAGGTTAGGCTAGGCTAGGCTAAGCGAGCATGAAGCAGGCTATGTATTGCTAGAGAAGAGTAGAGTAGATTATGGTATAGTAGACAAGAGCTAAGTTAGGTTAGCCTAGGCTTGAGTATAATAGAGCAGAGTGGAGTAGAGTAGAGAAGAGTAGAGCAGAGTAGAGTAGAGTATAGTAGAGAAGAGCAAAGCTAAGAAAAGTAGAGGAGAGAAGAGTAAAACAAGGTTAGGCTAGGTTAGGCTAAGTTAGGTTACGTTAGGCTAGGTTAGGCTAGAGTAGAGATGAGTATAGTAGAGTAGAGTAGATCAAGGTTATGCTAGGTTAGGTTAGGCTAGAGTAGAGTATAGTAGGGTACAATAGAGTACAGTATAGTAGAGTAAAGTAGAGTATAGCTGAGCTAGGTTGGGCTAGGCTAGGCTAGAGTTGTAGAGTATAGTAAAGAAGAGTAGAGTTAGATTAGGCTAGGCAATGTAAGGCTAGGCTAAGCTAGGTAATAACAAAGTAGAATGGAGTAAAGTAGAGTATAGTGGATCAGAGCAGAGTAGAGTAGAGTATAGTAGAGATGAGCAAAGCAAAACAAATTAGAGTAAAGTAGAGTAGAACAGAGACAAGTAGTGTAGAGCATAGACAAGTTGAGCAAATTCAAAGGAGAGAAAAGTAGAGAAGCAAAAAGTAGAGTAGAGCTAGGTTGGGCTGTTTAGGCTAGGATATGTTAGAGTAGAGTAGAGTAGAATAGACATGAGTGGAGTAGAATAAAGGGGAGCTGAGTAGGATATAGTAGATTAGAGCAAAGTTTGGTTGGCTAAGCTAGGCAATAGTAAAGTAAAGTAGAGTAGAGTAGAGTAAAGCAGAGTAGAGCTAGCTTAGACTTGGCTAGCTATTCTCAGCTAGGCTAGAGTAAAGTAGAGTGAAGTAGAGCTAGGTTAGGTTAGGCTAGGCTTGGTAAGGTTTGACTAGACTAGAGTAGAGTTTAGTAGAGAAGAGTAATTTACAATAGAGTAGAGTAGAGTAAGGTTAGGCTAGGCTAGACTAGGTGAGCCTATAGTAGATTAGAGTAGAGTATAGCTCAATTAGGCTAAGCTAGGCTAGGCTAGAGTAGAGTAGAGTAGAGCAGAGCAGTGTAGAGTAAAGCAAAGTAGAGCAGAGCTAAGTTAGGCAATGCTAGGTTAGGCTAAGCTAGGTTAGGTAAGGCTAGCCTGAGCTAAGTTTGAGTAGAGTAGAGTAGAGTTGGGTATAACAGGGTAGAGAAGAGTAGAATAGAGGAGAGTAGAAATAGATTAGGCTAGGCTAGGTTATGCTTGGCATAGGTAGGCTAGGTTGGACCAAGCTAGAGTAGAGTAGACTAGAGGAGCTAAGTTAAGCTAGGCTTCTAAAATACAATGTAGTGCAAAATGGAGTAGAATAAAGCAGAGTAGAGTGAACAAGAGTGGAGAAGAGCATAATAGAGTAGAGAATAGCATAGTATAGTAGAGAATAGTAGAACTAGGTTAGGCTAAGCTAAGTTACATTAGGCCAGGCAAGACTAGGCTACAATAAAATAAAGTTGAGTAGAGTAGAGTAGAGCCAACTTAAACTAGGCTAGGGTAGAGAAGAGTAGAATAGAGAAATGTAGGATAGAGAAGAGTAGAGCAGAGTAATGTGGAGTACAGCATAGTAAAGTAGAGTAGAGTAGAGCAGAGCAAAGCTAACTTATGCTATGCTAGGATAATCGAGGCTAGGCTAGGCTAAAGTAGATTAGAGTAGAGTAGAGTACAGTTGAGTAGAGCTAGATAAGGCTAGGTTAGGCTAGGGTGAGCTAAGCTAGGCTAGAGTAGAGTAAAGTAGAGTAGAGCAAGGTTAGGTTTGGTTATGCTAGAGTAGAATGGAGTAGTAGTGTAAAGTAGAGTACAGTAGAGCTAGGTTAGGATAGAATAGAGAACAATAGAGTAGAGCAGTGTAAAGTATAGTAGAGTAGAGAAGAGTAGAGTAGATTAAAACAAAGTAGAGTAGAGTAGAGTAGAGTAGAGCAAAGAAGATCATAGAAAAGTAAAGTAGAGCTTATAAGAGTAGAGCTAGGTTATGCACGGCTAAGCTAGGTTTTACTATGCTAGAGTAATGTAGATTAGAGTTAGGTTGGGCTTGGCTAGTCTAGGTTGGGCCTACAAGAGTAGTGTAGAGTGGAGTAGAGTAAAGTAGAGTAGAGTAAACCTTGGTTATGCTATGCCAAGCTAGGCTTGGCTAGGCTAGGATAAGCTAGGTTAGGCTAAGCTAGCTAGAGTAGAGTAGAGTCTAGTAGAGTAGAGTTGGGTTAGGCTATTGTATAATAGAGTAGAGTAGTATAGAGTATAGGAGAGCAAAGCAGAGTAGTGCAGAGCAGAGTTGAGCAGAGCAAAGTAGAGCAAAATAGAGCAGAGCATAGTAGAACATAGTAGAGCTAAGCTAGGTTAAGCTAGGTTAAGGAAGAGTAGAGTAGAGTGGAGTAGAGTAGAGTAGAGTAGAGTAGAGCAAAGTAGGGTAGAGTAGAGTATAGTAGAGTAGAGCAGAGTAGAGCAGAGCAAAATAGGGTGAATCAAAGCAGAGCAAGGTTAGTCTAGATTATAATAGGCTAGGTAAGGCTAGAGTAGAGTAGTGTATTGGAGAGTATAATTGAGTAGAGCTAATTTAGGCTAGGCTTGAGTAGAGTAGAGCAGAGTAGAGTAGAAAAGAGTAGAGTAGACTAGAGTAGATTAGAGTAGAGTAGAGTAGAGCTAGGTTAGGCTAGGCTAGGCTTGAGTAGAGTAGAGTAGAGTAGAGAAGAGTAGAGTATAGTTGAGTAGAGTATAGTAGAGCTAGGTTAGGCTTGGCTCGAGTAGTGTAGAGTACAGCAAAGTAGAGCATAGTAGAGTAGAGCAGAGTAGAGCAAAGTTGAGCAGAGCAGAGTAGAGCTATGATAGTCAAGGCTAGGCTAGGCTAGGATCAGCTATTGTATAGTAGAGAAGACCTAGGTTAAGCTAGGGTAGGTTTATGCTAGGTTATAGAAGTGTATAGTAGAGTAGAGTAGAGTGGAGTGGAGTAGAGTAGAGTAGAGTAGAGCAGAGTAGAGTAGAGTATAGTAGAGCTAAGTTATGCTAGGCTAGGCTATAATAGAGTAGAGTAGAGTAGAGTAGATATAGGTTAGGCTAGAGTAACGAGCAGAGAATAGTAAAGCAAAATAGAGTTGAGTAGAGCAGAGTAGAATAGTGTGGAGAAGAGTAGAATAGTGCATAGCATAATAAAGCATAGTAGTGTAGAGTAGAGCTAAGTAAGGTTATGTTAGCTTAGGCTAGGCTAGGCAAGGCCAGGCTGGAGTAGAGTAGAGTAGGGTACAGCTTGGTTAGGCTAGGTTTTGGTTATATTAGAGTAGAGTAGAGTTGAGTAGAGTAGAGTAGAGTTGAGTTGAGTTGAGTTAAGTAGAGTATAGTAGAGCCGGGTTAGGCTTGGTTAGGCTAAGTTAAGCTAGGCTAAAGTAGGCTAGCCTAGGCTAATCTAGAATAGAGTAGAGTATAGTAGAGCTAGGATAGGCTAGGCCATGCTTGTTTGGGCTAGGCTATACTAAATTAAAGCAGAGTAGAGTGAAGTAGAATAGAGTATAGTAGATTAGTATAGAGTAAAGTAGAGTGGAGCATAACAGAGTAGAGGACTAGAGTAGAGGAGAGGAGAGGAGAGCTGAGCAGGGCAGTGTAGAAGAGTAGAGCAGAGCAATATAGAGCAAAGCTAAGTAAAGTTAAGTTAAGCTATGTTAGCTTAAGCTAGGTGATGCTAGGCCAAGCTAGTCTAGAGTAGAGTACAATAGAGTAGAGAAGAGTAGAGTAAAGCTCGATTAGGCAAGGCTAAGCTAGGTTAGAGTAGAGTATAGTAGGGTAGAGTAAAGAAGAGTAGTGTAGAACACGACAAAGTAGAGAAGGGCAAAGTAGAGTATAATAGAGCAGAGCAAAGTAGAGAAGAATAGAGTATGGTAGAGTAGAATAGTGCATATCAGAATAGAGTTGAGTAGAGTAAAGAAGAGTAGAGTTGGGTAGAGAAGAGTAGATTAGACTATAGTAGAGTAGAATATAGTAGAGTATAGTAGAATAAAATAGAGTAGAGTAGAGGTGAGATAAGGAGAGCAGAGCAAAGTAGAGCAGAAGATCTGAGTAGATTAGAGTAAAATAAAGCAGATTAGACTTGAGTAGTGTAGAGTAAAGTATAGCAGAGTAAAATAGAGTAAAGTAGAGTAAAGTTTAGCCTAATTATGCTAGGCTTGGCTTAGCTAGGTTGAGTAGACTAGAGTAGAATAGAGTACAGTAGTGTAAAGTAGAGTGTAGTAGAATAGAGCTTGGTTAGTGTAGGCCAGGATAGGGTATGCTAGGCTAGGGTAGGGTAAGCTAGAGCAGAGTTGGGGTAGATTAGGCTAGGCTATGATAGGCTAGGCTAAGCTAGAGTAGAGTTGAGCAAAGCAGAGTAGAGTAGAATGGTGGAGTAGAGTAGAGTAGAGTGCAGAATGGTGGAGTAGAGTGGAGAATGGTGGAGTAGAGTAGAGTAGAGTGCAGAATGGTGGAGTAGAGTAGAGTAGAGCAGAGTAGAGGTGAGGAGAGGAGAGGAGAGGAGAGGAGAGGAGAGGAGGGGAGAGCAAAGGGGTGGAGTGAAGAAGAGAGTAGAGCAGAGCAGTGTAGAGTAGAGTAAAATAGAGTAGAGTAGAACATAATAGAGTAGACAAGAGCAAAGTAGAGCAAAGTAAAGTTGGGTAGAGTAGAGTAAAGGATAGTAGAACAGAGTAGGAAAAAGTATAGCAGAGCTATGTAGGATAGGCTAAGTTAGGCTAGATTGGAGTAGAGTAGAGCACAGTAGAGTAGAGTAAAGTAGAGTACAGTAGAGTAGAGTAGAGCAGAGTATAGTAGATCTAGGTTAAGTTTGGTTAGGCTAGGCTAGGTTAAAGTAGAGTAGAGTACAAGCATAGAGTAGAGTAGAGTAGAGTATAGAAGAGTAAGATAGAGTATAGTAGGATAGAGTAGAGTAGACTAGAGCAGAGCTAGGTTAGGTTGGGCTAAGCTAGGATATGCAATGTTAGGCTAGGCTATGTTGAGGTAGGCTAGGCAGAGTAAAGTATAGTAGAGTAGGGTTTAGTAAAGTAGATTAGAGTAGAGTATAGTAAAGTAGAGCTAGGTTAGGTTAGGCTAGGCTAGGCAAGAGTAGAGTAGAATAAATCAGGGTAGAGAAGAGCAGAGTAGAGTAGAGTAGAGTAGAGCAAAGTAGAGTAGAGCAAGGTTAGGCTAAGCTAGGTAGAGTAGAGTAGAGTAGAACTAAGTTAGGAAAGGCTATATTAGGTTAGAGTAGAGCAGAGTAGAGTTGAGTTAAGTAGATTAGAGTAGAGTAGAGTAGAGCAAAACGTAGTATAATAAAGTAGAGTAAAGGTTAGGCTAAATTATTATTAATTTGAGTAGTGTAGATAAGAATAGAATAGAGTAGAGCATAGTGGAGTAGAGTAGAGCAGTACTTGGCCAATCTATGCTAGAGAAAAGGAGATTAAAGTAGATCAGGGTAAATTAGAGTAGAGTAGAGTACAGTCGAGTAAAGTAGAGTAGAGCTGAGTAGTGCAGAGTAGAGTATAATATAGTTGAGTAGAGTAGAGTAGAGTTAGGCAAGGCTAGGCTAGGCCAGGCTAGACAAGGCTAGGTTAGGCTAGGCAAGACTAGAGTAGAGTAAAGTAGAGTAGAGCTAGGTCAAGTTAGGCTAGGCTAGGCTAAGCTAGGCTAGAGTACAGAGAATAGAGTAGAATAGAGTAGAGTAGAGCAAAGTAGGGTAGAGTTAGGTTAGGCTATCTAGGCTAGAGTAGTGTAGAGCAGAGTAGAGCTAGGTTATGCTTTGCTAAGCTAGGCTAGGTTAGATTAGAGTAGAGTAGAGTATAATATAATAGAGTAAATAAAGCAAAGGAGAAGAGTAGAGCTATGTTATCCTATGCTAGGTCATTCTAGGTAAGGCTAGGCTAGAGTAGAGTAGAGTAGAGTATAGTAGTGTAGAGAAGAGAAGAGTAGAGTAGAATGGAGTACAATATAGTAGGGCAGAGAAAAGTATAATAGAGTAGAGCATAGTAAAGTAGAGCAGAGTAGTGAAGAGCAGAGTTATGTTTGGCTAGGTTATGAGAGGCATTGTTGGGCTAGGCTAAGGCTAGGTTAGGCTAAAGTAGAGTAGAGTAGAGTAGATCTCAATTAGGCTAGGCTAAGCTGGACTATGTTAGAGTAATGTAGAATCAAATATAGTAGATTGGAGTAGATTAGAGTAGAGTAGAGTATAGTAGAGCTATGTTAGGCTACATTAGAGTCGAGGAGGGTAGAGTAGAGTAGAGTAGAGTAGAGTAAAGTAGAGTAGAGTGGAGTAGAGTAGAGCTAGGTTGGGCTAGGCAAGGTTAGGCTTGTCTGGCTAGAGTAGAATAGAGTAGAGTAGAGTAGAGTAGAGTAGAGTAGTGTAGAGTAAAGTAAAGTAAAGCAGAATAGAGAAGATTAGAGTAGAGTAGAGTAGAGTAGAGTAGAGCAGAGTAGAGTATAGGAGAGAAGAGGAGAGGAAAGAAGAGCAGAGGAGCACAGAGCCGAATAGAAGAGTAGGGAAGCATAGAGTATAGCTGAGTATAGCAAAGTAGAGCAGTGTAAAGAAAAGCAAAGCAAAGCAGTGTGGAGTAGAGCTGAGCTTGGTTATGCTAGGCTAGGATAAGATAAAGTAGAGTAGAGTAGAGTAGTGTAGTATAGAGTCTAATAGAATTGGGTAGAGCTCGGTTAGGCTAGGATAGACTATACTAGGGTAGGCTAGGGTTGGCAAGGCAAGGCTAGGCTAGGCTAGAGTAGAGTAGAGCCTGATAGGCTCGGCTGGGATAGCTTAACCTAGGCTAGAGTAGAGTAGAGTAGAGTGGAGTAAAGTAGAATAGAGTAGAGTAAAGTAGATTAGATTAGAGTAGAGTATAGTGGAGTGGAGTAGAGTAGAGCAGAGGAGAAGAGTGTATAGGAAAGGAGAGGAGAGGAGAGGAGAGGAGAAGGGAGGAGAGGAGAGGAGAAGAGAGCAGAATAGAGCAAAGAAGAGCAAAGCATTGTAGGGCATAGTAAAGTAGAGCAAGTAGAGTAGAGTAAAGCTTCGTAGAGTAGAGCAGAGGGTAGGAGAGTAGAGGAGAGAAGAGTAGAGTAGAGAAAAATAAAGAAGAGTAGAGTAGAGTGGAGCAAGCAGAGAAGAGCAGAGCTTGGTTAGGCTAGGCCAGCATAGAGTAGAGTAGAGTAGAGTAGAGAAGAGTAAAGCAGAGTTGGCTATGCTTGGTTATGCTAGGCTAGGTTAGAGTAGAGTAGAGTAGGCTTGGTTAAGCTAGGCTATGCAAGGCTAGCTAGGGTGGGCTAGGTTAGGCTAGGGAAGGCTATGCTAGGCTAGAGTAGAGTAGAGTAGAGTAGGGTCGTGTAGAGTAGAGTGGAGTGGAGTAGAGTAGAGCTAGGTTAGGGTATGATTGGCTAAGCTAGGCTAGGCTAGAGTATAATAGAATAGAGAAGCATAGAGCAAGGCAAAGTAGAGCAGAGAAGAGTAGAATAGAGCAGAGTTGAGCTGAGCAGAGCTAGTCTAGGATAAGCTAGGCTAGGCTAAGCTATAGAGTAGAGTAGTGTAACATAGAGCTAGGTTAGGCTAGGCTTAGCTAGGTTAGAGTAGAGTAGAGTAGAGCAGGGTAGATTAAACTAAAGTAGAGTAGAGTAGAGTAAAGTAGAGTAGAGCTAGGTAAAGCTAGGCTAGGGTAAGCTAGGCTCGGTTAGGCTAGGCTAAAGTACAGCAGAGTGGAATAGGGTAGAGCAGAGTATAGTAGAGCTAGTGTAGCCTTAGCTAGGTTAGGCTAGGCTAGAGTAGAATAGAGTAGAGTTGAGTAGAGGAAAGTAGTGTAAAGCTAGGTTAGGTTTAGCTAGCTTAGAGTACAATAAAGTACAATAGAGTAGAGTAAAGAGGAGGAGAGCTGAGGAGAGTAAAGAAGTGGAGAGCTGAGGAGAGTCAAGTAGAGCAGAGCAGAGTAAAGTAAGGAAGAGTAGAATAGAGATGAGTAAAGAAAATTAGAGTAGAGCAAAGTAGAGTAGAGCAGAGTATGGAAAAGCTAGGTTAGGCTAGGATATGCTAGGCTAGGCCAAGCTAGGCTAGGCTAGAGTAGAGTAGAGTAGAGTAGAGGTAGTTAAGTTAGGCTAGGCTAAGCTAGGTTAGAGTAGAGTATAATAGAGTAAAGTAAAGTAGAGTAGAGCTAGATTAGGCTAAGCTTGCTTAGGCTAGGGTAGAGTATAATAGAGTAGAGTAAAGTAGGGTAGAGTAGAGTAGAGGTCGATTAGGCTAGGCTAGGCTAGGCAATGCTCGACGAGGCTAGGATTTGTTAGGCTAGAATTGAGTGCAATAAAGTAGAGCAGAGTAGAGTAGAGCAGAGTAGTGCTAGGTTAAGCTAAGCTAGGCTAGGCTAGGTTAGGTAAGAGTATGGTATAGTAGAGTAGAGCATATTAGAGTAAAGTATAATACATTAGAGTAGAGTAAAATAGAGTTGAGCTAGGTTAGGGTAGGCTAAGCAAAGATAGCCTAGGTTAGGCAAGGTTAAGCTAGGCTAGAGTATAGTAGAGTAGAGTAAAGAAGAATATAGTGGCGTAGATAGAGTGGAGCATAGTAGAGCATAACAGGCCAAAGCAGAGTGGAGTATAGTTGTGTAGAGCAGAGTTGAGTATAGCAGTATAAAGCTAGGATTGGCTAGAGTAGAGTAGAGTAAAGTAAAGTAGAGCTATGTTAGGCTTGGCTCTGGTAGGCTAGACTAGAGTAGAGTAGAGCTAGTTTAGGTTCGGCTAGCTTAGGCTAGGCTAAACTATGCTAGAGTAGGACGGAGTAGAGTATAGTAGAGTAGAGTAGAGTAGAGTAGAGCAGAGAAGAGTAGAGTAGAGTAGAGTAGGGTAGAGTATAGTAGAGTAGAGAAGAGTAGAGTAGAGCTAAGTTTGGTTAGGCTTGGATAGAGTAGAGTAGAGCTAGGTTAGGCTATGCTAGGCTAGGTTAAAGTAGAGCATAATGGAGTAGAATTGAGTAGAGTATAGTAGAGTAGAATAAAGTAGAGTACAGTTGAGTATAGGAGAGTAGTGTAGAGTATAATAGAGGAGAGCAGATGGGAGGAGATGAGAGCAAGAGAGAGTTGAGGAGATTAGATTAGAGCAGAGTAGAGTAGAGAATAGTAGAGTTGACCTGAATAAATATAGGGCAAGTAGAGCAGAATTGAGCAGAGTAGGCAAGAATAGAGTATAGTATAGTAGAGCTGAGTTAAGTTGTGTTAGGCTAAGCTAGAGTAGAGTGGTGGAGTAGAATAAAGTAGAGTATACTGGAGCTAGGTTCAGCTTGGTTAGGTTAGGAAGAGTAGAGTAGTGTAGAGGATAGAATATTAGAGTAGAGTAGAGTAGTGTAGAGTAGAGCAAGGAAGAGTAGAGTAGAGTAGAGGATAGCAAAATAGAGCATAGTAGAGCAAAGCAAAGAAGAGCTGAGCAGAATAGAAGAGTAAAGTAGAGCAATGTAGGGGAGAGTTGAGTAAATCACAATAGTTTAGAGTAGAGCATGGAATATCAGAGCAGGGTAGAAGTAAGTTATTCGATGTAAGACTTGTCTAGGCTCAAGTAGTGTACAGTAGAGTAGAGCTCGATTAGGCTAGGCTAGGCTAAGCTGGGCTAGAGCAAGGAAGAGTAGAGTAGAGTAGAGTAGAGCAGAGTAGAGGAGAGGAGACGAAAGTTGAGGAGAGGAGAGAAGAGTGGAGAAGATCTTAACAAATCTTAACAGAGGAGGTAGAGTCGAGCATAGAAGAGTAGAGAAGAGTAGTACAGAGTAGGGCAAAGCAGAGCAGAATAGAGCAGAGCAGAGCATAGCAGAGTAGAGCAGAGCATAGTAGAGTATAATAGAGTAGAGAAAATTTGAGTATAATAGACTAGAGTAGAGCATAATTGAGCAGAGATAGGTTAGGCTCAGCTTGGCTAATGTAGAGTAGAATAGAGTAGAGTAGAGTAGAGAAGAGTAGAGTAGAGTAGAGTAGAGTAAAGAAGAGTTAGGTTAGGCTAGGTTTGAGTTATGTAGAGTAGAGTGGAATAGAGTAAGTAGAGTAGAGTAAAGTAGAGTAAAGTAGAGCTAGGTTCAGTTGGGCTAAGTTAGGCTTGGCTATGCTAGACTAAGCTAGGATCTATTAGGCTAGGCAAGAGTAAAGAGGAGTATAGAAGATTAGAGTAGAGTAGAGTAAAATAGAGTAGAGTAGAGTAGAGTAGAGCTAGGTTAGGCAAGGCTAAGGTTGAGCAGAGTAGAGTGGAGCAGAGCATAATAGAATAGAATAGAGTAGAGCTGAATAGAGTAGGGTATAGTAGAGAAAAGTAGAGCAAAGAAGAACTAAGTTAGGCTAGGCTGGGCTATAGTAGAGTAGAGTAAGGTAGAGTGGTGTAGGGTTAGGTTAGGCTAGGCTTGGCTAGAGTATAATAGAGTAGAGCATTGTTGAGCAAAGCTGAGCAGAGTAGAGTAGAGTAGAGCAAATTAGAGTAGAATAGAGCATTATAGAGCAGAGCTGAGTAGAGTTAGGTTAGGCTAAGCTAGGCTTGGCTAGGGAAGGGCTTGCTTAGGCTAGGCTAAGCTAGGCTAGAGTAAAGTAGAGTAGATTAGAGCTAGGATAGGCAACACTAAGCTTGGTTAGGTTAAAGTAGAGTAGAGTAGAGTTGAGTGAATTAGAATAGAGTTGAGCAGTGCTAGGACAGGCTAGGATAGGGTAGGCAAGGCTAGGGTAGATTAGGCAAGGCCAGGTTAGAGTATATTTGAGTGAAGTAGAGTAAAGTAGAGTAGAGTAGAGTTGAGTAGAGTAGAGTAGAATTGAGTAGAGTAGAGTAAAGTAGAGCACAACTTGTTTAGGCTAGGCTAGGCTATAGTAGATTAGAGTAGAGTAGAGTAGAGTAGAGCAGAGTTGACAATAATAAAATAGAGCATAATAGAATACAAAAGAGCAGAGCAGTATAGAGTAGAGCAGAGTAGAGTAGAGCTGAGAAGAGTAGAGTATAATATGGCAAGGTTAGGCTAAGCTAGGCTCGGTTAGGCAAGTTTAGAGTAGAGTAGAGTAGAGTAGAGTTGAGTAGAGCAGAGTAGAGCATAGTATAATAGATTAGAGTGTTTTAGAGTAAAGTAGAGTAGGGCTAGGTTAAGATAGGCTAGGCTCTAGGCTAGGTTCAACTAGAGTAGAGTAGAGTTGAGTAGAGCTAGGTTAGGTTTGGCTAGGCTAGGTAAGGCTTGGCTGAAGTATAGTAAAGTAGAGTACACCAGAGTAGAGCAGAGCAAAAAAGAGTAAAAAAAAGTAGAGTAGAGTAGAGCAAAGAAGAACATAGTAGAGTAGAGTAGACCTAGGTTAGGCTAGGCTAGGTTAGCCTAGGCTAGGCTAGGCTAGGTTAGGAAAGGTTAGAGTAGAGTAGAGTAGAGCATACAAAGTAGAGTAGAGTACAGTAGAGTAGAGTAGAGCAGAGCAAAGCACAGTAGACTAGAATAAAGCAAAGCAGAGTAGAAAAGAGAAGTGCTAGGTCAAGATAGGCTAAGTTAGAATAAAGTAGAGTAGATTAGAGTAGAGTAGAGTAGAGCTTAGTTAGGCTAGGCTAAACTATGCTAGAGTAAAAGAGGGTAGAGGAGAGCAAAGTAGAGGGAAGTAGAGTAGAGCTTAGCAGAGTTGAGTAGACTAGAGTAAAGCAAAGTAGAGCTGATCGAAGCAGAGAAGAGCAGAGTAGAGTAGAGCAGAGTAGAGCAGAGCAGAGAAGAGCAGAGCAGAGCAGAATTGAGCAGAGTAGAGTGGAGTACAACATAGTAGAGTAGAGTAGAGCATTGTAGAGTAGAGCTTGGTTATGCTAAGCTTTTGTTAGGATGGAGTAGAGTGGAGTAGAGCTAAGTTAGGCTAAGCTAGGTTAGAGTGGAGTTGAGTATAGTAGAGTAGAGTGGGGTAGAGCAGCATAAAGTATGGTAGACCTAGGTTGGGTTAGGTTTGACTAGTCTAGGATAGGCTACATTTTGCTAGGGTAGGCTAGGTTAAGCTAGAGTAAAGTAAACAAGAGCAGAGTAGAGTAGCGTAGAGTAGAGCTAGGTTAGGCTAGGGTCGGTTGGAGTATAATGGAGTAGAGTAAGGTAGAGTAGAGCGAAGTAGAGCAGAGCAAAGTAGATCAAAATAAAGTAGAGTAGAGCAGAGCAGAGCATAGTAGAGCTAGGTTAGGTTAAGTTAAGCTAGGCTAGACTAGGGTAGGCTAGAGTAGAGTTAATAAGTGTAGAGCTATAATCGGCTAGCCTTGGTTAGGATAGAGTAGAGTAGAGTAGAGGAGATTAAAGTAGAGTATAGTATAATATAGAAGAGTATAGTATGGTAGAGTAGAGCAGAGCATAGTTAGGTTAGGCTAGGCTAGGCTAGAGTAGGCTAGCCTAAGCTTGGCTTGAGTAGAGTAGAGTAGAGTAGCATAGAGAAGAGTAGAGTAGAGTAGAGCTCAGTTATGTTAGGCTAGCCTAGGTTAGGCTAGAGTAGAGTAGAGTAGAGTAAAGCAGAGTTGAGTAAGACTGAGTAGAGCTGAGCAGAGAAGTGCTGAGCAGAGTAGAGCAAAAAAAAGAAAAGTAGAGAAGAGTAGAGTAGAGCAAAGTAGAGCAAAGCATAATAGAGAGTTTATGCTAAGCAATACTAGGAAAGGCTAAGATTTGCTTGGTTAGAGTAAAGTATAGTATAGTATAGTATTCTATAGTATAGTAGAGCTAAGTTAGGCTAGGCTAGGTTAGACTAAACTAGCCAAGGCTAAGGTAGAGTAGAGTAGAGTATAGCTAGGTTAGGTTAGGCTTTGCTAGACTAGGCTAGGGTAGGCTAGAGTTTAATAGAGTATGATAGAGTAGAATAGAGTACAGAAGTGTAATGCAAAGTATAGAAGAGTAGAGTGGACCAGGGTAAAGCGAATTAGAGTAGAGCAAAGTTAGGTTAGGCTAGAGTAGAGTAGAGTAGAGTAGAGCTAGGTTAGGCAAGGCTAGGCTTGGTTTGGTTAGACTAGAGTAGTCTAGACTAGAGTAGAGGAGAGCAAAGTAGAGTAGAGCAAAGTATAGTAGAGTGGAGCATAGTAGAGTAGAGCAAAGTAGAGTATAATAGAGTAAGGAAAAGCAGAGCAGAGTACAGTAGAGCTTTGTTAAGTAGAGTAGAGTAGAGAATAGTAAAGTTGAGCAAAGCAAGGCTAGGATAAGTTAAGTTAGGCTAGGCTAGAGTAAAATGGAGTAGAGTTGAGTAGAGTAGGGTTGAGTAGAGTAGACTACAGTAGAGTACAGCAAGGTTAGGCTTGGTTAGAGTCGAGTATAGTAGAGTATAGTAGAGCTAGGTTTGGCTAAGCCAGGCTAGGGAAGGTTCGGCTAAGTTATGTAAGGCTAGAGTAGAGTATAATAGAGTAGAATAAAGTAGAGTAGAGTAAAATAATGCTAAGTTGTGGTAGGTAAGGCTAAAGTAGAGTAAAGTAGAGCAGAGTAGAGTAAAGTAGAGTAGAACAGAGTAGAGTAGAGTAAAGTAGAGTAGTGCAGAGCAGAGCTTAGCAGAGTATGGTTAGGCTAAGCTAGGTGAAGCTACATAGGGCTATGCTAGGCTAAGCTAAGCTAGACTAGAGTAGAGTAAATTAGAGTAGAGAAGAGATAGGTTTGGGTAAGCTAGGCTAAGCTTGGTTAAAGTAGATTAGAGTAGAGTCAAGTAGTGTAAAGCAAGGTTAGGCTAAGCTAGGCTAGCTAAAATAAAGTAGTGTATAGTAGAGTAGAGTAGAGTAGAGCTTGGTTATGCTAAACAAGACTAAGCTAAGAAACTCTAGATCAAAGTAGAGTAGAGTAAAGCAGAGCACAGTAGAGTAGAGTAGAGCAGAGAAGAGCAGAGTAGAGCAAAGATGAGTAGAATGGAGCATAGTAGAGCAGAGTGAAGCAGAATAGAGCAAAGTCGAGTTGATCATAATAGAGTTGAGTAGAGTAGAGCAAGGTTAGGCTAAGCTAGGATGGCTTAGAGTAGAGTAGTGTAGAATAGAGTATAGTAGAGTATAGTAGAGTAGAGTAGGGTACTGAAGAGTACAGTAGAGCTAAGTTAGGCTAGGCTAGGCTAGGTTAGACGAGGCTAGAGTAGAGTGGGGTAAAGTGGAGTAAAGTAGAGCTATGTTAGGTTAGATTAGGATAGGCTAGGCTAGGATAAATTAGGCTAGGTTAGGCATGGCTGGGCTAGGCTAGGCTTTGCTAAAGTAGAGTAAAGTAGAGCAAAGGAGAGCAACGTAGAGTAGAGTAGAGCAGAGAAGAGCAGAGTAGATTAGAGCAAGGTTAGGCTAGGCTTTGCTAGGTTACGCTTGGCTAGAGTCGAGTGGAGTAGAGTTGAGCTAGGTTAGGATAGTAAAGGGTAGGCCTGAGTGGAGTAGTGCAGAGTAGTATAGAGTAGAGTAGAGCAAAGCAGAGAATGACATAATGGAGCAGAGTAGAGTAGCGTTGAGTAGTGCAGAGAAGAGTATAATAGAGCAGTGCATAGAAAAGCAAAGATAAAGCAAAGTAAAGTTTTGTTGGGCTTTGCGAGGCCAGAGCAGAGTAGAGTAGAGTAGAGAAGGGCTTGGTTAGGCTATGCTAGGTTTTGTTAGGCTAAAGTAGAACAAAGTAGAGTAGAGTTGCACAGAGTAGAGCATAGCAAAATAGAGCAGAGTAGACCAGAGCAAACCTAGGTTATGCTTGACTAAGCTAAGCTAGGCTAGAGTAGAGTAGAGGAGACTATAGTAGAGTAGAGTGGAGCTAGGTTTGGCTAACCTAACCTAGGCTAGCCTAAAGTAAAGATTAGCATAGAGTAGAGCAGAGCACAGTAGAGTAGAGCAGAGCAAAGAAGAGCAGAGTAGAACATAACAAAGCGGAGCAGAGTATAGCAGAGTAGAGCTAGGTTATTCTAGGCTAGGTTAGGCCAAGCTAGACAAGTGTAGATTAGAGCTCAGTTCGGCTTGGCTAGGCTAGGTTTGTTTAGAGTAGAGTTGAGTAGAGTAAAGTAGAGTAGAGAATAATAGAACATAGTAGAGTAGAGTATAAAAATGAAAGGTTAGGCTAGGATAGGCTTTGCTATGCTAGGTTAGGCAAGGCCAAGCTAGAGTAGAGTAGAGCAGAGCTTGGTTAGGCTAGGCTAGGGTATGTTGGAGTAGAGTAGAGTAGAGTCAAATGGACTAGAGTATAGTAGTGTAGAGTAGAGCTTGGTGAGGCTAGGCTAGGTTAGGTTAGAGTGGAGTAGAGTAGAGTAGAGTAGAATAGAGTAGAGTAGAGCAGAGTAGAGTAGAATAAAGTAGAGGTGAGGAGTGGAGAGGAGAGCAGAGCAAAGCGAAGCAGTGCAGAACAGAGCGAAAGAGTGGAGCAGAGCTATATAGAGTAGAGTAGAGTAGTGTAGAGTAGAGCATAGCAAGAGCAAAGTATAGTAGAGCAGAGCTAGGTTAGGTTAGGCTAGGATAGGATAGGCTCAAGTAGAGTAGAGTTGAGCTATATTAGGCTAGGATGGTGTATAGTAAAGTAGAGTAGAGTAGAGTAGAATTGAGTATAGTAGAGATGAGTAAAGTAGAGAAGAGTAGAGTAGAGTAGAGTAGAGAAGATAAGAAGATAGGATATAAGAGGAGAGGTGAGGAGAGGAGAGTAGAGTAGAGTAGAGCCAAGTAGAGCACAGTAGAGTAGAGCAGAGTTGAGAAGAGTAGAGTAGAATAGAGTAGAGTAGAGTAGAGCAGAATAGAGAAAAGCATAATAGAGTAGAGGAGAGAAAAGAAGAGTAGAGAAAAGTATAGGTGAGGATGGAGGAGGAGAGGAAAGTAAAGGAGAGTAGAGTGGAGCTAGGTTAGGCTAAGCTAAGCTAAGCTAGAGTTTAGTAGAGTAAAGTAGAGTAGTGTATAGTTGAGTAGAGTAGAACTAGGTTAGGCAAAGTTAGGTTAGACTATTATGGAGTAGAGTATGGTAGAGTTGAGTAGAGTATAATAGAGTAGAGTAGAGTAAAGCAGAGTTGAGCAGAGTAGAGAAGAGCAAAGTAGAGCATAACATAACAAAAAAGAGTGGTGTAGAGAAGAGCAGAGTAGAGTAGAGAAAGGTTAGGATAAGCAAGGCTATGCTAAGTTAGAGTAGAGTATAGTAGTGTAAACTAGAGTAGAGCTAGTTAGGCTAGACTAGGTTAGCCTAGTGTAGGCTAATGTAGGCTAGGTTATGCTATGCTAGGCTAGAGTAGAGTGTATTTGAGTAGAGTACAGTACAACAGAGTAGAGTAGAGCTAGTTTTTGTTAGGCTATGCTATGCAAGGCTAGGCTATGTTAGAGTAGAGTAGAGTAGTGTAGAGTAGAGCTAGGTTAAGCTAGGCTAAGCTTGGGTACAATAGAGCAAAATAGAGTAGAGTAGAGTAGAGAAAAGCATAGCAGAGTAGAGCAGAGTAGAGCTAGGTTAGGTTAGGCTAGGTTATGAAAGAGTAGAGTGGAGTAGAGTAGAGTAGAGCTAGGTTAGGCAAGGCTAGGCTAAGTTTGAGTAGAGTAGATTAGAATATAGTAGATTAGAGTAGAGTAAAGTAAAGTAAAAGTAAAGTAAAATTTCTTTAAGCTAGGCTACAGTTTAGAGTAGAGTAGAGTGGAGAAGAGTAGAATAGAGTAGAGTAGAGTATAGCAAGATTAGGCTAAGTTGGGCTAGGTTAGGCTAAACTAACGTAAGGTAGAGTATAGTAGAGTAGAGTAGTGTAGAAATGAGTAGAGAAGAGTAGTGTAGAAATGAGTAGAGAAGAGTAGAGTAGAGCAGAGCAGAGTAGATTAAAGTAGGGTAGAGCAAAGTAGTGTAAAGCAGACCATAATAGAGTGGTGCAGAGTAGAGTAGAGTTAGGTTAGGCTAGGCTTGGTTGGAGTAGAGTAGAGTAGAATAGAGTAGAGTAAAGTAGAGTAGAGCAAGGTTAGGTTAGGCTAGGCTAAGCTAGGCAAGAATAGGCTAGGCTAGGTTAGGCTAGGCTAAAGTAGAATAGAGTAGAGTACAATAGACTAGAGTAGAGAAGAGTAGAGTGCACAAGAGAAGATTAGAGTAGAGAAGAGTAGAGGAGAGAAGAGCTGAGTAGAGTAAAGTAGAGTAGAGTAGAGCAAAGTAGAGCAAAGCAAAGAAAGATTAGGCCAGAGTTTAGTTGAGTAGAGAAGAGTAGAGTTGAGTAGAGTAAAGCTAGGTTATGCTAGGTTAGGCCAGGCTAAGTTAGAGTAAAGTAGAGTTGAGTAGATTGGAGTAGAATAGAGTATAGTAGAGTAAAGCAAGGTTAGGTTTGGCTAGGCCAGGCTAAGGTAGGCTAGGCTAGTCTTGGAGATGCTTTTTTAGAGTAGAGTAGAGTTGGAAAGAGTAGAGTAGAATAGAGTAGAGTAGAGCTAGGTAAGGCTAGGCTCGACTATCTTAGGACAAACAAGGTTAGTGTTTTGCAGAGTATAGTAGCGTAGAGTAGACTACAGTAGAGTAGAGTAGAGTAGGGTACAATAGAGTTGAGTAGAGAAAAGTAGAGCAGAGCAAAGTAGAATAAAGCAGAGTAGAGTAGTATAGAGTAGAGAAGTGTTGAGCTAAGCTAAGCTAAGTAGAGCAGAGCATAATAAAGTAGAGCATAGTAGGGTAGAGCATAGTTAGGCTAGGCTAGGTTATTATAGAGTAGAGTGGAGTAGAATAGAGCAGAGAAGAACTAAGTAGAGCATAGACGAGAAGGGTAGTGTAGAGTAGAGCATAATAGAGTAGAGCAAAGTAGAGAAGAGAAAAAGAGAGCAAAGCTGAGTAAGCAGTGTAGAGTTGAGTTAGGTTAAACTAGGCTAGGCTAGGCTAGAGTAAAGAAGAGTTGAGCTAAGTTAGGCTAGGCTAGGTTAAAGTCGAGTGGAGTAGAGTAGAGTAGAGTATAATAGAGTAGAGTAGAGTAAGGTTAGGCTATGCAAGGCTAAACTAGGCTAGGATAGGCTAGGCTAGAGTAGAGTAGAGCTCAGTTAAGCTACGTTATACTAGGATAGGCAAGAGCATTATAGTTTAGAGTAGAGTAGAGCTGAGTAGAGTAGACCAAAGAAGTGTAAAGTAGAGCATAGAAGAGTAGGGTAGAGTAGAGCAGAGTAGAGTAGAGTAGAATAGAATAGAGTAGAGTAGAGTAGAGTAGAGTAGACTTGAGTAGAGTGAAGAAGATCTAGGTTAGCTTAGCTAGGCTATGATAGGCTAGGCTAGGTGAGGTTAGAGTAGAGTAGAGTAAACTAAAGTATAGTAGAGTAGAGTAGAGTAGAATAGAGTAGAGTTGAGTAGAGTGCCATATAGTAGAGTAGAGTTGAGCAGAGTAGAGTAGAGTAGAGTGGAGTTAGGTTAGGCTAGGCTAGGCTAGGCTAAAGTAGAGTAGAGAAGAGTAGAGTAGAGTATAGTTTGGTATAGTAGAGTATAATAGAGTATAGTAGAGTAGAGGTAGGTTAGGCTAGACTAGGCTAGAGTACAATAGAGCATAGTAGATTAGAGTAGAGGAGAGCAGAGTAGAGCTGAGTAGAGCAGAGCATAGTAGAGGTAAGTTTAGCTAGGCCATGCTAGAGTAGAGTAGAGTAGAGTTGAGCTAGGTTTGACTAAGCTAGGGAAAGTTAGAGTAAGATAGAGTTGAGTAGATTTGAGTAGAGTACAGTATAGTAAAGTAGAGTTGAGCTAGGTTAGGCTAAGCTAGGCAAGGGTAGAGAAGGCTAGACTAGAATAGAGTAGAGTAGAGTGGAGTAGAATAGAGTTAGGTTAGGCTAGGTAAGGGTAGGCTAAGCTAAACTAAACTAAAATAGAGTAGAGTAGAGTAGAATAGTGCAAAGCATAGTAGAGAAGAGTAGAGAGTAGAGCAGAACAGAGCAGAGCTGAGTAGAGTAGAGCCAAGTTGAGAAAAATTGTGCAGATCAAAGTAGATCAAAGTAGAGCAAAGTGGGGCAGAGTAGGGCTAGGTTAGGCTAGGCTTGGTTAGCGTAGAGTAGAGTATTATAGAGTATAGTAGAGTAGAGCTTAGTTTGGCTAGGCTAGGCTAGGTTTGAATCGAGTAGAATAGAGTAGAGTAGAGTAGAGGAGACTAGACTAGAGCTAGGTTAGGCGGCTAGGTTATGCTAGGCAAGGATATGCTAGGTAAGGCTAGGCTAGGCTAGGCTAAGGTAAAATAGAGTAGAGTAAAGTAAAGCTAGGTTAAGCAAGTAGAGACGAGGCATTGCAAGAGTAGAGTTAAGTAGAGTAGAATAGTATAGAGCAAAGCAAAATATAATTGAGTGGAGTAGAGCAGAGTAGAGAAGAGTAAAGTAGAGTAGAGCATAATAGAGTAGAGTAGAACAGAGCAGAGCAGAACTAGGTAAGGCTAGGCTAGCAAGGCAAGAGTAGATTAAAGCTAAGCTAGGCTATGCTTGGCTTAACTAGGTTAGAGTAGAGTAGATTAAAGTAAAGTATAGTAAAGTAGAGTAGAGTAATGCTGAGTAAAGTAGAGTAGAACAAAGCAAAGCAGTGTAGAGTGTAGTAGAGTAGAGCTAGATTAGGCTAGGCTAGGCAAAGCAAGGTTTGACTATAATAGAGTAGAACAAGGTTAGGTTAGGCAAGGCTAGGCTTGGATATAATAGAGATGAGTAGAGTAGTGTAGAGTAGAGTAGAGTAGAGCTAGGTTAGGATAGGTTTGGCCAGGCTAAGTTAGATTAAGGTAAGCTAGGCTAGGCTAGAGTAGAGTAGAGTAGAGTATAGTTGAGTAGAGTAAAGTATAGTAGATCAAGGTTAGGCTTGGCTAGGCTAGAGTATGATAGAGTAGAGCAGAGTAGAGCATAGTACAAAATAGCAGAGTAGAGCAAAGATGAGTAGAGAAAAGTAGAGCAAAGAAGAGCAGAGCTAAATTAGGCTAGGCCAAGCCAGGTTAGAGTAGAGTAGAGTAGAGCATGGTTAAGCTAAGCTAGGCTAGACAAGGTTAGAGTAAACTAGAGTAGAGTAGAATAGAGTATAGTAGAGTAGAACCAGGTTAGGCTTGGCTGGGCTGGACAAGTGTGGAGTAAAGTAGAGTAGAGCAGAGCTTAATTAGGTTAGGCTAGGCTTGAGTAGAGTAAAGTAGATTTAAGTATAGTAGAGTAAAGTAGAGCAGAGCAAAGAAGAGCTAAATTAGGCTAGCTAAACAAGAGTAGAGTAGAATAGAGTAGAGTAGAGTTGAACTAGGTTAGCTAAGGTTAGGCTGGCCAAGTTAAGCTAGGATCAGCTAGGCTAGAGTATAGTAGAGTAGGGTAGAGTAGGGTAGAGTAGAGTAGAGTAGAGTAGAGTAGAGTAGAGCTAGGTTAAGCTAGGCTGAGCTAG
Source organism: Vanilla planifolia (assembly GCA_023846275.1). Taxonomy (NCBI): domain Eukaryota; kingdom Viridiplantae; phylum Streptophyta; class Magnoliopsida; order Asparagales; family Orchidaceae; genus Vanilla; species Vanilla planifolia. Next base: position 471,415 of record JAIUJO010000103.1, read on the forward strand.
TCTCAAGTATAATAGAGTGTACTAGAGTAGTGAAGAGTAGAGTAGAGTAGAGCAGAGTTCAGTAGAGCATAGCACAGTACAGTACGACAGAGTGGAGTAGTGTAGAGGAGAGCAATAAAAGGTAGGGTAGAGCACAGTAAAGTAGAGCAAAGCTAAGTTAGGCTAGGCTAAGCTATGTTAGAGTAGAGTAGAGTAAGGTAGAGTGAGGTTAGGCATGGCTAGGCTAGGTTAGAGTAGAGAAGAGTAGAGTAGCATAAAGAAGAGTAGAGTAGAGTAGAGAAGAGTATAGCTAGGTTAGGCTAGGGTAAGCAACACTAGGTTAGGCTAGAGTTGAGTAGAGTATAGCACAGTTAGGTTATTTTAGGCTAAGTTATGCTAGAGCAGAGTAGAGTTGAGTTGAGTAGAGCAAAGAAGAGCAGAGTAGAGTAGGGTAGAGTAGAGAAGAGTAATGTAGAATAGAGCAGAGCAAAGTAGAATAGAGTATAGTAGAGTAGAGTAGAGTAGAGCTAGGTTAGGCTAAGTTAGGTTAGAGTTGAGTATAGTAGAATAGAGTAGAGTAGAGTAGAGTAGAGTAGAGTAGAGTCGAGTCGAGAAGAGTAGAGTATAATATAGAATAATAGAGTATAGTAGAGTACAGTAAAGCTTGGTTAATCTGGGTTATGCAAGGTTAAGCTAGGCTAGAGTAGAGTATTGTTCGATTAGGCTAGGAAAGGCATGGCTAAGCTAGGCTAGAATAGTGCGGAATATTGTAGAGCAGAGTGGAGCAGAGCATTGCAGAGCAAAGTTAAGAAGAATATGGTGGAGTAGAGCAGAGCAAAGCACAACAGAGAAAAGCAAAGTTGAGAAGAGTAGGGTAGAGCTAAATTAGGCTGAGCTAGGTGAGGTTATGTTAGGTTAGTGTAAAGTAGAGTTGAGTAGAGTAGAGTAGTGTAGAGTAGAGTTGAGTTGAGTAGAGTACAGTGGAGAAGAGCAACGTAGAGCAGAACATAATAGAATACAGCAGAGCAGTGCAAAGTAGAGTAAAGTAGAGGTTAAGCTAAGCTAAGCTAAGATAAGCTAGGCTAGGATAGAGTTGAGTAGAGTAGAGTATATTAAAGTAGAGTATAATAGAGTAGAGTAGAGTAGAGTAGAGCTAGGTTAATTTAAGCAAGGTAGGGCTAGGCTAAGCCACGCTTGGTTAGGCTAGGCTAGAGTAGAATAGAATAGAGTAGAGTAGAGTAGAGCTAGGTTAGGTTAGGCAAAGTTAGGCTAAAGTAGAGTATAATAGAGTATAGTAGAGTATAGAAGAGTAGTGCAAAGAAGGGCAGAGCAGAGAATAACAAAGTGGAGAAAAGAAAAGTGGAGTAAAGCAAAGTGGAGTAAATTATAGTAGAGCAAAATAGCATTGAGTAGAGTAGGGTATAGTAGAGTAGAGCATAGTAGAGTAGAGAAGAGCATAGCTAAGTTAGAGTAGAGTAGAGTAGTGTAGAGCAGAGCAGAACAAAACCAAACAAATATAGAGTAGAGCACAGCAGAGTGGAGGAATGCTTGGTTAAGCTTGGCTAGACTAAGCTATGTTAGAGTAGAGTAGAGTAGAGTAGAATTGTGTATAGTAGAGTAGAGCTAGGTTAGGTTAGGCTAGGCTAGGGTAGGCTTGGCTAGGCTACGCTATAGTGTATTAAAGTAGAGTAGAGTATAATGGAGTAGAGAGAAGCTAGGTTAAGTTAGGTTAGGCTCGAGTATAGTAAAGCAAAGTAGAGTAGAGTAATGTAGAGTAGAGCAGATAGAGTATAGCAGAGTAGAGAAGAGTAGAGCAAACCAAAGCAAAAGTATAGCAGAATGGAGCAGAGTAGAGTAGAGTAGAGTAGTGTAGAGTAGAGTAGAGAAGAGCATAACGGAGTAGAGTAGAGTACAATTGAACTAGGTTAAGCTAGGCTATAGTAGAGTAGAGCTAGGTTTGGCTAGGCTAGGCTAGGTAGGTTAGAGTGGGGTAGAGTAAAGTAGAGTAGAGCAGAGCAAAGTAGAGCAGAAAAGATAAAAGTGAAGTAGAGCAGAACATAGTAGAGTAGAGTAGAATAGAGCAGAGAAAAGCAAAGCAGAGCAAAGCATAATAGAGCAGAGCAAAGTGAGGTTAGGCTAGGCTAGGCTAGGTTAGGCAAGGCAAGTCTAGAGCATAGTAGAGTCAAGTAGAGTAGAGTGGAGTATAGTGGAGAAAAGTAGAGCAAGGTTAGGCTAGGCTAGCCTATTCTAGGCTAAGTTCATATTCTAGGCTAAGTTCATATTCTAGGCTAGAGTCGAGTAGAGTAGAAAAAGTAGAGTAGAGTAGAGTTGAGTAGAGCTAAGTAGAGCAGAGCAAAGTAGAGCAGAGCACAGTAATACAGTATAGAATAGAGCTGAGCAAAGTTAAGTTAGGCTAAGCTAGGCTAAGATAACTAAGGCTAGGCTTGGCTTGGCTAAGCTAGGCTAGTGCAGAGTAGAGTAGAGCTACATTAGGCTAGGCTATGTTAGAGAAGAGTACAATATAGTAGAGTAGAGTAGAGTAGAGTAGAGTAGAGCTAGGTTATGCTAGCCTAAGATAAGCTAGGCTTGGAAAGGTAAGGATAGGCTAACCTAAAGTAGAGTATAGTTGAGTAGAGTAGAGTAGAGTAGAGTATAGCACGATTAGGCAAGGCTAGGCTAGAGTAGAGTTAAGTAGACTAGAGTAAAGTAGAGCAGAGTAGAGTAGAGCAAAGCAGAGAAGAATGGGGTAGAGCACAATAGAGTAGAGCAAAGTAGAGTAGTGCAAAGATAAGTAGAGCATAGTAGAGCTAGGTTAGGCTAAGGTAGGCAATGTAAATCTAGGTTAAAGTTTAGTAGAGTAGAATAGAGTAAAGTAAGATAGAGCAGAGTAGAGTTGAGTAGAGTATTGTAGAGTGGAGTAGAGTAGAGTAGAGCTAGGTTAGGTTAGGCTAGTTTAGGCTAAGCTAGGTTAGGTAGCTAGAGTATAGTAGAGTAGAGTGGAGCTAGGCTAGGTTACGCTAGGTGCGACGAGGCTTTGCTAAAGTAGACTAGTGTTGAGGAGAGCAAAGTGGAGGAGAGTAGAGCAAAGTAGAGTAGAGTAGAGTATAGCAGAGTAGAGTAGAGCAAAGTAGAGTAAAACATAGCAGAGCTAGGTTAGGCTAGGCTAGGCTAAGCTACGTTTGGCGAGGATAGAGTCAAGTAGAGTAGGGTAGAGTATAATAGAGTAGAGCAAAGCATAGTAGAGTAAAGTATTGTAAAGTATAGTAGAATAGCTAGGTTCTATTAGGCTAGGCTAGAGTAATGTAAAGTATAGTGGAGTAAAGTAGAACATAGTAGACTAGAGTAGAGCAAAGCACAGTATAGCAGAGTAGTGTTGAGCAGAGCAGAGTAGAGCAAAGATGATAAGAGTTGAGTAGATCTAAGCATAATAGAGCAGAGATGACACGGGTAGAGTAGAGCAGAGCAGAGGAGAGATAAGTTAGGCTAAGCAAAGCTAGAGTAGAGTATAGTAGAGTTGAGTGGAGTCGTGTAGAATAGTGGTTGGTAAGGCTAGGCTAGGCTAAAGAAGAGTAAAGTAGAGTGGAGTAGAGTTGAGCAGAGTAGATTAGAGTAAAGTAGAGTTGAATAGAGTGGAGAAGAGTAGAGCATAATAGAGTAAAGTAGAGTAGAGTAATGAAGAGTAGAGTAATGAAAAGTAGAGTAGAGTAGAGTAGCGCATAGCAATGAAAAAGAGTAGAGAGGAGTAGATTAGAGTAGAATAAAGTAGGGCAGTAAAGAATAAATTAGGGTAGAGTGGAGTAGAGCAGAGTAGAGCTATGCTAGGTTAAGCTAGGCTAAGCTAGGTTAAGCTAGGTTAAGCTAGGCTAAGCGAGGGTAGTGTAGAGTAAGGTAGAGTAGAGTAGTATAGAGTTGAGTAGAGTAGAATGGAGTTAGGTTAGGCTTGCTGTGCTAGGCTAGGTAGAGTACAGTTGAGCAGAGTAGGGTTGGTTAGGTTAGGCTAGATTATAGTAGAGTAGAGTAGAGTTTAATAGAGTAGAGTAGAATAGAGTAGAGTATGGTTGAGTAAATTAGAGAAGAGTATAGTAGAGTGGAGTTGAGTATATTAAAGTACAAGAGAGGAAAGGAGAGGAGAGAAGAGTTTAGGAGAGGAGAGGAGAGAAAAAGAGAGAAAAACATAGCAAAGTAAAGTAGAGTAGAAAATAGTAAAGTAGAGCAAAATAAAGTGGTGTAGAGCAAAGCAAAGAAGAGTAGAGCAAAGAAAAGAAGAGTAAAGGAGAGCAGAGTAGAGTTGAGAAAAGAAGAGTAGAGTAAAGAAGAACAAAGCAGAGTAGAGCATCTCTTGGTTAAGCTAGGCTAGGCTAGAGTAGAGTAGAATGGAGTCGAGCAGAGTAGAGTAGGGTAGGGAAGAGTAGAGTATAGTAGAGCGAGGTTAAGTTAGGCTATGATATAGTAGAGTAGAGTAGAGTATAGTATAGTAGAGTAGAGAAAAGTGGAGTAGAATAAAGTAAATCTTGATTAGGTTGGCCTTAGCTTGGCTAAGCTAGGTTAGGCTAAGATAGGATAGGCTAAGCTAGAGTAGTGTAGAGTAGAGTAGTGTAGAATAAAGAAGAGTAAAGTAGAGTACAATAGAGTAGAGTAGGGTAGATCTGGGTTATGTTAAGCTAAATAAGGCTAGGCTAGAGTAGAGTATAGTACAGTACAGTAAGGTAGAGCAAAGTAGAGCAAAGTAGAGCAGAGATAGGCAGAGAAGAATAGAGATGAGCAGAGCTAGGTTAGGCAAGGTTGGGCCAAGAAAGATTGGGCTAAGCTAGGCTCAGCTAAGTTAGAGTAGAGTAGAGTAGAGCAAAGTTCAGTTAGGTTAGGCTAGGCTAGAGTAAAGTAGAGTAGAATAGAGTAGAGTAGAGCAAAGAATAGCATAGTAGAATAGAGAATAGTATAGTAGCACAAAGCATAGTACAGCTAAGAAGAGTAAAGTAGAGTTTAGTGGAGCTAGGTTAGACTAAGCTAGGCTATGTTAGAGTAAAGCAGAGTAAGAAGAGTTGAGTAGGGAAGAGTAGAGTAGTGTAGTGTAAAGTAGTGCAGAGCAGAGTAGAGCTAGGTTAGGTTATGCTAGTCTAGGCTAGGCTTAGCTAATGTTGAGTATAGTAGAGCAAAGTAGAGCAGAGTAAAGCAAAATGGAGCATAGCATATTAGAATAGAGGAGAGTAGAGCTAGGTTACGCTAGGCTAGGCTAGACTAGGTTAGGTGATGCTAGAGTCAAGTAAAGCAGACTAGAGTATAATAGAGTAGAGTAAGGTTAGGTTAGGTTAAGCTAAGCTAGGCTAGGCAAGAGTAGAGTAAAGTAGGGTAGAGTAGAGTAGAGAGTAGCAGAGTAGAGTAGAGTAGAGTAGAGTAGAGTAAAGTAGAGTTAAGCAGAGTAGAGTAGTGTAGAGGAAAGAAGAGTAATGTAGAGAAGAGAAGAGAAGGGTAGAGTAGGCTTGGCTAAGTTAGAGTAGAGTAGAGTAGAGTAAAGAAGAGAAGGGTAAAGCTTTGCTAGGCAAGGCTAAACTATGCTAGAGTAGATTAGAGTAGAGTAGAGTAGAGTAGAGTAGAGAAGAGTGTAACAGAGTAGAGTAGATTAGAGTAGAATAGATTATAGCAGAGTAGAGTAGAGCAAAGTCAGGCTAGGCTAGGCTTAGCAAGGTTAGGCGAGAGTAGAGCAGAGTAGTACTAAGTTTTGCTAGGCTATGCTATGCATGGTTAGAGTAAAGCAGAGTAGAGTAGAGTAGAGATGAGTACAGTAGAGCTGAGCAAGGTTAGATTAAGGCAGGCTAGGCAAAGCTAGACTATAGTGGTAGAGTACAGTAGAGTATAATAGAGTAGAGTAGAGTTAGGTTAGGCTAAGCTAGGTTAAAGTAGAGTGGAGTAGAGTAGAGTGGAGCTGAGCAGGGTAGAGTAAAACGAAGCAAAGTGGAGAAGAGTATAGTAGAGTAGAGTAGAGAAGAGCAAAGAAGAGAAAAGAGAAACAGAGCAGAGTAGAGTCGAGCAGAGAGAAGCAAAGTAGAGTAGAGCGAAGTAGAGTAGAGTAGAGTAGAGTAGAGCCAAGTAGAGTAGAGGAGAGTAGTGAAGAGAATAGAAAAGTATAATAGAGCAGAGATAAGTTAGGCATGGTTAGGCTAGAGTATAGTAGAGTAATAAAGAGTAGAGTAGAGTAGAGCTAAGTTAGGTAAAGCAAGGCTTGGCTACATTAGAGTAGATTAGAGTAGAGTAAAGTAGAGTAGAGTAATGAAGAGTAGAGCAGAGTAAAGCTAAGTAGGGAAGAGTAGAGAACGGTTAGGTTGGGCTAAGTTAGGCTAAGCTAGACAAGGCTAGGCTAGAGTAGAGTAGACTAGAGTAGAGTTAGGATTGGCAAGGCTAGGCTAAGCAATGCAAGGCTATAGTAGAGTAGAGGAGTAGAGCCAAATAGAGCTAAGTTAAGCTATGATAGGTTAGGCTAGCTTAAGCTTGGCTAGGCTAAGCTTCGTTGGAGTAGATTAGAGTAGAGTAGAATAGAGAAGGGTAGAGTAAAGTAGGTTGTGTAGAGTAGAGCTATTGTAGGCGAGGCAAAGCTTTGCTAGGCGAGGCTAGGCTATGCTATCCTATAGTAGAGTAAAGTAGAGTAGAGCTAGGTTAGGCTAAGCTAGACTTGGCTAAGCTTGAGTAAAGTGTAAAGTAGAGTAGAGAAGAGGAGAGTAGAGTGGAGCATAAAAGAGCAGAGTAGAGTAGAGTGGAGTAGAGCAGAGTTAGCTTAGGCTAGGCTAGGCTAGGTTAGGCATTCTAAGTTAAAGTAGAGTAGAGTAGAGTTGAGTAGAGTATAGTAAAGCTTGGTTAGGCTAGCTAGGTAAGGTTTGAGTAGTGTAGAGCAAGGTTAGGCTAGGCTAGGGTAGGCTAAGCTTGGCTAGTTAAAGCTAGAGTAGAGTAGAGTAGAGTAAAGTATTTTAGAATAGGCTAGAGTAGTGTATACTAGAGTAGTGCTTGGTTAGGCTAGACTAGGCTAGGCAAGAGTAAAATAGAGTATAGTAGAGTAAAGCTGAGTAGAGTAATATAGTGTAAAGTAGAGTAGAGTAGAGCAGAAGAGAGTATAGTAGAGGAGAGTAGACCAGAGCAAAGCAGAGGAGAGCAGAGTAGAGTAGAAGAGTAGAGTAGAGTATAATAAAATAGAGAAGAGTAGAGTATAGTAGTATAGAGCAAGGTTGGGTAGAGCAAAGAAGAGCAGAGTGGAATAGAGCAAAGATATGTTAGGCTAGGCTAAGATAGAGTGGAGTACAGTTAAGTAGTATAGAGTAGAGTAAAGTATTGTAGAGTAATGTAGAGTAGAGTAAAGCTAAATTAGGCTCGACTAGGCTAAGCAAGGCTAGGCATGGCTAGGCTAGAGTAAAGTAGTGTAGAGTAGACTAGAGTAGAGTTGAGCTAGATTAAGCTAGGCTAGGCTAGAGTAGAGTAGAGTAGAGGAGAGTAGAATAAAGTAGAGGAGAGTAAAGTGGATTAGAGTAGAATAGAGTTGAGTGGAGTAGAGTAGAGTAGAGTAGATGAGAGAATTGGAGAGGAGAGGGGACGAGAGGAGAGGAGTGGAGAGCATAACAGAGTAGAGTAAAGAAGTGTAGAGTAGAGTAGAGCAAAGAAGAGCAGAGTAAAACAAAGTTGAGAATAGCAGAGAAGAGATGAGTAGAGCAGAGTAAAGCAGAGTAGTGGGGAGCATAGAAGAGTAGATTAGAGTAGAATAGAGCTAGGTTAGGCTCGGTTATGCTATGCTTGAGTAGAGTAGAGAAGAGCAGTGTAAAGTAGAGTAGAGTAAAGAAGTGTAGAGTGGAGTAGAGTAGAACTAGGTTAGGATAGGTTACGCATGGCTAGGTTGGAATAGAGTGCAGTAGAGTAGAGTAAAGTAGAGTAGTGTAGAGTAGAGTAGAGTAGAGTTGGCTAGAGCAGAGTAGACTAGATCTAGTTTAGGTTAGGTTAAGCTAGGCAAGGTTAGAATAGGTTAGGGTAGGCTTGGCTAGGTTAAAGTAGAGCAGAGTAGAGTAAAGTAGAGTGGAGTATAGTAGAGTAGAGTAGAGCTAGGCTAGGCTAGGCTAGGCTAAGCTAAGTTAAAGTAGAGTAGAATAGAGCAGAGCAAAGTAAAGAAGAGCAAAATAGAGTAGAGTAGAGTAGAGTAGAGTAGAATAGATTAGAGTAAAGTTATGTTAGGCTAGGCTTGGCTAGCTTAGTTTAGGCCAGGCTAGAGTATAGTAAAATAAAGTTGAGTAGAGTAGAGTAGAGCTAAGTTGGGCTAGGCTAGGCTTTGTTGGAGTAGAGTAGAGTAGAGTAGGGTATAGTAGGGTAGAGTAGAGTAAAGTATAAAAGAGCTAGGTTAGGCTAAGATAGGATAAGATAGCATAGGCTAGGCTCTATTAAGAAAGGCTATAAAGTTGGGTAGAGGAGAGTAGTGGAGAGCATAGTGGAGTAGAGCAAAACAGAGCAGATCAAAATAGAAGAGAGGAGAAGAGAGCAGAGCAGGTAGAGTAGAGTAGAGAAAGGTAGAATATAGAAAAGTAGAGAAACACATAGAATAGTATAGTAGAGTAGAGTAGAGTAGAGCAAAGTAGAGCTAAATTATGATAAGAAAGTTTAGAGCAAAGTAGAGTAGAGTAGGAAAGAGTAAAGTAGGTTAGGGTTAGGTTAGGCTAGGCTTGGCTACTTTAGGTTACAGTATAGTAGAATAGAGTAGAGCTAGGTTAGGCTAGGCAAGGCTAGGGTATAGTAGAGTGAATTAGAGTAGAGTAGAGCAAAGTAAAGCAAAGTAGAGTAGAGTAGAGCTGAGTATAATAGAGCAGAGCAGAGTAGAATATAGCAGAATGGAGTAGAAATGAGATGAGATAAGTAGAGTAGAGTAGAGTAGAAAAGAGTATAGTTAGGATAGGCTAGATTAGAGTAAGGTTATGCTAGGCTAAGTTAGGTTAAGGTAGGCTAGATTACATTAGAGTATTGCTAGGTTTGGATAAGCTAGGCTAGATTAGGTTAGAGTAGAGTAGAGTTGAGTTGAGCGAGATTAGGCTAGGGTTGGCTAGAGTAGGTTAAGCTAGGCTAGGCTAGAGTTGAATAGAGTTGAGTAGAGTATAGTAGAGTACAATAAAGTAGAGTTGTGTAGAGTATAATAAAGTATATTAGAGTAGAATAAAGTAGAGTATTGCTAGGTTAATCTAGGTTAGGACAGGCTACGCTAGGTTAGGCTTGACTTGAGTGTAGTGATGTAGAGTAGACTAAAGTAGCACAGAGTAGAGCTAGGTTAGGCTAGGCTAGGCTAAACTAGACTAAAATAGAGTAGAGTAGAGAAGAGATGGGTAGAGCTGAGTAGAGTAGAGTAGAGTAAAATGGAGCAGAGTGGACCAGAGTAGAGCAGAGCAGAGCAAAGTGAAGTAGAGTAAAGTTGAGTAGAGCTAGGTTAGGCTAGGCTAGGCTAAGGTAGAGTACAGTAAAGTAGCGTAGAGTAAGGTTAGGTGAGTCTAGGCAAGGTTAGAGTGGATCTGCTAGCCTAGGCTAGGCTAGAGTAGATTAGAGTAGAGTAGAGTAGAAAAGAGCAAAGGAGAGTAGAGCAGAGTAGAAAAGAGTAGATTAGAGTGGAGTAGAGAAGTGCATAATAGAGTAGAGCTAGGTTAGCCTATGTTAAGCTAAGCTAAGCTAGGTTAGTCTAGGTTAGAGTAGAGTAGAGTAGAGTAGAGAATAGTAAAGTAGAATAGAATAAAGTAAAGCAGAGCAGAGTAGAGTAGAGAAGAGCAGAGTACATCAAAGCATAGATAAGTAGAGTAGAGCTATGTAGAGAAGAGTGTAGCTAGGTAAGGCTAAGCTATGCTAGCCTATGCTAAATTAGAGTAGAGTAGATTAGAATAGTGTAGGGTAGAGTAGAGTAGCATGAGTGGAGTACAATAGAGTAGAGTAAAATTACATTAGGTAAGGCTATGTGAGGCTATGCTAGGCAAGGCTAGAGATGTGTAGAGTAGAGTAGAGCTGAGTAGAGTAGAGTAGAGCTAGGTTAGGCTTGGAAAAACTAGGATAGGCTAGAGAATAATAGAGAAGAGTACAGTAGAGAAGAGTAGAGTAGAGTAGAGAAAAGTAGAGTAAAGCAGAACATAGTAGAGCTAAGTTAAAACAAGCAAAGCTAGGCTAGGCTAGGCTAGAGTAGAGTAGAGTAGTGTAAAGTAGAGTATAGTAGAGTAGAGTAGAGTTGAGTTGAGCTAGGTTAGGTTAAGCTAGGTGAGGCTAGGCAAGAGTAGAGTAGAGTAGAAAAGAGTAAAGTAGAGTCGAGTAGGTAGAGTAGAGCAGAGCAGAGAAGAGCAAAGCAGGGTCGAGTAGAGCAGTACAGTATAGAGTAAAGCTGAGCAAAGTGAAGTTAGACTAAGGTAGGCTAGGATAGGTAAGGCTAGGCTGGGCTTGGCTAAGCTAGGCTATAGTAGAGTAGGTTAGAGTAGAGCTATGTTAGGCTAGGCTAGGCTAGGTCAGAGTAGGGTACAGTAGAGTATAGTAGAGTATAGTAGAGTAGAGTAGAGCTAGGTTAGGTTAGCCTAGGATAGGCAAGGCTTGGAAAGGCAAGGATAGGCTATTCTAGAGTAGAGTATTGTTGAGTAGAGTAGAGTAGAGCTCGATTAGGCAAGGCTAGGCTAGAGTAGACTAGAGTAGAGTAGAGCAGAGAAGAGCAAAGCAAAGTAGAGAAGTATTTGGTAGAGTAGAGTAGAGTTGAGCAAAGCAGGGTAGAGCAAAGATGAGCAGAGCATAGTAGAGCAAGGTTAGGCTAAGGTAGGCAATGTTATGCTAGGTTAGAGTAGAGCAGAGTAGAGTAGAGTAGGGTAGAGAATAGTAGAGTCAAGTAGAGTGTCGTAGTGTAGAGTAGAGTAAAATAAAGCTTGGTTAGGCTAGGGTAAGCTAGGTTAGGCTAGCTAGAGTAGAGTAGTGTAAAGTTGAGTAGAATAGAGCTAAGCATGTTAGGCTTGGTAAGGCTAGGCTTTGCTAAAGTAAACTAGTGTAGAATAAAGCAAGCAAAAGAGAGTAGAGCAAAGTAGAGTAGAGTAGAGAAGAGTAAAGCAGAGTAGAGCAAAGTAAAGTATTGTAAAGCAGAGCAGAGCTAAGTTCGGCTAGCTAGGCAAGGCTAGGCTAAGCTATGTTAGGCTAGGATAGAGTCGAGTAGAGTAGACTATAGTAAAATAGAGTAGAGTAGAGCAGCGTAGAGCAAAGCATAGTAAAGTATAGTAGAGTAAAGTTTAATAGAATAGCTAGGTTTGGTTATGCTAGGCTAGGCTAGAGTATTGTAAAGTAAAGTGTAGTAGAGTAAAGTAGATCATTACAGAGTAGAGTAGAGCAAAGCAAAGTAGAGCAGAGTGGTGTAGAGCTTAGTAGAGTAGAGTAAAGATGATCAGAGCTAAGTAGAGTAGAGCAGAGATGAAAAGAGTAGAGTAGAGCATAGCAGAGTAGAGATAAGTCAGGCTAAGCAAAGCAAGAGCAGAGTATAGTAGAATAGAGTAGAGTAGAGTAGAATGGAGTAGAGTAGAGGTTGCTAAGGCAAAGCTAGACTAAAGAAGAGCAAAGTAGAGGTGAGTTGAGCAGAGTAGATTAGAGTTGAGTAGAGTAGAGTGGAGTAGAGTATAATAGAGGAGAGTATAGAAGAGTAGAGTAGAGTAGAGTAGAGTAGAGCAGAGCAAAGCAAAAGAGCAGAGAAGAGTAATGTAGATTAGAATAGAGTAGGGTAGTATAGAATAAAGTAGGGTAGAGTAGAGAAGAGCAGAGTAGAGTAAAGCTAAGCTAGGTTAAGCTAGGCTAAGCTAGGCTAGGCTAGATGAGGATTATATAGAGTAATGTAGAGTAAAGTAGTATAGAGTAGAGTAGAGTAGAGTGGAGCTAAGTTAGGCTAGGCTAGGCTAAACTAGGCATGGTTTGGCTAGGCTATGCTAGGCTAGGTAGAGTATAGTGGAGCAGAGTAGGGTTGGCTAGGCTAGGTTAGGCTATAGTAGAGTAGAGTAGAGTACAATAGAGTAGAGTAGAGTAGATTATAGTTGAATAGATTAGAGTAGAGTGGAGTAGAGTATATTGGAGTAAGGGAGAGGAGAGGAGAGAAGAGTAGAGGAGAGGAGAGGAGATGAGAGGAGAGAAGAAGAGAGAAAAGAATAGCAAAGTAGAGTAGAGTAGAACAGTGTAAAGTAGAGCAAAATAAAGTGGAGTAAAGCAAAGTAGAGTAGAGAAGAGCAAAGTAGCATAGAGCAAAACAAACAGAGTAGAGTATAGCAAATTATAGTACAGAAAAGAAGAGTAGAGTGGAGACGAACAAAGTAGAGTAGAGCAAAGCTAGGTTAAGCTAGGCAAGGCAAAGCTAAGCTAAGCTAGTGTAGAGTAGAGTAGAGAAGAGCATAGTAGAGTAGAGTAGGGTAGAGTAGAGTATAGTGGAGTTAGGTTAAGCTAGGCTAGGTTAGAGTAGAGTAGAGTAGAGCAGAGTATAGTAGAATATAGTCGAGTAAAGTGGATTAGAGTAAAGTAATGCTTGATTTTGTTGGGCTTAGCGTGGCTAAGCTAGGCTAGGGTAGGGTAGGATACGTTATGCTAGAGTAGCATAGTAAGAGCCGAGTAGAATAGAGAAGAGTCGAGTAGAGTAGAGTAATATAGGGTAGAGCTCAATTATGTTAAGCTAAATAAGGCTAGGCTAGAGTAGGGTAGAGTAGAATAGAGTAAAGTGGAGCAGAGCAGAGTAAAGTATTACAGAGACGAGTAGAGAAGAGTAGAGTTGAGTAGAGCTAGGTTAGGCTAGGTTGGGCTAAGAAAGATTGGGCTAGGCTAAGCCAACTAAGTTAGAGTATAGTAGAATAAAATAAAGTAGTGCAAAGTAGAGTAGAGTATAGTAGAGTAGAGCCAGATTAGGCTTAGTCAGGCTAGGTTAGAGTAGAGTAAGTAGAGTAGAATAAAGCAGAGTGGAGTAGAGTATAGTAAGGTTAGGCTAGGCTTGGCTAACATAGGCATAGCTTGGCTAGAGTAGAGTAGAGTATAGTAGAGTAGAGCACAATTCAGCTTGGTTAGGCTAGGGTAGAGTAAAGTAGAGCAAAGCATAATAGAGAATAGTATTGTAGCAGAAAGCCAAGCAGAGCCAAGAAGAGTAAAGCAAAGTTGAGTAGAGCTAGGTTAGGTTATGCCAGGCTTGGTTAGTCTACATTAGAGTAGAGTAGAGTAAGGTAGAGTGGAGTAAGGTAGAGTAGGGTATAGTAAAGTAGAGTAGAGTAGAGTAGAGCTAGGTTAGGTTATGTTAATATATGCTAGGCTAGGCTAATGTAGAGTAGAGTAGAGCAAAGCAGAGCAAATTAGAGCAAAATAAAGCATTTTAGAGTCGAACATAGAAGAGTAAAGCTATGTTAGGCAAGGCTAGAATTGGTTAGGTGAGGCTAGAGTCGAGTATAGTAGAGTAAAGCAAGGTTAGGTTAGGGTAGTCTAAGCAAGGTTGGTTTAGAGTAAAATAAGGTAGAGTAGAGTAGAGAGGAGCAGAGTAGAGAAAAGCATAGTACAGTAGAGTAGAGTAGAGTTAAGTAGAGCAGAGTAGAGTAAAGCTGAGCAAAGTAGAGCAAAGTAGAGAAAAGAAGACTAGAGTAGAACTAGAGAAGGCTTTGTTAGGTTAGAGCAGAGTAGTATAGAGTAGGGTAGAGTAGAATAGAGTAGAGAAGAGAAAGGTTAGGCTAAGCTAGGCTTGGCAAGGTTAGGCGAGAGTAGAGCAGAGTAGAGCTAAGTTTGGCTAAGCTAGGCAAGGTAAGGTTAGAGTAGAGCAGAGCAGAGTAGAGTATAGTAGACTAGACTAGAGTAGAGTAGAGCAAAGTTGGGTTAGATTAAGGCTGGCTAGGCTAAGCTAGGGTAGAGTAATAGAGTATAGTAGAGGAGAATAGAGTAGAGTAGAGCTAGGTTAGGCTAGGTTAACTTAGGTTAGGCTAAGCTAGGTTATAGTAGAGTAGAGTAGAGTAGAGTAGAGTATAGGAGGGTAGAGTAAAGTAGAGCAGAGTAGAGTAGAGTATAGTAGACTAGAGTAGAGCAGTGTAGAGAAGAGAAGAGTAATGTAGAGCAGAGCAAAGCAGAGTAAAGTAGATCAAAGTAGAGTAGAGCAGAGTAGAGTAGTACAGAGCAGAGCAGAGCCAAGCAGAGTAGAGGAGAGCAAAGAAGAGAATAGAAAACTATAGTAGAGCAGAGTAGAGAATAGCAGAGTATAGCATAGTAGAGTAGAGTAAGGTTAGGCTTGGTTAGGCTAGAGTACATTTGAGTAATGGAGAGTAGAGTAGAGCTAAGTTTGGCTAGGGTTAGCTTGGTTAGGTTAGAGTAGAGCAGAGTTGAGTAAGGAAGGGTAGAGAAGAGTAAAGCTAAGTAGAGAAGAGTAGAGTAGGGTTAGATTAGGCTAAGTTAGGCTAAGTTAGAATAGGCTAGTCTATAGTAGAATAGAGTAGAGTATACTAGAGGAATATAGAGCAAGGATAGGGAAGGAGAGGCTAGGCTCTACTAAGCAAGGCTAGATATATTAGAGTAGAGCAAAGTAGAGCTGAGTAGGCTAGGCAAAAGCTAGGTTAGGCTAGGCTATGCTATGCCAGAGTAGAGTTAAGTAGAGTAGTGCTAGGTTAGGTTATGCTAGACAAGGCTAAGCTAGAGTATAGAGTGGAGCATAGTATAGAAGAGCAGAGTAGAGTAGAGTGGAGCATAAAAGAGCATAGCAGAGCATAGAATAGTAGGGTGGAGTAGAGTAGAGTAGAGCAAGCTTAGGCTAGGCTAGGTATATCTAGACTAAAGAAGAGTAGAGTTGAGTAAAGTATAGTAGAGTACAATAGAGTAGAGTAATGTTGAGTAAAGTAGAGTAGAGTAGTGTAGAAGAGAGTAGAGTAAAGGACAGTTGATGAGAGCAAAGCAGGTAGAGCAGAGTAGAAGAATAGAGTAGAGCATAATAAAATAGAGAAGAGTATAGTGGTTTTAGTATAGAGCAAGTTAGAGTAGAGTAGAGAATTGCAAAGTTAGGCTAGGCTTGGTTACGATAGAGTAGAGCAGAGTAGAGTACAATAGAGTAGAGTATAATAGTGTAGAGTAATGTAAAGTAGAGTGAAGCTAAATTAGGCTAGGCTAGGCTAAGAGAGGCTAGGTATGGCTTGACTAGAGTAAAGTAGTGTAGAGTAGAGTCGAGTAGAGCTAGATTAGGCTAAGCTAGGCTAGAGTAGAGTAAAGTAGAGTAGAGTAAAGTAGAGTAGAGTAGAGTAGAATAGAGTAGAGTAGAGTAGATTAGAGTAGAATAAAGTAGAGTGGGGTAGAGTAGAGTAGAAGAGAGAATTGGAGAGGAGAGGGGAGGAGAGGAGAGGAGTGGAGAGTAGAGTAGAGTAGAGTAAAGAAGAGTAGAGTAGAGTAGAGCAAAGAGGAGCAGATTAGAGCAAAGCAGAGTAGAGTAGAGTAGAGATGAGTAGAGCAGAGTAGAGGGGGTAGGACAGAGCAGATCAAGGAAAGATAGAGTAGTGCAGAATAGAGCTTAGTAGAGTATAGTAGAGCTTGGTTAGGCTATGCTATGTTATGCTTGAGTAGAGTAGAGTAGAGCAGAGTAAAGTACAGTAGAGTTAAGTGGAGTAGAGCAGAGTGGAGCAGAGTAGAGCTAGGTTAGGATAGGTTAGGCAAGGCTAGGATGGAATAGAGTGGAGTAGAGTAAAGTAGAATAGAGCAGAGTAGAGTAGACTAGAACAGAGTAGACTAGATCTTGGTTACTTTAGGCTAAGCTAGCTAGGGTAGGGTAGGTGAAGGTAGGCGTGGCTAAGTTAAAGTAGAGTATAATAGAGTAGAGTAAAGTAGAGTAGAGTGGAGTAGAACTAGGCTAGGCTAGGCTAAGTTAGAGTAGAGTATAATAGAGCAGAGCATAACAGAGTAGAATAGAGCATAGCATAAAAGAGTAGAGCATAATTAGGTTAGGCTAGGCTTGGCTAGCTTAGGATAGGCTAGTTTAGAGTATAGTGGAGTAGTGTAGAGTAGAGTAGAGTAAAGTAGAGTTAGGTTAGAGTAGAGTAGAGTAGAGTAGTGTAGACTTGATTAGAGTATAGTAGGGTAGAGTATAGTAAAGTATAAAAGAGCTTGGTTAAGCTAAGATAAGCTAGGATAGCATAGGTTAGGCTCGGCTAAGAAAGGCTTTAGTAGAGTACAGTAGAGTAAAGTTGGGTAGAGGAGAGTAGTGGAGAGCATAATAGAGTAGAGTAGAATAGAACAGGGTAGAATAGAGGAGAGCAGAGTAGGCTAGAGCAGAGAAAGGTAAAATATGGAAAAGTAGAGAAACACATAGAATGGCATAGTAGAGCAGAGTAGAGTAGAGCAAAGTAGAGCTAGATTATGCTCGACAAGGTTAAAGTAGAGTTGAGTAGAGTTCGATAGAATAAAGTAGGGTAGGGTTAGGTTAGGCTAGTCTTGGGTAGGCTAGGTTAGAGTAAAGTAGAATAGAATAGAGCTAGGTTAGGCTAGGCAAGACTAGAGTATGGTAGAGCAGAGTAGAGTAGAGCAATGTAGACCAAAGAAGAGCAGAGTAAAGCTGGGTATAACATAGTAGAACAGAGCAGGATAGAGTAGAGTAGAGTAGAAAAGAGATGAGATAAGTAGATTAGAAAAGTGTAAAGTAGAGCAGAGTATGGTTAGGTTAGGCTATGCTAAGCTAGGATAGGCGAGAGTAGAGTAGAGTATAGCTAGGCTTGGATAAGCTATGCTAGATTAGGTTAAAGTAGAGTATAGTAGAGTAGAGCGAGATTAGGCTAGGGTAGGCTAGGCAAGGTTAGGCTAGGCTATGCTAGGCTTGAGTAGGGTAGAGTTGAGTAGAGTATAATAGAGTACAATAGAGTAGAATACTGTAGAATAGAGTAGAGCTAAGTTAGGCTAGGCTTGGCAAGGCTAGTTTAGACTTAAATAGAGTAGAGTAGAGTAGAGTAGAGTAGAGGAGAGTAAAGGAGAGCAAAGTAGAGTAGAGTAGAGAAGAGCAGAGTAGTGTACAATAGAGTAGAGTAGAGCAGAGAAAAATTGAGTAGAGTAGAGCAGAGCAGAGTAGAGTTGAGTAAAGTAGAGTACTATAGAGTAAAGTATAATAGAGCTAGGTTAGGCTAGGATTGGGGAGGCTAGGCTCAACTATGCTAGGTTAGAGTAGAATGGAGTAGAGTAAACTAGGGTAGAGTAGAGTAGAGTAGAGGAGAGAAGAGAAGAGTAAAGCAGAGTAGAGGAGAGTAGAGTACAGCAGAGTAGAGCAGAGTAGAGTAGAAGAGAGGAGAGGAGAGAAGAGCAGAGCAAAGTAGAGGAGAGATGAGTAGAATATAGTAGAGTAAGCTAGGATAGATTATGGTTGGCTAGAGTAGAGTAGAGTATAGTTAAGTTTGGCTAGGCTAGGCTAGAGTAGAGTAAAGTAGACTAGTGTAGAGTATAATAGAGTAGAGCAAATTTGAGTAGAATAGAGTAGAGGAGATTAGAGTAGAAAAGAGAAGAGTAGAGTAGAGTAGAGAAGAGCAAAGCGAAGCAAAATATAGTAGAGTAGAGTAAAAGTGTAAAGTAAAGCAATGTGGAGCAGGGAAGAGTAAAACAGATCACAGTAGAGTAAAGCAGAGTAGAGTTAGGTTATTTTATATTAGGCTAGTTTAAGCTAGGCTAGAGTAGAGTAGAGTAGAGTAAAGTAGAGCAAAGCAAAGGAGAGGGGAGCAGAGCAGACCAGAGAAATGTAGAGTAGATTTGAGTAGAGTAGAGTGTAGCAAGGTTAGGCTATGTTTGACTAGGTTAGAGTAGAGTAGAGTATAGTAGAGTAGAGTAAAGTAGAGTAGAGAAGAGCTAGGTTTGGATAGGTTAGGTAAGGCTAGGTTAGAGTAGAATAGAGTAGAGTGGAGTAGAGTAGACTAGAGCTATTTCAGGTTGGGCTAAGTTAGGCTAGGCTAGGGTAGGCAAGGTTAGGTTAGAGTAAAGTAGAATAAAGTAGAGTAGAGTAGATTAGAGTTGAGTAGAGTTGAATGGAGCAAAACAGAGTAGAGCAGAGAAGAGCAAAGCATAGCAGAGGAGAGCAGAGTAGAGTCGAGTAGAAAAAAGAAGAGCATAACAGAGAAGAGTAGAGTAGAGCAAAGTTAAGTTAGGCGAGGTTTGGCTAGCCTAGGTTAAGCTAGGCTAAAGCAGAGTATAGTACAGTATAGTAGATTAGAGTAGAGGTATATTTTGCTAGGCTATGTTAGGTTAGAGTAGAGTAGAGTAGAGTAAAGCAGATTAGAGTAAAGTAGAGTAAAGTAAAGTAAAGTATAGTAGAGCTAGGTTTGGCAAGGCTAGGCTAGGATACGATAGGCTAGCCTTAGCTAGGCTAAGCTAGAGTAGAATGGAGAAGAGTTAAGTAGTGTAGAGTTGGGTAGAGTATACTAGAGAAGAGAAGAGAAGAGTAAAGCAGAGTAGAGGAGAGCAGAGTAGAGCAGAGTAGAGCAAAGCAGAGTAGAAGTGAGGATAAGAGAGGAGAGCAAAGAAGCGTAGAGTAGAGAAAAGTAGAATGTAGTAGAGTAGGCTTGGGTAGATTACGATTGCCTAAGGTAGAGTAGAGTAGAGCAGAGCTAGGTTTGGCTAGGCAAGGCTAGAGTAGGGTAGAGTAGATTATAATATAATAGAGTAGACTAGATCAGAGTAGAGTAGAGTATAATAGAGTAGAGAAGAGTAAAGTAAAGTAGGGTAGAGCTGAGAAAAGCAGAGCACAGTGCATCAGAGCATAGATAAGTAGTGTAGAGCAGTGTAGAGAAGAGTATAGCTAGGTTAGGCTAAGTTAGGCAAGCTTAGGCTAAATTAGAATAGAGTATAATAGAGCAGAATAGAGTAGAGTGGAGTGGAGTAGAGTAGAGTAGAGTAACGTTAGGCTATGGTATGTGAGGCTAGGCTAGGCAAGGCTAGGTTAGGCTAGGCTAGGCTAGAGTAGAGTAAAGTAGGGTAGAGCTTAGTAGAGCAGTGTAGAGCTAGGTTAGGCTTGGCTAGGATAGAGTATAATAGAGAAGAGTAGAGTAGAGAAGAATAGAGTAGAGAATAGCATAGTAGAGTAGTTTAAAGTAGAGAAAAGTATAACAGTGCAGAGTAGAGTATAGCTAAGTTAAACTAAGCCAAGCTAGGCTAGGCAATGCTACAGTAGTGTAGGGTAGTGAATAGTAGAGTAGATAGAGTAGAGTAGAGTAGAGTAGAGCTGAGCTAGGTTAGGTTAGGCTAGGTGAGGCTAGGCTTGGCTAGGCTAGAGTAGAGAAGAGTAAAGTAAAGTGAGTAGAGTAGAGTTGAGCTAGGTTTGGTTAGGCAAGACTAGGCTAAAGAAGAGTAGAATAGAGTGGAGAAGAGCAGAGTAGAGCAGAGTAGAGTTGGGCATAGCAAAGTAGAGCAAAGCAGAGTGGAGCAAAGTAGAGCAGAGAAGAGTAGAGTAGAGCAAGGTTAGGTTAGGTTAGGCTATGCTAGGCTTGGCTAGGCTAGACTAGATTAGAGTATAATAAAGCAGAGTATAGTAGAGCTAGGTTAGGTTAGGCTAGGCTAGAGCAGAGCAGCACAGAGTAGAGTAGAATAAAGCTAAGTTAGACTAGGCTAGGATAAATTAGGCTATGCTAGAGTAGAGTAAAGTGGAGTAGAGTAGAGTAGGGTATAGTATAGTAGATTTTTGGTAGGATTCGCTTGAGTAGAGTAGAGTAGATTAGAGTAAAGTAGAGTAGAGCAAGGTTTGGTTAGGATTGGCTAGGCTTGGCTAGGCAGGTGTTGGCTAGGCTAGCTAGAGTGTAGTAAAGTAGAATAGAGTATAGTAGAGCAGAGCAAAGTAGAGCTAGGTTAGGCTAGGCTAGGTTAGGCAAGGCTAAACTAGGCTAGAGTAGAGTTGAGTAGAGAATAGCAGAGTGGAGAAGAGCAAAGTAGAGCAGAGTAGAGCTGAGCAAAGCAAAGCAGAGCAGAGTAAAGTAAAGTTAGGTTAGCCTGGGTCAGGCTAGGCTAGAGTAGAGTAGAGTAGTGCAAGGTTAGGCTAGGCAAGGTTAGACTAGCTTTGCAAGGCTAAGCTACTGTAGAGTGGAGCATAGTAAAATAAAGTAGAGTAAAGTAAAGTAGTATAGATCAGAGTAGAGTAGAGTAGAGTAGAGTTGAAGAGAGCAAAAAAGAGTAGAATAGATTTGAGTTATGTGGAGCAAAGTAGAGCAGAGCTAGGTTCGGCTAAGCTAAGCTAGGCTAGGTAAGCTTAAGCCAGGAAAGAGCGGAGTGGAGTAGAGTTGAGTAGAGTAGAGTAGAATAAAGTAGAGTAGAGCATAACAAAGTAGAGCAGAGTAAAGTAGAGCAGAGTTGAGTAGAGATGAGTAGAGTAGAGTGTAACAAAGAAGAGTAAAGAAGAGTAGAGCAAGTTTGGGGTAGGATTGCATAGGCTAGGCTTGTTTAGGCTTGTTTAGGCTAGAGTAGAGTAAAGTGGAGTAGAGTAAAGCAAGGTTTGGTAAGGCAAGGCTATGTTATGCTAGAGTACATTTGAGTAAAGTATAATAGAGTGGAGCAGAGCAGAGTTTAGTAGAGAAGAGTAGAGCAAGGTTAGGCCATGCTAGGTAAGGCTAGGTTAGGCATGGCTAGGCTAGTATAGAGTTGAGTGGAGAAGAGTAGAGAAGAGTAGAGCTTTGTTTGTCTAGGTTAAGTTAGGCTTAGTTAGAGTAGAGAAGAGCAAATTAGAGTAGAGTAGACTAGAGAATAATAGAGTATAGTAAAGAAGATTAGAGTAAAACTAGCTTAGCTAGGTTAGGCAAGGTTAGGCTAGGTTAGGCTAGAGTAGAGTAGAATAGAGTAGAGGAGAGTAGAGTAGAGTAGAGTAGAGCAAAGCAAAGAAGAGTAGAATAGAGCAGAGCATCTAAGAGCTGAGTAGAGTAGAGCTAGGTTAGGTAAAGTTAGGCTAGGCATGACTGTGTTTGAGTAGAGTGAAGAAGAGTTGAGTAGAGTAGAGTAGAGTATAATATAATAGAATATAGTAAAATAGAGTAGAGTAGAGCTAGATTAAGCTAGGCTAGGTTAGGCTAGCCTAAGTAGAGTTGAGTGGAGCAGAGCAGAGTAAAAGAGAGCATAGCAGAGAAGAGAAGAGTAGAGCAGAGTAGAAAAGAGTAGAGTATAGTAGAGTAGAGCAAAACAGAGCAGAGTAGAGCATGGTTAGCCTAAGTTATGCTAAGCTAGGTTATGCTAGGCTGGGTTAGTCATGGTGAGAGTAGAGTAGAGTAGAGTAGAGTAGAGTAGAGTAGGAAAGAGCAGAGTAAAGTGGAGTACAGTAGAGTAGTGTAGAGCAGAGTAGAGTAAAGCAGAATAGAATAGAGTAAAGTAAAGAAAAAAAGAAAAGAGTAGATTAGAGTAGAGTAGAGCAGAGAATAGTAGAGCAATGTAGGGTAGTGTAAAGTAGAGTAGAGGAAGGTTAGGCTTAGTTAGGCTAACCTAGGCTAAGTTAGAGTAGGGTAGAGTAAAATAAAGTAGAGTGGAGTAGAGTAGAGTAGAGCAGAGTATAGTAGAGTAGAGTTGACTAGAGTAATGTAGAGTAAAGTACATTAGAGTAGAGCAGAGTATAGTAGAGTAGAGTAGAGTAGAGTTAAGTTAGGTTAGGCTAGGCTAGGCCAAATTAGAATAGAGTAGAGTGGAGTATAATAGAGCTAGGTTATGTTAGGCTAGGCTGAGTTAAGTTAGAGTAGAGTAGAGTGTTTAGAGATTATTAGAGTAAAATAGGGGAGAGTATAGTGGAGTAAAGTAGAGTAGAGCGAGGTTAGGATAGGCAAGGCTAGGGTTAGGCAAGGATAGGCTAGAGTGGAGTAAAATAGAGCAGAGTAGGATAGAGTAGAGTAGAGTAGAGTCGAGTGAGGTTAGGTTAGGCTTGTTTAGGCAAGGATAAATTAGGCTAGAGTAGAGTAGAGTAGAGTAGAGTAGAGTAGAGTATAATAGAGGAAAGCAAAGCAGAAGAGAACAGAGTAAAGCAAAGTAGAGAAGAGTAGAATTAAATAGAGTAGAGTAGAGTAAAACAGAGCAGAGCAAAATGGAGCATAGCAGCATGCAACAGAGCAGAACATAGCAGAGCAGAGTAGAGAAGAGCAGAGCATAGTAGAGTAAAGTAGAGCTAGGTTGGGCCAGGCCAAGCTAGGCTAGGTTAGAGTATAGTAGAGCAGAGTAGAGTAGAGTAGAGCATAGTAAAGCAGGAAAGTGTAGAGCATAGTGGAGCAAAGTAGAGCAAAGTAGTGCAGAGCATAGTAGAGTAGAGTAGAGTAGAGCTGTGCACGTAGAGCAATGTAGAGTTCGGTTAGGCTAAGCTAAGATAGGATTGGCTTGGCTAGGCGAAGCTAGAGTAGAGTAGAGTATATCTAGGTTAGACTAAGCTAGGCTTGGCTAGGTTAAAGTAGAGTAAAGTAGAGTTTAGTATAGTAGAGTAGAGTATATTATAGTAGAATTGAGTGGAGTAGAGTAGAGAAGAGTAGATTAGAGCAAGGTTAGGCTAAGCTAGGTTTTGTTAGGTTAAGCTAGGCTAGGCAAGAGTTGAGTAGAATAGAGTAAATCAGAGTATAGTAGAGTAGGGCTTGGTTAGGCTTGGCTAGAGTTGAGTAGTGTAGAGTAGAACAATGTAGAGCATAGCTAATCAGTGTAGAGTAGAGTAGAGAAGAGCAGAGTAGAACAGAGTAGAGTAGAGTAGAGAGGAGTAGAATTGAGCTGAGTAGAGTAGAGCAAAGCAGAGCTGAGAAGAGTTAGGTTAGGCTGAGTTGGGCTGGTTAGACTACGTTGGAGTTAAGTAGAGTAGAGTAGAGTATAGTAGAGTAGAGTAAAGTAGAGTAGAACAGAGTAGAGTAGGTTAAAGAAAGTATAGTAGAGTAAAGTAGAGTAGAGTAGAGTAGAGAAGAGTAGAGCTAGGTTAGGCTAGGCTAGGCAAGCTTAGGTTTGGTTAGGTTAGACTAGAGTACGAAAAACTGGAGTAGAGTAGAGTAGTGGTGTATAGTTGAGAGGAGTAGAGTAAAGCTAAGTTAGGCTAGGGTAGGCTAAAGTACAATAGAGTAGAGTAAAGTAGAGTAAAGTAGAGTAGAGTAGAGTGCAACAAATTAAAGTAGAGCAGAGCAAAGCAAAGCAGAGCTAGGTTAGGCTTTGCTAGGCTAGGCTTGGTAAGGATAGGCTAAGCTTGGCTAGGGTAGAGTTGAGTAGAGTAGAGTAGAGCTAGGCTTGACTAGGGTAGGCTAGATTATAATAGAGTAGAGTAGAGCAGGGCAGACCATAGCAAAGTAGTGCAGAGCAAACTAGAGGATCACAGAATAGAGAATAATAGAGAAGAGTAGAGAAAAGTAGAGTTGCACAGAGTAGAGTAGAGCTAAGTTAGTCTAGGTTAGGCAAGGATTTGCTTGGGTATGCTAGAGTAGAGTAGAGCTAGGTTGGGCTTTGCTAGGCTAGGCTAGGCTAGAATAAGGCAGAATTGAGTAGAGTAGAGAAGAATAGAATAGAGTAGAGTAGAGTACAGTTAGGTTAAGCTTGGCTAAGTTGGGCTAGGCTAAGTAAGGTAGGCTAGGCTAGAGTAAAGTATAGTATAGAAGAGTAGTGTAGAGCTTAGTTAGGCTAGGCTATATTAGAGTAGAGTAGAGTTTAGTAGAGTGGAGTAGAGCAGAGTAGAGAAGTATAATAAAGCAAAGTAGAGTAGAATAGAGTAGATTAGAGTAGAGTAGAGAAAACAAGAGAAGAGTAGAGCATAACAGAGTGTAGCATAGTGAAGTAGGGTACTATAGAGTAGAGCAGGGTAGAGTAGAGTATAGTAGAACATAGTAGAGTGGAGCAATGCTAAGTAGAGTATAGCAAAGTATTATAGAGCATAACAGAGCATAGTAGAGTAGAGTAAAGTAGAGTACATGAGAGTAGAGCAGAGCAGAAGAAAGCATAGCAGAGCAAAGCGATGTAAAGCATAGCTAAGTTAGGCTAGGCTAGAGTAGAGTAGAGTATAGTAGAGTAGAGTAGAGTAGATTAGAGTAGAGTATAGTAGAGCTAAGTTAGGCTAAGTTAAGCTAGGCTAGGTCAGAATGGAGTAGAGTGGAGTAGAGCAGAGTAGAGTAGAGTAGAGCAGAGCTAGGTTAGGCTTGGCTATGCTAGGCTAGGTTAAGCTAAGCAAGGGTAGGCTAGGCTAGGCTAAAGTAAAGTAGAGTAGAGTAGAGTATAGTATAGTAGAGCTAGAGTATGGTAGAGTAGAGCAGAGCAAAGCAGAGTAGAGGAGACTAGAGTAGAATAGAGAAAAGTAGAGCAAAGAAGTGTAAAGTAAAGTATAATAGAGTACAGTAGAGTAGGGCTAGGTTAGGTTATGCTAGTCTAGAGTAGAGTAGAACTAGGTTAGGTGAGGCAATGCTAGGTTAGAGTAGAGCAGAGTAAAGTGATTCTAGAAGAATAGAGTAAAGTAGAGTAGAGCTAGGTTAGGCTAGGCTAGGCTAGGTAAGTGTAGGCTAGGGACAGCGATGCTAGGCTATAGTAAAAAATGAAGAGCATAATAGAGTATAAGAGAGGAGGTGAGAGGAGAGGAGAGGAGAGCAAAGTAGAGTAGTCCAGAGCAAAGTAAGAAAAGCAGAAAGAAGCAAAATAGAGTAGAGTAGAGCAGAGCAAAGCTAGGTTAGGCTAGGTAAGGCTACGATAGGCTAGAGTAGATTAGAGTAAGCTAAAGCTAGGTTAGGTCAGGCTTGGCTAGGTTAGATAGAGTAAAGTAGAGTAGAGTAAAATAGAGTAGAGTAGGGCTATGATACGCTATGTTAGGCCAGGCTATGCTAGGGTAGGCTAAGATAGGCTAGGCTAGCTAGAGTAGAGTATAGTAGAGTAGAACAGAGCTAGGTTTGGTTTGGCTAAGTTAGACTAGGCTAGAGTAGACTAAACTAAGCTAGAGTATAGTAGAGTAGATCTAGGTTAGGCTAGGCTAGGTTAAGCTAAGCTAGGCAAGGCTATAGTGGTTTAGAGTAGAGTTGATGAGAGCAGAGAAGAGTATAACAGAGTAGAGCAGAGCAGAGCAGATCATAGAAAAGCAAAGCAGAATAGAGTAGAGCAAAGTCGAGTTGAGTAGAGCTTAGTTAGTCTAAGTGAATTTTGGGTAAGATAGGTTAGTCAAGGATAGGCTAGGCTAGGTTAGAGACAAAAGTAGAGTCGATTAGTGTAGAGTAGAGTAGAGATGATTAGAGTAGAGTAGAGCTAGGTTAACCTAGGCTAAGCATGGCTAGACTAGGCAAGGCTAGGCTATGCTAAGCTAGAGTATAGTAAAGTATAATAGAGCAAGGTTAGGCAATGCCAGGCTAGGGGATGCTAGCCTAGGCTAAGCAAGGTTAGAGAAGAGTAGAGTAGAGTTGAGCAGAGTAGAGCAGAGCATAGCAGAGCAAAGTAGAGTAGAGTATAGTAGAGCAAAGTAAAGTAGAGCAAAGAAGATTTGAGCAGAGCAATGGAAAGCAGAGTAGAATAGAGCAGAGCAGAGTTAAGTTAGGCTAGGTAAAGCTAGAGTAATGTAGAGTTATGTTAGGTTAGGCTATGCTAGGTTAGGTTAGAGTATAGTAGAGTAGAGTCAAGTAGAGTAGAGTATAGTAGAGCAAGTTTAAGTTAGGTTAGGCTAGGTTAAGCGAGGTAAGAGTAAAGTAGAGTTGACTATAGTGGTGTAGAGTAAAGTAGAGCATGTTTAGGCCACGTTAGACTAGACTGGTTAAAGTATTATAAAATAGAGTATAGTAGAGTAGAATGTAAGAAAGCTGAGGAGAATATAGTAGAGCAAAAAGTGTAGAGCAGAGTAGATCAGAGCAGAGTAGAATAGAGTAGAGTAGAGAAAAGTTAGAGTAGAGCATTGTAGAGAAAAGATAGGTTAGGCTAAGATAGGCTAGGCTAGGCTAAGCTCATGTAGATTATAGTAGAGCTGAGTAAGGTTAGGCTAGGTTAGAGTAGAGTAGACTATACTAGAGCTCAGTTAGGCTAGGCTTTGCTAGGCTAGGCCAGAGTAGAGTAGAGTAGAGTAAAGGTAAGTTAGGCTAGGCTAGTTAAGGTGAGGCAAGGCTAGCAAGATTAGGCTAGGCTTGAGTAGAGTAGAGTAGAGTAGATCAGAGTAGAGTAGAGCAAAGCTGAGTTGAGCAGAGTGGAGCAAAGTGGAGTGGAGTACATCAGAATAGAGTGGAGCAAGGTAGAGTGGAGTAGAGCAGAGTAGAATAGGTTAGAGTGGAGCAGAACATAGTAGAGTATAGCTAAGTTAGGCTTGGCTAGACAAGAGTTGAGTAGGGTAGAGTAGTGTAGAGTAAAGTAGAGTAGAGATAGGTTATACTATGGTAGGAGAGCCTAGGTTAGAGAAGGGCAGAGTATAGTGGAGTATAATAGAGTAGAGTAGAGTAGAGTAGAGTCGAGTAGAGTGGAGTAGAATAGAGTAGATTATGGTTCGGCTAAGCTAGGCTAGGCCAAACAAGGCTATAGTAGACTAGAGTAGATTAAAGCATACTTTTGTAGAACCAAGTAAAGCAGAGCAAAGAAGAGCATAGCATAGTTAGGATAGCCTTGGCTAGGCTAGGCTTTATTAGGCTACAGTAGAGCAGCATAGAGCTAAGCTAGGTTAGGTTAGGCTAGGCTAGGTTATGCAATGCTGGAGTCGTTGAGTAGAGTAGAGTAGTTTAGAGTAGATTAGTGTAGAGTAGAGTTAGGTAAGGCTAGGCTAGGTTAGGTTAGGCTAGGCTAGGTTAGAGTAGAGTAGAGTAGAGTAGATTTAAGTAAAGCAAAGCAAAGGATAGGAGAATAGGTAGAGTAAAGTAAAGCAGAGAAAAGTAGTATAGAGAAAAGCAGAGTATAGTAGAGATTAGTAGAGTGGAGTAGAGTAGAGTGGAGTTGAGTATTAGAGTAGAGTATAGGTTAGTAGAGATGATTATAGTAGAGTAGAGTAGAGTAGAGCAGAGTAGAGTGGAGTAGAGTATAGCAAAATAGAGTAGATTAGAGAAGAGTAGAGTAAAATTGGGGAGAGGAGAGGAGGGGGGAGGAGACGAGGGTAGAGGAGAGGAGAGGAGAGCAGATCAAAGTATAAAAGAGCAGAGCAAAGGAAAGCAAAATAAAGCAATACAG
This sequence comes from Vanilla planifolia, assembly GCA_023846275.1. NCBI lineage: Eukaryota > Viridiplantae > Streptophyta > Magnoliopsida > Asparagales > Orchidaceae > Vanilla > Vanilla planifolia. The sequence goes on from JAIUJO010000103.1 coordinate 498,439, forward strand.
AGTAAAGCAAAGTAGAGTTAGTAGAGCATAGCAAAATAGATAAGAGCTAGGTTAGGCTAGACGAGGCTAGACTATGCTAGGCTAGAGTCAAGTAGAGTAGAGCTTAGTGAGGTTAGGCTAGGCTAGGTTAGGCTAGAGTAGAGCAGAGTGGAGTTGAGCAGAGCAGGGTAGAGTAGAGTAGAGCTAAGTTTAGCAAGGCTAGGTTAGGCTAGGCTAGAATAGAGTACAGTTGAGTAGAGCTAGGTTGGGCTAGGCAAGAGAACAATAGAGTAGTATTGAGTAGAGAATAGTAGAGTAGAGAAGAGTAGAACTATGTTTGGTAAGGCTACACTAGTCTAAGCTTGAGTATAGTATAGTAGAGTATAGCAAGGTTAGGCTAGGCTAGGCCAAGATTGAGTAGAGTAGAGTATAATAGAGTAGAGTAGAGTAGAGAAGGCCAAAGTAGAGCTCACTTAGGCTAGGCTTAACTAGGTTAGGCTAGAGTAAAGTACTATTGAGTTTAGCTGAGTAGAGAGTACCAAAGCAGAGTAGAGCAGAGCAAAGAAAAGTAGAGAAGCATAGAATAGAGTAGAGTAGAGTAGAGTAGTGTAGAGAAAAAAAGAGAAGAGCAGAGAAGAGTAAAGTAGAGAAGAGCAGAGTAGAGCAAAGCATGGTTAGGCTAAGCTAGTCTAGGCTAGGTTAAAGTAGAGTAGAGTGGGGTAGAGTAGGGTATAGTATAGTATAGTAGAGTAGAGTAGAATATACTAGAGTAGAGTATATTATAGAAGAGCAAGGTTAAGATAAGCTTTGTGAGGTGAGGCTAGGCTAAGCTAGGTTTGGTTAGGCTAGATTAGAGTCGAATAGAGTAGGGTAGAGCTAGGTTAATTTAAGCTAGGCAAGGTTAGGCCAGGTTAAAGTAGGGTAGAGTAGAGAAGAGTAGAGCAAGATAAAGCATTGCAGAGTAGAATAGAGTAAAGTAGAGCATATTAAAGTGGAGCAGAGCGAAGTCGAGCAAAGTAGAGCAGAGCGGCGTAGAGTAAAGCAAAGTAGTGCAGGTGAAGCAGAGAAAAGTTGAGCTAGATTAGGTTAGTCTTGGCTAGGCTATGCTAGGCAAGGCTAGGCTAAAATAAAGTACAGTAGAGTAGAGTAGAGAAGAGTAGAATAGAGTAGAGCTAGGTCAGGCGAGGCTAAGCTAGGATAGCCTTTGCCAGGTGAGGCTAGGCTTGAGTAGAGAAGAGTAGAGTAAAGTAAAGAAGAGTATAGTAGGGCTTGTTTAGGTTAGGCTACACTAGAGTACACTAGAGTAAAGCAGAGCAAAGCAAACAAGTGTAGAGTAGAGTAGATCAGAGAAGAGTAGAGCAGAGTAGAGCAGAGGTAGGTTAGGCTAGGCTACGCTAGGCTATAGTAAAGTAGAGTGGAGTTGATTCGAATTATGTTAGGCTAAGCTAGGCCAGGCTAAGTTAAAGTAAAGTAGAATATAGAAGATTAGAGTAGAATAGAGTAAAGTAAAGTAGTGTAGAGCTAGGTTAGGTTGGGCATGGTTAGGCTAGGCTAGAGTAGAGAAGAGCTATGTTAGGTTAGGCTAGGCTAGAGTAGAGTATAATTGAGTAGAGTAGAGTAGAGTAGAGTAGAGAAGAGCATAGCATAGCATCACAAAGAAGAGCACAGTAAAGCAGAGTAGAATAGAGTAGAGTTGAGCATAGTAGAGAAGTGCAGAGCAAAGTAGAGTAGGTAGAGTGAAGTTTAGTAGATAAGAGCAGGGTAGAGTAGGGCTCGGTTAGGTGAAGATAAGCTAGGCTAGGTTAGGGTAGAATAGAGTAGACTAGAGTAGAGTAGAGTAGGGTAGAGCATAATCAAGTAGAGTAAAGTAGAGTAGAGTATAGCTAGGATAGGATAAGCTAGGTTAGGCTAGGCATTGCTAGGGTAGCCTACGTTAGGCAAGAGTAGAGTAGAGTAGAGTATAGTATAGTATAATATAGTGTAGCTAGGTTAGGCTAGGCTAGGCTAGAGTATAATAGAACAGACTAGAATAGAGTAAAACAGAGTAGAATGGAGTAGAGTATAGTAGAATAGAGTAGAGTGGAGTAGAGCTAAGTAGTGCTAGGTTAGTCTAGGCAAGGCTATGCTAGAGTAGAGTAGAGTAGAGTAGAGTAGGGTGAAGTTGAGCTAGGTTAAGCAAGGCTAAGCAAGGCTATGTTAGTGTAGGGTAGAGTAGAATATAGTGGATTAGAGTAGCATATAGTAGAGTACAATAAAGTAGAGTAGAGCTAAGTTAGGCTAGACTAGGCTAATATAGGCTAGGTTAGGCAAGGCTAGGCTAGAGCAGAGTTGAGTGAAGTAGAGAAGAGTTGAGTAGAGTAGATGTAAGATAGGCTAAGCAAGGCTAAACTAGGCTAAAGTAAAGTAGATTAAAAAAGAGTAGGGCAAGGTAGACTAGAGTAGAGCAGAGTAGAGTAGAGAAGAGCAGAGTAAAGTAGAGCATAGTAGAGTAGTACAGACCAGAGTAGAGTAGAGAAAAACATAGCAAAGTAGAGTAGAGTAAAGCAGAGAAGAGTAGAGCAGAGTAGAATAAAGCTAGGTTAGGTAGGGCTAGGCAAGGCTAGGTTAGACTAGAGTAGAGTAGAGTAGAGTATACTAAAGTTGAGCTAGGTTAGGCTAGGATAGGCTAGGTTAGGCTAGGTTATAGTAGAATAGAATAAAGTAGAGTAGAGTAGAGTAGAGCTTGATTATGCTAGGATAGGCTTGAGTACAAAAGAGTAGATTAGAGTAGAGTAGAATGAAGTAGACAAGAGCAGAGTAGAGTAGAGCATGGCAGAGTAAAGCAGAGCTTGGTTAGGCTAGGCTAGTTAAGCAAGGCTAGGCTAGGCTAGAGTAGAACAAAGCAGAGTAGAGTAGATCTAGGTTTGCTAAGCTGGGCTAGGCTAAGTTAGAGTAGAGTAGATTAGAGTGGAGTAGAATAGAGTAAAGTAGAGTAGAGCTAGGTTACACTAGGTTAGAGTACAGTATAGTAGGTTAGGGAAAGCTCAGCTAAGCTAGGCTAAACTGGGCTAGAGTAGAGTAATGTACTGTAGAGTAGAGTAGAGTAGAGCAAAGTAGAGCAGATTAAAGCAAAATAGAGAAGAGCAAAGCAGAGTAGAATAGAGCTAAGTAGAGTATAGTAGAGCTAGGATAGGCTAGGCTTGTCTATGCTAGGTTAAAACAAAGTAGAGTCGAGTAGAGCAGAGTAGAGCTAAATAGAGTAGAGCATAATAGAGCAGAGTAGAGCTGAGCTGAGCTAAGTAGAGCAGAGAAAAGAATAGTAGAGTAGAGTAGAGCTAAGTTAGGGTAGGATATGCTAAGCTAGGTTAGAGTAGAGCAGTTTAGTGTAGAGTAGACTAGAGTAAAGTAGAGTATAGTAGAACAGGGTAGAGCATACCAGAGTAGAGCAGAGCAGAGCAGAGTAGAGTAGAATATATTAGAGCAGAGTAGAGTAGAGCAAAAAAGAGAGGAGCTGAGCAAGAAGAGCAGAGCAGAGTTAGGTTAGGCTAAGCATTGCTAGTGTAGAGTAGAGTCGAGTAGAGCCAGTTTATGTTAGGCTAGGCTAGGATAGAGTAGAGTAGAGTAAAGTAGAGTGGAGTGGAGTAGAGTAGAGTAGAGTAAAGTAGAGTAGAGTAATGTAGAGTATAATAATGTATAATAGAGTAGAGTAGAGCTAGATTAGGCTGGGCTAGGCTTTGGTAGGCAAGGCTAGTCTAGATTAGAGTAGAGTAGAGTAGAGTAAAGTATAGTAGAGTGAGGATCAGTTAGGCTAGAGGAGAGTAGAGTAATGTAGAACAGATCAAAACAAAGCAGAGTTGAGAAGAGTAGAGCCGAGTAGAACAGAGTAGAGTAGAGTTGAGTAGAGTGTAGTAGAGTAGAGCTGGGCTAGGTTGAGCTAGGTTAGGCTAAGCTATGTTAGAGTAGAGGAAAGTAGAATAGAGTATAGTAGAATAGAGTAGAGTATAGTATAGTAGAGTTGAGTAAAGTCGAGTAGAGTAGAGCAAGGTTTAGCAAGGCTCGATAAGAGTAGAGAAGAATAGAGTAAAATAGAGTAGAGTAAAGTATAGGATAAGAGAGTATAGTAGAGTAGAGTAAAGTAGAGCGAGGTTAGGCTAGGCAAGGGCATAATACAGTAGAGTAGAGTAGAGTAGACCAGAGTAGAGTGGAGCATAACGGAGTAGAGTAGAGTAGAGTAGAGCAGAGTAAAGCGAGGATAGGCTAGGCTAGGCAAGAGTTGAGTATAGCAGAGCAGTGTAGTGCTAGATTTAATAAGGCAAAGCTAGGCTAAGTTAGGGTAGAGTAGAGTTCAGTGGATTAGATTAGAGTAGCCTAATGTATAGTAGAGCTAGGTTAAGATAGGCTAGGTTGGGGTAGGCTAGGTAAGGCTAGGCTAGAGTAGAGTAGGGTAGAGTAGAGTAGAGTAGTGCAGAGTATAGTAGAGCAGAGCTACGTTAGGCTAGGCTAAGATATATTAAACTAGGGTAGAGTAGAGTAGGGTAGAGTCGAGTAGAGTAGACTAGAGAAGAGTAAAGTAAAGAAGAGAAGAGTAGTGTAGAGCAAGCAGAGTAGTGTAATGCAAAGGTGAGTAACAAATTAGAGTAGATCAAAGTAGAGCAAAGCAGAGTGGAGTAGAGCTAGGTTAAGCTAGGCTAGGTTATAGTAGAGTAGAGCAGTGCATAGTAGAGTAGAGTAGAGAAGAGCAGAGTAGAACAGAGTAAAGCATAGATGTGTAGAGCAGAGAAGAGCAAAGCAAAAAAAGAGTAGAGCTTACCAAGCAGAGTAGAGTTAGGTTAAGCTAGGATAGGTTAGATTAACATTGGCTATGTTAGGCTAGGCAAGAGTATAGTAGAGCTAGGTTAGGCTAGGCTAGGGTCGGCTCATTTAGTGTTGAGTAGAGTAGAGTAGGGTAGAGTACGATAGAGTAGAGTATAGTTGAGTGTAGTAGAGTTGACTTGAGTAGAGTAGGGTATAGTATTCTAGAGTAGAGTAGAGGTGAGAAGAGCTAGATTAGGCTAGGCTAAGCCAGAGTAAGCTTGGCTAGAGAAGAGTATAGTAGAGTAGAGCTTAGTTAGGCTAGGCTAGGCAAGAGTAGAGTAAAGTAGAGTGGAGAAGAGTAGAAAAAAACAAAGCAGAGGAGAGCAAAGTAGAGTAGAGTCGAGAGGTGTGGAGTAGAAAAGAGTAAAGTTGAGTAAAGTAGAGCAGAGTATAATAGAGTAGAGTAGATTAGTATAGATTAGATCTAGGAACGGTTGAGCTAAGCCAACAAGGTTAGGCCAGGCTAGGTTAGAGTAGAGTAGAGTAGAGTAAAGTATAGAATAGTATAGTAGAGTAGAGTAGAGTAGAGTGGAGGTAGGTTAGGCGAAGCAAAGCTTTGCTAGGCTAGGCTAAGTTAGGCCTGGCTAGAGAAGTGTAGAGAAGAGTAGGGTAAAATAAAGTAGAGTAGAGTATTGTAGAGTAGAGTAGAGCTAGGTTAGGCTAAGCTTGGCTAGAGTATAGTAGAATGGAGCACAGTAGATTAGAGCAAAGCAGAGTAGAGTAGAGTAGAGCAGAGTAGAGCAGAGCAGAGCAGAGTAGAGTAGAGTAGAGCTAGATTAGGCTAGGCTACTCTTGAGTAGAGTGGAGTAGAGTAGAGTAGAATAGAGTAGAGTAGAGTGTATTAGATTAGAGTACAGTGGAGTAGAATGGAGTAGAGTAGAGTAGAGTAGAGTAGGGTAAAGAGAGGAGAGGTGAGAAGAAGAGAGGGGTGGGAAGTAGAGCAGAGTAGAGCAGACTAGAGAAGATAATAGTAGAGCATAATAGAGGAGAGCAGAGCAAAGTAGAGTAAAGTTGAGTAGAGTAGAGTTGATTAGAGCAGAGCATAGTAGAATAGAGCATAGTACAGTAGAGCAGTGAAGAAAAAAACAAAGTAGAGCATAGTAGAATAGAGGAGAGTAGGGTTAGGTTAAGCTAGGCCTTGCTAGGCTAGCTTAGGCTAGGATAGAGTATTAAAGCTAGGTTGGGCTAACCTAGGCTAGGTTAGAGTAGAGTGGAGTACTATAGACTAGAGTTGAGTAGATTATAATAGAGTAAAGTAGAGTAGAGCTAGGTTTGGCTAGGCTACGATATCATAAGGTTGGCTAGGCTCGACTAGGTTCGGCTAGAGTAGATTATAGTATAGTAGAATTGAGTAGAGGAGAGCAGAGCAGGGTAGAGTAGACCAAGGGAGAGAAGAGTAGAGTAGAGGAGAGAAGAGGAGAGTAGAGTAAAATAGCATAATAGAGTAGAGAAGAGTAGAATAGAGTAGAGCAGAGAAAAGCATAATAGAGCACAGTAGAGCATAGTAGAGTAGAGTAGAGAAGAGTTAGGTTAAGCTTGGCAAGTTTAGGATAGGTTACGCTAGAGTAGAGTAGAGTATAGTAGAGTACACTAAGGTAGAGCTATGTTAGGCTAGGCTAGACTAGAGTAGAGTAGAGTGGAGTAGAGCTAGGTTAGGCTATGCTAGGCTATGTTAGGGTAGGCTAAGCTAGGCTAGGCAAGGCTAAACTAGAGTAGAGTAGATCTAGGGTATGCTAGGTGGGGCTAGATTAGAGTAGAGTAAAGTCAAGTAGAGTAAAATAGAGTAGAGTAGAGTAGAGCAGAGTAGAGGAGAGAAAAGAAGAGGATAATAGAGCATAGTAGAGTATAATAGAGCAGAGCAGAGCAAAGTAGAGCAATATAGAGTAAAGTAGAATAGAGTATAGTAGAGTAGTGTTGAGAAGAGCAAAGCATAATACTGTGGAGTAGAGCTTAAATAGGCTAGGGTAGGCTAGACTAGAGTAGAGTAGAGTTAAGTTGGGCTAGGCTAAGATAGGGTAAGCTTGGCTTGGCTAGGTAAGAGTAGAGTAAAGTTTAGTAGAGTAGAGCTAGGTTAGGCTAGGCTAAGCAAGGTTAGAGTAGATTAGAGTAGAGTAGTGTAGAGTAGAATATAATAGAGTAGAGTAGTATGGAGTAGAGAAGTTTAAAGTACAGTGGAGTAGAGTAGAGTAGAGTAGAGCATAGTATAGTAGAGTAGAGGAGAGGAGAGGAGAGAAGAGGAGAGCATAGGAGAGGAGAAGAGAGTAAAGTGGAGCAGAGTAAAGTAAAAATGAGCATAGTGGAGTAGAGGAGATAAGGGCAGAGTAGAAAAAAGTAGTGCATTACAGATTATAGCAGAGCAAAGTAGAGCAGGGTAGAGTAGAGCTAAGTTAGGCTAGGCTAGACAAGAGTAGAGAAGAGTAGGGTAGAGTAAAGTAGAGTAGAGTAGAGCAGAGTAGAGCTTGGTTAGGAAAGGCTATGCTAGGTTAGAGTATCGTAGAACAGAGTAGAGTAGAGTAGAGTAGAGTAAAGTAGAGTAGAGTGGAGTATAATATAGTAGAGTAGAGTAGAGTAGAGTTAAGTTAGGCTAGCTTAGGCTAGGCTAGGCCAAGCTATGCTATAGTAGAGTGCCTAGAGTATAGTAGCATAGAGAACAGTCGAGTAGAGCAGAGCTCGATTAGGCTAGGCTAGCCAAGGCAAGACTCGGTTACAGTAGAGTTGAGTAGAGGAGAGCAGAGCAGAACAAAGTAGATTAGAGTATTGTAGAGAAGAGCAAAGTAGAGAAGAGAAAGGCATAGCAAAGTGAAGTCGAGAAAAGTAGAGCAAACTAGAGAAGATTAGAGCAGAGCAGAGTAAAGCAAAGTAGAGCTTGGTTAATTTAAGTTATTTTAGGCTAAGCTAGAGTTGAGTAAAGTAGAGCAGGATAGAGTATAGTAGAATAGAGTAGAGTAGACTAGAGTATAATAGAGTAGGGCAGAGTAGAGTACTACTAAGTTAGGCTTGGCTAGGCTAGGCTAGGGTTAGCTAAGCTACAGTAGAGTAGAGCAGAGTTTGGTTAGGCTAAGCTAGGTTAGGCCAGGCTAAGCTAGGCTATATTAGAGTAGAGTAGAGGTGAGAAGAGCAGGGAAAAGTAAAATAGAGCAGAGTGGAGCAGAGTAGAGCAGATCATAACAAAGTGGAGCAGAGTAGAGTTCAGTTAGGATAAGGTAAGCTTGGCTAGGCAAGGTCAGGTTAGGCTAGGCTAGGTTAGGCTAGGAAAGAGGAGAGTAAAGTATAGTAGTGTTAGGCTATGTTAGACTAGGCTAGGCTAGGCTAGAGTAGAGTAGAGTACAGTATAGTAGAGTAGAGCAAAACAAAGTAGAGCAAAGAAGAGTAGAGGAGAGCAGAGTAGTGTAGAGTAGAGCAAAGAAGAGTATAGCAAAGCAGGGCAGAGTAGAGTATAGTACAGTACAACAGAGAAAGTTAAAGTCGAGCAGAGCAGAGCAAGTTTAGGTAAGGCTAGGCTTGGCTCGGCTTGGTTAGGTAGAGTAGGGTAGAGTATTGTAGAGTAAAATAAGATAGAGCAAATAAAAGAAAAGTAGATTAGAGAAAAGTAGAGTAAAGAAGGGCATAGTAGTGCAGAGTAAAATAGAGCATAGCAAAGCAGAGCAAAGTATAGTAGAGTGTGGTAGTGCAGAGCTAGGTTAGAGTACAGTAAAGTAGAGTAGAGTAGAGTAGAGTAGAGTAAAGTAAAGTAGAGCTAGGTTTAGTTGGGCTAAGCTAGGCAAGGCTAGGCGAGGGTAGGGTATGCAAGGCGAGGCTAGAGTAGAGAAGAGTATAGCATAGTAGAGTAGAGTAGAATAGAGTAGAATAGAGTAGAGTTGAGTAGAGTAGAGCTAAATTAGGTTAGGTTAGGCTAGGCTAGCTTAAAGCAACATGGTGTAGACCAAGGTAGGGCAGAGCAGAGAAGAGTAGAAAAGAGTAGAGCATAACAGAGCATAAGAAAATAAGGCTGAGTAGAGCGAGGTTAAGCTATGCTAGGCTAGGTTAGAATAGAGTAGAGTAGAGTAGAATAGTGTGGAACAAAGCTAGGTTTGGCAAGGCTACATATGCTAAGCTAAGCTAGAGTAAGCTATGCTAGAGTAGAGTAGAGCAAGATTAGAATAGGCTAGGATAGGCTGGATAATAATAGAGTAAAGTAGAGTAGAGTAGAGAAAAGTAGAGCAGAGTAAAGCAAAGTAGAGTAGAGTAGAGTAGCATAGAGTAGAGTACGATGGAGTAAGGTTAGGCTAAGCTAAGCGAGGCTAAGCAAGGCTAGACTAGGCTAGGCTAAGCTAGGCTAGTTTAGAGTAGAATAGAGTAGAGCTAGGTTAAGCATGGCTAGGCTAGGCTAGGCTATGCTAGGCAAGGGTATGCTAGGTAGGCTAGGCTATAGAACGTTAGAGTAGAGTAGAGTAGAGTATAGTAGAGTGGATTAGAGTAGAGCTTTTTTTGGCTAGGCTATGCAAGGCTAACCCAGAGTAGAGCAGAGTATAGCAGAATAGAGCAGAGCAGAGTAGAAAGTAGAACAATAGAGCAAAGTAGTGTGGAATAGAGAAGAGTAGAGTGAAGTAGAGCTGAGCTAAGAAGAGCAGAGCAGAGTAGAGCTAGGTTAGGCTAAGTAAGGGTAGGTTAGGCTAGGTTAGAATATAGTAGAGTAGTGTACAGTAGAGTAGAGTAGAATTGAGTAAATTAGGGTAGATTATAGTAGAGTATAGTAGATTATAGTAGAGTAGAGTTAGATTAAGCTAGACAAGGCTATCATAGGCTAGGCTAGGTTAGGTTAGGCTCGAGTAGAGTAGATTAGAGTAGAGTAGAATTGAGTAGAGCTAAGTTAAGTTAAGCTAGGCTAAGCTAGGCTTTGTTAAAGCAAAGTATAGTAGAGTAGAGTAGAAAAAGTACAGTAGAGCATAGCAGTGTAGAGAGAGCATAGTAGAGTAGAGCTAGGTTAGGCTAGGCTAGTTAGGCTATGCTAGGATAGGCTTGGTTAAGCTAAGCTATAGTTGAGAAGAGTAGAGTAGGTTAGAGTAGAGCTAGGTTAGGTTAAGCTAGGCTAGAGTAGAGTAGAGTAGAGTACAACAAAGTAGAGTAGAGCTAAGTAGAGTAGAATATAGTAGAATAGAGTAGAGTAGAGCAGATTAGATTAGAGTAGAGTTGAGTAGAGTAAATTAGAGTAGGAGAGAGGAAAGGAGAGTAGAAGAGAGGAGAGGAGAGACGAGTAGAAAAAAGGAGAGGAGAGTAAAGCAGAGTAGAGTAGAGCAGAGTAGAGTAGAGTAGAGAAGAGTAAAGCAGAGTAGAGCTGAGCTAAGTAGAGTAGAGTAGAGTAGAGCAGAGCAATGTAGAGGAGAGAAGAGTTGAGTAGAGAAAAATAGAGAAGCACAGAGCAGAGCAAAGCTAGGTTAGGCTAGGCTAGAGTATTATGGAATAGAGCAGAGTAGAGTGGAGTCGAGTAGAGTTGAGTAGAGTAGAGCAAAGCTAGGTTAGGCTAGATTAGGCTAGGCAAGGTAAGAGTAGAGTAGAGTAGAGTAAGTTAGAGTAGAGGCTATGCTAGGCCAGGTTAGGGTAGGCTAGAGTGGAGTAGGGTAGGGTAGGGTAGAGCTGGATATAGTAGAGTAGGGCAAGGTTAGGCTAAGATAGCCTAAGTTAGGCTAAGTTAGAATAGAGTAGAAAAGAACAGAGTAGAGCAGTGTAGAGCAATTCAAAAAGAGCAAAGTAGAGTAGGGCTAAGTAGAGTTTTTTTAGGCTAGGCGAGAGTAGAGAAGAGTAGGGAAGAGAAGAGTAAAGTAGAGCTAGGTTTGGCTAGGCTAAGCTAAGATAGAATGGAGTAAAGTAGTGTTGAGTAGAGTAGAGTAGGGTAGAGTAGATTAGAGTAGAATAGAGTATAGTAGAGAAAAGTAGAGTAGGGCTAAGATAGGTTAGGTTAGGGTTGGTTAGGCTCGACTAGACTAGGTTAGTCTAAAGAAGAGTAGAGTAGAGTAGAGGAGAGTAGAGGAGAATAGTGTATAGTAGAGTAGAGTAGAGTAGAGCAAATTAGAGAGGAGAGGAGAAGAGAGGAGAGTATAGCAGAGTAGACTAGAGTGGAGTGGAGCAGAATGGACTAGAGTAGTGAAAAGAAAAGAATTGTAGAGCACAGTAGAGTAGAGTAGAGTAGAGTAGAGCAAGGCTAGGCTAGGCTAGACTAAGCATGGCTAGACTAGGCTAAAGTTAGAGTAGTATAAAAGAGAGTAGAGTAAAGTAGTGTAGAGTAGATTAGAGTGGGGTAGAGTTAGGATAGTTTAGCCTAGGTTAAGTAGAGTAGAGTAGAGAGGAGTAGAGCCAGGTTTTGCTAAGCTAGGCTAAGGTAGGCTAGGCTAGGTTAGGCTAGGCAAGAGTAGGCTAGTCTAGGCTAAGGTAGAGTAGAGTACAATGGAGCTAGGTTAGGCTTAGCTAAGCTAGAGAATTATAAAGTAGAGCAGAGTAGAGTAGAGTAGGGTAGAATATTGTAGAGCATAACAGAGTAGAGTAGAGTAGTGACAAACAGAGTAGAGCTAAGACTAGGCTAAGCTAGGTGAGAATCAAGTAGTGTTGAGCTAGGTTAGGTTAGGCTAGGCTTGTTTATGTTAGAGTAGATTTGAGTAGAGTAGAGTAAGGTAGAGGAGAGTAGAGTAGAGTAGAACTCGTTTAGGCAACAGTAAGCTAGGCTGGGCTAGGCTAAACTAGAGTAGAGTAGAGTTTAGTAAAGTGGAGTAGAGTAGAGTAGCATATAGTAGAGCTAGGTTAGCCAATGTTAAGCTAGGCTAGGATTGACAAGGCTTGGCAAGAGTAGAGCAGAGTAGAGTAGAGTAGTGTAGACCAGAGGAGACCACAGCAAACTAGAAAGAGTAAAGTAGAGAAGAGGAGAGTAGAGTAGAGCAAAAAGAGCAGAAGTAGTAGAGTAGAGCAAAAAGAGCAGAAGTAGTAGAGTAGAGCCAAGTCGAGCAAAAAGAGTAGATGAGAGCAAAGGAGAGTAGAGTAGAGTAGAAAGAGAAGAGCAAAGTAGAGTTGAGTAGACAAGAGTATAGTAAAGCAGAGTAGAGCAAAGTAGAGTAGGGAAAAGTAGAGGAAAGTAGAGTAGAGGAAAGGTAGGTTGGCTAAAATAAGCTAGGGTAGGCCAGGCTTGGCTAGGCTAGAGTAGAGTAGAGTTGAGTTGAGGAATGTTAGTTAGGCTAGCTTAGAGTAGTCTGGAGTAGAGTAGAGTAGAGCTAATTTTGGCTAAGCTTAGCTAGGCTTGTGTAGGCTTGGCTAAGCTAGGCAAGTGTACAATAGAGTAGAGTAGAGTAAAGTAGAGCTCAGTTAGGCAAGGCAAGGCTCAGCTAGAGTAGAATAGAATTGAGTAGAATGAAGTAGAATAGAGTAGAGTGGAGCAAAGCAGAGTATAGCAGAGCAGAGTAGAGTAGAGCAAAGAAAAGTAGAGTATTGCTAGGTTAGATTAAGCTAGGCTAGGTTAGAGTAAAATGGAGTCGAGTAGAGTAGAGTGTAGTAGAGTAGTGTATATTATATATTAGAGTTGAGTAAAGTATAGTAGAGTAAGCAAGATAAGGCTTTGTAAAGTAGGTTAAGCTAGACTATATTAGAGTAGAGTAGAATAGAGTAGAGTAGAGTAGCACAGTGCAGAGCAAAGCAGAGTAGAGTGTAGTAAAGTCAAGAGTAGAGCAGAGTAGTGTAGAGCAAGGTTTGGCAAGGATAGAGTTGAGCAAAGTATAGTCTAGTAGAGTAGAGAAGAGTATAGTTAGGTTAGGTTAGGCTAGGCTATGTGAGGCTAAGTTAGAGTAGAGTAGAGTAAAGTAGATTGAGTAGAGTAGAGTAGAGCTAGAGCATAGTAGAGCAAAATAAAGTAGAGTAGAATAGATAGGCTTGGCTAGGTTAGAGTAGAATAGAGTAGAGTAGAGTAAATTTTATCAAGGTTGGGCAAGAAAAAGGTTAGCTAAAAAAAGCCTTTGTAGGCTAGGGTAAAGAAGAGTAGAGTATAGTAGAATTATAAAGAACAAAGCAAAGAAGAGTAGAGTAGAGAAGAGTAAAGTAGAGCAAAGAAGAGCAAAGCAAAGATAGGTTAGGTTAGGCTAGGCTAGGCCTAATAGAGTAGAGTAGAGTAGAGCTCAACTAGTTTTGGTTAGGCTAGGCTAGGCTAAGCTAGGTTAGGCTCGGCTAGAGTAGCAAAGAAGAGTAGAGTAGAGTAGAGTAGTGCTAGGTTAGGCACAGCTAGGCTTGTAAGAGTAGAATAGAGCTGAGGAGTGTAAAGCAGAGTAGAGTAGAGAAGAGTAGAGCAGAGCAGACCAGTTTAGAGTAAAGTAGTGTACAGCAGAGAAGAATGGAGGAGAGTAGAGCAAAGAAGAGAAAAGTTGAGTAAAATAGAGGAGAGTAGAGCAGAGTGGAGTAGAGCTAGGTTAGGCAAGGCTAGAGCAGGGTGTAGTAGAGTAAAGTAGAGTAGAGTTAGCTTAGGCTAGGCTAAGCTTTTGTAGTATAGGCTAGGTAAGGTTAGGCTAGAGTAGAGTTTAGTAAAGTGGAGTAGAGTAGTGCTAGTTTAGGCTATGCTAGGCTAGAGTAGAGTAGAGTAGAGTTGAGTAGAGTAGAGTAGGGCAGAGCACACTAAGGAAGAGTAGGGCAAAGAAGAGTAGAGCTGAGTAGAGCAGAGTAGAGTAGTGCAAAGCTAGGTTAATCTAGGCTAGGCCAGAGTAGAGTGGAATATAGTAGAGATAGCTTAGGCTTGGCTAGGTTAGGCTAAGCTAGGCTAGGTTAGAGTGGAGAAGAGTACAGTAAAATGTAATAGAGTATAGTAGTGTAGAGTAGAGTATAGTAGAGTAGAGTAGAGTAGAGTATAATAGAGTAGAGTAAAGTAGAGTAGAGCATAGTAGAGTAGAGTAGAGGAGAGGGCAAAAAAGGAGAGCAGAGGAGAAGAGAGGAGACCAGATTAGAGTAGGGGAGATGAAAGTAGACCAGAGTAGAGTAGAGCAAAAAAGAATAAAGTAGAGTAGAGTATGGCAGAGTAAAGCAGAGTAGACTAGAGCTATGTTAGATAAGGCTAGGCTAGAGTAGAGTAGAGTAGCGTAGAATAGAATATAATAGAGTAGAGCAAAGTAAAATAGAGCTAGGTTAGGCTAAGTAAGGCTATAGAATAATAGAGTAGAGTGGAGTATAGGAGAGCCAAGCAGAGTAGAGTAGAGTAGAGCAGAGCAAAGCAGAGTATAACAGAATAGAGCTGAGTAGAGCAGAGAAGAGCATATCAGAGTAGAGCTAAGTCTGGTTAGGCTAGGTTAAGTTTGGTTAGGCTAGGCTATAGTGGAGTAGAATAGAGCATAGTATAGTATAGTAGGCTACAGCTAGGTTAAGATTGGTAAAGCTAGGCTAAGTTAGAGTAGGGTATAATAGGGTAAAGTAGAGTAGAGCGATTTAGCCAAGGCTAGGCTAAACAGTGGTATGCTAAGGTAGGCTATAGTAGAGTAGAGTAGAGTAGGGTAGAGTAGACTAGAGTAGAGCTAGGTTTGGTTGGGCGAAGCTAGGCTTGGGTTGACTAGTCTAGGGTAGGCTAGGCTAGGCATGGGTAGAGTACAGGAGAGTAGAGTAATGCAAGGTTAAGCTAGGCTAGGTTAGGCTAAGTTAAGCTAGGCAAGAGCATAGTAGATTAGAGTAGCACAGAGTAGAGAAGAGCAGAGCAAAGTAGAGTAGAGTAGAGTAGAGCAGAGTAGAGTTTAGAAAATCAAAGTAGAGTAGAGCTAAGTTAGGCTAGGCAAGGTTAGGCTAGGCTATGTTAGGCTAAGCTAAGATGGGCTAGGTTACAGTAGAGTACAATAGAGTAGAGTAGAGTAGAGCAAAGTAGAGTAGATTAGAGCAAAGTAGTGCTAGGTTAGGTAAGGCTAAGCTCAGCAAACTATGCTAGGCTAGGCTAGGCTATGGTAGGCAAGGTTGGGCTAGGCTAGAGTAGAGTAGATTATAGTAGAATAGAGTAGAGTAGAGCTAAATTAGGCTAAGCTAGAGTAAAGACTAAACAGAGCAGAGGAGAGTAGAGTAGAGCAGAGTAGAGTGGAGTAGAGTAGAGCTAGGTTAAGCTAAGCTAGTCTAGGCTAGGTAAGACTAGGCTATAGTAGAATAGAGTATAGTAGAGTATAGCTTGGTTTGGTTAGGCAAGGCGAGGATAGAGTAGAGTAGAGTACAGTAGAGTAGAACTAGGTTAGGGTAGGCTAGGTTAGGTTAAGATAAGCTAGAGTACAGTATAGTATAGTTGACTAGTGTAGAGTAGAGTAGAGCAGAGGTAGATAAAGCTAGGTTAGGCTAGGCTAAGATAGAGTTGAGTAGAGTGAAGTAGAGTAGAGTAGAGCAGTACAGAGTAAAGTAGAGTAGACAAGAGGAGAGCAGAGCAGAGCAAAGCACAATGCCAATTAAAAGAGAAAGTAGAGCAATGTAATGCATAGTAGAGTAGAGACGAGCAGTATAGAGTAGTGTGAAGAAGAGCAGAGAAGAGTAGATCAGTGTAGAGGTAGGTTAGGCTATGCTAGGTTAATCTTGGTGAGGCTAGGCTAGAGTGGAGTAGAGCAGAGTAGAGTATAGTAGAGTAGAGTAGAGCTAAGTTAGGTTAGGCAAGGTAGGGATAGGCTAGTCTAGGCAAGAGTAGAGTAAAGTATAGTAGAGCTAGGTTAGGCTAGGCAAGGCGAGGTTTAAATTTAGTAAAATAGAGTAGAGTAGAGTAGAGTAGACCTTGGTTATGTGAGGGTAGGATAGAGTACAATAGAGAATAGTAGAGTAGAGTAGAGAAGAGAAGAGCAGAGCAGAGCAGAGCATAGTAGAGTAGAGAAGAGCATAATAGTGTAGAGTAGAGCATAGTAGAGTAGAGCAGAGTAGAGAGGAGTAGAGCTAAGTTAGGCTAGTCTAGGCTAGGTTTGGTTAGGCTAGAGTACCATAGATTAGAGTTATGTTGGGCTTGGCTAGGCTAGGCTTGGTTAGATTAGAAGAGACTAGTGTAAAGTAGAGAAGAGTACAACATAGTAGAGTAAAGTAGAGTAGAGAAGAGTGAAGCTTGGTTAGGCTAGGATATAGTATAATAGATTATATTAGAGTAGAGTAGAGTAGAGCAGAGTAGAGTAAAGTATAGTAGAGTAAGGTAGAGTAGAGTGGAGCAGAGTAGAGCAGAGTAGAGAAAAGCTGAGTAGAGAAAACTTTTTGAGTATAATAAAGCAAAGCAAAGCTTAGTAAAGCTAGGTTAGGCAAGGCTAGGAAAGGTTAGGCTAGAGAATAGTTGAGAAGAGTAGAGCTAGGTTAGGTTTGCCTAGGCTAGGTTAAGTAGAGTAGAGTTGATTACAATAGAGTAGAGTAGAGTCTAGTAGAGTAGAGTAGAGTAGAGCTAGGTTACACTAGCCATGGCCAGGCTATGGTAGGCTAGGCTAGAGTAGAGTGGACTAGAATTGAGTAGAGTAGAGCTTAGTTTGCCTAGGTTAGGCTTGGCTAGAGTATAGAGTAGAGTAGAACAGAGAAGAGAAAAGTAGAGCAAAGCATAGCAGAGATGAGTAAAGGAGAGCAGAGTAGACCAGATAAGATTAAAGTAAAGTAGAGCAGAGCAGAGTAAAGAAAAACATAACAAAGTAGAGTAGAGTAAAGAAGAGTAGAGCTTGGTTAGGCTAAGTTAGGCTATGTTAGGCTAGGTAAGCTAGGTTAGAGTAGAGTAGAGTAGAGTAGAGTAGAGTAGAGTAGAGTATAGTGGAGTAGAGTAGAGTAGGGTAGAGTAGATTAGAGTAGAGTAGTGTAGAGTAGAGTAGAGTAGAGTAGAGCAGAACAAAGTAAAGCAGAGTAGAGTATAGCAAAGTAGAGCAGAGTAGAGAAGAGTAGAGTAGAGTAGATTTGAGTAGAGTTAGGTTTGTTTAGGTTAGGCTAGGCTAGGCTAGAGTATAGTATGGTAGAGAAGATTGAGCTAGGTAAGGCTAGGTTAAGTTATAGAAGAGTAGAGTACAGTATGGTATACTAGAGTAATGTAGAGTAAAGAAGAATATAGTAAAGTTAAGTTGAGTAAAGTTTGGTTAGCCTATGCTAGGCTAAGTTAGAGTAGAGTAGAGTAGAGGAGAGTAAAGTAGAGTATAGTAGAGTAAGGTTAGGCTAGGCTTTAGTAGAGTAGAGTAGAGAGGAGCAGAGTAGAGTAGAGCAGAATAGAGCAAAGTAAAGCTAAGCAGAGCTAGGTTAGGCAAGGCTAGGCTAGGCTAAAATAGAGTAGAGAAGAGCTAGGTTAGGCTATGCTAGCTTAGGCTAGGTTAGATAAGAGTATAGTAGAGGTTAGTAGAATGGAGTAGAGTATAGTGGAGTAGAGTAGAGTAGAGCAGAGTAAAATAGAGTAAAGTAAAGCTAGGTTGGGCTAGGCTAACCTATGCTAGTATAGGCTATGGTTGGCTTGGCTAACATAGAATATGGTAGAGGAGTAGAGTAAAGTAGAGCTAGGTTAAGCTGGGCTGGAGTACATAGTAGAAAAGAGTAGGATAGAGTAGAGAAAAGTTGAGTAGAGTAGAGCATAACAAAATAATGCGAAGAAGAGTAGAGTAGAGTTAGGTTAGGCTAGGGTAAGCTTAGTTAGGCTATGCTAGGCAAGGCTATTCTAGAGTAGAGTATAGTAGACTTGGGTAAAGTAGAGCTTGGTTAGGCGAGGCTAGGCTATGTGGGAGTAGAGTAGAGTACAACAGGGTAAAGTAGAGTATAGTAGAGCTAGTTTATGCTAAGCTAAGAAAGGCTAGGCTAGGCTACACTTGAGTAGAGTAGAGTAGAGTAGAGTTAGGTTAAATTAGGCTAGACTAGGCTAAAGAAGGGTAGAGTAGAGTAGAGTAGGGTAGAGTAGAGTAGTGTAGATAGAGTAGAATAAAGTAGAGTAGAGTGGAGTACAATAAAATAAAGTAATGTATTAGAGAGGAGAGGAGAGGAGAGTAGAGTAGAGTAGTGTGGAGGAGAGAGAAAAGAGAGAAAGAGCAGAGTAGAGCAATGTAGAGTAGAGAAGTGCAAAGTAGAGAATGAAAGAGTAAAGTAAAGCAGGGTAGAGCAAGGTCAGGCTAGGGTAGGCTAGGCTAGAAAGAGTATAGTAGAGTAGGGTAGAGTAGTGTAGAGCTAGGTTAAGCTAAGCAAGGCTAGGATAGGCTAAGTTAGCCTACACTAGGCTAGGCTGGAGTAGTTTAGAGTACAATAGAATAGTGTTGAGCTAGATTAGGCTAGGCTTGTGTATAGATGAGTAGAGTAATATATAGTAGAATAGAGTAGAGTAGAGTAAAGAAGAGTAGAGTAGAGTAGAGAAAAGTAGAGTAGAGTAGAATAGAGTAGAATAGAGGAGAGTAGAGTAGAGCAAAGTAGAGTGGAGCAGAGTAGAATAGAGTAAAGTTAGGTTAGGTTATGCTAGGCTAGGCTAGGTTAGGTTAGGATAGGCTTGGCTAGGCTAGAGTAGAGTCAAGTCGAGTAGAGTAAAGCAAGGTTAGGCTATGCTAGGCTTGGCAAAGCTAGAGTATAACAGAGTAGAGTAGAGTAGAGTAAAGTAGAGTAGGCAAGAGCAGCATAGAGTATAGCAGAGTAGGGTAGAGTAGAGCAGAGCAGAGTTGAGTAGAGTAGAGTAGAGTAGCATTAAGTTAGGCAAGGTTAGGTTAGTGTAAGATGGGTACACTAAGTTAAGCTAGCATAGAGTAAAGTAGAGTTGAGCTCGGTTAAGTTAGGCTAGACTAGAGTATAGTAGAGCAAAGTAGAGTAGATTAGAGCAGAGAAGAGCAGAGTGGAGTAGAGTAGAGTAGTGTAGAGCAGAGTAGAGCATAGCAAAGCACAGTTAGGCTAGGCTAGAGTATGGTAGAGTAAAATAAACTAGAGTAGAGTAGAGTAAAGAAAGGATAGGTTAGGCTAGGCTAAGTTAGAGTTCAGTATAATAGAGTTTATTAGAATAGAATGGAGTAGAGTAGAGTAGTGTAAGGCTTGGTTGGGCTAAGCTAGGCTTGGTTAAGTTAGGCTATACTAGGTTAGAGTATAGTAGAGTAGAGTTGAGTAGAGTATAGTAAACTAGAGTTTAGTAGTGCTAGGTTGGGTATGTTGAGGTTAGGCTAAGTTAGGCTAGGCTGGAATAGAATGGAGCAGAGTAGATTAGAGTTAAATAGAGTAAAATAGAGTATAGCTAGGCTAGGCAAGGCTAGGCTAGGCTAGGTAATGATAGAGTTTAGTAATATGGAGTAGAGTAGAGAAGAGTAGAGCTAGGTTAGGCTATGCTAGGCTAAATTAGGCTATAGTAAAGTATAAAAGAGTATAGCAGAGTAGAGTAAAGAAGAGTAGAGTAAAGAAGAGCAAAACAGAGTAGAGTAAAGCAGAGCAAAGCAAATTAGAGTAGAGTGGAGCAGAGCAGAGTAGAGTTGTGCAGAGCAGAGCTATGTTTGGCTTGTTAAGGCTTGAGTAGAGTATAAAATAGCAGACTACAACAAGGTTAGGCTAGGTTGGGCTAGACTAGAATAGAGTAGAGTAACGTAAAGTAGAGCATAGTAGAGTTAGGTTAGGTGGAGCTAGGCTAAGCTAAGCTAAGTTTTGTTAGGTTAGAGAAGAATGGAGTAGAGTATAGTAGAGAAGAGTGTAGTAGAGTAGAGTAGAGTAGAGCTGAGCATAGTAAGGTAAAGTAGAATAGAGTAAAGTAGAGCATAGAAGAGTAAAGTAGAGCAAAGCAGGGCAAAGTATCACAATGTAGAGCAAAGAAGAGTTAGGTGAAGGTAAGCTGGGCCAGCCTAAGCTAAGTTAGTTTGCAGCAAAGAAAAGTAGAGTAGAGTAAAGTAGAGTAGAGTAGAGTAGAATAGAGTAGTATGAGGTACAATAGAGTAGAGTATAGTGGAGTAGTGTAGAGTAGAATAGAGTAGAGCAAAGGTTAGTAGAGCAGAGTAGAGTATAGTATAGTAGTGTAGAGTAGAGTAGAGCATGCTAGAGTTGAGTAGGGTATAATAGAGTTTAGTAGAATAGAGTAGAGTAGAGTAGAATAGAGTATAATGGAATAGAGTAGAGTAGAGTAAAGTAGAGTTGAGTTGAGTTGAGTATAGCAGAGTAGAGCAGAGTGAAGTGAAGCTGAGTAGGGTAAAGTAAAGTAGAGCAGAGTAGAGCATAACAGAGTAGAGCAAATTAAAGTAGGGCTAGGTTATGTTAAGCTAGGTTAGTTTAAGCTAGGCTAAAGTAGAATAGAGTAGAGTAAAGTAGCATCGAGTAAAGCTATGTTAGGTTAGGTCTGTTAGGCAAGGTTAGAGTAGAGTAGACTATTGTAGAGTAGAGTAGAGTGGAATAGAGCTAGGTTATGTTATGTTAGGCTAGGTTAGAATCGAGTAGAGTAGACTAGGGCTAGGTTTGGCTATGCTAGACTAGACTATAGTTGAGAAGAGCATAGTAGATAAGAGAATAACAGAGTAGAGTAGAGTAGAGCAGAGTAGTGAAAAGTAGAGCTAGGTTAGGCTAAGCTAAACTTAGCTAAACAAGGCTAAGTCAGAGTAAAGTATGGTAGAGTAGAGTAGAGTAGGGTAGAGTAGAATAGATTTGAGTAGAGTAGAGAAGAGTAAAGTAGAGTAGAGCTAGGTTAGGTTAGGCTCGGCGAGGCTTAGCTACGATAGGGTTGGCTAGACTAGGCTAGGTTATAGTATAGTAAATTAGAGCAGAGTAGAGTAGAGCTAAGTTAGGCTTGCCAAGGCTAGGTTATGCTAGACTAGGTATGAGAAGGGTAGAGTAGACTATAATAGAGTAAAGTAAAGAAAAGAAGAATAGAGTAGAGTAATATGGAGTAGAGAAGAGCATAGTAGGGTAGAGAAGTGCAAAGTTAGGTTAGGCTAGGCTAGGCTGGAGTAGAGAAGGGTAGAGTAGAGAAATGTTATGCCAGGATAGGAGAGGTTAGAGTGGCTAAGATAGGCTAGGCTAAACTAGGCTAGAGTATAGTGGAGTAGAGTAGAGAGGAGCAGAGTAGAGTAGAGCAGAGCAGAGTATAGCAGAGCAAAGCAGAGTAGAGTAGAGCTCATCAGAGTAGAGAAGAGTAGAGTAGAGCATGGTTAAGCAATGCTAAGCTATGTTAGGCTTGGCTAGGTTAGAGTAGAGTAGATTATAGTAGATTTGAATAGAGTAAAGTAGAGTATAATAGAGTATAGTAGAGTAGAGAAGAGTAGAGCATGGTTAGGCTAAGCAAAGTAAGGCTAGGAAGGAGTAAAGTAGATTAAAGTAGAGTAGAGCTCTGTTAGGTTAGTCTAGGTTAAGCTAGGCTAGGTTAGAGTAGAGTGGAGTAGAGTAGAGCAGTGCATAGCAGAGTAGAGTAGATCAAAATAGAGCAAAGAAGAGCAGGGTAAAGTAGAGCAGATAAGAGTAGAGCAAAGTAAAGTAGAGCAGAGTAAAGCAGAGTAGAGTAGAGTAGAGCAGAGCATAGCAGAGCAGACTTAGGTTAAGTTAGGCTAGGCTAGAGTAGAGTAGAGTAGAGTATAGTAGAGCTAAGATAGGCTGGGCTAGGCTAAGCTATGTTATAGTAGATTAGAATACAATATAGTTAATTAGAGGTTAGTATAATAGAGTAAAGTAAAGGAAAGCTAAGTTAGGCTAGGCAATGTTAGGCTAAGGTTGGCTTGGCTAGGTAAGGCTAAAGTAGAGTAGAGTAGAGCAGAGCTAGGTTAGGTTAGGTGAGGCTAGGTTAAGCTAAACGAGATAGGAGTAGAGTAGAGTAGAGTATAACGGAGGAGAGCAGAGTAGAGTAGCATAGAGCAGAGCAAAGTAAAATAGAGTAGAGTAGTGAAAAGCAAAGTATGGTAGAGCATAATAGAGTACAATAGAGTAGAGCATAGTTGAATATAGTAGAGTAGAGTAGAGCTTGGTTTGACTAAGCTGGGTTAGAGAAGAGTAGAGTAGAGTAGGGTAGAGTAGAGTATACTAAACTAGAGCTAGGTTACGCTAGTCTAGGGTAGAGTAGAGTAGAGTAGAGTAGAGTAAAGTAGAGCTAGGTTATGCTAGGCTAGGCTAGAGTGCAACAAAGCAGAGTATAGTAGAGTAGAACAGAGTGGAGTAGAGCAAAACAAAGCAGACTAGAGCAGAGTAGAGCATACCTAGGTTAGGCTAGGCTCGATTAGGATAGGATAGGGTAGGGTAGAGTAGAGTAGAGTAGAGCTTGGTTATGTTAGGCTAGGCTGTGCTTGTTTAGAGTAGTATAGGATAGAGGATATAGGAGTAGAGTAGAGTAGAGTAAAGTAAACATGATCTAGGTTTGTTAGGCTATGCCAGGGTAGGGTAGGCTGAGGGAGGCTAGAATAGAGTAGACTAGAGTTGGGTAGAGTAGAGCAGAGTTGAGCTTGCTTAGGCTAGGATAGGCTAAGCTAAACTAGGCTAAAGTAAAGTAGAGCACAATAGAATATAGTATAGTAGAGTAGAGTGGAATAATGTAGAGTAGAGTAGAGCAGAGTAGAGTAAAGCAGAGTATAGCAAAGTAGAGTTGAGCAGAGTAGAGTAGAATATAGTAGAGTAAAATAGAGTAATGTAAAGCATAGTACAGTAGAGCAAAGTGGAGCAGAGCAGAGCTTAGAAGAGTTGTGCAGAGTAGAGCAGAGCCGGGCAGACTATAACAAGTTAGGGTAGACGAGGCTATGTTAGGTTAGAGTAGAGTAGAGCATAATAGAGTGGGGTAGAGAAGAGCAAAGCGGAATAGAGTAGAGCATAATAGAATAGATTAGAGCAGAGCAGAGCAGAGTAGAGAAGAGTAGAGTAGAGTAGAGCTAAGCAGAGCAGAGAAGAGTAGAGCATAGCAAATAGAGTAGTGTAAACATAGGATAGGCTAGGCTTGGCTTGCCTAAGTTTGACAAAGCTAAGCTAGGCTCGAGTACAGTAAGGTATAACAGAGCTAGGTTAGGCTAGGCTAGGTTATGTTAGAATAGAGTAGAGTAGAGTAAAGTAGAGTAGAGTGAAGTAGAGTAGAGTATAGTAGAGTACAGTAGAGTAGAGTAGAGTAAAGTACGGCTTAGTTAGACTAGGCAAGGGTAAGCTAGGCTGGGCTAAGCGAGAGTATAGTAGTGTAGAGTAGAGAAGAGTAAAGTAGAGTAGAGCTTTGTTAGGCTAGGCTTAGTGTGAGTAGTGTAGAGTAGAGGAGAACAAAGGAGAGTAAAGAAGAGAAGAGCGAACTAGAGAAGAGCAGAGTAGAGCAGAGTAAAGCAGAGTTGAGCAGAGTAGAATTGAATAGAGTAAAGTAAAATAGAATAGAGCTAGGTTAGGCTGAGTTAGGCTAGGCTAGACTAGGTTAGAGTGGAATAGAGTAGATTAGAGTATAGTAGATAAGGACAGAGTAGAGTACGATAGAGTAGAGTATAGTAGAGCATAGTGTAGTGGAGTATAGTAGAGTAGAGTAAATCAAGGTTAAGCTAGCCTAGGCAAGGTTAGGCTAGGCTAGGCTAGGATAAGCTAGGCTAGAGTAGAGTAGAGTAGAGTATAATAAAGTATAACAATATAGAGTAGAGCTGTGTTAGCTAAGCTAAGCTAGAGTATACTATAGTAGAGTAAAGTAGAGTAAAGCAAAGCAAAGTAGAGTAGAGCAAAGCAGAGTAGAGTAGAGCTAGGCTAATCTAGGTTAGGCTAGGCCTAGCTAGGCTAAGCTAGGAAAGGCTAGGGTAGAGTAGAGTAGAGTAGATTATAGTAGAGAAGAGTCGAGTAGGGGTAGATTAGGTTAAGCTAGACTAGAGTATAATAGAGTAGAGTAGAGTAGAGAAGAGTGTAGTAGAGCAGAACTGTATAGAGCAGAGCAGAGAAGCAGAGAGCAGAGAATAAATGATTAGAGCATAGAGAGTAGAGTAGAGAAGTGTAGAGCTATCATAGCCTCGGCAAGGCTAAGGTAGGCTAGGCTATGCCAGAGTAGAACAGAGCTAGGTTAGCCTTGGCTAGGCTAGGCTAGGCTTTGCTAGAGTAGAGTAGAGTGGTGGAGTAGAGTAGAGCTAGGTTAGGGTTGGCTAGGAAAGGCTAGGTTAGAGTAAAGTAGAGCATAATAGAGTAGAGAAGAGCAGAGTGAAGCATAAGAGAGTAGAGCATAATCGAATAGAGCAGAGTAGAGAAGAGTAGAGCAGAGCAAAGCAGAGTAGAGCAAAGCAGAGTAGAGCATAGTAGAGAAGAGTAGATCAGAGCAAATAAAATAGAGTAAAGTTAGGTTAAGATAGGTTAGGTTTGGTAAGGCTAGGATAGGCTCGAGTAGAATAGAGTAGAGGAGGGCTAGGTTATGCTAGGCTAGTTTAGGTTAGAGTAGAGTAGAGTTGAGCAGAGTAGAGTAGAGTATATTAGGGTAGAGTTGAGTAGGGTAAAGTAGAGTAGAGCTAAGTTAGGCTAGGCTATGCTATTATAGTCTATGCTAGGCTAGGCTTGAGTAGAGTATAGTAGAGTAAAGTAATGTAGAGTATGGCTTGGTTAGGCTAGGCTAGGTGAGAGTAGAGTAGAGTAGAGTAGAGCATGGCAAAGAAGACTATAGCATAGTAGAGAAGAGTAGAACGTAGTGGAGTAAAGTAGAGCTTGTTTAGGCTGAGCTAGTCTAGGCTAAGGTAAGTTAGAATAGAACAAAGTAGAGTAGAATAGAGTAGATTTGAATAGAGTAAAGAAGATTAGAGTAGAGTATAGTATCATAGAGTAGAGTAGGGTAAAGCTGGGTTAGGCTAAGCAAGAGTAGAGTAGAGAAGAGTAGAACAAACTAGAGTAGAGTACGTTAGTCAAAGCTATGCTAATGTACAATAGAGAAGGGTAGAGTAAAGTAGAGCTAGGTTATGCTCGACAAGGCTAGGATAGGCTATAATTGGCTGGACTAGGCTATGCAAGGTAAGAGTAGAGTAGAGTAGGGTAGAGTAGTATAGAGTAGAGTAGAGATAGTAGAGTAGGGCCATATTAGGCTAGGCTAGGCTAGAGTAGAGTAGAGTAAAGTAAAGTAGATTAGAGTAGAGTAGACTAAAGTAGAGTACAGCTGATTAGAGTTGAGTGGAGTAGAGTAGGGTAGAGTAGAGTAAAGGAGAGGAGAGGGGAGAAGAAGAGAGCATAATAGAGTAGAGTAGAGTAGTATAGTACAAAATAGAGTAGAGAAGAGTAGAGTAGAGTAGAACTGAGCTAGTTTAGGCTAGGCTTTGCTAGGTTAAGATAAAGTAAAGTAAAGTAGAGTAATGTAAAGTAGAGAATAGTAGAGTAGAGCTAGGTTAGGCTAAGTAAGACACATCTTGGCTTGAGTAGAGTAGAGTAGGGTAGAGTAGATTAGAGTAGATTAGAGTAGAGCTAGATAAGCTACGCTAGGCTAAGCAAACCTTGGCTAGAGTAGAGTAGAATAGAGTAGAATAGAGTAGTGTAGAGTAGAGTAGATTAGAGTAGAGTATAGTAGAGTGTATTAGAGTAGAAGTTAGTAGAGTAGAGTAGAGAAGAGTAAAAGAGAAGGTAGGAGAGGAGAGGAGAGGAGAGGAGAGAAAAGTAGAGCAGAGTAGAGTATAGTTGAGTAGAGTAGAGCAAAGCAAAGTAGAGTTGAGCTTATGAGAGTAGAATAGGGAAGAGCAGAGCAAAGGAGAGAAGTGTAGAGTAGAGAAAAATAGAGAAGAGTAGAGTAGAGCAAAGCAGAGTAGAGTAGAGCTAGCTTAGGCTTTGCTAGGCTGGGCTTGAGTAAAGTAGAGAAAAGAGAGCAGAATAGTGTAGAGTAGAGTAGAGCATATTTAGGCTAGGCTAGGTTATAGTAGAGTTGAGCAGGGTAGAGTAAAGTAGAGTATAGAAGAGTAGAGTAGAGTAGAGCAGAGTTGAGTAGAGCTAGGTTAGGAAAGGATATGTAAGGCTTGACTAGGCTAGAGTAGAGTATAAAAGACAAGAGCAAAGTAGAGCAGAGTAAAGAAGAGAAGAGTACAATAGAGTTGAGTAGAGTTGAGCATAGTAGAGTAGAGAAGAGAAGAGTATAATAGTGCTGAGAAGAGCTTTTTTAGGCTTTTCTTGGATAGTTAGAGTAGGGTAGAGTAGAGTAGAATAGAGTAAAGTAGAGCTAGGTTAGGTTAGGTTAGGTTAGGCTAGCTTAGAGTAGAGTAGAGTAGAATGGAGTATAGTAGATTAGAGATAAGTAGAGTAAAGTAGAGTAGAGTAGAGCTTAGTTAGGCTAGGCTAGGGCAGGCTAGCCTTGGTTAGGCTAGGCTAGCCTTGGTTAGGCTAGGCTAGCCTTGGTTAGGCTAGGCTAGAATAGAGTAGAGTAGAGTAGAGTGGAGTAGAGTAGAGTGGAGAAGAGTAGAGTAGAGTAGAGTAGAGGAGAGTAGAGGATAGTGGAGTAGAGTAGAACATAGAAGAGCAAAGTAGAGTAGAGTAACGCAGAGCAGAGTAGAGTAGAGGAGAGGAGTAGAGAGCAGAGTATAGCATAGCAGACTAGAGTAGATAAGAGTAGAGTAGAGCTGAATTGACCAAAGTAGAGAAGAAAAAAGCATAGCAGAGTAGAGATGAGCAAGGCAGGGTAGAATAGAGTAGAGCTAGGTTAGGCTAGGCTAGGCTAAGCAAAATAAAGCTAGAGTAGACTAGAGTAGAGTATAGTAGAGTAGTATAGAAAAAAGCAAAGAAGAGCAGAGCAAAGTAGAGTGGAGTATAACAAAGTAGAGCAGAGCAGAGTAGAGTAGAGTAGAGTAGAGCTTGGTTAGATTAGGCTAGGTTTGGCTAAAGTAGAGTAGAGTTTTGCTAGGTTAGGCTAAGTAAGGCTAAACTAGGCTAAGGTAGAGGAGTATGGTAGAGTAGAGTTTAATAGAGTAGAGTTAGGTTATGATAGGCTAGGCTAAGTTAGGCTATACTAGGCTAATCTAGAGTAGAGTAGAGTAGGTCAGAGTAGAGCAAAGCATATTGGAGCAAAGTAGAGCATAATAGAGCAGTGTAATGCAAAGTAGAGTAGAGTAGGGTAGAGTAGAGCAGAGCTAAGTTAGGGCAGGCTACAGTAGAGTAGAGCAACGTAGAGTAGATTAGAGTAAAGTAGAGTATAGCTAGGTTTGGCTTGGCTAGGCCAGGCAAGGCTCGAGTAGGCTAGGCTAGGCTTGAGTAGAGTATAGTTGAGCTAGTTTAGGCTAGGCTAGGTTAAACTAGGCCATAATAGAGTAGAGTATAGTAGAATAGAGTAGAGCATAACAAAGTAGATAAGAGTAGAGTAAAGTAAAGTAGAGCAGAGTAAAGTAGAGTAGAGTATAGTAGAGTAAAGTAAAGCTAGGTTAGGCTAGGCTAGGCTAGAGTAAAGTAAAGTAGAGTAGAGTAGAGTGAGGTTAGGCTACGTTAAGCTAGGCTAGGTTCAAGTAGAGCAGAGTAAAGTAGAGTAGAGTAGAGTAGAGCATATTAAAGCAGAGTAAATTAGGGAAGAGTAAAATAGAGTAGAGTAGAGAATAGTGAAGTAGAGTTGAGTAGAGTTGATTAGATTATAGTAAAGGAGAGGAGGAGAGAGGGGAGGACATGAGAGTAGAGGAGGGTAGAGTAGGGTAGAGTAGACTAGAGTAGAGAAAAATAAAGTAGAGCAAGTAGAGCAAAGTAGAGTAGAGTAGACTAGAGCTGATCAAAACTAGGTTAAACTAGGCTAAGCTTGGCTAGAGTAGGGTATATTTGTGTGTAGTAGAGCTAATCAAGGTTAAGTTAGGCTAAGCTAGGCTAGGCTAGGCTTGAGTAGAGTAGTAGAGTAGAGTAGAGTGGAGTAGAGCTTGGTTAGGTTAGGATAGGCTAGGCTAACCTCGCGTAGCGTAGAGTAGAGTAGAGTAGAGTAGAGTAGAGCAATGTAGAATAGAGTTGAGTAGAGTAGAGGAGAGTAAAGTTAATAAAGAAAAGAAGTGCCTAATAGAGCAAAAGTGCATAGCAAAGCAATGCAAAGTAGAGCATAGTAGAGTAGAGTAGCATAGAGTAGAGTAGAAATGTTCAGAGCTAGGTTATTCTATGCTATGCTCAGTAAGGCTAGGCTAGAGTAGAGTAGAGTAGAATAGAGTAAGGGTCAGTTAGGCTTGGTTAGGCTAGGCAAAACAAGGCTAGGCTAGGCTATCCTTTAGTAGAGTAGATTATAGTAGAGTAGAGTGGAGTAGAGCTAGATTAGGTAAGGCTAGGCTTGGTTAGTCTGTAGTAGAGTAAAGTTGAATAGAGTAAAGTAGAATAGAGTAGAGTAGAGTGGAGTAGAGTAGAGTAGAGCAGAGCAGAGCAGAGAAGAGTAGAGAAGGGTAGAGAAAGGCAGAGCAGAGCTTAGAAGTGCTAAGCAGAGTAGAGTGGAGTAGAGCAAAGCAGTGTAATCCGAACAGAGTAGAGAAGGGTATAATAGAGTAGAAGAGTGTAGAGCAGAGTAGAGAAAACTATAGCAAAGTAGAGTAGAGCAGAGTAGAGTAGAGTAGCATAGAGAATAGTTAGGTTAGACTAGGTCAGGCTAAGCGAAGCTAGTTACAGTAGAGTAGAGTATAGTAGAGTAGAGTATAGCAGAGCAGAGTGGAGTAGAGTAGAGCGGAGCATAGCAGAGTGCAGCAGAGTTAGGTTAAGTTAGGCTAGGCTAGGTTAGCCTAGAGCAGAGTAGAATAAAATATAATAGAGTAATGCAGAGTAGAGCTATGTTAGGTTAGGTTAGGCTAAGCTAAGTTAAAGTGGAGTAGAGTAGAGTGGAGTAAATTAGAGTAAATTAGAGTAAAGTAGAGTAAAGTGGAGTAAAGTACAGTAGAGCTAAGTTAGGCTAAGCTAGTCTAGGGAAGGCAAGGCTAGTCTAGAGTAGAGTAGAGTAAAGTCTAGTAGAGTAGAGCTAGGTTAGGCTAGGGTAAACTAGGCTAGAGTAGACAAGAGTAGAGTAGAGTAGAGTAGAGCAGAGAAAAGGAATTTTGAGTAGAGCAGAGTAAAGAATAATATGGTAGAGAAAATTAGAGTAAAGTAGAGAAGTGCATAGTAGAGAAGAGTATAGTAGACGTAGGTTAGGTTAGGCTAGGCTTGGCTAGGCATGGATAGGCTATATTAGAGTAAATTAGAGTGGAGTAGAGTAGAGTAGATTAGAGCAAAGCATAACAGAATAGAGCGAAGGAGAGTAGAGAAGCATAAATAAGAGCAAAGTAGGATAGAGTAAAGCAGAGTAGAGCAGAGCAATGTTAAACTAGGTTAGGCTTGGGTTACCTTATTTAGGCTAAAGTAGAATAGAGTAGAATAGAGTGATACAGAGTAGAGCAGTGCTGAGTAGAGTACAACAGAGTAGAGAAAATTATTATAGAGCAAAGTAGAGTAGAGAAGAATAGAGCAGAGCTAAGTTAGGCTATGTTACGCTTAGCAAGGCTCAGTTAGGCTAGAGTAGAGTAGAGTGTAGTAGAGAAGAGTAGAGTAGTGTAGAATAGAGTAGTTTTTAGTAGAATAAAGAGGAGTAAGGTTAGGTTAAGAAGTAGAGCAGAGTAGAGTGGAGTGGAGTATAGTAGAGTAAAGTGGAGTGGAGTAGAGCAGAGCAAAGTTGAGCTAAGTAGAGTAGGGCAGAGCAGAGCAAAAAAGAGTAGTGCATAGCAGAATAGAGTAGAATAGAGTAAAATAGAGCATAATAGAGCAGACCAGAGTAGAGCAGAGCCAAAAAGAGTAGAGTTGAGCAAGTAAACCAGAGTTAGGTCTTACTAGGCTATGTTAGGCTTGGTTTGGATAGGCTAGGCTAGGTTAGAGTATAGTAGAGCTAGGTTAAGCTAAGCTAAGGCAGAGCAGGGCAGAGTAGAGTTAAGCTAAGTTTGGTTAGGCTAAGCGAGGCTAAGTTAGAGTAGAGTAAAGTAGAGTAGATTAGAGTAGAGAAGAGTAAAGTAGAATAGAGATAGGCTAGACAAGGTTTGGATAGGCTAGGCTAGGAAAGAGTAGAGTGGAGTAGTGTAGAGTAGAGTAGTGTAGAGTAGAGTAGAGTAGAGCTAAGTTATGCTAGGTTAAGCTAGGGTATGCTAAACTCGCTAAAGTAGAGTAGAGTAGAGTTAAGTAGAGTTGAGAAGAGTAGAGCAGAGTAGAGTAGAGTAGAGCAGAATAGAGTAGAGCAGAGTAGAGCAGAGTAGAGTAGAGTAAAGCAGAGCAGAGAAGAACTAGGTTGGACTAAGATAGGCTTGGCAATGCTAGAGTAGAGTAGAGTTGTTGTAGGTTAGGCTAGAGAAGGCTAGACTAGGTTTGAGTTTAGTATATTAGAGTAGAGTATAGTGGAGTAGAGGAGAAATGAGTAGGGCAAGGTTAGGTTAGGCTAGGTTGGTCTATGCTAGGGCAAGCTAGGCATGGCTAGGTTAGGCTAGGCTAAAGTAAAGTAGAGTAGAGTAGAGTAGAGTAGAGTAGGGAAGAGTAGAGTAGAGTAAAGTAGAGCTAGGTTAGGTATAACATGGCTCAGTTAGGCTTGATTAGAGTAGAGTAGAATAGGGTAGTGTAGTGTAGAGCAGAGTATAGTAGAGCAGAGCAGAGAAGAGTAGAATAAAACTAGGTTAGGTTAGGCTAGACTATGTTAGTTTAGTGTAGAGCAGAGTAGAATAGATTAAACCATAGCAGAGCAGAGTTGAGTAGAGTAGAATTGAGCAAAGTAGAGCACAGCAGCAGAGCAGAGTAGAGTAGACTTAAGTTAGGGTAGGCTAGGCTTGGCTAGGTTAGAACAGAGTAGATTAGAATAGAGTAGAGTAGAATAGAGTAAAGCATAATATTGTAGAGTTGAGCTGAGCAGAATAGACAAAAGTAGAGCAAAAAAGTAGGATAGATTTATGTTAGGCTAGGCTGGGCAAAGTTAGGCTTGGCTTGGCTAGGCATGGCTAGAGTAGAGTATAGTATAGTGGAGTAGAGAAGAGTAGAGTAGAGTAGAGCAATGTTAGGTTAGGCTAGGCTAAGCTAGAGTAGAGTCGAGTAAAGTAGTGTAGAGCAAAGTAGAGTAGATTATAATAGAGTATAGTAGAGTAGAATAGAGTAGAGTAAATTAGAGTATAATAGGGTATAGTAGATGTAGTAGAGTAAAGTAGAGTGTAGTATAGTAGAGTTGAGTAAAGTAGAGTAGGGTAGAGCTAGGTTTGTTTAGGCTAGGCTGTGGTAAGCTTGGCTAGGCAAAGCTAGAGTAGAGCATTGTAGAGTAAAGTAGAGTAGAGTAGAGCTTGGTTAGGTTAGGCTAGGCTAGAGTAGAGTAGAGTAGTGTAAAGCAGAATAGAACAAAGAAGAGTTGAGTAGTTTAGAGCAGAGTGGAGTAGAGAAGAGTAGAGTAGAGCAGAGTATAGTATAGTAGAACTTAATAGAATAGAGAAAAAGTGAGTAGAGTAGAGTTGAGTAGAGCAGGGTAGAGTAGAGTAGAGCTAAGTAGAGTGAAATAGTGTAGAGTAGAGCACAATAGAGTAGAGTAAAGAGGAGTAGAGTAAAGAGAACTAGAGTAGAGTAATGTAGAGTAGAATGAGATTAGGCTAGGTTATGCTACAGCAGAGTAAAGTAGAGCTAAGTTAGGCTAGGCTAGGCTAGGCAAGGTTAGATTAAAGTCGAGAAGAGTAAAGCAAGCTGGCGATGAGTAAAGCAAAGTAGAATAGAGTAGAGTAGAATAGAGTAGGGTAGAGTAGAGTAGATTAGAGCTAGATTACGATAGGCTAGGCTAAGCAAGTTTTGACTACAGTAAAGTAGAGCTAGGTTTGGTTAGGCTAGGTTAGAGTAGAGTCGAGTAGAGTAGTATAATGTAGAGTAGATTTGTTAATAGAGTAGTGTAGAGTTAGGTTAAGCTAGGCTAGGCCAGGCTAAATTAGGGTAGGAATGGTTAGATTAGTCTAGGCTACACTATAGTAAAGTAGAGTTGAGTGGAGTATATCAGACTAGAGTAGTGCAAGATTAGGGTTGGCTAGGCTAGGCTAGGCTGGAGTATAATAGAGTAGAGTGGAGTAGAGCAAAATAGAGCAGAGCAGAGTAGAGTAGAGTATAGTAGAGCAGAGTAGAGAAAAGTAGAGCAGAGCAGAGCAAGTAGAGTAGAGAAGCTCTAAGTTAGGCTAAGCCATGCTAGGCTAAGCTAGGCTATAATAGAGTAGAGTAGAGTAGAGAAAGGTTAGGCTTAGCTAGGTAAGACAAGGCTAGAGTAGAGTAAGGTAGAGTAGAATAGACCTAGCTTAGACTAGGCTAGGCTAGGCTATGTTTGAGTAGTGTAGAGTTGAGTAGAGTAGGGTACAGAAGATTAGAGCCCAGTTAAGCTAAGCTATGATAGAGCAGAGTAGAGTATAATAGAGTAGAGTAGGGAAAAGTAGCATAGAGCAAAGTAAAGCAGAGTATAACAGAGTAGAGTAGAGTAGAGTAGAGAAGAGAAGAGTAAAGTAGAGTAGAGAAGAGCAGAGTATAGTAGAGCAGTGAAGATTAGAGTAGAGCATAGCAGAGGCTAGATGAGGTTAGGCTCTAGGAAAGAGTAGAGTAAAGGAGAGTAGGTTAAATTAGATTATACAAAAGCTAGGCTAGGCTTGGTAAAGTTAGGCTAGGTCAGGCTAGAGTAGAGTAGAGTCGAGTAGAGTTGAGCTAGGTTAAGGTAGGCTAGGCTGGGCTAGACTAATGTAGAGTTGTGCAGAGTAGAGTAGAGCAAAGCAGAGTAGAGCAAAGCAGAGTAGAGCAGAGAAAAGTAGGCAGAGCAAAGCATAAAAGAGTGGAAAGGTGCAAAATGGAGCAAAGTAGAGTAGGGCAGCATAGAGCAAACTGGAGTAGAGGAAAGCAAAGTAATCAAAGTAAAGTAGAGTAAGGTTAGGCTATGGTAGGCTAGGCTAGAGTAAAGTATAATAGTGTAGAGTAGAGTGGAGATAAGTTGGGCTGGCTAGGCAAGGTTATGTTAGAGTAAAGTAGAGTAGAGTTAAGTAGAGTATAGCAGAGTAGAGCTAGCTTAGACTAGGATTGGTCAAAATAGGCTTGGCTAGGTTTGGTTAGGCTATGGCTAGAGAAGAGTAGAGAAGAATAGAGTACAGTATTGTATAGTATAGTAGAGTATAGTATAGTAGAATGTAGTAGAGCTTTGTTAAGCTAGGCTTGGCTAGATTACTATAAAGTAGAGTACAATAGAGTAGAGTAGAGTAGAGTAGAGTAGAGTAAAGTAGAGCTAGGTTTAACTAGGCTAGGCTAGACTAAATTAGTGTAAAGCAAAGTAGATTAGAGCTAGGTTTGGATAGGCCAGGCTAGGCTAAGTTAAAATAGAGTAGAGTATAGTAGAGCTAGGTTAGGCCAGGCAAGGCTATGATAAGAAATGCTAGGCTAGAGTAGAGTAGATTAGAGTAGAGAAACGTTAGGTTAGGCTAGGCTAAATTGGGCTAGAGTTGACAAGAATAAAGCAGAGTATAGTAGAGCAGACCAGAGCAGAGAAGAGTAGAGAAAAATAAAGCAGAGTAGAGCAAAGCTGAGAAGGGAGAAGCAAAGTAGAGTAGAGTAGAGCAGAGCAGAGTAGAGCGAGGAAGAGAAAAATATAGCAGAGAAAAAACAAAGCAATGTAGAGCTAGGTTAAGCAAAGCTAAGCTAAGCACGGCTAGAGTAGAGTAAAGTAGAGTAGAGTACAATAGATTAGAGTAGAGGTAGGTTGGGCTTTGTTAGGCGAGGTTAGGTTTGTGTTGACTTGAGTAGAGTAGTGTAAAGTAGAGTAGAGTAGTGTTTAACATAGTAGAGAAGAGCTAGGTTAGGTTAGGCTAGGCTAGCAAGGCCAGGCTAAAGCAAAGTAGAGTAAAGTAGAGTAAAGTAGAGAATAGTTAAGTAGAGTAGAGTAAAGCAAAGTAGAGCTAGGCTAGGCATGGCAAGGTGAGGCTAGGTTAAGGTAGAGCAAAGTAGAGTAGAGTAGAGTAGAGTTGTGTGGAGTAGAGTAGAGTAGAGCAAAGTAGAGTAGAGTAGAGTAGAGTACAGTACATTATAATAGAGTAAAGAAAAGTTGAGTAGAATAAGGTTAAGCTAGAGTAGAGTAGAGTAGAGTTAGGTTAGGCTAGGCTAGGATAGGCTTTGTTGTAGTAGAGTAGAGAAGAGTAGAGCAAAGTAGAGAAGAGTAGATTAGAGTAGAGTAGTGTAGAGTAGAGTAGATAAGAGTAGAGTAGAGCTAGAATAAGCTAGGTTAGGCTAAGTAAGGCTCTATAGTAAAGTAAAGCTAAGTTAGGTTAAGCTAGG
Organism: Vanilla planifolia; assembly: GCA_023846275.1. Lineage (NCBI taxonomy): Eukaryota > Viridiplantae > Streptophyta > Magnoliopsida > Asparagales > Orchidaceae > Vanilla > Vanilla planifolia. The sequence goes on from JAIUJO010000103.1 coordinate 532,282, forward strand.
CTAGGCTAGGTTAGAGTAGAGTAGAGTAGTGTAGAGTAGAATAGAGTATAGCTAGGTTAAGCTATACCAGGCTAGGCTAAGTTAGGCTAGTATAGGCTAAGCATGGTTAGGTTGGGTTAGAGTAGAGTAGAGTTGAGTAGAGTAGCATGGATTAGAGTAGAGTAGAGCTAGTTTAGTCTTAGCTAGGCTAAGTAAGGTTAGAGTATAATAGAGTTAAAAGAGTTGAGCAGAATAGAGTGGAGCAGAGTAGAGTAGAGAATTGTAGAGTAGAATTGAGAAGAGAAGCAAAATAGAGTAGAGTAGAGTAGAGCAAAATTAGGCTAAGCTAGCCTAGGCTGGAGTAGAGTTTAGTAAAGTAGAGTTAGGTTAGGCTTGGCAAGTCTAAGCAAGGCAAGAGTAGAGTAGAGTAGAGTAGAGTAGTGTAGAATAGAGTAGAGTAGAGTAGAGTGAAGTAGGGTAGAGTAAAGTAAAGCTTGGTTAGGCTAGGGTAGGCCAGACAAGGATAGGGTATAGTAGAGTAGAATTAAGTTTAGTTAGGCTAGGCTAAGTTAGAGCATAGTAGAGTAGATTAGAGTATAGTAGAGTGGGCAAAGCAAAGTAAGGCATAGCAGAGCAGAGTAGAGCAGAGCAGAGCTTAGCAGACAAGAGCAGAGTAGAGCAGAGAAGAGCAAAGTAAAACAAAGAAGAGCAGTACAGAGTAGAGCAAAGCAGAGCCTAGGTTAGGCCATATTAGGCTAGGAAAAAGTAGAGTAGAGTTGAGTAGGTTTAAGTAGTGTATAGTAAGGTTAGGCTAGGCTAGGTAAGGTTTGGCTAGGTTAGGCTAGAGTAAAGTAGAGTAGCATAAAGCTAAGTTAGGTTAGTGTAGAATAAAATAAAGTACATTAGAGTAGTTTAGAGTGGAGAAGAGTATAGTAAGGCTAGGCTAGGTTAGATGAGGTTAGGTTAGGATAAGTTAGGTTAGGCTAGGCTAGGCTTGGGTTAGATGAGGTTAGGCTAGGCTAGGCTAAGCTAGACTCAAGTAGCAGAGTAGAGTAAAGTAGAGTTGAGTAAGGTATAGTAAGTTGGGTAAGGCTAGACTAGCTTAGGCTTGGTTGGGCTAGGTTAAGCTAGGATAGGCTATAGTAGAGTGAAGATGTGTAGTATAAAGGTAAGTTTGGCTTAGATAGGCTAGAGTAGAATAAAATAGAGTAGAGTAGAGTAAGGCTGGGCTAAGCTAGGTGAGTTTAGGCAAGGCTAGGTTTGGCTAGGCTCGAGTAGAGTTGTGTAGAGTAGGGTAGAGTAGAGTATATTATGGCTGGGCTAAGTTTGCCTAGGTTAGACTAAGCTAAGTTAGGCAAGGTAAGTTAGGTTATGATAGAGTATTGTAGAGTAGAGTAGCATAGAGGTATGATAAGTTTTGCTATGCTAGTGTTGAATGAAATAAAGTAGAGTAGAGTAGAGTAAGGTTAGGCTTGTCTTGGCAAGGTTAGGTTAGGCTAGGCTAAGGTTGGCTAGATTAGAGTAGAATTGGGTAGAGTAGAGTATAATAAGGCTGGGCTAGGCTAGGCTAAGTTATTCTAGGCTAAGCTAGAGTGGAGTAGAGTAGAGTAGAGGAGCATAGAGCTAAGTTAGGCTTAGCTTGGATAGAGTAGAATAAAATAAAGTAGAGTATAGTAGAGTAGAGTAGAGTAAGGCTAGGCTAAGCTAGGCGAGGTTAAGTCAGGATAGGTTAGGCATGGCTAAGCTAGGCTAAGCAATAGTAGAATAGAGTAAAGTACAGTAAAGTATAGTAGAGTAGGGTAGAGTAGAGTAGAGTATAGTAGGTGTAGGTAAGGCTATGCTAGGCTAGGCTATGCTAAGTTAGACTAGAGTAGGGTGGCATAAAGAAGAGTAGCATAAAGCTAAGTTTGTCTTATGCTCAGCTAGAGTAGAATAAAAAAGTGTAGAGTAGAGTAGAGTATGGCTAGGGAAGGCTTGGTGAGGTTAGGTTAGGCTAGGCTAGGCAAGGCTAGGGTAGGATAGGCTAGGTTAGAGTAGGGAAGGGTATTGCATAGTAAAGTAGAGTAAAGTGGAGTAGAATAGAGTAGCATAGAGTAGAGCATAGTAGAGTAGAGAAGAGTAGAGAAGAGTAGAGTAGAATAGAGCATAGCAGAGTAGAGCATAGTAGAGTAGAGTTGAGCAGAGCAAAGTAGAGCAGATCAAAGCAAAGCAGAGCAGAGAAGAATAGAGTAGAGTAGAGCAAAGTTGAGTAGAGCCTAGCTGAGGTTAAGCTAGGCTAGGATAAGTTAGGCTAGAGTAGAATATGGTAGAGTAGGGTAGAGTAAAGTAGAGTATGACTAGGCTAGGCTAGGCAAGGCAAAGCTAGGTCTAGCTAGGTTAGGCTAGGCTATGTTAGGTTAGAGAAGAATAGAGTGGAGTAGAGTAGCATAGAGTTAAGTTATGCTTAGCTAGGATATAATAGAAAAAAATACAGTAGAGTAGAGTCGAGTAGAATAGAGTAGAGCCTAGGTGAGGTTAGGCTAGGATAGGGTAGAGTTAAGTAGAGTTGGGTAAAATAGAGTATAGTTTTGAAAGGATAGGATAAGCTAAGCTAGGCAAGATTTGGCTAGAGTAGAGTAGAGTAGAGTAGCATTGAGCTAAGCTAAGATTAGTTTTGCTAAAGTATAATAAAATAGAGTAAGGTAGAGCAGAGTATAGTAGAGTAAGGAAATGCTAGGCTAGGTGAGTTTTGGTTAGGATATGTTAGGCTAGGCTAGACTCAACTAGGCTAAGCTAGGCTAGGCTATGCTAGGCTTGGTTAGGGTAGGCTAAGCTATGTTAGGCAAAGCTAGAGTAGAGTAGAGTGGAGAAGAGTAAAGTAGAGTATATTATAGTGGAGTAAAGTAGAGTATAGTAAGGCTGGGAAAGGCTAAGAAAGTTTAGGTTAGGATAGGCTAGGTTAGGTTAGGTTATGCTAAAGTAGAGTAGAGTAGTACAAAGCAAGCTTAGGCTTAGCTAGGCTAGAGTAGAATAAAATATAGTAGAGTAGAGCAAGGTTAGGCTAGGCTAGGTGAGGTTAGGTTAGGATAGGATAACTTAGGCTAGTTTAGGTTAGAGTAAGATAGGGTAGAGTATAATAGAGTATAGTAGAGCAGAGTAGAGTTGACTAGAGTAAAGTAAAGTATAGTATAATAGAGCAGACTAGAGAAGGGTAAAGTAGAGTAGAGTAGAGTAGCATAAGGCTAAGCTTGGCTTAGCTAGGCTAGAGTAGAAAAAAATATAGTAGAGTAGAATTGAGTAGAGTGAGACTCAGCATTGCAAGGTGAGGTTAGATTAGGTTAGGATAAACTAGGCAAGGCTGGGTTAAGTTTGAGTAGGGTATGGTGGAGTAGATTATAGTAGAGAAGAGTAGAGCAGAGCAAAGTAAAGCAGAGTAAAACAAAGAAGAGAAGAGTAAAGTAGAGTAAAGCAGAGTAGAGTAGAGTGGAGCTAGGATAGACTAGGCTAGGTGAGCCTAGGATAGAGTAGAGTAGAGTAGAGAAGAGTTAGGTTAGGGTAGGCTAGGGTAGCTGAGAGTAGAGTACAGTAAAGTAGAGTAGAATAGTGTAGTGCTAGGTTAAGCTAAGCTGGGCTAGGCAAGGTTAGGCTCGTCTAAGCAAGAGTAAAGAAACGTAGAGTTGAGTAGAGTAGATCTTGATTAAGCAAGGCTAGGCTAGAGTAGAGTAGAACTGAGTAGAATAGATGTGAGCATAAAAATGTAGAGCTCAGTAGAGTAGAGTAGAGTAGATTAAATAAGAGTTGAGTAGAGAAGAGCAAAGCAGAGTAGAGTAGAGTAGAGCAGAGAAGAGCAGAGCAAAAACGAGTTAAGTTATGCTAGGCTAGCTTGGAGCAGAGTAGAGTAGAGCTTGGTTAGGCTAAGCTAGGCTAGATTAGACTATAGTAGAGTAGAGTAGAGTAGAGTAGAGTAGTGTAGAGTTAGGTTAGGTTAGGATAAGTTAGGCTACACTAGAATAAAGTAGAGCTAGGTTGGCTAGGCTAAGCTAAGCTAGGTTAGAGTAGAGTGGAGTAAAGTAGAATGGAGTATAGTAGAACTAGGTGTGGCTAGGCTAGGCTAGGCAAAGCTTAGTTAGAGTAGAGTAGAGTAGAGTAGAGTAGAGTGAGATTAGGCTATGCTAGGCTAGACAAGAGTATAATAAAGTAGAGTAGAGATAAGTAGAGCTGAGCAGAGTAAAGCAAAGTAGAGCAGAGCAGAGCAAAGGAAAGCAATGTGTAGTAGAGTAGAGTAGAGTAGCAAAAAGTAGAGTAGAGCATAATAGAGTAGAGCAAAGAAAGGTTAGTTAAGGTTAGGCTAGGATAAGCTAGAGTAGAGTGGAGTAAAGTAAAGCTAGGCTAGGTTTGAGTAGAGTAGAGAATAGTAAAGCTTGATTAGGTTAAGGTAAGCTAAGCTAGAGTAGAGTAGAGTATCATATAGTAGAGTAGAGTAGAGCTAGATTAGCTGAGGCTAGGCTTAGTTTGGCTAGAGTAGAGTAGAGTAGAGTAGAGTTTAGTAGAGTAAGCAAAGTAGAGTATAGTAGAAAAAAGGAGGGGAGAGGAGAGGATAGGAGAGGAGAGGAGGGGTGAGGAGAGGAGATTAGAGCATAGCAAAGTAGAGTAGAGTAGACTAGAGTAGAGAAGAGTAGAGCAGAGCAAAGCAATGTAGAGTAGAGTAATGAAGAGTAGAGATGAGTAGAGTCGAATAGGGCAAAGCAGAGTAGACTAGAGTTGAGTAGAGAAGAGCATAATGGAGTAGAGGAGAGTAGAGCAGAGTAGAGAAAAGTAAAGCAAAGTAGAGTAGAGTAGAGTAGAGTAGAGTAGAGAAAAGCTAGGTTAGGCTAAGTTAGGCTAGGCAAAGCTTGGCTAGAGTATATTGGAGTAGAGTTGAATAGAGAAGAGCCAGGTTAGGCAAGGCTAAAATACAATAGAATAGAGTAGAGTAGAATAGAGTAAAGCCAAGTAGAGCAGAGCAGAGTAGAGAAAAGTAGAGTAGAGTAGAGCATAGTAGACTAGAGCATAGCAGAGCAGAGCAAAGGTTGGTTAAGCTTGCCTAGGCTAGGTTAGGCTAGGCCAGAGTAGAGTAGAATAGAGTATATTAGAGTAAAGTAGAGTAGAGATAAGTTAGATTAGGCAAGGCTATGCTAAGTTAAAGCAGAGTAAAGTAAAGTAAATTAGAGTAAAGTAGATTAAAGTTGTGTTGAGTAAAGTTAGGCTAGGTGAGGCTAGGATACTTTAGGCTAGAGCAGAGTAGAGTATAGTAAATTAAAGAAAAGTAGAGTAGAGCTAGGTTAGGTGAGGCAAGGCTAGGCTAAACTAGGCTAGAGTATATTAGAGTAGATTGGAGTAGATTAGAGTAGAGCAAGGTAGAGTAGAATAGAGTAGAGCAGTATAGAGTAGAGCAAAGCAGATTAGAGCAGAGAAGAGTAGACAAGAGCAAAGCAAAGTTGAGTAGACCAGAGTAAAGTATAGTAGAGCAGACAAGATAAGTGTAAAGCAGAGCAGTGTAGAGTAGAGTAGAGCTAGGTTAGGCTCGACCTGGCAAGAGTAGAGTAGAGTAGAGTAGAGTGGATTAGAGTTGAGTAGAGTAAAGCAAAGCAGAGTAGAGTAGAATAAAATAGAGTAGAGTAGAGTAAAGTAAAGCAGAGATAAGTAGAGTAGAGTAGAGTATAACAAAGTAGAGAAAAAAGAGTAAAGTAGAGCACAACAGAGTAGTACAGAGTAGAGTGGAGCTAGGTCAGGCTAAGCTAAACTTGGCTAAGCTAGACAAGGTTAGAGTAGAGTAGAATAGAGTAGAGCTTGGTTAGGTTAGGATTGGCTAGGTTAGAGTAGAGTTGGGAAGTGTAGAGTAGAATAGGGTAGAGTAGGGTAGAGTAAAGTAGAGTAAAGTAGAGAAGAGTTATGCTAGGTTAGGTTGGACTAAGCTAGGCAAGGTAAGGCTAGGCTAGGCTATAGAGCTGGCTAGGCTAGAGTAGAGAAGAGTAAGTATAGTAGAGTAGGGTAGAGTAGAGTAGAGAAGAGTAGAGTAGAGTAGAGTAGAGTAGAGCTAGGTTGGCTAGTTTAGGCTAGGCATGAGCAGAGTAGAGTAGAGAAGAGTAGTTTAGAGTAGAGTAGAGCAAAGCAGAGTAGAGTAGAATAGAGCAGAGTAAGAGAGAGCAAAGTAGGGCAAAGAAAAGCAGAGCAGAGCAGAGCAAGGTTAGGCTAGGTTAGGCTTGGGTAGAGTAGAGTATAGTAGAATAGAGTAGAGTAGATCAAAGCTAGGTTAGGCCAGGCTAGACAAGGCTAGGCTAAGAGAAACTAGAGTAGAGTAGAGTAGAGCTAGGTTAGGTTAAGCTAGGCAAGATTAAAGTATAATAGAGAAGAGCAGAGTAGAGTGGAGTAGAATTGACCAAAGCAGAGTAGAGCTGTACAGAGTAAAGTTGAGTGGAGTTAGGTTAGGCTAAGCTAGGCTAGGTTAGTTTACGCATGGCTAGAGTAGAGTAGAGCATGGTTAGGTGAGCCTAGGCTAAGCTAGGTTAGAGTAAAGTAGAGTAGAGTAGTGTAGAGTAGAGTAGAGTAGAGCTAGGTTAAGCTAGGGTAGATTAGGCAAGGCTAAGCTAGAGTAGAGTAGGGTATAATAGAGTAGAGAAGATAGAGTAGAGTTGACTAGAGTAGAGAATGACAGAGCAGAGTAGAGTAGAGAATAATAAGGCAGAGATAAGTAGAATTTAGAAGGGTAGAGGAGAGCAGAGAAGAGCATAACAGAGCAAAATAGAGAAAGGTTTGGCTAAGCTAGGGTACGTTAGGCTAGGTTAGAGTAGAGTATAGTAGAGTAGAGTAAGTAGAGTAGAGTATAGTAGGGTAGAGTAGAGTAGACTAGGGCTAGGTTAAGCTAGGCTATGGTAGGTTAGGTTAGGTTTGAGAAGAGAAGAGTAGAGTTGAGTAAAGGTTGGTTAGGTTAGGCTAGGCTAGGCTGTGCTTAGCTAAAGTAGAGTAGAGCAAAATAAAGTATTGTAAAGAGAAGTAGAGTAGAACAGAGCAGAGTAGAGTAGAGTAGAGTAGAGCAGAGTAGAGCAGAATAAAGTAGAGCTTGGTTAGGCTAGGCTAGGTTAGGCTAGAAAAGGTTAGGTTAAGGTAAGCTAGAGTTGTGTTGAGTAGAGTAGAATAGAGTAGAGTAGAGTTGAGCTAGGTTAGGTTAGGCTAGGCTAGGGTAGAGTAGAGTAGAGTGACTTGGAGTAGAGCAGAGCAGAGTTGAGCTAAGTAGAGCAGAGTAGATTAGAGCTGAGTTAAGTAGAGTAAAGAAGAGTAGAGCAGTGTAGAGTAGAGCAGAGTAAAGTAGAGAAGAACAAGGTTAAGCTAGGCTAGGTTAGAGCTGAGTAGAGTAGAGTAGTGTAGAGTAGAGTAGAGTAGAGTAAGGCTTTGTTAGGTTAGGCTAGACTAGGTATGGCAAAAGTAGGATAGAGTGGAGTAGAGTAGAGTAATGTAGAGTAGAGCAAAAGTAGTGTAGGGTAGAGTAGAGTAGAGCAAATTAGAGCAGAGCAGATCAATGCAAAGTGGAGCATATTAGAGAAGGGCAAAGTAAAGAAGAGCAAGGTTAAGCTTGACTAGGCTAGCATAGAGTAGTGTAGGGCACTTCGGCTAGGCTAGGCTAGGTTAGAGTAGAGTAGAGTATAATGGTGTAGAGGAGAGTATAGTAGAGTAAAGCTAAGTTTTGTTAGATTAGGCTAGGCTAGGTTATGTTAGGATATGCTAGGCTGGGCTAGGCTAGGCTAGAGTAAAGTAGAGTAGAGTAGAATTAAGCATGGTTAGGCTAGGCTAGGGTACAATAAAGTAGAGAGTGTAGTAGAAGAGAGTAGAGTAGAGTATAGTAGAGTTGAGCAGAGCGTAGTAGAATAGAATAGAGTAGAGCTGAACTGAGTATAGCAAAGCTAAATTAGGCTAGGCTAGGGTAGGCTAGATTAGAGTAGAGAAGAGTAGAGCTAGGATAGGCTAAGCTAGGTGAAGTTAGGCTAGGTTATAATAGAGTAGAGTAGAGTATAATATAGTAGAGTAGAATAGAGTAGAGTAGAATAGAGTTAGGTTAGGCAAGGTTAGGCTCGGGTATGCTAGGCTAAGCTAGGCTAGAGTAGAGTAGCATAAAGAAGAGTATAGTAGAGCAGAGCTCAATTAGGCTAAGCTAGTCTAGGCAGGCAAGGCTAGAGTAGAGTAGAGTAGAGTTGAATAGAGCAGAGCATACTTAAAGAAGAGCAGAGTAGAACAGAGTAGAGTATAGAAAAGTAGAGTAGAGTAGAGCAGAGTAGAGCAGAGTAGAGCAAAGCATAGTAGAGCAAGGTTAGACAAAGCTATATATGGCTAAGCTCACCTAGGCTAGGTTTAAGTAGAATGGAGTAGAGTAGAGTAGAGTAAAGAATATTATTATGGAGTAAAGTAGAGTAGAGTAGAGTAGAGCTAGGTCAGGCTAGGCTAGGATATCATAGCCTAAAGTAGAGTAGAGTAAAGATAGGTTAGGTTAGGCCAAGATAGGCTAGGCTAAGCTAGGTTAGAGTTTAGTAGAGTTTAATAGAGTAGAGTAGAGAAGAGAATAGTATAGTAGAGTAGAGTAGAGCAAAGTAGAGTCGAGTAGAGCAAAGAAAAGCATAGTAGACCAAAGCAATGTAGAGCTAGGTTAGGCTGGGCTAGGTTAGAGTAGAGTAGAGTAGAGTGGGGTAGAGTATAGTAGAGCAAGGTTAGGCTAGGCTAGGTTAAGTTAGAGGAAATAAGAGGAGAGCAGAGTAGAGTAGATCATAGTAGAGCAGAGTAGAGCAGAGCAGAGAAGAGCATAGTAAAAGATAATGGAGTAGAGAAAAGTAAAACAGAGTTGAATAGAGTAGAGTAGAGCAAGGTTAGGCTAGGCTAAGCTATGCTATGCTAGTTCAGGATAGGCTATAGTAGAGTAAAGTAGAGTACAGCTAGGTTAGGCTAGGTTAGAGTATAATAGAGTATAATAGAGTAGAGTATAGTAGAGTAGAGTAGAGTAGAGCTAGGTTTGGCTAGGCTAGAGTAGAGTAGAGTGAAGTATAATAGAGTTAGGTCAGGCTAGGGTAGGATTGAGTACAATAGAGTAGAATAGAGTGGAGTATGGAAGGGTAGAGCAGAGTAGAACAGAGCCTAACAGAGCAAGGTAGAGTAGAGTAGAGTAGAGTAGAGTAGAGTAGACTAGAGTAGAGTAGGGTAGAGCTAGGTTTGATAAGGCTACGTTAGGCTCAGTTAGAGTATAGTGGAGTAGAATAGAGATGAGTATAGTGTAGTATAGTATAGTAGAGTAGAGTAGTGCTAGCTTTGCCTAAGCCAAGCTAATCTAGTCTAGGCTTGGCTTGAGTGGAGTATAGTAGAGTAGAGCTAGGCTAGGCTAGGCTAGGCTAAAGTAGAGTAGTATAGAGTAGAGTAGAGTATAGCAGAGCATTGTTGAGCAAAGTAGAGAGGAGTAGAATAAAGCATAGTAGAGTGGAGTAGGGCAGAGTGGAGTAGAGCAGAGCAAAGTAGAGTAGAGCAGAGTAGATCTAGGCTAAGCTAAGCAAGGCTTGGCACAGTGAAGTTAGGGTAGGTTAGAGTAGAGTAGAGTAAAGTGGAGTTAAGCAAAGTATAGAAGAGTAAAATAGAGTTAGGTTAGGCTATGATAGGTTAGGCTAAGCAAGAGTTGAGTAAAGTACTGTTAAGTTAGGTTACTTAGGCTAGGCTAGAATAGAGTATAGTAGAATATAGTAGTGCATAGGAAAGTTGAGTGTAGTATAGTAAAGAAGAGCAAAGTAGAGTAGAGTAAAGTAGAGTAGAGAGGAGCAGAGTAATGATGAATAGAGTAGAGAAGAGCTAAGTGAGGCTAGGCTAGGCTAGAGTAGAGTAGAGTAGAGTAGAGTTACGTTAGGCTAGGCTAAGTTAGAGTAGAATAGAACATAGTAGATTAGAGTAGAGTAGAGTAGAGTAAAGTAGAGTAGAACTAGGTTAGGGTAGGGTATACTAGGCTGGAGTAGGCATGCTTAGGCAATGCATGACAAGTATAAAGTAGAGTAGAGTAGAGTAATGTAGAATAAAACAAAGTAGAGTAGAGTTGAGTAGAGCATAGTGTAGTAGAGTAGAGTAGAGAAGATTACAGCTACGTTAGGCTAAGCTTGGTTAGGCTAGGCTAGGCTAGGCTAGGTTAGGCTAGAGTAGAGTATAGAAGAGTGGAGTAAAGTAGAACAGAGTATAGTTTAGTAGAGTATCATAGAGTAGGGTGGAGTCGAGCAAGGTTAGGGTAAGCTAAGCAAGAGTGAAGAGTAGAGTAGAGTAGAGTAAAGCAAAGTAGAGTAGAGTAGACCTCTATAGAGTAGAGAAGATTAGAGCAAGGTTATGCTAGGCTAGGCAAGGCTAGAGTAGAGTAGAGTAAAGCAGAGTAGAGTAAAGCTAGGTTTGACTCGGCACGGCTTGGCTAAGTTAGTGTAGAGTAGATTAGATTAGGCTTTGCTAGGGTATAGTACAATAGAGTAGAGCAGAGTAGATCAGAGCATTGCAAAGTAGAGTAGAGTAAAGTAGTACAAAGTAGCACAGAGTAGAGAATAGTAGAGTAGAGTAGAGAAGAGTAGAGCAAAGTAAAGTAAAGTAGAGAAGAGCAAAACTAAGTTAGGCTAGGCTATGCTAGAGTATAGTAGAGCTAGGTTAGACTTTGCTATGCAAGGCAAGCCTAGAGTAGAGTAGAGTAGAGCTATCTTAGGCTAGGCTAGGTTGGGTTAGGCTAGGCTAAGGTATGCTAACCTTCGCTAAGCTAAAGTAAAGTAGAGTAAGGTAGAGTAGAGCTTAGTTAGGCTAGGCTGGAGTAGACTAGAGTTGAGTAGAGTAGAGCAGAGCAGAAAAGCATAATAGAGCAAAGTAGAGCAGAGAATAGTAGAGTAGAGCAGAGCAAAGAAGAGAAGAGTAGTGTAAAAAACTATGCAGCATAGTGTTGTAGAGCATAGTAGAGTAAAATTGAATAGAGTAGAGTAAAACTAGGTTAGCCTAAGCTAGACTTGGCTAAGCTTGGTCAGTTTAGAGTAGAGTAGAGTACAGTAGAAAAGAGTGGAGTAGAGTTAAGTAGAGCTAGGTTAGGCTAGGTTAGGTTAGGTTAGGCTAGGGTAGAGTAGAGTAGAGTAGAGCTAGGTTAAGTTAGCCTAGGCTAGGCTAAAGTAGAAAAGAATAGAGTAGAGTAGAGAAGAGCAAAGTAGAAATAGACTAGAGCATAACGAGGTAGAGCATAACAGAGTAGAATAGAGTAGAGATGAGTAGAGTAGAGTAGAGTAGAGCAGAGCATGGTTTGGTGAGGTTAGGCTAGATTAGGCTTGGCTTGGCTAGAGTAGAGTGGAGTAGAGTAGAGTAGAGTAGAGTAGAGCTAGTTAGATTAGGCTAGGCTAGGCTATGTTAGATTAGAGTAGAGTATAGTAAAGTAGAGCTAGATTAGGCTAGGTTAGAGTCAAGTAGAATAGAGTAGAGTTGTGTAGAGTTGAGCTAGGTTATGTTAGGCTTGGCTTGGCTAGAGTATAGCAGAGTATAGTAGAATAGAGTAGAGAGGAGCAGAGTATAGCAGAGTAGAGTAGAGCAGAGAAGAGCTAGGTTAGGCAAGGCTATGGCAGGCTAGTCACAACTGGGGTAGGTTAGGCTGGAGTGGAGATGATTAGAGTAGAGTAGAGCTATATTAGGCTAAGTTAATCTGAGCCAGGTTAGAGAAGAGTAGATTAGAGTAGAGTAGAGTGAAGTAGAGTAGAGTAGAGGAGAGGAGATGAGAGGAGAGGAGAGTAGAACAAAGTAGATAAGAATAAGGAAGAGCAAAGTAAGATGGAGCAGAGTAGAGCAGAGTAGAGAAGAGTAGAGCTAAGTTAGGCTAAGCAAGGCTAGAGTTGAGCAGAGTAGACTAGAGTAAAGCTGAGCTAGGTTAGGTTAGGCTAGGTAAGGTTATGCTAGGTTAGGCTAGGTGAGAGTAGAGTAGTAGAGTACAGCAGAGTAGAGTAGAGTGGAGTAGAGTAGAGCAAAGTTAAATTAGGTTACGTGAGGCTAGGAAAGGCCAGGCTAGTGAAAAGAATAGCAAAGTAGAGTAGAGTAGAGAAGAATAGAGGAGAGTAAAGTAAAGTTGAGCATAGTAGAGTAGTGCAGAGCAAAGAAGACCAGAGTAGAGGAGGGTAGAGTAGAGAATAAAAAAATAGAACAGACCAAAGTAGAGAAGAGAAGAGTATAGCAAAGCAATGTTAGGCTAGGATGGGCTACATAAGGCTAGGCATGAGTAGAGTAGAGTAGAGTAGAGTATATCTTCGTTAGGCAACGCTTGGCTAGGCTTGCTTAGAGTAGGGTAGAATAGAGTAGAGTAGAGTAGAGTAACATAGAGTAGAGTAGAGTAGAGTTGAGTAGAATAGAGTAGAGCTAGGTTAGTTTATGCTAAGCTATGCTGGGCTAAGCTAGGATAGGATAAAGTAGAGTAGAGTAGCATAGAGTAGAGTAGAGTAGTGTATAGTAGTATAGAGCTAGGTTAGGCTAAGCCAAGCTTGGCAAGTGCAGGCTAAGGAAGGCTAGGCTAGGCTAGAGTAGAGTACAGTGGAGTAGAGTATAGTGGAGTAGCACTAGATAGGATAAGCTAGGCTCGTGTATCCTAGGTGAGAGTAGAGTAGAGTAGAATATAGTAGAGTAGAGTTGATTAGAGTAGATTAGAGTGGAGTAGAGTAGAGTAAAGTATAGGAGGGGAGAGTAGAGGAGAGGAGAGGAGAGGTGTGGAGAGGAGAGTAGAGTAGATTAGAGAAAACTAGCATTGAGAAGAGTAAAGTAGAGCAGAGCAAAGCAAAGTAGAGCTGGGCTAAGCAAAATAGAATAGAGTAGGGGAGAGAAGGGTAGAGTAGAAAAAAAAGAGAAGGGCAAAGCAAAGTAGAGAAGAGTAGAGTAGAGCAGAGCAAGGTTAGGCTAGGCTTGGATAGATTAGAGTAGAGAAGAGTATAGCAGTGTAGAGTAGAGTAGAGCTAAGTAGAGCTAGGCGAGGTTAGGTAAGGCTAGTTAGAGTAGAGTAGAGTAGAGTAGAGTGGAGTAATGCTAGGTCAGGTGTGGCTAAGCTATGTTGGGCTAGGGTAGGATAGGCTAGGCTAGAGTAGAGTCAAGTGTAGTAGAGTAGAGTCAAGTAGAGTAGAGTAGAGTAGAGTATGGTAGAGTAAAGTAGAGTAAAGAAGAGTAGAGCAAGGTTAGGACAGGATAGGCATGGCTAAGTTAGGATAGAGTAGAGTTGAATAGAGAAGAATAGAGCAAAGATGAGTAGAGTAGAGTGGAACAAAGTAGAGAAGAGCAGAGTAGAGCAAAGTAGAGCAGAGCTGAGCATAACTAGTTTAGGCTTGGCTAGGCTAAGCTAGGCTAGACTAGAGTAGAGTAGAGCATAGTAAAGTAGAGCTCGATTTGGCTAGTCTTGGTTAGAGTAAGGTAGAGTAGAGTAGAAAGATTGGAGAAGAGTATAGTAGAATAGAATAAAGTAGAGTATGAGTAAGTTAGGCTAGGCTAGGCTCAGGTAAGCTAGGCGAGCATAGATTAGAGTTAAGTAGATTAGAGCAGTGGAGAGTAGAGGAGAGCGGAGTAGAGTAGAGAAGATTAGAGTAGAGTAGAGTAGAGTAGAGGAGAGGATAGGAGATGAGAGTAGAGCAGAGCAGAGCATAGAAGGGTAGAGTAGATAAGAATAAACTAGAGTAGAGAAGATAAACGCATAGTAGAGATAAGCATAATAGAGTAGAGTAGAGTGGAATAGAGTTAAGTAGCATAGAGTAGGGTAGAGCTAGGTTAGGTTAGGCTAGGTTAGGTTAAGTTGGGTAGAGTAGGGTAGAGTAGAGTAGAGTTGAGTTGAGCTAGGTTTGTTTAGGCTAAGTTAGGCTAGGGCAGGTTAAGCTGGCCTAGGCTTGGCTAGATTAGAGTAGAGCTAGGTTATGGTAGGCTAAGTTAGAGTATGGTAGAGCAGAGTATAGTAGAGTAGAGAAGAGTAGAGTAGAATAGAGCAGAGTAGAGTAAAGCAGAGCAGAGGAGAGTAGAGTAGAGTACAGTAGAGAAGAGATGAGTAGAGTAGATTAAAGTAGTATAGAATAGAGTAGAGCAGAATAGAAAATAACTAGGTTAGGCTAGGCTAAGCCTGACGAAGATAGGCTAGAGCAAAGTAGAGTAGAGCTAGGCTTTGCTAGGCTAGAGTAGAGTAGAATAAAATAGACCAAAGTAGAGTGAGTTGAGCAGAGCAGAGTAGAGTAGAGTAAAGCATAGTAGAGTAGCACAGAGCAAAGCAGAGCAGGGTAGAGCTAGGTTGGGTTAAGATAAGCTTTGCTAGTCTAGGTTAGAGTAGTGTAAAGTAGAGTAGAGTAGAGTAGAGTATAGTAGAGTAGAGTAGAGTATAGTATATTACTATAAAGTGGAGTAGAGTAGAGCTAGGTTAGGCTAAGCTTGGCAAGGCTAGGCTAGGCTAGGCTAGGTTTGGCTAGGCTAGGCTAGGCTAGGTTAAGCATGGTTGGGCTAAGCTAGAGTAGAGTAGAGTAGAGTAGAGTAGAATATAGTTGAGTAGAGTAGAGTAGAGCAGAGCAGAGTAGACTAGAGCAAAGTAGAGCAGAGCAAAATAGAGTGAAGTAGAGTGGAGTAGATAAGAGAAGAGTAGAGCATTGTAGAGTAAGGTTAGGCTAGGCTAAGCTAAGTAAGGCTAGAGCTGAGAAGAGTAGAGTATAGTCAAGTAGAAAAGTAAAGCTTGGTTAGACTATGCTAGGATAGGCTAGGCAAGGCCAGGTTAGAGTAGAGTAGAGTAGACTGGAGTGGAGTATAGTAGAGTAGAGTAGAGTACAGTAGAGATAAGTTAGGCTAGGCTAGGTTAGGATAGGATAGGGTTGGCTAGCTAGGGTAGAGTAGAGTAGAGTAAAGATAGGTAAGGCTAGGCTAGGCTAGGCTAGATTATAATAGAGTAGAGTAGTGTATAATAGAGAAGAGTAGAGCAGAGTAGAGTAGACTGGAGTAGAGTAAAGCTTGGAAGAGTATAACAAAGCAGAGCAAAGTAGAGTAGAGAAGAGAAGAGTAGAGCTAAGTTATGCTAGGCTTGGCTTGGCTAAGCTAGAGTAGTGTAAAGTGGAATAAAGCAGAGTAGAGTAGAGTAGATCTTGGTTAAGCAGGCAAAGTTAAACTAGGCAAGAGTAGGCTAGAGTGGAATAAAGTAGAGTATAGAAGAACAGAGAAGAGCATAGCAAAGAAGAGTTGAGCAGAGTAGAGCAGAGTAGAGTAGAGCAACGTTGAGTACTACAGAGTAGTGTAAAGCGAGGTAGAGTAGAGCAGAGAAAAGCTAGGTTCGGCCAAGTTAGGCTAGGCTAGGCTGGGCTGGAGTACAGTAGAATAGAGTGGAGCAAACTAGAGTAGAGAAGAGTTAAGTTATGGTAAGTTAGGTGAGGCTAGCCTAGGCTAGGCTTTGTTAGGCTAAGCTAGAGGAGTAGGGTAATGTAGAGTAGAACTATGTTTGGCTAAGCTAGGCTAGGTTAGGCCAGGCTAGTGTAATGAAGAGTAGAGTAGAGTAGAGTACAGTAGTGTGTACAAGAGCAGAGATGAGCACAAAAGAGTAAAGCAGAGCAATGTAGAGAAGAGTAAAGTAGAGTAGAGTAGAGAGGAATAGAGTAGAGTTTAGCAAAGTATAGAAGACAAAATTAGAGTAGAGTAGAGCAAAGTAGAGTAGAGTAGAGCAAGGTTAGGCAAGACTAGAGTTTAGTAGAGTAGAGTAGAGTAGAGTAGAGCTAGGTTAGGCTATGTTTTGGTAGACTAGATGAGGCTAGGTTAGAGTAGAGTAGAGTAGAGTAGAGCAAGGTTAGGCTAGAATAGGATAGGGTATGCTAGGCTAAGCTAGAGTAGAGTAGAGCTAGGTTAGGTAAAGCTATGTAAGTGTACAATAGAGCAGAGTAGAGTAGAGGAGAGTAGGGTAGAGCAGTGTAGAGTAGAATAGAGTAGAGTAGAGTAGAGTAGAGTAAAGTAGAGCCGAGAAGAGAAGAGTAGAGCTAGGTTAGGCAAGGCCATGTTAAGTTAGGCTAGGCTAGGCATGGCTACGCTAGAGTAGACTAGAGTAGAGTAGAGTAGAGAGAAATAGAGTAGATCTAGGTTAGGTTAAGCTAGGCTAGGCTAACTAACCTAGAGTGGACTAGTGTAGAGTAGAGTAGACTAAAGTAGAATAGAGTAGAGCAGAACAAAGAAAAAGTAGAGCAGAGCAGAGTAGAGAAAAGTAGAGCAGAGTAATGTAGAGTTAGGTTAAGCTATGCCAAGCTAAGGTAGGATAGAGTAGAGTAGAGTAGTGTTTAGTAGAGTAGTGCTTTGCTAGGTTGGGTTAGGCTAGGCTAGAGTAGTAGAGTGGAGTAAAATGGAGTAGAGTAAAGCTAGGTTAGGCAAAGATAGGCTAGGGATGGGCAAAATAGAGAAAAGCAAAGTCTAATAGAGAAGAGTAGAGCATAGTAGAGTAGAGTAGAGTAGAGGAGTACAGAGTAGAGCAGAGTAGAGTAGAGCAAAGCAAAGTAGAGGAGAGCAGAGTAGAGAAGAGAAAAGTAGAGTAGAGTAGAGTAGAGTGGAGTAGAGTAGAGTAGACCTAGATTAGGCAAGGATAAATTGGAGTAGAGTAGAGTAGAGTAGAGTATAATAGAGCTAGGTTAGGCTTGGCTAGTCTTGGCTAAGCATGGCTTGGGTAGGCTATGTTAAGCTAGGTAAGGCTAGAGTGGAGTAGATTAGAGTGAAGTAGAGTAGAGCATGTTTATGATAGGATCGGTTAGGTTATTCAAAACTAAGCCAGAGTAGGGTAGAGTAGAGTAGAGTAGAGTAGAATAGAGCAGAGAAGAGTAGGGCAAAGCAGAGTAGAGTAGAGTAGAGTGGAGTAGAGTGGAGCATAGTAGAGTAGAGGAAAAAAAAGGTTAGGCTATGCTAGGCAAAGAAAAGCTAGAGTAGACTAGAGTAGAGCTAGGTTATGCTGAGCAAGGCTAGAGTGGTGTAGAGTAGAGTAGAGCAAATTAGATTAGATTAAGGTAGAGAATAACAAAGTAGAGAGAGCATAGTAGAGTAGAGTAGAGTAGAGCAGAGAAAAGTAAAGCAAAGAAGAGTAGAGTAGAGTAGAGTACGGTAGAGCAGAGCATACTGGAGCTTGGTTAGGTTAAACTAGGCTATGCTAGGCAAGGCTAGAGTAGAGTAGAGTAGAGTGAAGTAGAGTTTAATAGAATTGGGTTAGGTTAGGTTAGGCTAGGCTATACTAGGCTAGACTAGAGTAGAGTATTAGATTAGTATAGATTAGAGTAGAGCTAGGTTATGCTATGTTAGGTTAGGTTAGGCCAACCTAGGTTAGAGTAGTGTAGAGTAGAGTAGTGTAGAGTAGACTAGAGTAAAGTAGAGTAGAGTAGAGAAGAGTAGAGCAGAGTAGAGAAGAGCACATGAGAGTACAGCAAAGCAGAGCAAGGCTTGAATGAGCTAGCCTAGGCTTGGCTAGGCTAGAGTAGAGTAGGGTATAACTGAGCTATGTTAGGTTAGGCTAGGCTAGAGTAGTAGAGTAGGGTACAATAGAGTATAGTTAGGCTAGGCTTTGTTAGGGTAGAGTAGACTAGAGTAAAGTAAAGTATAATAGAGTAGAGTAAAGTAGAGCAAAGTAGAGTAGAGCAAAGGTAAGTGTAGTAGGTTAGAGGAGATTGTTACAGAATAGAGCAGAGCAAAATGGAGTTGAGAAAAGCAAAGTAGAGTAGTGTATAGTAAAGCTGAGTAGAGAAAAGCAATGGAGAGCAGAGTAGAGAGGAGAAAGGTAGAGCAGGGTAGAGTATATTAAAGCTAGGTTAGACATGATAAGCTAGGCTAGGCTAGAGTAGAGTGGAGTGGAGTAGAGTAGAATGGAGTAAAGTAGAGTAGTGCATGGTTAAGCTAGGCTAGGTTAGGTTAGAGTAGAGTAGGATAGAGTATAATAGAGTAGAGTTGAGTAGAGTAGAGTAAAGTTGAGTAGTGTTGAGTTGAGTAGGGTAGAGTTGGGTAGAGTAGAGATAGGTTTCACTGGACTATGCTAGGTTAGGCTAGGCTTCAGTAGAGTAGAGTAGAGCTAGGTTGAGCTAGGCTAGGGTACATTAGGCTAGAGTAAAGTAGAATAGAGTAGAGTAGAGTAGAGTAGAGCACAATAGAGTAGAGTAGAGTAGAGCAGATCCAAGTAGAGCTAAGTTAAGCTAAGCTAGGCTTTGCTAGGCTAGGTTAAGCTAGGCTTTGCTAGGCTAGGTTAAGCTAGGCTATGCTAGGCATGATTAGAGTCAAGTAGAGTAGAGTAGAGTAGAGTAGAGCTAGGTTAGGCTAAGCAAAGTTAGGCTATGGTTGGCTAAGCAAGGCTAGAGTAGAGTAGACTTGACTAGAGTAGAGTAGACTAGAGTAGAGTAGAGAAGAGCTGAGAAGAGCTTACCATAACAGAGCAGAGAAGAGTAGAGCAGATCTAGGTTAGGTTAAGCTTGCCTAAGTTTACAATTGCTAGGCTAGGCTAGACTAGAGTAAGTATAGAGTATAGTTTGGAGTAGAGCTTGGTTAAACTAGGTTAGGCTATGTTAGAGTAGAGTAGAGTCAAGTATAATAGAGTAGAGTAGTTCAGGGTAGAATTGTGTAGAGTTTGGTTAGCCTAGGCTAGGCTAAGCTAAGCCAAGCTAGGATAGTCAAGACTAAAGTAAAGTAGAATAGAGTAGAGTAGGGTAGAGTTAGGTTAGGCTAGGCTAGAGAAGAGTATAGTAGAGTAGATTTGAGTAAAATAGAGTTCAGTAGAGTTGACTAAAGTAAAGTAGAGTAAAGTAAAGTTGAGGAGTGGAGGGTAGAGTAGAGTAGAGTAGAGAAAAGAAAAGCAAAAGAGTAGAGTAGAGTAATGTAGAGTATAGCAGAGCAGAGTAGAGAAGAGCAAAGCAATGTTAAGCTATGGTAGGCTAGGTGAGGCTGGGCTAAGCTAAAGTAGAGTAGAGTAAGGGAGAGTAGAGAAGAGTGGAGCTATGTTAGGTTTGGGTAGGCTAGGATAGGCTAAGCTATGCTAGGCTAGGTTGGGCTAGAGTAGAGTATAGTAGAGTGGAGTAGAGTAGAGTAGAGCTAGATTAGGTGAGGTTAGGCTAGGCTAAGTTAGGCTAGAGTATAGTAGTGTAGAGTAGAGTTGAATAGAGTAGTACAGTAGGGTAGAGTATATTATAGAAGAGTAAAGTAGAGTAGAGATGAGTAGAGCAGACAAGACCATAACAGAGTAGAGCAAAGCATAGCAAAGTAGAGTAAAGAAAAGTAGTGGTGTAGAGTAGAGTAGAGTGCAACAGAGCTAGGTTAGGTTAGGCTAAGGTAAGCTAGGTTAGGCTAGAGTAGAGTAGAGTCAAGCATAGTAGAGTAAAGTGAAGCAGTGTTTAGTAGAGGAAGGTTAGGCTAGCCTAGGCTAGTTTATAATAGGGTAGAGTTGAGTGGAGTAGAGTAGAGTAGAGCAAAGTACAGTAGGGTAGGGCAGAGCAGAGTAGAGCATAGCATAACAGAGTAGAGTAGAGCAGAGCAAACCAGAGTAGAGCTTGATTAGGTTAGAGTAGAGTAGAATAGAATAGTGTGTAGTAGAGTAGAGATAAGTTAGAATAGGTTAGGCTAGACTATGTTAGAGTAGAGTAGATTAGAGTAAAGTAGAGTAGAGTTAGGTTATGCTAAGTTAAGCTAAGGTAGGCTTGGGTAGGCTATCCTAGGCCAGAGTAGAGTTGCGTTGAGTAGTTTATAGTAGAGTAGACTAAAGTAAGGTAGAAAAGAGTAGAGTTGAGCTAGGTATTTTTGTGCTAAGCTAAGAGAGGCTAAGCTAGGCTTAGGTAGGTTAGGCAAGGCTAGAGTAGTGTAGAGTAGGGTAGAGTACAGTACAGTAGAATAGAGTATAGTTAGGTTAGGCTTGGCTAGGCTAGGCTAAGCGAGGCTAGGCTAGAGTAGAGTAGAGTAGAGTAGAGCAGAGCAAAGAAGAGCAGAGTAGAGTAAAGCCGAGTGGAGTAGTGTAGAGTAGATTAGAGCAGATTAGAGTGGAGGAGAATGTAGTAGAGTAGAGCAAAGTAGAGTAGAGTAGAGTAAAGTTAGGCTAGGCTAGGTTAGAAAAGACTACGCTAGGCTAGGTTATAGTAGAGAATAGTAGAGCCATTTTGAGTAGAGCAAAGTAAATTAGAGTGGAGTAGAGCTAGGTTAGGTATGCATAACCTAGGCTAGGCTTGGTTATGCTAATCAAGGCTGTGATAGGCTCGGCTGGGCCAAGCTAGAGGAGTAGAGTAGAGCTAGGTTAGGGTAGGCTAACTTAGGCTAGGCTAAAGTAAAGATTAGAGCTGAGTAGTGTAAAGCAGAGTAGTGCAGAGCTAAGTAGAGCAGAGATAAGAAGAGCATAGCAGATAAGAGCATAGTAGAGCAAAGAAGAGTAGGGTAGAGCTTGGATAGGCTAAGCTAGTTTAGGCTAGGCTAGGTTAAGAAAGTCCAAGCTAAAGTATAGTAGTGCTTCGATAGGCTAGGTTAAAGTAGAGCAGTGTAGAGGAGAGTAGAGTATAGTATAGTAGAGCAAGATTTGGTTAGGTTATGATTAGGTAGGCTGGGCTAGGCTAGGATAGGCTAGAGTAGAGTAGAGTAAAGTATAGATAGATTACGTTAGGCTAGGCTAGAGTAGAGAAGAGAAAAGTAAAGTAGAGTAGAGTAAAGTAGAGTAGAGTAGAGTAGCATAGAGGAGAGGAGAGTATGGTAGAGAAGAGTAGAGTAAAGCTAAGAAAAGTAAAGTAGGGTAGAGTAGAGGTGCATAGTAGAGTAATGCAGAGCAGAGCAGAGAATAGTAGAGTAGTGTTGTGTATAATACAGCATAGTAGAGCAGAATAGAGTAGAGCAGAGGTAGGTTTGGCTATGCTAGGCTAGGGTAAAGTTTAGTAGAGTAGAGTAGAGTAGAGCAAGGTTAGGCTAGGCTAGGCTAAGGTAGGCTAAGCTAGGCTAGAGTAGAGTAGAATAAAGTAAAGTATAGTAGAGTAGAGTAGAGTAGAATTAAGAAGAGTAAACTTGAGTAAAGTGGAGTAGAGCTAGGTTTGGCTAGGCTAGGCTAGGCTAGGGTGGGTAGGCTAGGCTAGGCTAGAGTATAGTAGGATAGAGGAGAATAGAGTATAGTAGTGTATAGTAGAATAGAGCTAAGTTAGATAAGGCTAAAATAGAGTACAGTAGAATAAAGGAGAGTAGTGTAGATTAAAGAAGAGTAGTCCAGAGCAGAGTAGAGTAGAGTAGAGTAGAGAAGAGCAAAGTTGAGCAGAGTTAGGTTAGGGTAAAAAAGTGTAGAGAAATGTAGAGCTAAGTTAAGCTAGAAAGGCTCGATTAGGCTAGGTTAAGTTAGGCTAGGCTATAATAGAGTAGAGTAGTGTAGTGTAGAGCTAGGTTAGGCTAGGCTATACTAGAATACAACAGAGTAGAGTAGAGCAGAGTAGAGCAGAGTAGAGCAAAATAGAGGAGAGCATAATAAAGTAGAGTATAGCAGAGCATAGCTAGGTTAGGTTAGGCTAAGCTAGGCTAGGCTACGTAGAGTACAGTAAAGTAGAGCAAGGTTTGGCTTGGCTAAGTAAGGTTAGGTTAGAGTATAGTGGAGTAGAGTAGAGTGGAGTGGAGTGGAGTATAGTATAGAAGAGTAGAGTAGAATATAGTAGAGTAGAGTGGAGCTGGGTTATACTAGGCTTGGTTAAGCTAAGATATGATAGCAAGATAAGCCAAGCTAGAGTAGAGTAGAGTAGAGTAGAGTAGAGCTCATTTAGGCAAGGCTAGGCTAGAGTAATGTGGAGCAGAGTAGAGCATAGTAGAGCAAAGTAGAGCAAAGCAGAGTAGAGCAAAGCTGAGTAGAGCGAAGCAGAGCAGAGTAGAGAAGAGTGGAGCATAACAGAGTAGACCAGCATAAAGCATATTAAAGTGGAACAAAATAGAGCAGAGTAGAGTAGAATAGAGTAGTGCTTGGTTAGGCTATGCTAAGCTAGGCTAGGCTAAGCAAGGTTTAAGTAGACTAGATTAGAGTAGAGTAGATTATAATAGAGTAGAATAGAGTAAAGTAGAGTAGAATAGAGTAGAGTATAGTAGAGTAGAGTAGAGTAAAGCTAGCTTATGCTAAGCTAGGCAAGACAAAGCTAGACTAAGCTAGGTTAGGCTATGCTAGAGTATTGTTAAGTAGAGTAGGGTAGAGTAGAGAAAAGTAGAGGAGAGGAGAGTAGAGTAGAGCAAGGTTAGGTTTGGCTAGGCTAGGCTAGAGTAGAGAAGAGTAGAGCAAAGCATAGTATAGCAGAGTAAAGCATAGTAGAGTAGAGTAGAGTAGAGTAGAGTAGAGTAGAGTATAGTGGAGTAGAGCCAAGCATAGTAGAGCAGAGTTAGGTTAGGCTAAGCTAAAGTAGAGTATAGTAAAGTAGAGGAGAATAGAGCTTGGTTAGGCTGGGCTAGGAAAGGTTAGAGTAAAGCATGGTAGAGTAGAGTATAGTTGAGTTAAGTAGAGTAAAGCTAGGTTAGGCTATGCAAGGCTAGGTTAGGTTGGGCTAGGCTGGAGTAGAGTAGAGTAGAGTAGAGTAGAGAAGAGTATAGTAAAATAGAGTAGAGTGGAGTAGAACTAGGTTTGGTTAGGCTTAAGTAGAGAAGAGTAGAGTATAGCAGAGTAGAGTAGAGCAGAGTGGAGTAGGAAATAGCAGAGCATTGTACAGTAGACCAAACCTAGGTTAAGCAAGGCAAGGCTAGGCTAGAGTAGAGTATAGAAGAGCTAAGTTAGGCTAGATTAGAGAAGAGTAGAGTATTGTATAGTAGAGTGGAGTAAAGTAGAGTAGAGATGAGTAGAGTAAAGTACAATAGAGCTAAGTTAGGCTAGGCTAAGCTAGACTATGCTATGCTATGCTGGGTTAGGCTAGGCTAGTTTAGAGTAGAGTAGAGCAGAGGAGTAGAATAGTGTAGAGTAGAGCAAGGTTTGAGTAGGCTATACTAGGCTAGGCCAAAGTACATAGAAGAGAAGAGTAGAGTAGTGTAGAGTATAATAGAGCAGAGAAGAGTAGAGTAGACAAGAGTAGAGTGGAGCATAGCATAATGTAGCAAAGCAGAGTAGAGTAGAGCTAGGTTGGGCTACGCTAAGCTAGGCTTGGCTAGGCTATATTAGAGTAGAGTAGAGTAGTGTAGAGTAGAGCAAAGTAGAGTAGAGTGGAGGAGAGTAGAGGAGAGGAGAGAAGAGCAAAGGGGAGCAGAGTAAAGCAAAGGAGTAGAGCAGAGCAATATAGAGTAGAGTAGAGAAGAGCAGAGTAGAGCAGTACAGAGCAGAGTAGAGTAGAGAAGAGCTAGGTTAGGTTAGGGTAGGCTAGGTTATGCTTAGCTAAGCTAAGTTAGTATAAGCTAGAGAAGGGTAGAGTAGAGTAGAGTAGGGAAGAGTAAAGTAGAGCTAGGTTAACTTAGGCTAGGCTAGGGCAGGCTAAGTTTGACTAAACTAGGCTAGGCACGTGTAGCGAAGAGTAGAGTAGTGTAGAGTAGAGCTAGTTTAGGCAAGGCTAATGTATAATAGTGTAGAGTAGAGTATAATAGAATAGAGTAGAGTAGTGTACTGTCGAGAAGAGTTTTGTAGAGTAGAGAAGAGTATACTAGAGTAGAGTAGGTAGAGTAGAATAGAGAAAATGAGAGGTGAGATGAGGAGAGGGAAGGAGAGCAGAGTAAATCAAGAAGAGCAGAGCAGTGCAAAGCATAGTGGAGTAGAGCAGAGTAGAATGGAGCAGAGCAGAGTGGAATAGAGTAGAGCCGAGTAGAGAAGAACAAAAAAGAGCATAGTAGAGAAGAGCATAAAAGAGTAGAGGACAGCAAAGTAGAGTAGAGCAAAATAGAGAAGAGTAGAGTAGAACATAGCAGACAAGAGTAGAGTATAGTAGAGCTAGGCTAGGCTAGAGTAGAGTAGAGTAGAGTAGAATAGAGTAGAGTATAGTAGAGTAGAGTATAGTAAAGTAGAGTAGAGCTATGTTAGGCTAGGCTTGGCTAGAGTATAATGGAGTAGAGTAGAGTAGAGTAGAGCAGAGTAGAGTAGCATTGAGTAGAGTTGAGAAGAGCAGAGCAAAGCAAAGCATAGCAAAATAGAGCAGGGCAGAGTAGAGTAGAGCAGACTAGAGAAGAGTGGAGCAAAGTAGAGTAGACTAGAGCTAAATAAGACTTTGCTTGGCGAGATTAGAGTTGAGTAGAATAGAGTAGAGTAGAGTAAAGGAGAGTAGAGCTAGTTTAACATAAGCTAGGCAAGACTAAGTTAGAATAGAGTATAATTGAGTAAAGTATAGTAGAGCTAGGTTAGGCTAGGATAGGCTAAAGTAGGTTAGGATAAGCTAGGCTATGTTATGATTGGCTTGAGTAGAGTAGAGCATAATAGAGTAGAGTAGAGTGGAGTATAGTGAGCTAGGTTTGGCTAGACTATGCTAAGCTAGGTTAGGCTAGGCTAGAGTAGAGTAGAGTAAAGAAAAGTAGAGTAGAGAAGAGTGTAGTAGAGCTAGGTTTTCTTAGGCTAGGCTAGGCTAGAGTAGAGTAGAGTAGAGTATAATAGAGTAGAGCAGAGCAATACAGAGCAAAGTAAAGCAGAAAAAAGCAGAGCAGAGTAGAGCATAGTAGGGTAGAGCAAGGCAGAGCAAGGTTAGTTTAGGTTAGGCTAGGCTAAGCTAAGTTAGAGTATAGTAGAGTAGAGTTTAGAAGAATAAAACTAGGCTAGGCTTTACAAGGCTAGGGAAGGTTAGAGTAGAGTAGAGCAGATTAGAGTATAGTAGAGTAGAGTAAAGTAGAGTATAGTAAAGCAAAGCCGAGAAGAGCTAGTTAAGCTAGGCTTGGCTATGCTAGGTTATGCTATGCTAGGTTTGAGTAGTGTAAAGCAAAGTAGACTGGAGTAGAGTGGAGAAGAATACAGTAGAGTAAAGTAGAGTAGAATAGAGCTAGGGGACGCTAGGCTAGGTTAGGCTCGAGTCGAGGAGAGTAGAGTAGAGTAGATTAATGCAGAGCAGAGAAAAGTAAAGTGGAGAAGAGCAGAGTAGAGTTAAGCTAGGATAGGCATGGATAGGTCAGCTAGGCTAAGCTAGAGTAGAGTAGACAAGAGCTTGGTTAGGCTAGGCTAAATTAGCCTAAGTTAGAGAAGAGTAGAGTAGAGTAGAGTAGAGTGAAGTAGTGTAGAGCTAGGTTAGGCTAAGCTAGGCAAGGTTTTGCTAGGTTAAGATTGGCTAGGCTAAAGTAGAGTAGTTGAGGTAGGTTAGGCTAAGTTAGGTTAGGATAGGCGAGCCTAAGCTAGACTAGTTTGGAGAAGTATGGAGTAGATTAAGGCATAATAGAGTAGAGTTGAGTAGTGTAGATAGAGTAGAGTAGAGTTTAGTAGAGTAAATTAGTGTAGTGTAGAGTAGAGTAGAGCAAGGTTAGGCAAGGATAGGTAAGGTTAGGCAAGGCTAGGGTAGGCTAGGCTAGTGAAGGCAAGGCTAGAAAAGAGTAGAATAGAGTAGAGCTAGGTTAGAGTACAGTAGAGTAGACTAGAGTAGCGCAGAGCAGAGTAGAGCATAGCAGAGAATAACGTAACAGAGTCGAGCATAATAGAACATAGGTAGGTTAGGCTATGCTAGGCTAGGCTAGGCTAAACTAGGCAAGAGTAGTGTTTAGTAGGGTAAAGCAGAGTAGAGTACAGTAGAGCAGAGTATAGCAGAGAGATGAGTAGAGCAGAGTAGAGCTCAGTTAAGCTAAGCTAGGCAAGGCTATAATGGAGTAGAGTTTAGCTAGGGTAGGCTAACATAGAGTATAGTAGATTAGTGTAGAATAGAGCAAAGCAGAGCAGAATAGAGTGAAGCAGAGCAGAGGAGAGTAGAGTAGAGTAGAGGAAGGTTGGGCAAGGCTAGAGTAAAAGAGGGTAGAGCTAGGTTAGGCTAGGCTAGGTTAAACTAGGTTTGAGTCAAATAGAGTAGAGTAGAGTGGAGTTGAGTAGAGCAGAGTAGAGTGGAGTAGAGTATAGTAGAGCAGAGTAGCGTAGATTAGAGTAGCGTAGATTAGAGTAGCGCTAGGTTAGGTATGGCTAGGTAAGGCTAAGGTAGGCAAGGCTACGCCAGCTAGAGCAGAGTAGAGTATCATAGAGTAGAGTACAGCTCGGGTAGGCTAAGCAAGGCTAGAGTAAAGTAGAGTAGAGTAGAGTAGAGCCGACCAGAGTAGAGCAGAGTAGACTAGAGAAGATTAGAGTAAAGCTAAGTTAGGTTAAGCTAGGGAAGGATAGGCTAGAGTAAAGTAGCATAGAGTAGAGCTGAGCTGGAATAAGCGACGGTAGGCTAGAGTATAGCATAGGAGAGTGGAGTAGAGCAGAGAAGAGCAGAGTAGAGAAGAGCAAAGCCGAGCAGAGCGGCACATAGCTAAGTTAGGCTAGGATTGGCTAGGCTAGGCTAGACTAGAGTAAAGTAGAGTAGAGTAGAGTATAGTAGGATAGAGCTGGTTAGGCTATAATAAGCTAGGCTAGAAGTTTGAATAAAGTAGAGTAAAGTAGAGTAGAGTGGAGTAGAGCTAGGTTAGGCTAGGCTAAGCAAGGGTGGGCTTTACAAGGATAAGCTAGGCTAGGCTATAGTAGAGTACAGTAGAGTAGAGTTGAGCAGAGCATAGTAAACTTAGGTTATGCTCGACTAGGCTAGAGCACAATAAAGCATAGTGGAGTAGAGTAGTGTAGAGTATAATAGAGTAGAGTGGAGCAAAGTAGTGTTGTGTAGTGCAAAGAAAATTTGAGTATAGCAGATTGGAGTAAAGCAGAGTAGAGTAAGGTTTAGCTAGGCTAGGCTAGGCTCAACTAGGTTGTGCTAGAGTAGAGTATAGTAGAGCTAGGTTATGCTAGGCTAGGCTAGGCTAAGTTATTGTAGAGTAGATTAGAGTAGAGTAGAGTAGAGCAAAGCAAGGCCAGGCTAGGCTGGCCTAGGATAGGCTATGAAAGGCTAAGCAAGGAAAGAGTGGTGTAGAGAAGAATAGAGTAGGGTAGAGTAGAGTTGAGTAGAGTAAGTCTCGGCTAAGCTCTACTATGCTAGGCTAAACTAGCCTAGAGTAGAGTAGAGTATAATAGAGTAGAATTGAGTAGAGTAGAGTAGAGCAGAGTAGTGTAGAGCAAATCAGAATAGGAAAGAGCAGTGTAGAGGAGAGTAGAGTAGAGCAGAGTAGAATAAAGAAAAGCTAACAAAGTAGAGCATGCAATGTAGAGAAGAGCAAAAGAAGAGTTGAGCTGAGCAAAGTAGAATAGAACAAATCAGAGCAAAGCAGGGTAATGTAGAGTAGAGTAGGGTAGTGCTATGTTAGGTTAGGTTAAGTTTGGCTAGTAGAGTAGAGTAGAGAAGAGCATAGTAGAGTATAACAGAGTAGAGCAAAATAGACAAGAGCATAAGAAAGTAAAGCAAAGCAGAGCAGAATAAAGTTGAGCAAAATAGAGAAAAGTTGAGCAAGTAGAGCAAAGTGGAGTTAAGTTATTCTAGGCTATGCTAGGCTTGGCTAAGCTAGAATAGGCTTGAGTAGAGTGGAGTAGAGTAGAGCTTGGTTAGGCTAAGTTAAGTTATAGTAGAGTTGTGTGTAATAGAGTAGAATGGAGTAGAATGGAGTAGAGTAGAGTATAGTATAGTAGAGTAGAGTATAGCAAAGTAGAGTAAAACAGAGCATTGTAGAGCAAAGCAAAATAGAGTAGAACAGAGTAGAGTAGAGCAGAGCAAAGTAGTATGGAGTAGAGTTGAGCAGAGTCTAGGCTTTGCTTAGCTAGGCTATGCATGGCTAGAGTGGAGCAGAGTAGAGTAGAGTTGTTCTAGATTAGGTTATGCTAGACTAGGCTAAGTTAGAATAGAGTATAATAGATTAGATTTGAGTGGGTAAAGGTAGAGTAGAGTAGAGAAGAGTAGAGTAGAGTTAAGTTAAGCTAGGTAGACTATGCTAGAGTAGGCTTGGCTATGCTATGCTAGGTTAGAGTAGAGTAGACTAAAGCTAGCTTAGGCTAGGCTAGGCTTGGCAAAACTATGCTTGAGTAGGGTAGAGTAGAGTAGAGTAGAGTAGAGTAGAGCAAAGCTGAGTAGAGCAGAGAAGAGTAGAGCATAATAGAGTAGAGTAGAGCAGTGCATAGAGGAGTAGAGTAGAGTAGAGTAGAAAAGTGTAGAGCTAAGAAGAGTCGAGCATAGCTGAGCAGAGTAGATCAGAGTAGAGTTTAGCTAGGTTAGGATAGGGTAAGCTTGAATAGAGAAGTGTAGAGTAGAGTGTAGTTAAGTAGAGTATAGAGGAGGGAGTAGAGCAAAGTAGAGTATGGCTCGGTTAGGTTAGGCTAGTCTTTTTCAAGGATTGGCTAGGCTAGGCTAAAGTACAATATAATAGAGTACATAAGAGTAGTACAGAGTAAAGTAGAGTAGAGCTGAGTAGAGAAGAGTAAAGTAAAGCAAAGTAAAGGAAAACAAAGAAGAGTACAGCTCAGCTAGGCTAAGTTTAGGCTAAGCTAGAGTATAGTAGAGCAGAGTTGAGTTTAGTTTAGTAGAGTTGAGTAGAGTGGAGTAGAGTACAGTAGAGTAGAGTAGATTTGAGTAGAGTAGAGAAGAGGAGTAAAGTAGAGTAGAGCTAGGTTAGCTTAAGCTAGCCTAGGCTAAGGTAGGTTAGGCTATAATAGAGTAGAGTAGAGAAGAGTATAGCAAGGTTATGCTAGGATAGGCTAGGCACAACTAGAGTAGAGTAGGATAGAGTAGAGTAGAGTAGAGCAGAGTAGAGAAGAATAGAGCATAGTAGAATAGAGCAGAGTAGAGTAGAGTAGTGCATAGTAGAATAGAGCAGAGTAGAGCAGAGCAAAGTAGAGCAGGGCAAAGCAAAGGAAAGCAGAGCAAAGTAGAGCTGAGCAAAGTAGAGCATAGTATAGCTGGGTTAGGCTAGGCTAGGCAAGAGTATAGCAGAGTAGAGTAACGTTAGATTAGGCTAGGCTAGGCTAGAATAGAGTAAAGTACAATATAGTAGAGTAGAGTAGATTAGATTAGAGTAGAGCTAGGTTAGGCTAAACTAGGCCAGGCTTGGCTAAGCTAGGGTAGAGTAGGGCATAGTAAAGTAGATTAGAGTAGAGTAGAGTAGAATAGAGTAGTGCAAAGCAGAGATGAGTAGATGAGAAAAGAATATAATAGAGTAAAGCATAGAAGTGTAGAGCATAGTAAAGTTGAGTAGAGTAGAGAAGAGCTGAGCAGAGTAGGGTTGAGAATGGTATAGTTTAGTAGAGTAGAGTAGAGTTGAGCAAGGTTAGGCTAGGCATGGCTATGCTAGGCTAGGAAGGATAGGCTAGGCTAGGCTAGATTAGAGTAGAGTAGAATATAATAAAATAAAGTAGAGTAGAGTAGAGTATAATGGAGTAGAGTAGAGTATAATAGAGTAGAATAGAGCTAGGTCATGCTAGAGTACAGTAAAGTAGATTAGAGTAGAGTAATGTAGAGTAGAGTTCAACTAGATTAGGCTAGGCGAGGGTAGGCTAGGCTTAGCTAGACTAGGCTAGGCTAGAGTAGAGTTTAGTAGAGTAGAGTAGAGTGGAGTTAGGTTAGGCTAGGCTAGGCAAGGCTAAGTTAGAGTAAAGTATATTACAATAGAGAAGAGTAGAGTAGAGTAAAGTAGAATAGAACATGGTTAGGCTAGGCTAGGTTATAGTAGAGTAGAGTAGAGGAGAGTAGAGTATTCTAGAGTATAATAGAGTAGATTAGAGTGGAGTTAGGTTAAGCTAGGCTAGGCTATGTTAGGGTAAGCAACATTAGGGTAGACTTGGCTAGAGTAATGTACTGGTTGGTTAGGTTAGGCAAAGCTAGAGTAGAGTAGAGTAGAGTAGTGCAAAATAAAGTAGAATAAAGAAGAGTAGGGCAAAGTGGAGAAGTACAAAATAAAATAGAGCCAAGCAGAATAGAGTAGAAGAGAGTAGAGTAGAGTAGAGCTTGTTTTTGCTAAGCTAGGTTAGTCTAGTTAGAGTAGAGTAGAGTAAAGTAGAGTAGAATGGCATAGAGTAGAGTAGAATAGAGTAGAGCAGAGTAGAGAAGAGGAGAGTAGAGAAGAGTAGAGTAGGTTAGGGTGAAGGAAAGTAGAGAAGTGTAGTTTTCAGTTAGGCTAGGCTAAGTTAAGCTAGAGTAGAGTAGAGCATAGTAGAGTAAAGTAGAGTAGAGTAGAGTGGAGTAGAGTGTAGTAGAGTAGAGTTGAGTTGAGTCGAGTAGAGGAGAGTAGAGTAGAGCAAAGTATAGTAGACTAGAGTAGAGTAAAATAGAGTTGGGATAGGTTTGGCTAGGTTAGGTTATGCTGGGTTAGGCTAAGCTAGAGTAGAGTAGAGTAGAGCTTGGCTAGTTTAGACTAGGCTAGGCTAGGCTTGAGTAAGGAAGAGTAGAGTAAAGCAGAGTAGAGAAAAATTTAACAGAGTGAAGAAAAGAAGAGTAGAGTAGATTAAACTATAGTAGAGCAAAGTAGAGCAGAGTAGAGAAGAGATAGGTAAGGCTAGCATAGGCAAGGCTAGGCTAGAGTAGAGTAGAGTAGAGCTAGATTATGCTAGGCTAAGCAGGCTAGGTTAGAGTAGACTAGAGTATAGTAGAGTATAGTAGAGTATAATAGAGTAGGGTAAAGTAGAACTATGTTAGGCTAGGGTAGGCTAATCTAAGCTAGGCAAGGATAGGCTAGAGTAGAGTTGAGTAGAGTAGAGTAAAATAGAGTAGAGAAGAGTAGAGTAGAGTAAAGTAGAGTATGGCTAGGTTTTCCTAGTCTAGCCTAGAGTAGAGTACAATAGAGTAGAGCAGAGTGGAGCCTACTAGAGCAGAGTACAGTAGAGAAGAGTAGAGCAGTATAGAGCAGAGCAGAGCAAAGATGAGTAGAGTAGAACAGAGCATAATAGAGCAGAAAAGAGCAGAGTAGAGCAGAGCCATGTTAGGTTAGGCTAATCTTTGCAAGGCTGGACTAGAGTAGGGTCGAGCTACAAAAGGATTGGCTAGGCTGGGCTATGTTAGAGTAGAGTGGAGTATAGTGGAGTAATGTAGAGCAGAGTAGAGTAGAGGTAGGTTAGGCTAGGCTAGACTAAGCTAAGTTAGGCTTGGCTAGGCTAGAGTAGATTAGAGTAGAGAAGGTTTGAGCTTGGTTAAGTTAGGTTAGCAAGGGTAGGTTAGAGTACAATAGAGTAGAGTGGAGTAGAGTAGCATAGAGTAGAGCAAAGAAAAGTTGAGCAGCAGAGCAGAGTAGAGTTTAACAGACTAGAGCAGAGTAGAGTAGAGCAGAGCAAAGTAGAGTAAAGTAGAGCTAGGTTAGGCTAGGCTAGGCACAATTAAAGTAGAATAGAGTATAGTAGAGTAGAGTATAGTATAGTATAGTATAGTATAGTAGAGCTATGTTATGCTAGGCTAGGCTAAGCAAGGTTTTGTTTGGCTAACTAGAGTTGAGTAGAGTATAATAGAGTAGAGCAATGTTAGGTTAGGCTAAGCTAGGCTAGGTTAAGCTATGGTAGAGTAGAATAGAATAAAGTAGAGTAGAGCAAAGCAAAGTAGAGCAAAGTAGAGAGGAGTAGAGAAGAGCATAGTTAGGTTAGGGTTTGCTAGTGTGGAGTAGAGTAGAGTAGTGTAGAGTAAAGGTTGGTTATGCTTGCTAGGATAGAGTAGAGTAGAGTAGATTAGAGTAGAGTAAAGTAGAGGATAGTAGAGTATGATAGAACATAGTAGAGTAGAGTAACGTAGAGCTAAGTTAGGCTAGGCTAGGTTAAGCTAGGTTTGGCTAGGCTAAGCATGAGTAGGGTAGAGTAGAGTAGAGTAGTGTTTAGAAAAGTATAATAGAGTAGAGTAGAGTAGAGCTAGGTTAGGTTAGGTTAGGCTAAGCTAGGCTAGAGAAGAGTTGAGTAAAGTAGAGTAGAGCAGACCAGAGCAAAGCAGTGTAGAGTAGAGCAAATCTAGGTTAGGTTAGGCTCGGTTTGGCTAGGCTCAGCTAGGTTAAGGCTAGGCAAGGCTAGGGTATAGTAGAGTAGAGTATAGTAAAGCTAGGTTAGGCAAGGTTAGGCTAAGCAAGTTAGGGTATAGTAGAGTATAGTAGATTAGAGTAGAGTGGAGTAAAGTAAAGTAGAATACAGCCAGGTTAGGTTCAACTAAGCCAGGCTAGGTTAGGTTAGGGTAAGCTAGGCTACGCTAGAGTGTAGTAGAGTAGAGTGGAGTTGAGTAGAGTAGAGTAGAGTAATGTAGAGTACGGTAGAGTAGAGGTAAGTTAGACTAAGCAAGGTTTGCCAGGTTAGGCAAGGCAAGAGTAGAATAGAGTAGAGTAGTGCAGAGTAGAATGGAGCATATATGAGTAGAGTAGAGTAAAGCATAGCTAAGTTAAGCTAGGGTAGGCTAGGTTAGCCTAGGCTAGGATATTTTAAGTTACGCTAGGCTAGGTTAGAATAGGGTAGAGTAGTGCAAAGTAGAGTAAAGTAGAGCCGAGTGGAGTAGAGTATAGTAGAGCTAGGTTAGGCTAGGCTAAGCTTGGAATGGCTAAGGTAAGCTCGGCTAAGCTAGGCTAGGCTAGCTAGAGTAGAGTAGAGTAGAGTACAGCTAAGTTAAGCTAAGCTAAGCTAGGCTAGAATATAGAGCAGGGTAGAGCACAATAGAGTAGAGTTGAGTAGAGTGGAGAAGAGAAGAGTAGAGTAGAGCAGAGCAGGGTCAAGCAGAGCAGAGCAGAGCTAGCTTAGGCTAGGCTAAGCTAGGCTAGGCTAGGCTAAGAAAGGCTAGGCTAGTGTATAGTATAGAAGAGTAGAGTAGAGTATAGTAGAGCTTGGTTAGGCTAAGTTAGGCTAGGTTATGGTTGATTAGAGTATAATAGAGTAGAGTATAGTAGAGTAGAGTAAGGTAGAGTAGAGTACAGCTAGGTTAGGCTATGGAAGTCTAGGCTAGGGTAGCCTATGGTATGTTAGGCTAGGCAAAGCTAGGCTAGAGTAGAGTAGAGTAGTGTAGAGCTTCGTTAGGCTAGGCTAGGCTAGGCTAAAGTAGAGTAGAGAAGAGTAAGGTAAAGTAGAGTTGAGAATAGTAGAGTAGAATAGAGTAAAGTAGATTAGAGTAGATAAGAGTAGAGTGGAGTATAGTAGAGTAGAGTAGAGTAGAATATAAGAGAGGAGAGGACAACAGAGTAGTGTAGAGCAGAGCATAGTAGAAAAGGAGAGTAGAGTAGAGTATAGCAAAGAAGAGCAGAGCAAAATAGAGTAGCACAAAGAAAAGCAGAGTAGAGCAAAGTAGAGATAGAGCTGAGCTAGGTTTAGCAAGCCTTGGATAGGGTAGAGTAGAGTAGAGTAAAGTAGAGTAATGTAAAGTAGAATAGAGCATGGTTAGGCTAGGTAAGGCTATGCTAGGCTAGGTTAGAGTAGAGTAGAGTAGAGTAGAGTGGAGTATAGTAGAGTATAGTAGAGTAGAGTTGAGTTGAGCTAAGTTAGGCTAGGCCAGGCTATGCTAGGATGGGACATGTTAGGCAAGGCTTGGCTAGAGTAGAGTATTGTAGAGCTTGGTTAGGCAATGCTGGGCTAGAGTAGAGTAGAGTAGAGTAGAGTAGAGAAGAGTAGAGTAGAGCTGAGTAAAGCGGAGAAGAGTAGAGCATTAAAGACCAGAGAAGAGCAGTACAAAGCAGAGCAGAGTAGAATAGAACAGAGCAGAGCAGAGTAGTGTAGAGAGAGTAAAGTAGAGTAGAGCTAGTTTAGGTTAAGTTAGGATAAGTTAGGCTACATTATAATAGAGTAGAGCAGAGTAGAGTTGAGTATATTAGAGTGGAGTATAATTGAGTAGAGCAAGGTTAGGTTAGGCAAGGCTAGGTTAGGCTAGAGTAAAGTAGAGTGGAGTAGAGTATATTAGAGTATTTTAAAGTAGGGTTAAGCTTGGTTAGGTTAGGCTAGGCTATCCTAGGATAAGCTATGTTAAGCTAGGCTAAGATGGAGTAGAGTAGAGTATAGAAGAGTAGAGTAGAATAGAGTAGAGTAGAACAGAGAAGAGTAGAGTAGAGAAGTACAGAGCAGAGCAGAGTATAGTAGGGTTGAGCTAGTTTAGGCTATCCTAGGCGAGGCTAGCTAGGACAGGTTATAATAGAGTAGAGTATATCAAAGTAAGTAGAGATGTTTATAGTGGAATAGAGTAGAGAGTAGAATGGAGTGGAGTAGAATAGAGTAGAGTATAATATTATGGTGTAGAGTAGAGTAGAGTAGAGATATGTTCAGTTTGGTTAGACTAGGTTAGGCCAGGCTAGAGTAGAGTATAGTAGATTAGAGTTAAGTAGAGTAGAGCAGAGCATAGTAAAGCGAAGCAAAGAAGAGCAGAGCTGAGTAGAGCAGATTAGAGCATGGTAGAGTAGGGCAGAGCAAAGCAGAGTAAAGAAGAGCAAGGTTAAGCTGGGCTAAGCTAGGCTAGGTTAGAGTATTGTTGAGTAGAGTAGAGTAGAGTACAGCTAGGTTCGGTTAGGCTAGGCTTGGCTAGGTTAGGCTAGGCAAGGCTAGGATTGTCTAGGCTAAGCTAGAGCAGAGTAGAATAGAGCAGAGTAGAGTAGAGTAAATTAGTGCTAGGTTATGCTAAGCTAGGCAAGGCTATGTGAGAGTATAATAGAGTAAAGTATAGTACAGTAGAGAAGAGTAAAGCATAGCATAGTAGAGAAAAGTAGATTAGAGTAGAGCAGAGCATACTAAAGTAGAAAAGAGCAGAGTAGAGAAAAGGATAGCAGAGCAGAGCTAGGTTAGGCGAAGCTATGCTTGGCTAGGCTAGGCTAGGCAAGAGTTGAGTAAAGTAGTGTAGAGCTAGTTTAGGCTTGGCTAGGCTAGGTTAGAGTGAGGTATAGTAGAGTATAGTATAGTATAGTAGAGTAGAGTAGAGTAAAGTATTATAGAGTAGAGTAGAGTAGAGTAGAGCTAGGTTAGGCTTGGCTAGGCCAGGCTATGTTAAGCTAGGCAAGGCTAGGCTAAAGTAGGGTAAAGTACAATTGAGTAGAGTAATGTAGAGTAGAGTTGAGTAGAGTAGAGTAGAGTAGAGTAGAGTAGAGTAGAGTAGAGTAGAGTGGAGTGGAGTAGAACATAGTATAGCAGAGAAGAGCAGAGCAGAGCAAAGTAGAGCAGGGTAGAGTAGAATAGAGCAGAGCAGAGTAGAGTAAAGAAAAGTAGAGTAGAGTAGAGCTAGGTTAGGCTAAGCTAGGCATGACAATACAAGCTTATAGTAGAATAGAGTAGACTAGAGAAATGTAGAGTAAAGTAGTGTATGTTATACAAGAGTAGAGTAGAGCTATATTCGATTAGGCTAGGCAAGGCAAGGTTTGGCTAAGTTAGAGTAGAGTAGAGTAGAGCAAGGTTAAGTTAAGCTAGGCTAGGCAAGGCTTGAGTAGAATAGAACAGAGCAGAGCAGAATTGAGAAGAGCAGAGTAGAGTAAAGCTAGGTCAGGCTAGGCTAGAGTGAAGAAGAGTAAAGTAGAGCAGAGTAGGGCTAGGTTAAGCTAGGCTAGGTTACAATCGAGCGGAGTAGAGTAGAGTAGAATTGAGTATAATAGAATTTAGTGTAGTCAAGTATAGTAGAGTAGAGTAGAGTAGAGCTAGTTTAGGCTAGGTTAGGTTAGGCTATGTTTGGCTAGGCTAGGCAAGAGTAAAGTAGAGTAGAATAGAGCATAGTAGAGTAGAGCAAAGTAGAATAGAGTAGAGTAGAGGAAGGTTATGCTATCTAGGCTATTCTAAAGTAGAGTAGAGTGGAGTGGAGTAGAGTAGGGCAGAGTAGAGTAGAGAAGAGCATAATATAGCAGAGTTGAGTAGGCAAAGCTAGGCTAAGCTAGAGTAAAGTAGAGTAGAGTAGAGTGAGTAGAGTATAGTAGAGTGGAGTAGAGTAGATTAGAGTTAGGTTATGCTAGGCTAGGCTTGGCTAGAGAAGAGTATAGTAGAGTAGAGTCTAGCAGAGCAGAGCTGTGTAAAGCAGATTGGATTAGAGCATAAACAAGTAGAGCAGAGTAGAGTAGGCCTTGGCGAAGCGGTGTTAAGGTAGGCTAGGCTTGGTTAGGTGTGGCTAGGATTTAGTAGAGTAGAGTAGAGTATAATAAAGTAGAATAGAGGAGAGTAGAGTAAGGTATTATTGAGTAGAGCATAGTAGAAGACAACAAAGCTGAGCTGAGCTGAGCAGAGTAGAGCAGAGTAGTGTATAGGGGAGGAGAGCAGTAAAAAGCATAGCAAAGCATAGTAGAGAGTGACAGAGCAGAGCTATGTAGAGTTAAGTTATGCTAAGCTAGGCTAGGCAAGACTAGGCAATGCAAGGCTAGAGTAGCATAGAGCAGAGTAGAGTAGAATAGAGTAGAGTAGAGTAGAGTAGAGTAGAGTAGATTAGAGCTAGGTTAGGCTAGGCTAGGCAAGATTAGAGTACAATAGAGTAGAGTAGAGTAGTGTAGAGTAGATTAGAGTTGAGTTGAGTACAATAAAGTAGAGTATTATAGAGTAGAATAAAGTAGAGTAGTGCTAAGATAATCAAAGCTAGGCTAGGTTAAAGTAGAGTAGAGTAGAAAAGTGCTTAGTTAGGCTTAGCTTGGCTAGAGTAGAGTACAGTAGAGAAGAGTATGTAGGGTAGACTATAGCTCGATTAGACCAGCTTAGGCTAAGCTAGGCTAGATAGAGTAAAGTAGAAAAGAGTGAAAAGAGTAGAGCAAAGTAGAGCAAAGTAGAGCTGAGCATAGAATAGTAGAGTAGAGTAAAGCAGAGTAGAGCAAAATTGAGCAGAGCAGAGCAGAGTGGAGTAGAGTAGAGTAAAGCTTGGGTAGGCTAAGCAAGGCTAGGTTAGAGTAGAGTAGAATAGAGTAGAGTAGAGTAGATTTGAGCAAGGTTAGGCTAGGTTAGGCTAGATTAGAGTTGAGTTGAGTATAGTAGAGTAGAGTATTATAGAGTAGAATAAAGTAGAGTAGTGCTAAATTAGTCCAACCTAGGCTAGGTTAGAGTAGAGTAGATTAGAAAAGAGCTTAGTTAGGCTTGGCTTGGCTAGAGTAGAGTACAGTAGAGAAGAGTATGTAGGGTAGACTATAGCTCGATTAGACCAGCTTAGGCTAAGCTAAGCTAGATAGAGTAAAGTAGAAAAGTGTGAAAAGAGTAGAGCAAAGTAGAGCAAAGCAGAGCTAAGCAAAGAATAGTAGAGTAGAGTAAAGCAGAGTAGAGCAAAATTGAGCAGAGCAGAGCAGAGTTGAGTAGAGTAGAGTAAAGCTTAGGTAGGCTAAGCAAGGCTAGGCTAGAGTAGAGTAGAATAGAGTAGAGTAGAGTAGATTAGAGCAAGGTTAGGCTAGGTTAGGCTAGATTAGAGTATAATAGAGTAGAGTAGAGTAGATTAGAGTTGAGTTGAGTATAGTAGAGTAGAGTATTATAGAGTAGAATAAAGTAGAGTAGTGCTAAATTAGTCAAAGCTAGGCTAGGTTAGAGTAGAGTAGAGTAGAAAAGAGCTTAGTTAGGCTTGGCTTGGTTAGAGTAGAGTAGAGAAGAGTAGTGTAGGTTAAACTATAGCTCGATTAGTCTAGCTTAGGCTAGGATAGAGTAGAGTAGAATAGAGTAAGAAGAGTAGAGCAAAGTAGAGCTGAACATAGAACAGTAGAGTAGAGTAAAGCAGGTAGAAAAAAGTTGAGCAGAGCAGAGCAGAGTAGAGCAGAGTAAAGCTTGGGTTGGCTAAGCAAGGCTAGGTTAAAGTAGAGTAGAGTAGAGTGGAGTAGAGTAAAGTAGAGTAGAAAAGGAGAATAGAGTATAATAGAGTAGAGCAGAGTAGAGTAGAGCTTGGTTAGGCTAGGCTAGGTTAAGCTAGGCTAGGCATGGTGAGGCTAGATAGAGTAGAATATATTAGAGTAGAGTTAGGTTAGGTTAGGATAGGCTTGGCTCGAGATGGCTAAAGTAAAGAAGAGTAAAGTAGAGTAGAGTAGAGTAAATTGGAGTAGAGTAGAGTAGAGTAGAGTAGAGGAGAATAGATTATAATATAGTAGAGTAGAGTAAAGCCATGTTCGACTAGGCTAGGCTAAGCTAGGCTAAGCAAGGAAAGGCTAACAAGAGCAGGGTAGATTATAGTAGAGCTACGTTAGCTTAGGCTAGGCTAGGTTCGTCATGACTAAAGTAGAGAAGAGTAAAGTAGAGCCTAATAGATTAGAGTAGAGGAAAGCAGAGTAGAGCAGACAAAAGTTGAGCAGAGCAAAGTTAGGCTAAGCTAGGCGAGGCTAGGCGAGGCAAGGCTAGGTTAGGCAAGGCGAGAGTCGAGTATAGTAGAGCAGAGTAAAGTACAATAAAGCGAGGTTAGGTTAGGCTAGGCTAGAGTAGAGTAGAGTAGTGTAGAGACGAGTAGAGTAGAGCAAAGCAGAATATAGCAGAGAAGGCCAGAGCAGTGAAGAGCATAACAGAGCTTGGTTCGGCAAGGTTAGCCTATGCTAGACAAAGCAAGGCTAAGCTTGACTAGAGTAGCATAAAGTAGAGCAAAATAGAGTAGAGCTAGATTATGCTAATCCATGTTAGAGTAGAGTAAAGTAGAGTACATCAAAGTACTGTAGAGTAGAGCAGACTAGAGCAAGGTTAAGCTAAGTTAGGCTAGGCTAAGCTAGTAGAGGAAAGGAGAGCAGAGTAGAGAAGAGTAAGACAGAGAACAATAGAGTAGAGCAGAGCAAAGCAGAGTAGAGTAGATTAAAGCCAAGCAGAGCAGAGTAGAGTAGAGAAGGGTAAAGTAGGGCAAGGTTAGGCTAAGCTATGTTATGTTAGGTTAGAGTAGAGTAGAGTAGAGTGAAGTAGACTAGAGTATATAAGAGTAGAATAGAGTAGAGTAGAGCTTGGTTAGGTTAGGATAAGCTAGTCTAGGTTTTGCTAAAGTAGAGTAAATTAGTGTAGATTAGAGCAAAGCAGAGTATAGAAGAGTAGAGTAGAGGAGAGCAGAGTAGTGCTAGGTTAGGCTAGGCTAGGTTCAACTAGGTTAGGCTAGGCTAGAGTCAAGTAGTGTAGAGCAAAGTAGAGCTAGGTTCGGTGAGGCTAGGCTAAGCTAGGCTTGGCTAAAGGAGAGTAGAGTAAAGTAGAGTAGAATAAAGTAGAGCAGAGTAGAGCAGAGCAGAGTAGGGTAGAGCATAGCAGAGTAGAGTATTGTAGAGCAGAGTAGAATATAGCCGAGTAGAGTAGAGCATAGTAGAGCAGAGCTAAGTTAGGCTAGGGTTGGAAAGAGTAGAGTAGAGTAGATATAGTAAGTAGAGAAGAGTAGAGTAGAGCTTTACTAGGATAGGCTAAGTTGGGCTAGTGAAAAGTAGTTAGAGTATTGTAAGGTAGAGTAGAGTAGAGTTGAGTTGAGTAGAGCTGAGTAGAGTAGAGTAGAGTAGAGCAGAGAAGAATAGATTAGAGCAGAGAAGAGAAGAGCAAAAGAGAGAAGAGTAGAGTAGAGCAAAGTAAAGCATAGTTGAATTAAGTAGAGTAGAGTAGAGTAGGGTTTGGCTAGGCTAAGCCAAAGTAGAGTAGAGTAGAGTAGAGCTAGGATAAGCTAGGCTAGGCTAGGCTAAGTTAGAGTAGAGTAGAGTAGAGTAGAGTAGAGCTAGGTTAGGTTATGGTAGGCTAGGCTAAGCTTTTCTAAAGGATAGTAGAGAAGAGCAGAGCTAAACTGAGTAGAGTAGAGTAAGGTAGAACATAATAGAGTAAAGTAGAGTAGAGTTGTGCAGAGTAGAGTAGAGTAGAGTAGAGCAAAGCAGAGCAGAGCTAGGTTAGGCTAGGCTTGTTAAGCATGGTTAGGCTTGGCTAGAGTCGAGTAGAGTGTAGTAGAGTGGAGTAGAGAAGAGCTAAGTCAAGTTTTGCTAAATGAGGCTAGGTTAAAGTAGAATACAGTAGAGTATAATACAATAAAGAAGAGTAGAGCTAGGTTTTGCTAGGTTAGGGTAAGATAAGCTTAGCATGCCTAGGCTAGGCTAGAGTAGAGTAGAGTAGAGTAAAACAAAGTAGAGAAGAATAGAGTAGAGAAGAGTAGAGCAGAGCAAGGTTAGGTTAGAGTAGAGTACAGTAAAGTAGGGTAGAGCTTTGTTAGGCTAAAAAAAGCAAGACTAAGCAAAACTAGGTTAGAGTATAGCATAGTAGACCAGAGTAGAGTAGAGCAAACCAAAGTAGAGTAGTATAGGGTAGTACAGAGCAGAATAGAGTAGAGCAAAGCAAAATAATTAGAGTAGAGCTATGTTTGGCTAGGCCAAGTTAGGTAAGGTTAGGCTAAAGTGAAGTAGAGCAAAGCTAAGTTAGGCTATGCTAGGCTAGGCAAGGTTAGAGTAGAGTAGAGTAAAGTAGTGTAGAGTAAAGTAGAGCTGAGGTAAGTTAGGTTAAGCTAGGCTTCGTTAGACTTGGCAAGAGTAGAGTAAAAGAATTGATTAGAATAGAGTAGAGTAGAGTAGAGCTATGTTAGGCTAGGCTAGGTTAGTTAGAGCAAAGTGGAGTAGAGAGAGTAGAGTGGACTAGAGCAGAGTAGAGTAGAGCAGAGTAATGTAGAGCATAGTAGAGTAGAGCAGAGTGGAGTAAAGAGGAGTAAAGTAGAGAATAGAAAACCAGGGTATAGTAGAGTAGAGTTGAGTAGAGATAAGTTATGCTAATCTAGTTTTGGCTAGGTTAAAGTGGAGTAAAGTAGTGTAGAGTAGAGTAGAGTAGAGTAGAGCAAGGTTGGGCTAGGTTAGGCTAAAGTTCAGTAGAGCAGAGTATAGTAGAGTAGAGTAGATCAAAGTAGAGAAGAGCAGAGCAGAATAAAGCATAGCATAGTAGAGCAAATAAGTGTAGGGTAAAGCATAGTAGAGTAGAGCTTGGCTAGGTTAGGCTAGGCTAAGTTAGGCTAGGCTAGGCTAAAGTAAAGTAGAGAAGAGAAGAGTAGAGTAGAATAGACTATAACTAAGTTATGTTGCTATGCTAGGGTAAACTATGCAAGAGTGGACTAGAGTATAGTAGAGTAGAGTAGAGCTGCATAGAGTTGAGCAAAGTGGAGCAGAACAAAGAACAGTAGAGCAGAGTAGATTAGAGCAGAGCAGAGTAGAATAGAGCATAATAAAGCTAGGATAGGCTAGGCTAAGCTAGGACAAGTAAGGCTAGGCTAGAGTAGAGTAGATTAAAGTGAAGTAGAGCAGAGT
This sequence comes from Vanilla planifolia, assembly GCA_023846275.1. NCBI lineage: Eukaryota > Viridiplantae > Streptophyta > Magnoliopsida > Asparagales > Orchidaceae > Vanilla > Vanilla planifolia. The sequence continues at coordinate 573,277 of JAIUJO010000103.1, forward strand.
ATAATAGAGTAGAGTAGAGTAGAGTAGAGTAAAGTAGAGCTGAGCTAGGTTAGTTTAAGCTAGGCTAGGCCAAGCTAATCATGTCTAAGCTAAGCTATAGTAGTAGAGTAAAATAGAGTTGAGCTAGTTTAAGCTAGGCTAGGATAGGCTAGGCTTGATAAGAGTAGAGTTGAGTGGGGTAGAGCATAGAAGATCAGAGGAGAGAAGAGTAGAGCAGAGAAGAGTTGAGAAAAGCAAAGCATAGTCAAGCAGAGCAGTACAGAGCAAAGCAGAGTAGAGCAGAGAAGAGTAGGGGATAGTAAAGCAGAGCAGAGAAGAGAAAAGTAGAGCAGACCAGAGTAGAGTACAACAATGTGGAGTGGAGTAGAGTAGAGTTAGATTAAGGTAAGTTGGAGTAAAGTAGAGTCGATTAGAGTAGATTAATGTAGAGTAAAGTATAGTAGAGCTAGGTTAGGCTAGCATAAGCTAGGCTAGGCTAGAGTAGAGTAGAGTAGAGCTAGTTTAAGCTAGCTTATGCTAAAGTAGGCTAGAGTAAAGTAGAGCAGAGTAGAGTAGACTAAAGTAGAGCAAAGTATAGTAAAGTAGAGAAGAGAAAAATTGAGCAAAACAGAGCAGAGCAAAGCAGAGAAGAGTCGAGTAGAGCAGAACAGAGTAGAGTAGAATAGAGAAGAGTAGAGCAGAGCAGAGCAGAGCTAGGTTAAGTAAGGCTAGGCTAGGTTGGGCTAGGATAGGCTAGGCTATAGTAGAATAGAGTAGAGTAAAGCAGAGTAGAGATAAATAAAGTAGATTAGAGTATAGTAGAGTTGTGCTAGGTTAGGTTAGGCTAAGATATGCTTGGCTAGGCTAGAATAACCTAAGCTAGGCTATGCTAGGCTAGAGTAAAAGAATAGAGTAAAGTAGAGTTAGGTTTGGCTAGGCAAGATAAGGATAGAATAGGCTAGAGTAGAGTAGAATAGAGTAAATCAGAGTAGAGTAGAGAAGAGCAAAGTAGAGTAGAACAGAGTAGAGTATAGTAGAGAAAAGTGCTAGATTGTGGAGCAAAGCAGAGAAGAGCAGATTAAAGTGGAGCAAAGAAGACCAAAGCTTTGTTAGGTTAGGCTAAGCAAGAGTAGAGCAGTGTAAAGTAGAGTAGAGTGGAGTAAAGTAGTGTAGAGCTAGGTTAGGCTAAGTTAGGGAAGCCTCAACTAGGTTAAGCAAGGTTAGAGTAGAGTAGAGTTGAGTAGAGCAAAGTAAAGTAGAGTAGAGTAGAGTAAAGTACACTAGAGCAAAGCAAGACAGAATAGAGCAAAGTAGAGAAGGGTAGAGTAGAGTGGAGCATAGTAGAGTAGTGAAAATTAAAGTAGAGTAGAGTAGAGAAGAGTAGAGCAAAGTAGAGTAATGCTAGTTTAGGCAAGGCTAGGCTAGAGTAGAGTATAGTATCGTAGAGTGGAGTAGAGTAGAGTAGAGCATAGTAGAATAGAGTAGAGCAGAGGTGAGCAAGGGTAAGCTAGGCTAGGCTAGGCTAGGGTAGGTTAGGATAGGCTAGGCTTGAGTAGAGTAGAGTTGAGTAGATCTACGTTAGGTAAGCCTAGGCTAGTTAGGCTTGGCTAAAGTATAGTAAACTAGAGTAGAGCAGAGTTGTGCAGAGCAAAGCAAACTAACACAAAGTAGAGTAGAGAAGAGTAGAACATAATGGAGTAGAGCAGAGCAGAGTAGAGCAGCGTGAGCAGAGTAAAGCATATCTAAGTTAGTTTAGGCATTGTAAGGCAAGGTTATGTTAGGCTACATTCGAGTAGAGTTGAGTTAGGATAAGTTAAGGCAAGGCTAATGTAGGTTGGGCTAGATTAGAGTAGAGTAGAGTAGAGTAAAGCAGAGCAGAGTTTAGTAGAGTAGAGTAGAGTAGAGTAGAGAAGAGTAGCGTACAGCAGAGCAAAGTCGAGCTAAGTTAGGATAGGCTGGGCTAGGATAAGCTAGGTTAGGCAAGAGTAGGCTAGGTAAGAGTAGAGAAAAGCATAGCAAAATAGAGAAGCACAAAGTAGAGTAGTGTGGAGTAGAGTAGAGCTAGGTTAGGTTAAGCTAGGCAAGGTGATGGTAAGCTTTGTTAGGCTAAGCTAGAGTAGAGAAGAGTAGAGTACAGTAAGGTTACGTTAGGAAAGCTTAAGCAAGGCTAGAGTATAGTAGAGCTAGGTTAGGTTAGGCTAGGTCATATTAGGAAATGCTTGGTTAGAGTAGAGTAGAGTAGAGTAGAGTAGAGCTTAGTTATGTAAGGATTAGCTTGGTTAGAGTAGAGTAGGGTATAGTAGAGTAAAGCAAAGTTAGACAAGGCTGGGCTAGGAAAGGCGAGGGTAGCATAGGCTAGTGTAGGGTTGGGTATGCTACAGTAGAGTGGAGTAGAGTAAAGTAGAGTAGAGCTAGTTTTGGCTTGGCTTGGCTAGCCTAGGTTAGGCTATAGTAGAGTAGAATAGAGTAGAGCATAGTAGAGAAGAGTAGAGTAGAGTTGAGTAGAGTAGAGTAGAGAGGAGTATAGTATTGTTGAGAAAAGTAGAGTAGAGTAGAGTAGAGCAGAGCAGAGCAGAGCAGGGCATAGTAAGGCAAAGCAAAGAAGAGCAGAGCAAAGCAGAAGAGTAAAGTAGAGCAATGCAGAGCTAAGCAGAGTAGAGAAGAGACATGTAGAGCAGAGTAGAGTAGAGTAGAACTAAGTTATTCTAAGCTAGGCTAGGCTAGGCTATGTGATGCTATAGTAGAGTAGAGTGGAGTAGAGTTTTGTAGAGTTGAGTGGAGCCTGGTCAGGCAAGGCGAGGCTTGGTTAGGCTAGGCTAGGCTACGTTAAGCTAGATTACAGTAGAGTATTAATAGAGTAGAGTAGAGTAAAGCTAGATTTAGTAATGCTAGGCTTTGTTAGGCTATAGTAAAAGTAGAATACAGTAAAGTAGAGTAGAGTAAAATAGAGTCGAGGAGACGAGAGGAGAGGAGAGGAGAGGTGAGGAGAAGAGAGGAGAGTAGAGCAGAGTCAAGCAAAGCATAAAATAATGGAATAGAGTAGAGCAGAGATGAGCAAAGTATAGTAGAGTAGTGCAAAGCAAAGCAAAGTAGGGTAGAGAAGAGCAGAGTAGAGAAGAGAAGAGCAGAGCAAAGCAAACAAGAGTAGAGCATAACAGAGTAGTAGAGACCAACACAAAGTTAGAATAAAAGAGCAAAGCAGAGTAGAGTGGAGCAGAGTAGAGTAGAGTAAAGAAATGCTGGGTTAGGAAAGGCCTGACAATGCTAAGCTTGGCTCGAGTAGAGTAGATTCGAGAAGAGCTAGGTTAAGCAAGCCTGGGCTAGAGTATCATAGAGTAGAGTAGAGTAGAGCAGGGTAGAGCGGAGCAGAGCATAGTAGAGCAAAGCAGAGTAGAGTAGAGTAGAGTAGAGTAGAGTAGAACAGAGTAGAGCAGAGGATAGCATAGTTACGTTAACTTAGGCTAGATTTAAAAATGCTAGGCTAGGATAAAGTGGAGTAGAATAGAGTATAGTAGGCTAAAGTAGAGTAGAGCTAAGTTAGTTTAGGCTAGGCTAGGTTAAGTTAGAGTAGATTAGAGTGTATCAGAGCATAGTAGAGTTGACTGAAGTAGAGTAAAGCTAGGTTAGGTTAGTTTAGGCTAGGGAAGGCTAGGCTAGGCTAAGATAGGCTAAAATAGAGTAGAGTAGAATAGATTAAAGAGAAGTAAAGTAGAGCTAGGTTAGGCTTAGCTAGACTAGGTTAAACGTGGTTGGAGTATACTAGTGTAGATTAAAGTAGAGTAGACTAGAATAGAGTAGAGCAAAAAGAGCAGAGCAAAGTAGACTAGAGTACAGTATGATAGAGCAGAGTAAAGTAGAGTAGAGAAGAGCAAAACAGAGTAGAGAATAGAAGGATAGAGTAGAGAAAAATAGAGTAGAGCAGAGAAGTGGAACGTTGAGTAGAGTAGGGTTAGGATAGGCTAAGCTAGGCTTGGATAGGCTAGAGTAAAGTAGAGTAGAGTATAGTAGAAAAGAATAAAGTAGAGTATAATAGTGGTAAGTAGAGCAGAGTAAAGTAGTTTAGAGTAGAGTAAAGCAAAGCAGCATAGAAAAGAGTAGAGCAAATCTGAGAAGAGTAAAGTAGAGTAGCATACAACAGAGCAGAGAAAATTATAGTACGGCAGAGTAGAGTCGAGCAGAACAAAGTAGAGTAGAGCAGAGCTAGGTTAGGTTAGGCTTGTCTTAGCCAGGCTAGAGTAGAGTAGAGCAGAGTAGAATAGAGTAGAGTAGAGTAGAGCAGTGTTAGGTTAGGGTTTGCTAGGCTAGTTTAGAGTAAAGTAGAGTAGAGTAGAGTAAAGTTAAGTAGAGTAGAGCTAGGTTCGGTTAGGCTATGCTAGGCTAGGCGAGGCTAGGCCTGGCCAGGGTAGGCTAGCCTCAGCTAGAGTAGAGTAGAGTAGTGAAGAGTAGAGTAGAATAGAGTAGAGTAGAGTAGAGTAGAGCAAGCTTAGGCCAGGCTCGGCTAGGTTAGAGTTTAGTATAGTGGAGGAGAGCTGAGAAGAGCAAAGTAGAGTAGAGCAGAGAAAAGCAGAGTAGAGTAGAGAAATGCAGAGTAGAGCAGAGCTAGGTTAGGCAAGGTCAGGCTAGGCTAGTGTAGAATAGAGTAGAGTAGTGTAGAGTGGAGTATAGTTCAGTGGAAAAGAGCTAGGTTAGGTAAGGCTAGCCTAGATTATGGTAGTCTAGTGTAGGCTAAGTTATCCCAAGCAAGGCTAGAGAAGAGTAGAGTAGAGTAGTCTAGAGTTAGATTAGGCTAGGTTTTGCTAAGCTAGATTGCAATAGAGTAAAGTAGAGTAAAATAGAGTAGAGTTGAGAAAAACAGAGCAAAGAAGAGCAGAGCAGAGTAGAGAAAAGAAGTGTAGAGCAGAGCTGAGCAGAGTTAGGTTAGGCTAAGCTAGGCTAGGCTCCATTAAGCTAGGTGAGAGTAGAGTAGAGTAGAGTAGAGCTAGTTTAGATAAGGCTAGGATAGAGTAGAGTAGAGTAAAGTAGAGTAGAATAGATTAGAGTATAGTAGAGTAAAGTAGAGAAGAGTAAAGGTAGGTTAGGTTAGGCTAGGAAAGGCTAAGATAGGATAGAGAAGGTTAAGCAAGGCTAGGAGAGAGTGCAGTATAGCCGAGTGGAGTAGAGAAGAGTAGAGTACAGCAGAGCATAGTAATGCAGAGAAGAGTAGAGTAGAGTAGAGAGAGTAGAGTAGAGCTTGTTTAAGCTAAGCTAGGTTGGGCTAGGTTATAGTTGAGTATAGAAGAAAATTTCTAGGTTAGGCAAGGCTAGCCTATGCTATTCTAGGCTAGGTTGGGTTGGGCTAGGATAGGCAAGGCAAGGTGAGAGTAGAGTATAATAGAGTAGAGCTTGTTTAGGATAGGCTAGGCTCGGTTAGAGTATAATAGAGTAGAGTAGAGTAGAGCAGAGTAGAGCTGAGTAGAGTAGATCAGAGTATAGCAGAGCAGTATAGAGTAAAGCTGAGCAGAGTTAGGTTAGGCTTAGCTAGACTAGGCTAGGTAATACAAGACTAGGCTAGGCTAAGTTAGGTGAGAGTAGGGTATAGCATAGTAGAGCTAGGTTAGGCAAGGGGAGGCTAATCTTGCTTAGAGTAGAGTTGACTAGAATAGAGAAAAGTAGTGTAGAGTAGAGTAGAGTATAGCTGGGTTAGACAAGGTGAGCCTAGGCTAGGTTAGGGAAGGATAAGCAAGGCTAGGCTAGAGTAGAGTAGTGTAGAGTAGAGAAAGCTTGGTTAGGCTAGGCTAGGCTAAAGTAGAGTAGAGTAGAGAAGAGTAGAGCAAACTGGAGTAGAGCAGAGTAAAGGACAATAGAGCTTAACAGAGCAAGATGGAGAAGAGTAGGGCATGACAGAGTAGAGTTGAAAAGGGCAAAGTAGAGTGGTGTTGAGCAAGGTTAGGCTAAGCTATGCTAGGTTATGCTAGGTTAGTGTAGAGTAGGGTTGAGTAGAGTAGAGTCAAGTAGAGTAGAATATAGTATAGTAGAGTAAAGCTAGGTTAAGCTAGGCTAAGTTAGGCTAAGGTCAAGTAGATTAGAGTAGAGTAGAGTAGGGTAGAGTTGAGGAGAGCAAGGTTAGGTTTGGCCAGGCTAGGCTAGGCTTGGTTGAAGTAGAGTAAAGTAGAGCAGAGTAGAGCAGAGCATAATAGAGCATAGTAGAGCATAACAGAGTAAAGCATGATAAAGGAAAATGGAGTGGAATAAAGTAGAGAAAAGAAAAGTAGAGCAAAGTAGAGTTAAGCAAAGCTAGGTTAGAGTAGAGCAGAGTAGAGATGAGTAGAGTAGAGTAGAGCAGAGCTAGGTTAGGCAAAGCTTGGTCAGTACAGAGTAGAGTAGTCCTTTGTTAGGCTAGGCTAAACTAGGCTAGGGTAGAGCAAAGCAAAGCAAAGTAGAGTAGAGTAGAGCATAGTAGAGTAGAGTAGAGTAGAGAAAAGTAGAGAAGAGTAGAGCAGAGTACAGTAGAGTAGAGTATAGGAGGGTAGAGCAGAGTAGAGCAGAGTAGAATAGGGCAGAGTAGAGCAGAGTAGAGGAAAGTGAAGTAGAGCTAAGTTAGGCCTGGTTAGGCTTTGATAGAGTTGAGTAGAGCTAAGTTACGTTAGGCTAGGTTAAAATAAAATAGAGTAGAGTAGAGAAGAGTGGAGTAAAGGAGAGTAGAGTAGAGTAGAGCTAGGTTAGGTTAGGTTAAGTTAAGCTAGCTATGCTAGGTTAGGCTAGGCTAGAGTAAAGTAGAGTATAGCAGAGTAGTAGGCCAGAGTATCATAGAGTAGACTAGAGTAGAGTAGAGTAGAGCAGAGCAGAGTAGAGTTTTGTAAGGCAGAGTAGAATAGAGAAGAGCAGAGCAGAGCTAGGTTAGGCCAGGCTAGGCAAGGGTAGGCTAGTGTAGAGTAGAGAATAGTAGAGCTTGGATAGGTTAGGTTAGAGTATAGTATAACATAGTAGAGTATAGTAGACTAGAGTGGAGTAGAGTATAATATATTAGAGGTGAATAGAGTAGGGTCAAGTAGAGTAGATTTAAGTTATGCTAGGTTAGGCTAGGGTAGGCTAGGCTAAGCTAGGCTAGAGTAGAGTAGAGTAGCATAGAGAAGAGTACCATAGAGTAGAGCTTTGTTAGGCCAAGCTAGTTCAGGCTCGGATAGGCTAGAGTAGAGTAGGGTAGAGTAGAGAAGAGCAGAGAAGAGTATAGCAGAGTAAAGAAGAGCATAGCAGAGTAGAGAAAGGTAGAGAAGAGTAGAGAAGAGCAGATAAAAGCATTGTAGAGTTAGGTTAGGCTAAGCTTTATTAGGCTAGGCTAGGCTAGGTTAAGTTATAATAAACTAAAGTAGAGTAGAGTAGGGTAGAATAGAGTAGAGTAGAGTAGAGTAGAGTAGAGTATAGTAGGGTAGAGTGGAGTAGAGTAGAGTAGAGTTAGGTTATGCTAGGCTAGGTAAGGCTATGTTAGCCTAAGCTAGAGTAGAGTAGTGTTGAGTAGAGTAGAGTAGAGCTAGGTTAGGTTAGGCTAGGCTAATGTATAGTAGAGTATAATATAGAAGAGTAGAGTAAAGCAAAGAAGTGCAGAGCAAAGCAAATTAGAGCAACATAGAGCTGAGTAGAGTAGAGAAGAGTAGAGAACAAGAGTGGAGCAACACAGAGTAGAGAAGAGTTAAGTTAGGCTAGGCAAGGCTAGAGTAAAATAAAGTAAAGTAGAGTTGAGCTAAGTTTGGTTAAGCTAGACGAAGCTAGGCTAGTGTTTAGTAGTGTATAATAAAATAGAGTAGAGTAGAGAAGAGTAGAGCAGAGCATAGCATAGCATAGCATAGCAAAGTAGAGTAAAGTAAAGAAGAATAGAGCAGAACAGAGTAGAGTGGAGTAGAGTAGAGCAAAGCAGAGCTAGGTTAGGCTAGGCAAGACTAGAGTAGAATAGTGTAGGGTAGAGTAGAGTAGAGCTAGGTTAGGTAAGGCTAAGCTAGGTTTGGTTAGAGTAGAGTAAAGTTGAGTAGAGTGAAGGAGAGAAGAATAGAGTAGAGAAGAGTAGAATAGAGTAGAGCAGAGCAAACCAGAGTAGAGTAAAGCAGAGTAGAGTAGAGTAGAGTAGAATAGAGTAGACAAAAGCTGAGTAGAGTAGGGAGCAAGGTTATGCAAGGCTAGGATAGGCTAGGCTAGGCTAGAGTAGAGTAGAGTATAGTAAGATTAGGCTAGGTTAGAGTCTTGTAGAGTAGAGTTGAGTAGCGGAGACTTAGGTTTGGTTAGGCTAGGCTAGGGTAGTCAAGGCTAAGCTATGCTAGGCAAGTATAATATAGCAGAGTATAATAGGGTAGTCAAGGTTAACCTAGCTAGTTTAGGCTAGGTTAGGCTAAGCTATGCTGGAGTATAATAGAGCAAAGTAGAGTAGAGTAGAACAAAGCTAAGTAGAGTAGAGCAGAGTAATGCTGAGCTAAGCTGAGTACAGTTAGGTTAGCCTAAGCTAAGATGCTAAGCAAGGCTATGCTAGGCTAGGCCAAGCTAGGATAGAGTAAAGTAAGGTAGAGTAGAGCTAGGTTAGGTTAAACTAGGCTAAGCTAGGTTAGAGTAAAGTAGAATTGAGTAGAGCAGAGTAGAGTAGAGTAGAGCTCTTTTAGACTAAGCTAGGTAAGACTAGGAAAGGCTAGAGTATAGTGGAGTAGAGTAGAGTAGTGCAGAGCAGAGTAAAGAAGAGTAGAGTAGAGTAGAGGAGAGTAGAGTAGAGCAGAGCAGAGTAGAGTAGAGAAGAGTTGAGAAGAGTATAGCAAAGCTGAGTAGAGTAGAGTAGAGTAGAGTAGAATAGGGTAGAGCAAAGTGGAGCAGAGTAAAGTAGAGCAGAGCTGATCAAAGAAGAGTAGAGTACATAAAAGCATAATAGATAAGAGCAACGTTAGGCTAGGAGAGAGTAGAGTTGAGTCGAGTTGAGTAGAGCTTGGTTAGGCTAGTCTTTGTTAGGCTTGGCTAAACTAGGCTAGAGTAGAGTAAAGTAGAGCAGAGCACAGTAGAGTAGAGCTGAGTAGAGCAAAGCAAAGATGAGTAGAGTAGAGCAAGGTGAGGCTAGGCTAGGCTAAGCTAGAATAAAGTAGAGTAGAGCAAAGTTAGACTAGGCTAGGATAAAGTAGAGTAGAGTCGAGTAAAGTAGAGTAGAGTAGAGGAGAGAAGAGTAGAGCGGAGTAGGGTAGAGTAGAGCAGAGTAGAGTAAGGTTAGGTTAGGCTAGGCTTGGTGAGGCTTTGCTAGGTAAGGCTAGGCTATGTCGAGCTAGGATAGGCTAGAGTAGAGTTGAATAGGGTGGAGTAGAGCTAGGTTAGGCTAGGCTAGGCTAGAGTATAATAGAGCAGAGTAGAGTAGAGTAGAGTAGAGTAAAGTGAGGTAGAGTAGAGTAGAGTAGAGAAGAGTAGAGTAGAGTAGAGTAGAACATAGCAGAGTAGAGCAAAGTAGAGCAAAGCAAGGTTAGGTTGGGCTAGGCTAGAGTAAAGTGGAGTAGAGTAGAATAAAGTAGGGTAGAGTAGAGAAGAGTAGAGCTAGGATAGGCTAGGTTAAGTTAGAGTTGAGTATAGTAGATTAGGGTATAATATAGTAGATTTTTGTAGAGTAAAGTAGAGTGTAGCTAGGTTAGGTTAGCCTAGGCTAGGCTAGGCAAGATATAGTATAGTAAGGTAGAGTAGAGTTGAGCAGAGTTCAACTAGGTCAGGCTAGGCTAGGCTAGGCAAAGCTAAACGAGGCTCGAGTAGAGTAGAGTATAGATTACCAGAGCAAAGCAGAGTAGAGTAGAATAGAGCAGAGTGGAGCAAAGCAGAGTAGAGTAGAGCAGAGAAGAGCTAAGTTAGGCAAGGCTCGGTGGGTTAGGCCATAGTAGAGTAGTGTAGAGCAAAGTATAGCAAGTTTTGGCTAGGCTAGGCTAGGTTATAGTAACTAAGCTTGGCTATTCTTGGCTAAGCTAGAGTGAAGTACAATAGAGCATGGTAGAGTATAGCATAACAAATTAGAGTAGAGCGGAGCAGAGAAGAGCAAAACAAAACAGAGTAGAAAAGAGTAGAGTATGGTAGAGCAGAGTAGAGCAAGGGAGAGTAGAGCTAGGATAGGCTAAGTTAGGCTAGGCTAGGCTAAGTTAGGCTAGGTTAGAGTAGGGTAAAGTAGATTAGAGTAGTGTAAAGAATGGTAAAGTATAATAGAGTAGAGTGAAGTAGAACAGAGAAGAGTAAGACAGAGTAGAATAGAGTAAAGCAGAGCAAAGCAGAGTGGAGTTGAGCAAAGCAAAATAGAGCAAAGTATAGCAGGCAGAGCAGAGCATAGCAGGGTAATGTAGAGCAATGTAGAGCTAGGCTAGCAAAGCTATACTAAGTTATAGTAGAGTAGAGTAGGCTAGAGTAGAGTAGAGTAGACTGCAATATAGTTGAGTATAGTAGAGTAGAGTATATTAGAGGAGAGTAGAATAGAGCAAAGTAGTATGGAGTAGAGTAGAGTAGAGCAAGGTTATGTAAGGCTAGGCTTGGTGAGGCTAGGCTGGAGCAGAGTATAGTGAAGTGGAGTGGAGTAGAGCTAGGTTAGGTTTGGCTAGGTTAGGCTAGGTTAGAGTAAAGTTCAATAAACTAGAGCTAGGTTAGGCTAGGCTAGGCTACGGTAAGTTAAGCTCGACTAGAGAAGAGTAGATTAGAGAAGAGTAGAGAAGAGCTAGGTTAGGCTAAGCTAGGCTAAAGTAGAGCTAGGCTAGGCTAGGCTAGGCTTAACTAGGCTAAGCTAGAGTGAAGTCGAGTAGAGCAGAGTAGATCTAGTTTAGGTTAGACTAAGTTACAGTAGAGAAGAGTAGAGTTGAGTTGATTAAACAAGAGTAGAGTAGAGTAAAGCATAGTAGAGCTAGGTTAGGCTAGCCTTGGCTTTGCTTGGGTAAAGAATGCCAGGCTAGGCTAGGCTAGAGTATAATAAATTAAAGTATGATAGAGTAGAGTAGAGTTGTGTAGAGTAGAGCGAGGTTAAGTTAAACGAGGCTTGGCTTGGCTAAACGAGGCTAAAGTACAATGAAGTAGAGTAGAGTAGAGCAGAGTAGAGTATAGCAGACAAAAGTAGAGTAGAGTAGAGGAGAGCAAAGAAGAACATAGCAAAATAGAGCAGAGTAGAGTAGAGTTGAGTTGAGCTGAGCAGAGAAGAGTTGAGTAGAGCAGAGCAAAGTAGAATAGAGCAGAGTAGAGAAGAGCGAAGCATAGTAGAGTAGAGCAGAGAAGAGTTAAATGAGGTTAGGCTAAGCAAGACTCGACTAGGCTAGGCTTTTTTAGAGTAGAGTAGAGTGGAGAAGAGTAGAGTGGAGCAGAGTAAAGTAAGCTAGGTTAGGCTAAGCTTTAGTGGTGTAGAGTAGAGCTATGTTAGGTTTGGCTAGGTTAGGCTAAAATAGAGTAGAATAGAGTGTAGTTGAGTAGAGGAGAGTAAAGTAGAGTATAGCATAGCAGAACAGAGCAGAGTAAAGTGTAGTAGAGTTACGTAGAATAGAGTAGAGTAGAGATGAGTAGAATAAAGTTAGGCTAGGCTAAGCTAAACTCGGCTATGCTAGGCTAGGCTAGACTATGCTAGAGTAGAGTACATTAGAGTAGAGCTTGTTAGGTTGGGTTAGGATAGGCTAGCTTAGAGTAGAGCAAAGTTAGGCAAGACTAGGCTAGAGTACAGAGTATAGTAGAGTAGAACAGAGCAGAGCAAAGCAGAGTAGAGTAGAGTAGAGTAGAGAAGAGTAGAGTGGCGTAAAGGAGAGTAGAGCATATAAGAGTAGAGCAGAGTAGAGTAACAATAACTTAGACAAAGCAAAGAAAAGCAGAGCAAAGTAGAGCTGAATAGAGTAGAGTAGAGCAAACTAGAGTATAGGAGGGAAGAGCATAGCAGAGAAAAAAAGAGAAGACTAGACCAGAGTAGAGCAGAGTAGAGTAGAGCTAGGTTAGGTTAGGCTAAGCTAGGTTAAAGTTGAGTAGAGTAGAGTAGAGTAGAGTAGAGTGGAATAGAGTAGAGCAGAGCTAAGCTAGGTTAAGTTAGAGTAGAGTAGAGTAAAGTAAAGTATAATATATTAGAGTAGAGTAGAGTAGAGCTAGGTTATTTTTAGCTAAGCTCGGCTATCTTAGGCTAGGATAAGCTTTGCTAGGCTAGCCTAGAGTAGAGTAGAGTAGATTACAATAGAGTAGGATAGAATAGAGCAGAGTAGAGTAGAGCTAGGTTAGGCTAGGTTCGTCTAGGAAATGCTATCGTAAAGTAGAATATATAAGAGTAGAGTATAGCTGAGCAGAGCAAACAAGAGTAGAGTAGAGTAGAGTAGAGTAGAGTAGAGCAGAGTGGAGCAGAGTAGAGTAGAGTAGAGCTGAGCAGGGTAAGTTTAGGCTAGGCTAGGCTAGAGTAGAGTAGAGAAGAGTAGAGTAAAGTAGAGCGAGGTTAGGCTTGGATAGGCTTGGTTATGATAGAGTAGAGTAGAGCACAGTAGAGTAGATTAGAGTTGAGCATAATATAATAGAGTTAGGTTATGATAAGCTAGGGTAGGCTTGGCTTGGCTTGACTAGGCTATAATAGAGTAGAGTAGAGTAGATTAGAGTAGAGTAGAGGAGAGTAGAGGGTAGTAGAGTACGACAGTGTAGAGTAGAGTGGAGTAGAGCAGAGTAGAGGAGAAGAGAGGAGAGTAAAGTAGAGCATAGAAGAGTAGAGAAGAGGAGAGGAGTGTAGGGTAGAGCAGAGCATAACAAAGGAGAGTAGAATAGAGCAGAGCAGAATAGACCAGAGTAGAATGGAGAAAAGCATAGTAGAATAAAGCAGAGTAAAGTAGTGTTAGGTTTGGTAAGCTTAGGTTAGGCTAGAGTTGAGAAGAGTAAAGTAGGGTGGAATAGAGTGGAGTAAGGTCGAGCTAGGTTAGGCTAGACTAGGATAAGTAGAGTTGAGTAGAGAGGAGCTAGGTTAGGCTAGCTTAGGCGAGGTTAGGATAGGCTATGCTAGAGTAGAGTAGAGTAGAGTAGAGTAGAGCTATGTTAGGCTTGGCTAAGCTAAAGTATAGTAGAGCAGAGTATAGTAGAGTATAGTAGAGTTGAATTGAGTAGAGCAATGTAAAGCAGAGTATAGTAGAGTAGAGCAGAGCTGAGAAGAGATGAGCAGAGTAGAGTAAAGAAGAGCAAAAAAGAGTAGAGCAGAGTATAGCAGAGTTAGGTTAGGTTAGGGTAAGCTAGGCTATAGTAAAGTGGAGTAAAGCTAGGTTAAGTTAGGCTAGGCTAGGTTAGGTTATAATAGATTAGAGTAGAGTTTAGTAGAGTAGAGTATAGTATAATAGAGTAGAGCTAGTTTAGGATTGGTTAGGCTAGGCTAGGTTAGGCTAGGCTAAGTTAGGCTAGAGTGGAGGAGAGTTGAGTAGTGTGGAGTAGAGTAGACTAGAATAGAATAGAGTAGAGTAGAGCTAGGTTAGGCTAAGCTAGGTGAGGATAAGATAGAGTAGAGTAGAGTAGAGCTAGGTTAAGACACGTTAGGCTAGGCTAAGCTAGAGTAGAGTAAAGTAGAGTAGAGTAGAGTATAGTAGAGTAGAGGAGAGTATAGTAGAGTAAAGTAAAATAGAGTCGAGTAGAGCAGAGTAGAGTGGAGTGGAATAGAGGAGAGGAGAGGAGAGGAGAGTAGAGAAGAGCAAAGTATAGCAATATAGAGCATAATAGAGCTGCGTTGAGCAGTATAGAGTAGAGCAGCACAGAGTAGAGCAGAGTAGAGGTAGGTTAGGATATGCTAGGCCAATCTAGCCTAGGCTAGGCTAGAGTAGAGTAGAATAGAGTAGAGTAGACTAGAGCTAAGTTAGGTAAGGCTAGGCTAAGGTAAGATAGGCTAGGATAACATAGAGTAGAGTGAAGAATAGTAGAGTAAAGTAGTGTAGAGTAGAGTAAAGTATAGTAGAGCTAGGTTAGGCTAAGCTAGGTTAGGCTAGGCTAGGGTAGGTTAGGCTAGGCTAGGGTAGGTTAGGCTAGGCTAAGCTATAATAGAATAGAGTAGAGTAGATAAGAGTATAGTAGAGTAGAGTAGAGCAAGGTTAGGATAGGCTAGGATAGAGTATAGTAGAATAGTGTATAGTAGAGTTGAGCAAAATAAAGAAGAGCATGACAAAGCATTGTAGAGCAGGGCAGAGTAGAGTAGAGTAGTGAAGAGTAGAGCAGAGTATAACCAAGCAAAGCATAGTAAAGCTACGTTAGGCTATGGGTTGCAAGGTTAGGCTAGGCTAGAGTAGTGTAGATTTGAGTTAGGTTCGGCTTTGGCTAGGCTAGGGTTTGTTAGAGTAGAGTAGAGTAGAGTAAAGTAGATTAGAGAAGAGTAAAATAGCGTAGAGTAGAGTAAAGTAGAGTAGAGCTAGGTTAGGCTAGGATATGGTAGAGTAGAGTAGAGTAGAGTAGCATAAAGCTAGGTTAGGTTAGGCTAGGTTAGAGTACAATTGAGTAGAGTAGAGTAGAGTAGACCAAAGCAGAGCAGAATAGAGTAAAGCAAAAAAGAGTAGAGCATAACATAGTAGAGTAGATCAGAGCTAAGTAGGCTAGGCTAGGCTATGCTAAGCTAGGCTAGATTAGAGTAGAGTAGAGTAAGGCTAAGTTAGGCTAGGCTAGGTGAGGTGATTCTAGAGTAGAGCAGAGGAGAGTTAAATAGAGTAGAGTAATGTATAATAGTGTAGAGTAGAGCTATGTTATGTTAGGTTAGGCTTGGATAGGTTATGCTATGGTTGGCTAGGCTAGGCTAACATAGAGTAGAGTAGAGTAGTGCTCAATAAGGCTTGGCTAAGCTAGGCAAGGATAGAGTAGTGTAGAGTACACCAGAGTAGAGTAGAGTAGATTAGAGGAAAGTAGCATAGAGTAGAGCAGAGCAAAGAAGAGTAGAGTAGAGCAAAGCAAAGTAGAGTAGAGCAAAGTAGAGTAGAGTAGAACAAAGCAGAGTAGAGTAGAGTAGAGTAGAGTAGACTAAAGTAGAGTAGAGTAGAATAGAGTTAGGTTAGGTAGGCTAAGCTTGGTTAGCTTGGTAAGAGTTGAGTAGAGTAAAGTAAAGCAAGGTTTGGTTTTGCTAGGCTAGGCTAAGTTAGGCTAGAGTAGACTAGAGTATAGTAGTGTAGAGTAGAATAGAGCAGTGTAGAGTAGAGTAGAGCAAAGTAGAGTAGAGCAGACCAGAGTAGAGTAGAGCAGAGCTGAGCAGAGTAGAGTAAAGTAATGCAAAGCATAATAGAGGAGAGCTAGGTTAGTCTAGGTTAGGCTAGGCTTGGCTAGGCTAAAATTGAGTAGAGTGGAGTATATTAGAGAAGAATAGAGCTAGGTTAAGCCAAGCTAAGTTAGAGTAGAGTAGAGTAGAGTAGAGAAGGGTAGATTGTAGTAGTGTTAAGTATAATAATGTTAGGTTAGGCTATGCTAGGCTAGGCTTGGAAAGGCTAGATTAGGATAGGCTTTGTTAGAGTAGAGTAGAGTAGATCAAAGAAGAGTAAACTGGAGTATAGTAGAGTAGAGTTGTGTTAGGTTAGGCTAGGCTAGGCTTGAGTAGAGTAGAGTAGTGTAAAGTAGGGCTAAGCAGAGTAGAAAAGAGCAGAGTAGGGTAGAGTAAAGAAGAGCTAAATAGAGCAAGGTTAGGCAAGGCTAGATTAGAGAAGACTAGAGTAAAGTAGAGTGGAGTAGAATAGAGTAGAGCAGGATAGAGTAGAGTGAGGTAGAGTAGAGTAGAGTTGAGTTGAGCTATGTTAAGCTAAGTTAAGCTTGTCTAGGTTAGGCTTTGTTTGGCTAAGCTAAGCTAGGTTAGATTAGAGTAAAGTAGAGGAGTAGAGTAGAGCTAAGTTAGGCTAGGCTAGAGTAAGAGTAAAGAAGAGCAAAGCAGAGCAAAGTAGAGTAAAGTAGAGTAGAGTAGAGAAGTGTAGAGTAGAGTATAGCATAGTAGTGCAAAGTAGAGTAGAGTAGAGCATTGTTAGGCTAAGCTAGTCTAGGTTTGGATTGGCTAAGCAAGAGTAGAGAAGAGTAGAGTAGAGTAGAGCTTGGTTTGTCTAGGCTTGGCTATATTAGAGTAGAGTAGGGTCAGGTAGAGTAGAGTATAGTGGTGTAGTGTATTAGGTTAGGCTAGGCTAGGCCAGGCTATGGTAAGCTAGGCTTGGCTAGGCTATAGTAGAGTAGGGTAGAGTAGAGTAGAGATGAGTAGAGTAGAATAGAGTAGAGAAGAGTAGATTAGAGGAGATAAGAGAAGTAGAGAGTAGAGTAGAGCAAAGCAGAGCAGAGTAGAAGAGCAGAACGTAGAAATATAGAGTAGAGTAGAGCATAATAGAGTAGAGTAGTGTAGGGTAGAGTAGTGTAGAGCAGAGTAGAGCTCGGGTAGGCTATGATAGGCTAAGAAAAAAAAGGTGAGCAGAGTAGAGTAGGGTAGTGTATAGTAGAGCTAGGTTTGTTTAGGGTAGGCTAAGCTGGGCTACGATAAGCTAGGCTTAGGTGGAGTAGAGTAGAGTAGAGCAAGATAAGGCTTAACAAGTGTATAGTAGAGTAGAGTAGAGTTTAGTAGAATAGAGTAGAGTAGAATAGGGTAGTGTAGAGAAGTGTAGAGTAGAGTAGAGCAGAGTAGAGTAGAGTAGAGGAGGGTAGAGTACAGAAGTTGTATGGAGAGGAGAGGAGAAAAGAGGAGTGAAGAGCAGAGCAGAGCTAAGTAGAGCATAATAGAGTAGAGCATAATAAAGCAAATTAGAGCAGAGCATATTAGAGTAGTGTAGAGCAGAGCAAGGTAGACCAGACCATAGTAGAGAATAGCATAACATAGTAGAGGAGAGCAAAGTAGAGTTTTAAAAAGTAGAGCAAAGTAAGGTTTAAAAATATTAGATCGAACAAGTGTAGAGCAGAGCAGAGTATAACAGAGTAGAGTAGAGCGAGGTTAGGCTAGGCTAGGTTAGGCTAAGCTAGGCTAGAGTAGAGTAGAGTCGAGTAAAGTGAAGTAAAGTATAGTAGAGTAGAGTAGAGTAGAGCTAGGTTAGGCTAGGATAGGTAATAGTATAGTAAAGCAAAGTAGTGTGGAGTAGAGCAAAGTAGAGTATAGCAAAGTATTGTTGAGTAGAGTAATGCAAAGCAGAGAACAGTAGGGTAAACTAGAGTAGGATAGAGTTGTTCTTGTTTAGGCTAAGCAAAGGTAGGCTAAGCTTGGGTAAATTAGAGTAGACTAAAGTAAAGTAGAGTAGAAAAGAGTAGAGCTATGTTAGGCTAAGATAGGCTAAGAAAAGTTAGAATTGAGTAAAGAAGGGTGGAGTAGATTAGAGTAGAGTAGAATAGAGTAGAGTAAAAAAGAGTGGAGCTAGGTTAGGCAAGGATAAGCTAAGCAAGGGTAAACTAAGCTTTGCTAGAGTAGAGTAGAGTAGAGTAGTGAAGAGTAGAGTAGAGTAGTGTAGAGTATAGTAAAGCTAGGTTAGGCTAGGTTAGGTTAGAGATGAGTGGAGTGGACTAGAGTAGAGTAGAGTTGAGTTGAGTAAAGTGGAGTAGAGTAGAGTAAAGCTTGGTTAGGTTGGGCTGAGCTAGGCAAGGATAGGCTTGGAAAGGCTAGAGTAGAGTAGAGGAGAGCTAGGCTGGGCTAGGCTAAGCTAGGCTAGGTTTGAGTCGAGTAGAGTGGAGAAGAGTAGAGTAGAGTAGAGTATAGGAAAGTAGAGTAGAGCTAGCTCAGACTATGCTAGGTTAGGTTATGTTAGGATAGGCTTCGAAAGGTTAGGCTAGGCTAAAGTAAAGAAGAGTAGAGTAGAGTAGAGAAGAGTAGAGTAGAGTAGAGTAGAGTAGAGTGGAGTGAGTAGAGCAGAGTAGAGTAGAGTAGAGCATAGTAGAGCTAGATTAGGTTAGGCTAGGCTGAGCTAAGTATGGCTTGACTATTGTAGAGTAGAACCAGGTTAGGTTAGGCGAGGCTAGGCTATGATAGAGTAGAGTAGAGCTAAGTTAGGCTTTGTTTGGTAAGGCTAAGTTAGGCTAGGATAGGCTAGGCTAGGCTAGACTAGAGTTGAGTAAAGTAGAGTAGTGCTAAGTAGAGTAGAGTAAAGTAGAGCTAGGTTAGGATTGCCTAGGCTTAACTAGGCTAGAGTATAATATAGCAGAGTAGAGAATAACAGAGCTATGCAGAGTAAAGAATAATAAAGCAAAGTAAGGCAAAGGAAAGTAGAGCATAGCAAAGTAGAGCTAAGTTAGGTTAGGCTAAGCTATTGTAGACTAGAGTAGAGTAGAGTTAAGATAGGCTAGGCTAGCTTAGGCTAAGCTAGGTTTGGCTAGGTAAGGCTAGGCTAGAGTAGAGTAGGGTAGAGTAGAGTATAATAGAGTATAGTAGAGTATAATAGAGTAGAGCTTGGTTAGGCTAAGCTAGGCTAGGTTAGAGTAGAGAATAGTAGGATAGAGTAGAGCAGAGAAGAGGAGAGAATAATAGAGCAGAGCAGAGCTAGGTTTAGCTTGGCTAGGCTAGGCAATGTTAGAGTAGGGTAGAGTAGAGTAGAGTAGAGTAGAGCTAGTAGGCTAGGCTAGGCTAGGCGAGAGTAGAGTAGAGTAGAGTAGAGCAGAGTAGAGTAAAGCTAGTTTAGGCTAGGTTAGGAAAAAGTATGTTAGGCTAGGGTATAATAGGCTAAGCAAGATAGGAGTAGAGAAGAGTAGAGTAGAGTAGAGTAGAGAATAATTAAGCTAGGCTAGGCTAGAGTAGAGTTGAGTAGTGTAGTGTGTAGTAGAGTAGATTAGAATAGAATAGGGTAGGGTTTAGTAGAGTGGAGTAGAGTAGAGTAGAGTAGATTTGAGAAGAGTAGAGTAGAGCAAAGCAGAGTAGAACAGAGTTGAGCAGAATAGAGTAAAGTGGAGTAGAGCTTGGTTAGCCAAAGCGAGGCTTGGGTAAGTTAGGCTATGGTAGGCTAGATTTAGCTAGGCTAGTTAAAGTAGAGTAGAGTAGAGTAAATTAGAGTAGAGAAGAATAGAAGAGAGGAGAGTATAGTAGAGTAGAGAAAATTCGAGCAGAGTAGTGCAAAGTAGAGTAGAGTAGAGCTAGGTTAGGCTAAGCTAGGCTAAGCTATGCTAAGTTAGGCTAGAGTAGACTAGACTAGAGTAGAATTGAGTAGAGTAGAGTAAGTAGGGCTAGGCTAGGTTAGGTTAGGCTAGAGTAGAGAAGAGTAGAGTAGAGTAAAGTAGAGTAGAGTAGAGTAGAGCAAAACAGAGCTGAGTAGAGCTAGGTTAGGCCAGGATAGACAAGAGTAGAGTAGAGCTAGGTAGGCAAGGCTTGGCTAGGCTTGTTAGACTAGAGTAGAGAAGACTAGAGTAGAGTAGAACTAGGTTAGGATAGTCTAGGCTAGGCTAGATTATGCGAGGATAGGCTAGAGTACAATAAAGTTGAGTAGAGTAAAAAAGAGTGGAGCAAAGCGTAATAGAGCTAAGTAGAGTAGAGAAGAGCAAAGGAGAGTGGAGTAGAGTGGAGTAGAGTAGGTTAGAGCAATAAAAAGAAGAGCAGAGCATAGTAGAGTAGAGCAGAGCTAGCTTAAGGTAGGCTATGCTAGAGTATAATAAAGTAGAGTAGAGAAGAGTAGAACAGAGCATAATAGAGCTAAGTAGAGTAGAGAAGAGCAGAGGAGAGTGGAGTAGAGTGGAGTAGAATAGATTAGAGCAATAAAAAGAAGAGTAGAGCAGAGCAAGCTTAAGCTAGGCTAAGCTAGGCTACACTAGAGTATTGTAGAGTAGGGTAGAGCTCGGTTAGGATTGGCTAGGTTAGGCTAGTTAGAGTAGAATAGGGCAGAGTAGAGCTAGGTTACGTTAGGTTGGGCTAGGCTAGGCTATGCTAAGTTAGAGTTGAGTAGAGTAGAGTCGAGTAGAGTAGAGTAGAGTAGAACTCAGTTAGGCAAGGTTAGGCTAGGCTAAGTTAGAGCAGGGTAGAGTTAAGTAGAGTAAAGAAGAGCAAAGCAGAGCAGAGTAGAGTAGAGTAGAGAAGAGAAAACAAGAGTAAAGTAGAGCAGTACAAAGCAGAGTAGACCAGAGTAAAGAAAAATAGAGCTAGGTTAGGCTAAGCTTGCTTAGAGTTGTGTTTAATAAAGTAGAGTATAGTATAGTATAGTAGAGTGGGGTAGAGTAAAGCTAGCTTAATCTAAGCAAGACAGGGCTAGGTTGGGCTAGGTTAGGCATGGCTAGAGTAGACTAGAGTGGAGTAGAGATAGGTTCAGTTAGGCTAGACTAAGCTGAAGTAGAGTAAAGAAGAGTAGACAAAAGTAGAGTATAGTAGAGTATAAAAGAGCATAACATAGTAGAGCAGAGTAAATTGGAGCAATGTAGAGGAGAGTAGAGAAGAGCATAGCTATGTTAGGCTAGGCTAGGGTAAGCTAGGCTATGCTCGACTAAGCAAGGCTGGAGTAGAGTAGAGTAGAGAAGAGAAGATTATAGCGGAGCAGAGCAGAGTAATAAAAAGTAAAGCAGAGCATAATAAAGTATAGTAGAGCTAGGTTAGTCTAAGCTAGTTTATGCCAGGCAAGGTTAGGCTAAGCCAAAGTAGAGTAGAGTACGGTAGAGCTAGGTTTGGCTAAGTTAGGTTAGGCTGGGCTTGAGTAGAATAGAGTAGAGTACTATAGAGCTAAGTCAAGTTAGGCTATGGTAGGCTAGGCGAGGTTGAGATAAGCTAGGCTAGGTTAAGTTAGAGTAGAGTAGAGTATAATAGAATAGAGTAGGGTAGAGCTAGGTTAGGGTAAGCCAGGCTAGGCTAGGCTAGGTTAGAGTCGAGTAGAGTAGAGTAGAGAAGAGTGGAGCAGAGTAGTGTCGAGTAGAGTATGGTTAGGCTAGGCTAGGCCTTGCGAGCATAGGCTAAGCTAGACAAGGTTAGAGTAGAATAGAGTATAGTAGAGTAGAGTAGAGCTTTATTCAGTTAGTTTAGACTAGGCTAGGGTAGAGTAGAGCAGAGTATAACAGAGTAGAGCAAAGTAGAGAATAGTAGAGCGTAGTGGAGAATAATATAGTAGAGTAGAGCATAACAGAGTAGACTCATGTAGAGAAGAGCATAGTAGAGTAGAGCTAGGTTAGGCTAAGTTAGAGTAAAGTAGAGTAGAGTAGAGAAGAGTAGTATAGAGTAGTATAGAGTAGAGTATTATAGGGAAAAGCATAGTAGAGTAGATTAGAGTAGAGCAGAGTAGAGCTTGGTTAGACTAGGCTAAGTTAAGCTAAGCTAGGTTAGGCTAGGCTTGGCTAAAGTTGAGTAAGGTAGAGTAGAGTAGAGTTTAGCTGAGCAGAGCAGAGTAGAGTAGAGAATAGTTAGGTTTTGTTAGGCTAGGCTAGGCAAGGATAGGATAGAGTAGAGTATAGTAGAGCTATGTTAAGCTAGGCTAGGATAGGAAAAGTTAGAGTATAGTAGAGTAGAGTAAAGTTAACTAAGTTTGGTTAACCTAAGCTAGGCTTGGTTAGGCTAGGCTAAGCTATAGTAGAGTAATAAAGTAGAGTAGAGCAAGGTTAAGCTAGCTTAGTGTATGATTGGCTAGGATAGGCTAGAGTAGAGTGTAGTAGAGTGGAGTAGAGTAGAATAGAGTAGAGCAGAGTAGAGTATAATATAAAAGAGAAGAGTAGAGCAGAGTAGAGTAGAGCAAAGCACAGGAGAGCAGAGCATAACAAGGTAAAGTAGAATTGAGTAGAGTAGAGTAGAGCATAGTAAAGCAGAGCTAGGTTAGGCTAAAGTAGGCTAGCCTAAGCTAAGTTAGACTGGGTAAGAGTAGAGTAGAGTAGTGTAAAGTAGAGTAGAGTAGAGTAGAGTAGAGTAGAGCGAAGTTACACTTGGCTAGGTTAGAGTATAGTACAGTAGAGTAGAGTAGAATAGAGTAAAGTAGAGTAGATTAGAGAAGAGATTAGTAGAGTAAATTTGAGTATATTAGAGTAGAGAAGGGTTTGATTGGGCTAAGTTAGGCTTAGCTAAGTTAGGCTAGAGAAGAGTAGAGTATAGTGGAGTAGAGTATAGTAAACTAAAGTAGCACAAAGCTAAGTCAAGCTAGGCAAGGCTAAGCTAGGCTAGGTAAGGCTAGAATAGAGTAGAGTAGAGTAGAGTAGAGCAGAATAAAGTAGAGTAAACATAAGTAAAGCAAAGTAGAGAAGAGTAGAGTAGAGTAGAGCAGAGCTTTGTTAGGCTAGGCTATGCTAGGCTAAGCTAGGCAAGGCTTGTTTAAGGTAGGCTAGGCTAGGCTTGGTTATAGTAGATTAGAGTAGAGCAGAGTAGAGAAGAGTATAGTAGAGTAGAGCTAGTAGAGTAGAGCTATGATAGGCTAAGCGAAACATGGCAAGGCTAGGCTAGGTTAGAGAACAAAAGAGAGCAGAGTAGAGCACAGTGTTGCAAAGAAGAGCATAGCATAGTAGAGTAGACTGGAGCTGAGAGAGCTAGCTTAGGCTATGCTAGGCTAGGCTAAGTTACACAAGGCTAAGCTGGAGTAGAGTAGAGTATAGTAGAGTTTAGTAAAGCTTTTTCAGCCTAGGTTAGGTTAGGTTTGAGTAGAGTAGAGCAAGGTTAGGATAGGCTAGGCTAGGCAAGGTTAGGCTAGGGTGGGCCAAGCTAGGCTAGGATAGCCTGGAGTAGAGTAGAGTAGCATAGAGTATAGTAGAACAAAGTTCATCTTTGTTACGCTAGGATAGGCTAGGGTAGGCGAGAGTAGGGCAGAGTAGAGTGGAGCAGAGTAGAGTAGTGTAGAGTATAGTGGAGTTGAGTAGAGTAAAAGAGCAAAATAGAGTAGAGTAAAACAAAGCAGAGCAGGGAAGTGTAGTATAGAGAAAAGTAGAGTCGAGTAGAGTAGAGAAGAGTAGAGCAAAGCTCGGTTAGGCTAAGTGAGGCTAGGCGAGGCTAGGATAGAATAGAGTAGAGTAGAGTAGAGTAGAGTAGAGTAGAGTGAAGTAGAGTAGAGTAAACTAGGGTAGAGTAGAGTAGAGTAGAGTAGAGTATAGTAGAGTAGAGCAAGGTTAGGTTAGACTAGGGTAAGGTATGCTAGGCTAGGCTAAGCTAGAGTAGAGTAGACTATAGTAGATTAGAGTATAGTAGAGCCAGATTAAGCTAGGATAATCTAGGCTAAGCTAGAGTAGAGTAGAGTAAAATAGAGTAGAATAGAGTAGATGAGAGTATAGTAGTGTAGAATGAAGTAGAGTACAGTAGAGTAGAGTGGAGTAGAGTAGAAGAGAGAGGAGAGCAGAGTAGAGTAGAGCAATGTTGAGCTGAGTAGAGTAGAGTAAAGAAGAGCAGAGTAGAGTAGAGTAGAGTAGAGCAAAGTAGAGTAGTACAGAGCTGAGAAAAGTATAACAGAGCAGAGCAGAGTAGAGTAGAGCTAGGTTAGGATAGGCTATGCTAGGCTTACGTAGAGAAGAGTAGAGCATAGTAGACTAGGGTAGAGTAGAGTTTAGTAGAGCAGAGCAAGGTTTGGACTGGTTTGGCTAAGCTAAGTTTGAATATAATAGAGTAGAGTAGAGTATAGTAGACTAGAATAGAGTAGAGTAGAGCTAAGTTAGGTTGGGTTAAGTTAGGATAGTCTAGGCTAGGCTAAGCTCAGCTAGCTTAGAGTAGAGTATAGGAAAGTACAATATAATAAAGTAGAGTAGAGCTTGGTTAGGCTAGGCTAGGTTATTATAGAGTAAAGAAGAAAAAAGTAAAGCAGAGCAGAGTAGAGAAGGGCAAAGCTGAGCAGAGTTGAGTAGAGTAGAGCAGAATAGAGAAGAGCAGAGCATAGTAGAGTTATGTTAGTCTAGGCTTGGCTAGCTTAGGTTTAGCAAGGCTATAGTACGATAGAGTAGAGTAGAGTACAGTAGAGTAGAACTAAATTGGGCTAGGCTAGGCTAGGCTATGTTAGAGTAAGGTAGAGTAGAGTAGTGTAGATTAAAGTAGAGGAAAGTAAAGTATAGTAGAGCTAAGTTAGGTTGGGCTAGGTTAGGATAGGGTTGGCTAGGCTCAGCTAAGCTAGGTTAGATAGAGTAGAGTAGAGTAGAGTATAGTTGAGTAGATGAGAGTAGAGGAGAGTAGTGCAGAGTGGAGTAGAATAGAGTGGAGCAAAGCAGAGTAGAAGAGAAGAAAGGAGAGTAGAGTAGACAAGAGCATAGTAGAGGGGAGAAGAGTAGAGCAAAGTAAAGTAGAGAGAAGCATAGTAGAGAAGAGATGAGCAGAGTAGAGTATAGCAGAGTAGAGCTAGGTTAGGGTAGGCTTGGCTAAAGTAGAGTAGTGTAGAGTAGAGTAGAGTAGAGTAGAGTAGAGTAGTATAGAGCAAGGTTAGGCTAGGTTAGAGTAGACTAGAGTAGAGTAGAGTAGAATAGAGTCAAGTAGACCTTGGTTAAGCTTTGTGAGACTAAGCTAGGCTAGAGTAGAGTATAGTAGAGTAAAGTAGAGTAAAGTAGAGGAGAGGAGAAGAAAGCAGAGTATAGTAGAGTAGAGTAGAGCAAAGTGGAGCAGAGCATAGCAAAGCTTTTAAAGCAAAGAAAAGTAGAGCAGAGCAAAATAGAGTGGAGTAGAAGAGAGATGAGTAGAGTAGAATAGAGCTAGGTTAGGCTAGGTTGGGCTAGGAAAGGTTGGGCTAGGCTAGACTAGGCTAAGCAAGTGTAGAGTTGAATAAAATAAAGTAAAGTAAAGTAGTGTAGAGTAGAGCAAGATTATGCTAGGCTAAGCTAGGTTAAAGTAGAATATAGTAGAATAGAGTAGAGCAGAGTATAGTAGAGTAGAGTAGAGTTTTGTAGAGTAAAAAAGAGTAAAGTGGGGTAGAATAGAGCTAGGCTAGGCTAGGCTTGGCTAGAATAGGATAAGCTCGGCTAGGGTAGAGTATAGTAGAGAAGAGTAGAGCAAAGTTGATTAGAGTAGAGCACGATTCAACTAGGCTAGGCTATACTAGAGTAGAGCATAGCAAAGTAGAGTAGAGCAGAGTAGAGCAGAGAAGAGCAAAGTAGAGTAGAGAATAGTGGAGTAGAGTAGAGCAAAGAGTAGAGTAGAGCTTGGTTAGGCTAAACTAGGCTAGCTTAGGCATGGTTAGAGAAGAGTAGAGTAGAGTAGAGTAGAGTAGAGTGTAGTAGAGTAGAGTTGACAAGAGTATAGTAGAGTAGAGCTAGGATAGGTTATGTTAGACAAAGCTAGGCTTGGTTAATGTAGATTAGAGTTGAGTAGAGTAGAGCAGAGCAGAGCAGAACAGAGTAAATCAAAGCAAGGATGAGCAGAGTAGAGCAAAGTAGAGTAGAGCTTTGTTAGGCTAGGAAAAGTTAGGTTAAGCTAGGCTAGGCTAAGTTAGGCTATGCTAAAGTCGAGTAGAGTATAATAGAGTAGAGTAGAGCTAGGTTAGCTTAGGCTAGGCTAGGTTAGGTTAGAGTAGAGTGGAGCAGATTAGAGTAGTGTGGAGCAGAGTAGAGTAGAGAAGAGCAGAGTGTAGTAGAGCTAGGTTAGGCTAGGTAGGCTAGCCTAAAGTATAGTAGTGTCGAGCTAAGTTAGCCTAGCTAGGCTAGGCAAAGTTGGAGTAGAGTAGAGTTGAGCTAGGTTATGTTAGGCTATGTTAGAGTTGAGTAGTAGAGTATAGTAGAGCTAGGTTAGGTTAGGTTAAGGTAGGCTAGGCTAGATTAGAGTGGAATAAAACAGAGTAAAGTGTTGTAGAGTAGGGTTGAGTAGAATAGAGTATAGCATAATAGAGTAGAGAAGAGTATAATAGAGCAAGGCAAAGCACAGCTAAGTAGAGTAGAGCAGAGAGTAGAGCTGTACAGAGAAAAGCAGTGTACAATAGAGGCGAGCAGAGTAAAGAATAAAAAAGTAGAGCAGAGCAGAGTAGAGAAGAGAAGAGTAGAGTAGAGCAGAGCTAGGTTAGGCTAGGGTAGCCTAGGCTAAGCAAGGCTAGAGTAGAGTAGAGTAGTGTTGAGAAGAGTAGAGTAGAGTAGTGTAAAGTATAGTAGAGCTAATTTAGGCATGGCTAGACTTGGCTAGCTTTGAGTAGAGTCGAGTAGAGTAAAGTAGAGTAGAGAAGAGTAGAGTAGAGTTTAGTAAAGTAAAATAAAGTAAGGCTCAGTTGGACTAAGTTAGGCTATGGTAGGCAAGGCTAGGCTAGAGTAGGGTAGAGTATAATAGAATAGAGTAGAGTACACTAGAGTAGAGCATAGCTAAGTTAGGCTTGGTAAGGCTAGGCTAGGAAATACTAGAGTAGAGTAGTGCAGAGCAGAGTCGAGCAGGGTAGAGATGAGCAAAGTAAAGTAGAGCATAGTAATGCTGAGCAAAGCAAAGTTAAGCTATACTAGGCTATGCTAGGTTAGGCTAGGCTAGGCTAGGTTAGAGTAGAGTAGAGTATTAGAGAGTAGAGAAGAGTAGAAAAGTGTTTAGTAGAGTAGAGCTAAGGTAGGCTTGGCTAAGAAAGGCAAGGCTAGGCCAGGCTTGGGCAGAGTAAAGTAGAGTAGAGCTGGGTTAAGCAAGGCTAGGCTATAGTAAAGACTAGAGTAGAGCAGAGAAGAGTAGAGTAGAGTTGAGCAAAGAATAATAGAATAGAGAAGAGTAGGCATAATAGAGTAGAGTGGGGTAGAGCAGAGGTAGCTTAAGTTAAGCTAGGCTAGGTAAGAGAAGACAAGCTTAGGCTGGAGCAGAGTAGAGTAGAGTATAGTAAAGCTTGGTTAGGCTAGGCTAAGCTAAGTTGGAGTAGAGCAAAGTAGAGTAGAGTAGAGTGTGGTTAGGCTAGGCTAGGCTAGGATAAGCTAAAGTAGAGTAGAGTAAAGTAGAATAGAGCTTGGTTAGGCTTGTTTTGGCTAGTGTAACCTAGAGTAGAGTAGATTAGAGTTGAGTTGAGTAGAGTACAGTAGAGTAGTCGAGTAGAGTTGAGCTGAGTAGAGTAGAGTAGAGTAGATTTGAGTAGAGTGGAGCATAGAAGAGTAGAATAGAGTGGTGTAGAGGTGAACAGAGGAGAGTAGAGTAGAGTAGAGCAGAGTAGAGCCGAAGAGCAAAGTAGAGTATAGTAAAAAAAAGTAGAGCAGAGTAGAGTAGTGTAGAGCAAAGTAGAGTAGAGAAGAGTAGAGTAAAGGAAAACAAGGTTAGGTTAGGCAAGGTGAGGCTAGGCTATGTTAGGATAGAGTAGCATAGAGTAGAATATAGTAGAGTAGAGTATTGTAGAGTAGAGTAGAGTATGAGTTTAGCTAGAGTAGAGTAGACTATAGTAGAGTAGAGTAGAGTAGACTATAGTAGAGTAGAGTAGAGCTGAGTAGAGCAAAGCTTGGTTAGGATTGGTTACTCTTAGCTAGGCTAGAATAGAGTAGGGTGGAGTAGATTAGAAGAGA
The DNA here is from genome assembly GCA_023846275.1 of Vanilla planifolia. NCBI lineage: Eukaryota > Viridiplantae > Streptophyta > Magnoliopsida > Asparagales > Orchidaceae > Vanilla > Vanilla planifolia. Next base: position 600,460 of record JAIUJO010000103.1, read on the forward strand.
CTAAAGTAGAGTATAATAGAGTAAGGTTAGGTTAGGCAAAGCTAATCTACGTTAGTTTAGGCTAGGATAGGCTCAGCTAGTTTAGAGTATAGTAGAGTAGAGTAGCGAAGAGTAAATTAGAGTAGTGTAGAGTAGTGTAGAGTAGAGCTAGGTTAGGCTAGGCTAGGTTAAGCTAGAGCAGAGTAGAATAGAGCAGAGCAGAGAAATGTAGAGAGGACAAAATTGGAGTAGAGAAGAGCATAATAGAGCAAAGCATAGTAGAGTAGAGTTCGTTTAGGTTAGGCTTGGATAAGCTAGGTTAGGCTAGGCTAGAGTAGGGTAGAGTAGAGTAGAGTAGATTAAAGTAGAGTAGAGTAGACTAAAGTATTGTAAAGTAGAGTAGAATATAGTAGAGTAGAATAGTGCAGATTAAAGAAGAGTATAGTAGAGTAGAGTAGACAAGAGAAGAGTAGAGCAGAATCGAGAGCACAGTCGTGTAGAGTAGAGAATAGTAATTTTATAGTAGAGTAGAGTAGAGCAGAGGAGAGCGCAGTAAAGAAGAAAAAAATAGAGCATAATAGAGTTGAGTAGTGTAGAGAATTGTATAGTAGAGTAGAGTAGAGTAGAGTAGAGTAGGGTAGAGTAGACAAGGGTAGAGCTAGGTTTTGCTGAGCTAAGCTAGGCTAGAGTAGGCTATGCTAGGCTAGAGTATAGTAGAGTAGATTAGAGTAGAGCGAGCGTAGGGTAGGTTGGAGTATAGTAGATTAGTGTAGCAAGAAGCAAAGCAGGAAAAAGAAGAGTAGAGAAAAGCAGAGCAAAGCAAGGTAGAATAGAGTAAAGCATAGTAGAGCAGAGTAGAGTAGAGTAGAGTAGAGGTTGGTAAGGCTCAACTAAGCAAGGCTAGGCTAGAGTATAGTGTAGAGTAGAGTAGAGCATAGCAGAGTAGAGTAGGGTGGAGTAGAGTAGAGTAGAGTAGAGTAGAGCTTAGTAAGGCTCAACTAAGCTAGGCTAGGCTAAAGTATAGTGTAGAGTAGAGTAGAGTAGAGCAGAGCAGAGCAGAGTAGAGTAGAGTAGAGTAGAGTGGAGTAGAGCAGAGCAGAGTAGAGTAGAATAGAGCAGAGAAGAGTAGAGTAGAGCTAAGCAAAACATAGATGAGTATTGTAGACCTAGGTCAGCCAAGCAAGGTTAAGCTATAGTATAGTAGAGTATAGCTTGGTTAGGCTAGACAGTGCTTGGTTAAAGTAGAGTAAAGTAGAGTATAGTGGAGTAGAGTAGAGTAGTATAGACTAGAGTATAGTAGGGTACAGCTAGGTTAGATAGGGCTAGGCTAAGATAGGCTATGTTATAGTAGGTTAGGCTAGACTAGACTAGACTAAAGTAGAGTAGAGTATAGTAGAGTAGAGTAGAGGAAAGATAGGTTAGGCTAGGCTCTACAAGGCTAAAGTAGAGTAGAGTAGAGTAGAGTAAAGGAGAGGAGAGTAGAGCAGAATAGAGCAGAATAGAGCAGATTAGAAGAGTAGAGTAAAGTAATGTAGAGTAGAGCTGTATAGAGTAAAACAGAGTACGATAGAGCAGAGTAGAGAATATTAGAGCTATGTTAGGCTTGGTAGGTTCTGCTAGAGTAGAGTAGAGTAAAGTAGAGCTACGTTAGGCTAGCCTACGATAGAGTAAGCTAAGATAGGCTAAGTTAGGCAAGGCTAGTGTAGAGTAGAGAGGAACAGAGTAATATAGAGCTAGATTAGGCTAGGTTAGGCTATGAAAGAGTAAAGTAGAGTCGAATAGAGTAAAGAAGTGTAGAGTAGAGTGGAGTGGTGTAGAGTAGAGAAAAGTAGAGTAGAGGAGAGGAGAGGAGAAGAGAGGAGAGGAGAAGAGAGTAGAGCAGGGGAGAGGAGAGGAAAGGAGAGGAGTGAAGAGTAGAGCAGAGTAGAGTAAAGTAGAGCATAGCAAAGTAGAGTAGAGCAAAGCAGATTAGAGGAAAGTATAATAGAGGAGAGCAGAGAAGATAAGAACAAAGCACAGAAGAGAGTAGTTGAGTAGAGGAGAGCATAGCAAAGTAGAGAATAGTAGAGTAGTGTGGAGTGGAGCAGAGTACAGCAGAGCAGATTTAAGTTAGGCTAGGCTAGAGTAAAGTATAGAGAAAATAGTATAGTATTGTAAAGTAGAGTATAGTGGAGCTAAGTTTGGCTAGCTTAAGTATAATAAGGAAGAGTAAAGTAGACTAGAGCAGAGCAAAGTAGAGTAAAGTAGAATAGAGTAGACCAAAGCAGACAACAACAAAGCAGAGTAAAGCAGATTAGAGCATAGTAGACCATATTAGAGCTAGGTTATGCTAGGCTAGGCTTGGCTTGATTAAGCTAGGTTAGGCTTGATTAGAGTAGAGTAGTGTAGTGTATAGTAGAGCTAGGTTATGTCAGACTAGGCTAAGTTTTGTTTGAGTAGAGTAGAGTAGAGTAGTGTAGAGTAGAGTAGAGTAGAGTAAGGGAGAACAGAGCAGATCAGAGTAGAGTAGAGAAGAATACAACTAAGCAGAGATGAGTAGAGCAGTGTAGAGTAGAGAAAAGCAGAGCAGAGCAAGGTCGAGCTTGGTTAAGCTAGGCTAGGCTAGAGTATAATAGAGCAAGGTTAGCTAGGCTAGGTTAGAGTAGAGTAGAGAAATGTATAATATAATAGAGTAAAGTAGAGTAGTGTAGAGTTAGGTTAGGCTAGGCTATGCTACAATAGGATAGGGTTGGCTATGCTAAGCTAGGATAGAGTAGAGTAGAGTAGAGTAACACAGAGAAGAGTAGAGCTTGATTAAGCTAAGCTGGTCTAGGCTAGGCTAGGCTAGAATAAAATAGAGTAGAGTATGGCAGAGCAAAGTAGAGTAGAGTAGAGCATAGCTCACCAGAGTAAAGAAGAGCATAGTAGAGTAGAGTAGAGCTTAGTAGAGTAGAGCACAAAAAAGCAATATATAGAAAAGTAGAGTAAAGTATAGTATAATAAAGTAGAGAAAAGTATAATATTATAGAGTAAAATAGAGCTAAGTAGAGCAAAATAGAGTAGAGCAGAGCAAATTAAAGCAGAGTAGAGCAGAGCAAAATAGAGGAGAGTAGATCTTTGTTGAGCAAACTTTAATAGAGCAGAGTAGAGTAGAGTAGAGCAAAGCAAAGTAGAGTAGAGTATAGCAGAGCTAAGTTAGGCTAGGGTAAGCTAGAGTAGAGCAGAGTAGAGTAGAGTGGAGTAGAGGAGAGTAGAGTAGAATAGAGTAAAGCAGAGTTGAGCAGAGTAGAGTTGAGTAGAGTAGATAGAGTAGAATAGAATAGAGAAAAGCAGAGCTGAGCAGAGAAGAGCATAGTAGAGCATAGTAGAGCAGAATATAGTAGAGCTGAGCCAAGTTAAGCTAGGTTAAGCTATGCTAGGGTAGGTCAAGCTAAGCTAGGCTTGAGTAGAGTAGATTAGAGTAAAGTACAACAAGGTTAGGCTAGGCTAGGTTAGAGTAAAATAGAGTAGAGTATAGTAGAGTATGGTTAGGCTAGGCTTGGCTAAGGTAGGCTGGGCTAGGCTATGCTATGCAAGAGTAAAGTATGGTATAGATGGGTAGAGTAGAATAGAGCTAGGTTAAACTAGGCTAGGCTCAATTATAGTGGAGCAAAGTAGAGTAGAGTAAAACATAGTAAGGCTAAGCAGTGTATAGTAGAGCTTAGTAGAGTTAGGTTAGGCTAAGCCAGGTGACGCTTGGTAAGGCTAGGACAGGCTAGGCTAAGCTAAGCTAGAGTAGAGTAGAGTTGAGCAGAGCTTGGATAAGCTAGGTTAGGCTAAGCTAAATTAAAGTAGAGTAGAGTTGAGTATAATATAGAGTATAGTAGAGTAGGGTATATTAGAGATTCGTTAGGTTAAGCTTGAATAGAGTAGGGGTAGAGTAAAGTAAAGTAGAGTAGAGTAGAGTTTTGTTAAGTTAGGTTAGGCAAGGCTAGAGTTGAGTAGAGCAGAATAGAGAAGAGCAGTGCAAAGCAGAGCAATGCAGGGTAGAGCAGAGTAGAGTAAAACAGAGCAGAGTAGAGAAGATTAGAAAAGAGTAGAGTTTTTTAGAGCATAATAGAGTAGAGTATAGCTAAGTTAGGCTAAGCTAGGCTAGGTTAGGCTAGGTTAAAGTAGGGTAAAGTAGAGTAGAGTAGAGAAGAGTAGAGTAGAGTAGAGTAGAGTAGATTATTGTATAGTATATTAGAGTAGAGTAGAGTAAAGTTAGGTTAGGCTAGGCTAGAGAAGAGTTGAGTAGAGTAGAGCTAGGTTAGGTTTGGCTTAGCAAAGCTGGGCAAGGCTTTTCTAAAGAAGAGTAGAGTAGAGTAGAGCAAAGCAAAGTAGAGCAAAGCAAAGCAAAGTAGAATAAAGTAGAGCTAGGTTAGGCTAGGCTGGAGTTGAGTAGAGTAGAGTAGAGCTAAGTTAGGTTAGGCTTTGCTAGGCTAGAGTAGAGTAGTGTAAATTAAAGTAGAGTAGAGTAGAGTGGAGAAAAGAAAAATATAGTAGAGAGCAACAAAGTAGAGAAGAGCAAAGTTGAGCATAGCAAAGCAAAGAAGAGTACGACAGAGTAGAGCAGAGTATAACAGAGCTAGGTTTGGCTAAGCAAGGTTAGAGCAGAGTACGGTAGAGTATAGTTGAGTAGAGTAGAGTAAATCTTGGATAGGCTAGGGTAGGTTTGGCAAGGTTAAACTATGGTTGAGTAGGGTAGCATAGCGTAGAGAAGAGTAGAGTAGAGTAGAGCAGAGAAGAGTAGAGCAGAGTAGAGCACAGCAAGGTTGAGAAGAGTAGAGCTGAGTAGAGTAGAGTTAGGTTAGGCTAAGCTAGGCTAGGTTAGAGTAGAGCTAGATTAGGCCAGGAAAGGCTACGCTAGGCTTGTTTACGCTAAACTAGAGTAGAGTATAGTAGAGTAGAGCTAGGTTAGGTTAAGCTAGTCTCGGTTAGGCTAGCCTTGGCTATGTTAGGCTTTGCTTTGCTAAAGTAGAGCTACCACAGTAGGGCAGAGTAGAGCAAAGTAGAGTAAAGCAAAGTAGAGCAAAACAGAGCTAGGTTAGGCTACACTAGGCTAGAATGCGTTAGGTAAGCTAGAGTTTAGTAGAGTAGAGTAGAGCTAGGTTAGGATAGGCTAGGCTCAGGTCGAGTAGTGTTGAGAAGAGTAGAGAATAGTGGAGTAGAGAAGAGTAGAGCAGAGTAGAGCTTAGCAAAGTGGAACAGAGTAGAGTGGAGCTGATTATAGTAGAGCAGAGTACATCAGAGCATATCAGAGCATATCAGAGCAAGGTTTGGTAAGGAGAGGCTAAAGTAGAGATGAGTGGAGTAGAGTAGAGCTTCGTTAGGCTAAGTAAGGTTAGACTAGGCTAAACTAACCTAGAGTAGAGCATAGTAAAGTAAAGCAGAGTAGAGTAGAGCAGAGTAGAGAAGAGCAAAGTAGAGTAGAGTAGAACAAAGTAGAGTATAGTAGAGTAGAGTAAGCTAGGCTAGGCTAGAGTAGATAGGAGTATAGCTAAGTTATACTAGGCTAGGCTTGGCAAGATTTGAGTAGGGTAGAGTAGAGTAGATTAGAGTAGAGTAGTGTAGAGGAGAGTAGAGTAGAGTATAATAGAGAAGAGTAGAGCAGAGTAGAGTATAGCTAGATTAGGTTAGGTTTTCGTTTGAAAGGCATGCCTAAGTTAGGCTAGGCTAAGCTAAGCTAGAGTAGAGCCGAGTAGAGTAGAGTAGAGCTTGGTCAGATGAGGCTATACTAGGCTAAGCAAGAGTATAATAGTGTATAGTAGAGTATAGTAGAGCAGTGTATAGTATAGTAGGACAAAGCAGAGTAGAGTAGAGCAGAATAAGGTAGAGTGTAATAGAGTAGTGTAGAGTCGAGTAGAGCTAGGTTAGCCTAGGTTAGAAAGGTTAGGCTAGGGTAGGCTAGAGAAGAGTATTGTAGAGTATAGTAAAGTAGAGTAGAGTAGAGTTAGGTCAGTCTAGGCTTGCTAAAGTATAGTAGAGTAAAGTAGAGTAGATTAGAAACGAGCAGAGTAGAATAGAGAAGAGTATAGTAGAGTAGAGCAGTGCTAGGTTAGTTACGCTAGGCTAAATAATTCTAGGCTAAAGTAGAGTAAATTATATTAGAATAGAGTAGAGTAGAATAGAGTAGAGAGGGTCAGGCTAGGTTGGTCGGGCTTAGCCAAGTTAGAGTAGACTACGATAGAGTAGAGTATAGTCAAGTATAGTAGGGCTAGGTTAGGCAAGGCTAGAGTAAGCGAAGCTATGCTAGGCTAAGCTAGAGTATAGTAATTAAGAATGTACTAGAGTAGAGTAGAGTAGGGTAGAGTAGAGTTTGTTAGGCTAAGTTAGACAAGTGTAGGTGCAACAAAGTTCAAGTAGAGTAGAGTAGAGAAGAGCAGAGTAGAGTAGAGTAGAGATGTGAAGCACAGAGTAGAGCACAGTAGAGTGGAGTAGAGTAGCATAGAGTAGAGAAGAGTAGAGCCAGTTAGGCTATGGTAGGCTAGGATTGGCTAAGCTAAAGTAGAGTAGAGAAGAGTATGGCAAGGTTAGGCTAGGTTAGGTTAGAGTGGTTAGGCTAGGCTAGCCTAGGCTTAGCTAGAGTAAAGTAGAGTAGAGTAGAGTATAGTAGAGTAGAGAAGAGCAGAGTAGAGAAGAGCAAAAAAGAGTAGAGTAGAGTATAGCAAAGGAAAGCAAAGCAGAGTAGGGTAGAGTAGTGCTAGGTTAGGAAAGGCTAAGCTTAGGTAGGCTAGGCTATAGAAGAGTAGAGAAGAGCTAGGTTAGGCCAGGTGAGGTTATAGAGGAGTAGAGTAGATTAATGTAGAGTTGAGTAGAGTAGCATAGACTAGAGTAGAGTGGTGTAGAGTAAAGATAGGTTAGGTTATGCTAGGTTGGGAAAGGCTAGGTCAGAGTAGAATAAAGTAAAGTAGAGCTGAGTAGAGTGGAGCAGAGCAGAGTAGAGAAGAGAAAAGAAGAGCAGAAAGCAGAGTAGAGTAGAGAAAAATAGAACATAGTAGAGTTAGGTTAGTCTAGGTTAGGGTACACTAGGCAGGGCTAGAGTAGTGTAGAGTAGAGTAGAGTAGAAAATAAAGCTAGGTTAAGATAGGCTAAGCTAGGCTAAATTAGAATATAATAGAGTAAGGTAGAGTAGAGTAAAGTAGAGTAGAGTTTAGTATAGTATAGTGGAGTAAAGTAGAGTAGAGCTAGGTTAGGCTAGGCTTGGTTAGTTTAATTTAGGCTAGGCTAAAGAAGAGTAGAGTAGAGTAGAGAAGAGTATATAATAGTAGAGTAGAGTAGAGTAGAGCTAGGTTAGGCTAGGGTAGGCTAAGCTAGGCTCGAGTAGAGTTGAGTAGAGTAGTGTAGAGCAGAGAAGAGAAGATCATAGCAGAGCAGAGCAAAGTAAAGCAAAGTAGAGCATAGAAGAGTATAACTAGGTTAAGCTCGACTAGGCTAGGCATTGCTAGGCTAATAGTAGGGGTAGAGAAGTGTTAGGATAAGCTAGGTTCAGATAAGCTAGGTTAGAGAAGAGTATAGTAGAGTACAATAAAGTAGAGTGGAGTAGAGTAGAGTAGAGTGGAGTAGAGTAGAGCATAGTAGAGTAGAGTAAAGCTAGGTTAGTGAAGCCTTTACTAGGTTAGTGTGGAGTGCAGTAGACTAGAGTAAAGTAGATTTGAGTAGAGCAGAGTAGAATAGAGTAGAGTAGAGTAGAATAGAGTAAAGGGATGGCTAGAGTATTATTAAGTATTATAGAGAAGAATAGCATAGAGTAGAGTATAGTGGATAGATTAAAGTAGTACTTGGATAGGCTAGGCTAGTGAAAAGTAGAGTAAAGTGGAGTAGAGTAGATTAGATTAGAATAGAGTAGAGTAGAGTAGAGCAGAGTAGAGTAAAGTAGATATAATAGAGTATAATATAGTATTGTAGACTTAGGTTAGGTAAGGCTAGGTTAGGCTGGGCTAGAGTAGAGTAGAGTAGAGTAGTATAGAGCTAAGTCAAGTTAGGCTATGCTAGGCTAGGCTAGGCTAGAGTAAAGATAAATAGAGTGGGGAAAAGTAGAGTATAGTAGAGCAGAGTAGTGTAGAAAAGAGTAGAGTAGAGTTAGGTTAGGCTATGCTAGGCTAGAATGGAGTAGAGTAGAGTAGAGTAGAGAAGATAGAGCTAGGTTAGGCTAGGCTAGGTTAGAAGAGAGTAGAGTAGTTTAGAGTAGTGTATAATAGAGTATAGTAGAGTATATTAGAGTATAGTTTAGTAGAGCTAGGTTAGGCTAGGTTAAGCTAGAATGGAGTAGAGCTTGGTATGGCTAGGCTAAGCAAGAGTATAGTAGAGTAAAATAGAGTATAATAGATAGAGCAGAGCAAAGTATAGTGGAGTAGAGTAGAGAGCAAAGCACATCAAAGCTGAGTAGAGAAGAGTATAGCAGAGTAGAGCTCGATTAGGCTAGACTGGGGTAGGTAAGGTTAGGCTAGACTTGGTTAGGCTAGGCTAGAGTCGAGTTGAGTAGAGTAGAGCAAGGTTAGCTTAGGCTAGGCTAGACTAAAGTTGAGTAAAGTAGAGTAGAGTAAAGTAGAGTAGAGTAGAGTAGAGCAGAGTAGAGTAGAGTAGAGTAGACCATAGCTAGGTTAGGTTCGGTTAGGCTAGGCAGGGCTAGGCTAGAGTAGAGTATAGTAGAGCTAAGTTAGGAAAGGATAGGATAAGCAAAGTTAGAGTAGAGTAGAGTTGAGTTAGGATAGGTTAAGCTAAGCTAGGCTAGGTCAGGCTAGGCTATAGTAGAGTAGTAGAGTAAAGTAGAGCTAGGTTAGGCTAAGTTAGGTTAGGATAGGTTAGGATAGGCTTGAGTAGAGTGGAGTGGAGTAAAGAAAAGCAGAGTAGAGAAGAGCATAGTAAAGTAGAGCAAAGAAGAGTAAAGCAGAGCATAGCATAACAAAGCAGAGTAAAATAAAGTAGAGTTCGGTTAGGTAGGATAGGTTAGCTTGGCTAGGCTAGAGTAGAGTAGAGTAGAGCTTGTTTAGGCTAGGTTAGGCTATTTTAGAGTATAATAGAATTGAGTCGAGTTGAGTAGTGTTGAGTAGGCTAGGCTAGGCTAGGCAAGGCTTTGTAAATCTAAGGTAGCTAGGCTAGGCTAAGAAAGACTATAGTAGAGTAGAGTAGAGTAGAGTAGAGTAGAGTAAAGTAGAATAGAGTAAGGTTAGGCAAGGCTTGGCTAGGCTAGAGTAGAGTTGGGTAGAATAGAGTAGAGTAAAGTAGGATAGAGTAGAGCAAAGTAGAGTAGAGTAGAATAGAGCAGAGCAAAGTATAATAAAGGACAAGAGAGGAGAGGAGAGGAGAGGAAAGGGGAGTAAAGTAGAGTATAAGAGCAGAGTAGAGCAATGTAGTGTAAAGCAGACTAGAGTGGAGTAATGTAGAGTATTGTAGAGTAGATTAAAGCAGAGTAGAGCTAGGTTAAGCTATGATAAGTTAGGCTAAGCTAGGCTTGGTTAGAGTAGAGTAGAGTAGAGTAGAGCAAAGTAGAGCAGAGTAGAGTAGAGTAGAGTGAGGTTTGGCTCAACTAGGGTTGGCTAAGCTAGGCTAGGCTATGCTAGGTGGAGTAAAATAGAGTAGAGTAGAGTAGAATGGAGTAGAGCTAGATTAGGGTAGGCTAAGCTATGTTATTATATAGTAGAGTATACTAGAGTAAAGTAGAATAGAGCAAATTAGAGTAGAGTACAGTAGAGTAGACTAGAGCAGAGAAGAGAAGAGCATAGTAAAGTAGAGGAAAGAAAACCAGAGTAGAGAAAAATGAAACACAATAGAGTAAAGTAGAGCAAAGTAGAGCAAAGTAGAGCAGATTAAGGTTTGGCTAGGTTAGCTATGCTAGAGTAGAGTGGAGTAGAGCTAGGTATGGCTAGGCTAAGCAAGAGTATAGTAGAGTAGAGTAGAGTAGAGAAGTGCAAAGAAGAGTAGAGGGCAAAAGAATAGAAAAGAGTATAATAGAGCATAACATAAAAGAATAGAGCAGAGTAGAGCTGACCAGAGTAGAGGCAGGTTAGGCTGGCTAGAGTAGAGTAGAATAGAGTATAGTATCGTAGGGTAGAGTTGAGCTAGGTTAGAATAGGCTGGGCTAGGCTAAGTTAGAGCAGAGTATGGTAGAGTAAAGTGGAGTAGAGCTAGGTTACGTTAGGCTAGGCTAGGGTAGGCATGGCTGGGATATGCTAGACTAGAGTAGAGTATAGTAGAATAGTGTAGAATAGAGTAGGGTAGAGTAGAGTCGAGTAGAGCTTGGTTTGGCAAGGCTAAGCTAGGCTAGGCTAGGTTAGAGTAGAGTAGAGTAGAGTAGAGTATAGTATGGTAGAATGGAGTGGAGTTAGGTTAGGCTATGCTAGGCTAGGATAGATAGAGTAAAGTGGAGTAGAGCCGAGTAGAGTAAAGCAAGGTTAGGTTAGGCTAGGCTAAGTTAGGTTAGAGTACGATAGAGTAGAGTAGAGTAGAGTAGAGTAGAGTAGAGCGGAGCAGTGCAGCATAGAGTTTTGTAGATTAGAGTAAGCTAGGCTAGGTTGGGCTAGGCTAGGTTAGGTAAGGCTGGGCTAATCTAGAGAAGGGTAGAGTAGAGTAAAGCAAGGTTAGGCAAAGGTAGCCTACTGTTGGTTAGAGTAAAGTAGAGAAGAGTAGAGTAGAACTAGGTTAGGCTAGGCTAAGCTAGGTTAGGTTAGGCTAGGCTAGAGTAAAGTAGAGTACGATAAGATAGAGTACAGTCAAGTAAAGTAGAGTAGAGTAGAGTAGAGCTTGATTAGGCTAGGCTAGGTTGAGTAGGTTAGAGTAGAGTTGAGTAGACTAGAGTAAAGAAAAACAGAGTAGATTTGAGCAAAGCAAAGTAGAGCAGAGAAGAGCATAGTAAAGTATAGCAGAGCTGAGCTGAGCAAAGCAGGGCAGACAAAAGTAGAATAGAGTAGAGTAGAGTAGAACAAAGTAGAGTAGAGCATAGTAGACTAGAGCTAATTAGGCCTGGCTAGGTTAGGCTAAGCTAGGCAAATCTTGTTGAGAGTAAAGTAGAGTAGTGTAGAGTAAAGTAGAGTAGAGTAGAGTTGGGTAAGGGTGGGTTAAGCTAGGCAAGGCGACACTGACTATGGTAGGCTAAGCTAGTTAGAGTAGAGACATGTAGAGTAAAGTAAAGTAGTATAGAGTAGAGTAGAGCTAGGATATGCTAGGCTATGTTAGGGTAGGCTAGGCCAAGCTAGAATAGACTATAGTAGAGAAGAGTAGAGCAGAGAAGAGTAGAGATGAGCAAAGTAGAGTAGAGTAGAGTAGAGCTAAGTTATGCTAGGCAAGGCTAGGATGGGTCAGACTAGGCTAAAGTAAAGTAGTGTAGAGTAAAATAGAGTAGAGTAGAGTAGAGTAGAGTGGAGTAGAGCTAGGTTAGAAGGCTAGGCTAGGAAAGGTTAAAGTAGAGTAGAGTATAACAGAGCAGAGCAGAGTAAAGCAGAGAAGAGTAGAGCAGAGTAGAGTATAGTGAAGCAGAATAAAGTAGAGTAGAGAAGAGTAGAGTAAAGAAGATCAGAGCAAAGTAGAGCTAGGTTAGGCCAAGCTAGAGTAGAGTAGTGTTAGGTTTGGTTAGGTAAGGCTAGGCTAGGTTTTAGTGGAGTAGAGTAGAGTAGAGTAGAGTTGGGCTATGTTAGGCTAGGCTATAGAGTATAGCAAAGTAGTGCTAAGTTAGAGATGGCAAGGCTAGGCAAGGATAGAGTAGAATAGAGCTAGGTTAAGCTATGCTTGGCTAAAGTAGAGTAGAATAGAGTAGATTAGAGAAGAGCAGAGCATAAAAGGATAGAGTAGAGTAGAGAATAGAAGGGCAGTGTAAAGGAGAGCAAAGCAAAGCTAGGCTATGCTAAGTTAGAGTAGAGTAAAGTAGAGCTAGGTTAGGCTAGGCTAGCTTAGGCGAGGTTTTAGTAGAGTAGACTATAATGGAGTAGAGTGGAGTACACTAGAATAGAGTAGAGCAAGGTTAGGCTATGCTAGGCCAGGCTTTGCGAGGCTAAAGTATAGTAGACTACAATAGAGAAGAGTCGAGTAGAGTAGAGTAGAGTAGAACTAGGTTAGCTAGGCTATGCTAGGCTAGGATAGAGTATAGTAGAGTAGAGTAGAGAACTGTAAAGGAGAGGAGAGCAGAGCATAGTAGAACTAGGTTAAGCTAGGCTAGTCTATAATAGAATGGCATAGAGCTAGGTAAGGTTGGCTAGAGTAGAGTAGAGTAGAGTAGGGTAGAGTAGAGCTAGGTTAGACTAGGCTAGGCAAGGCTAAGCTAGGCTAGGCTAGATTAGAGTGGAGTAGAGGTCAATTAGGTTAAGCTAGGCTAAGTTAGGCTAGAATAGAGTAGTGTGGAAATGTGTAGAGTAGAGTAGAGTAGAGTAGGGTAGAGTAGAGTAGAGTAGAGAAGAGTAGAGTATAGTAGAGAAAAGAAGAGTAGAGTAGAGTAGAGCAGAGCATAGTAGGGTAGAGCAGTATAGAGAAGAGTAGAAAGAAGCAGAGTAGAGTAGAGGAGAGCTAAGTTTAGTTAGGCTTGGCTTGGCTAGGCGAGGATAGAGTAAAGTAGAATGGAGCTAGTTAGGCTAGGTTTTGCTAGGCTAGCTATAGTAGAGTAGAGTAGAGTAGAGCTCAATTAAGCTAGCTAAGCTAGGTTAGGTTAGAGCAAAGTAGAGAAGGGTTTAGTAGAGTAGAAAATAGCAAAGTAGTGTAGAGTAGAGTGGAGCAAAGCAGAGTTGAGTAGAGTAAAGTAGACTAAAATAGATAGAGTATAGTATAGTAAAGTAGAGTGGAGTAGAGCTAGGATAGGCTAGGCTAGGTTTGGATAAGCTAGAGTAGAGTAGAGCAGAATAGAGCGAGTTTAGGTTAGGCTAAGCTAGCCTAAAGTAGAGTAGTGTAAAGTAGAGTACAAAAGAGTAGGGAAGAGAAGAGCATAGTAGAGTTGAGCAGAGCTTAGCAAAGTGGAGCAAAGTAGAGAAAAGTAGCATAGAGCAAAGTAGACTAAAGCATAGCAGAGTAGAGTAGAGCTAGGTTAAGCTTTGCTCAGCTAGATTAGGTTATGCTAGGGTAGGCTAGGCTAGAATAGAGTAAAGTAGAGATAGGTTAGGCTAGGTTTGGTTAGAATGAGTGGAGTAGAATAGAGTAGAGAAGAGTAAAATAGAGTACAGTAAAGCAAAGTAGAGTAGAGTAGAGAAGAGAGGAGAGGAGCAAAGCAGAGTAGAGTAGAGTAGAGTAGAGAAGAGAAGAGCAAAGTAGAGTAGAGCTAAGCTAGGTTAGGCTAGGCTAAGTAAAGCTAAATAGAGTAGAGTACAATGCAATAGGGCCAGGTAAGGTTAGGCTAGGCTAGAGTATAGTAAGACAGATTAGAGTAGAGCTAGGTTCGACAATCCTAGGCGAGGCTTAGTTAGAGAAGATTAAAGTATAGTATAGTAGAGTAAAGTAAAGTAGAGTAGAGCTAGGTTTGGCTAAGCATGGCTAGGCTAGGCTAGGATAGAGTTGGCTAGGCTAGAGTAGAGCAGAGTAGAGTATAGTAGAGCAAGATCAAGTAGAGTAGAGCAGAGTAGGTTAGACATAGGTTAGGTAAGGCTAGGCTAGGCTAGTGTAAACTATGCTAGAGTAGAGTAGAGCAGAGTAGAGTAGGATAGAAAAGAGTAGAGCAGAGTAGAGTTGAGAAGAGAAGAGCATAGTAGAATAAAGTAGAGAAGAGCAGAGAAGAGTAGAGTAGAGCTAGGTTAGTCAAAGCTAGCAAAGGCTAAGTTAGTGTAAAGTAGAGTAGCATAGAGTAGAATTGAGTAGAATAGAGTAGAACAGAGTGAGGTCGAGTAGAATAAAGTAGAGTATAACAGTGATAAGTTAGGCTATGCTAGGCTAGAGTTTAATAGAGCACAGTAGAGCAAAGTAGAGTAGTGTTGAGCAGAATAGAGCACAACAGAGCAGTGTAAAGTAGTGTTTAGCAGAGTAGAGCAAATCTAGGTTAGGTTAGGCTTGGCTAGGCTAGAGTAGAGTAAAGTAGAGTAAAGTAGATCTAGATTAGGCTAAGCTAAGTTAGAGTAGAGTATAATAAAATATAGTAGATTATAGTAGAGTAGAGTAAAGTAGACTAGAGCTAGGTTAGGCTAGGCTAGGCAAGGGTATAGTTGAACAGAGTAGAGTAGAGTAGACTAGAGCTAGGTTAGGCTAGGCTATGTTAGAGTAGAGTAGAATGCAGTATATTAGAGTAGATTAGAGTACAGTAAAGTAAAGTAGAGTAGAGCTAGGTACGGTTTGGCTAGGCTAGGTAGAGTAGGCGACGCTAGGCAAGGCTAGGCAAGAGTAGAGTAGAGTAGAGTAGAGTAGAGTTGACTAGTGTAGAGTGGAGTAAAGCAGGGTCGAGTAGAGTAGAGCTAGGTTAGGCTAGGCTAGGCTAAACAATCCTAGGGTAGATTAGCATTGAGTGGAGTAGAGTAGAGTAAAATAGAATAGAGTAGAGTAGAGCAGAGAAGAAAAAAGTAGAGCAGAATAGAGTAAAAAAGAACATAACAGAGTAGAGGAGAGTAGAGTACAGCAAAGCAGAGTAGAGTAGAGAAGAGTAGAGTAGGGCTTAGTAAGGCAAAGCTAGGATTGGTTAAGTTAGAGTAAAGTAGAGTAGAGCATAGTAGAGTTGACTAGAGATGAGTAGAGTTGAGTTGGGTAGAGTAGAATAGAGTAGAGTAGAGCTAGATTAGGTTAGGCTTGGTTAGGCTAAGCTAGCCTAAGTTAGGGTAGGCTAGGCAACTGTAGAGTTGAGTAGGGTAAAGTTGAGTATAGTAGTGCTAGGTTAGAGTACAATAGAGCAGAGTAGAGTAGAGTAGAGTAGAGAAAAGTAGAGAAGAGTTGAGTAGAGTAGAGCAAAGTAGAGCAGAGTAGAGTAGAGCTGAGTAGAGTAGAGCAGAGCTTGGTTAGGCTATACTAGGCCATAATAGAGTAGAGTAGAGTATTATAGAGTAGAGAAAAGTAGAACTAGGTTAGGCTAAGCTAGGCTAAGCTAAGTTAGAGTAGCATAGAATAAAATATATAGATTTGAGTATAGTAAAGTAGAGTAGAGGTAGGTTAGGCTAAGCTAGGATAGGGTGGGCTAGGCTAGGAAAGGCTAGGCTAGAGTAGAATAAAGTAGAGTAGACTAGAGTAGTGTAGAGTAGAGTAGAGTAGAGTAAAGCTAAGTTAGGCTAAGCTAGGCTAGGTTAGGCTAAACTATGCTAGACTAGAGAAGAGCAGAGTAGAGTAGAGAGAGCAGCACAAAGCAGAGAAGGGAAGAGTAGAGAAAATCAGAGCAAAGTAGAGTAGATTAGAGTAGAGATAAGCAAAGTAAGATAGAGCTAAGCATAGTAGAGCAGAGTAGGGAAGAGCAGCACTGAGTAGAATATCGCTAAGTTAAGCTAGGCTAGGCTATGCTAGGTTAAAGTAGAGTAGAGTAGAGTAGACTAGAGTAGAATAGAGTAGAGTTACGTTAGGATAGCCTAAGCTAGGTAAGAATAGGCTAGGCTACAGTATAATAGAGTAGAGTAGAATAGAGTAGAGTAGAGTAGAGTAGAATAGAGTAGAGTAGAGCTAGGTTAGGCAAGGCTAGGCTAGAGTACAATAGAGAAGATTAAAGAAGAGCAGAGCAGAGTAGACTAGAGAAGAGTAGAGCAGAGCATAGTAGAATAGAGCAGAGCAGAGTTAGGTTAGGCGACGCTAGGCCAGGCTACGTTATGCGAGGCTAGGCTAGAGTAGAGTCGAGTAAAGTAGAGCTAGATTTTGCTAGGCTAGCCTAGGCTAAGTTTGAGTAGAGTAGAGTAGATTTGAGTAGAGTAGATTTGAGTAGAGTAGAGTAGAGTAGAGCTATGTTAGGCTAGGCTAGCTATACTGAACAAGGCTAGAGTCGAGTAGGGTAGAGCAGAGTAGAGTAGAGTAGAGTAGAGCAGAGCAGAGCTGAGAGGGGTAGAGCAAAACAGCAAAGAGTATAGCAGAGTGGAGCAGAGCAAAGCAAACCAGAGTAGAGCATATCAGAGTAAAGCAAACCAAGGTAGAGCAGAGTAGAGCAAAGCAAAGCTAGGTTAAGCAATATTATGCTAGGCTAGAGTAGAGTAGAGTGGAGTAGAGTAGAGGTAGGTTAGGCTAGGTGAGGCTAGGATAGGTTTTAGTAGAGTAGAGTAGGGTAGAGTAGAGCTAAGTAAGGTTAGGCCAGGTTAGGCTAAGCTAGGGCAGGCTAGGCTAAGCTAAAGTAAAGTAGAGTACAGTGGAGTGGAGAAGAGTCGAGCAGAGTAGAGTGGAGTAAATTAGATCTAGGTTATGCATAGTGAGGCTAGGCTAGGTTAGAGAGGAGTAGAGTGGAGTTGAGTAGAGCGGTGTTGTGTAGAGCAGAGCAGACTAGTGCAGAGTAGAGTAGAGCAAAGAAGAGTAATGCAGAGTAGAGTAGAGTAGAGCAGAGTAGAGCAGAGTAGAGTAGAGCATAGCTAGGTTAGGCAAGGCTAGGCAAGCCTAGGCTAGAGCAGAATAGAGTAGAGATAAGTTAGGTTAGGCTAGGCAAGGCTAGGTTAGAGTAGATTAGAGAAGAGTAAAGTATAGTAATGTAAAGTAGAGAAGAGTAGAGTAGAGTAGAAAATAATAGAGTAGAGCAAAGCAGAGAAGAGTAGAGGTTGATTAGGATAGGCTAGGTTAAGCAAGGCTAGACTATAGTAGAGTGGAGGTAAGTTATGTTAGGCTAGGCTAGGCTTGGTTAGAGTAAAGTAAAGTAGAGCAGGGTAGAGTAGAGTAGGTAGAGTATTGTAGAGTAGAGTAGAGCACTACTAGTTTAAGCGAGGCTAAGCCAAGCGAAATAAAGCTAGGATAGGCTAGGCTAGGAAAGGTTAGAGAAGAGTAGAGTAGAGTAGAGCATAGTAGAGTAGAGAATAGCAGAGTAGAGTAGAGAAAAGCAGTGTAGAGTAGAGAAGAGTAGAGCTAAGTTAGGCTAGTCCAGGCTAGCCTCGACTAGGATAGAGTAAAGTAGAGTGGAGAAGAGTATAGCTATGTTAGGTTAGGCTAGGATAGGCTAAGGTAGGCATGGCTAAGGAAGGCTAGGCTAGGC
This sequence comes from Vanilla planifolia, assembly GCA_023846275.1. Classification (NCBI taxonomy): domain Eukaryota; kingdom Viridiplantae; phylum Streptophyta; class Magnoliopsida; order Asparagales; family Orchidaceae; genus Vanilla; species Vanilla planifolia. The sequence goes on from JAIUJO010000103.1 coordinate 617,474, forward strand.
TATGCTGGAGTAGAGTAGAGTAGTGTAGAGTAGAGAAGAGTAGAGTAGAGTAGAGTAGAGCTCAATTAGGCTAGGATAGGCTATGCTAGGCTAGAGCAGAGTAGAGTAAAGTTGAGTAGAGTAAGGAAAAATAGAGTAGTGCAAAGTAGAGTAGAGTAGAGTAGAGTAGAGAAGATTAGAGATGAGAAGAGCAGAGTAGAGTAGAGAAGAATAGAGCAAAGCAGAGAAGAGCAAAGGAGAGTAGAGCAGAGCTGAGCCTAGGTGAGGCTAAGTTAGGCTATGTTATGCAATAGTACAGTAGAATAGAGTAAGTTAAAGTAGAGTATAGTAAGGTTATGCTAGATTGGTTAGGTTAGAGTAGCATAGGGCTAATTTAGGCTTAGTTAGGCTAGAGTAGAAAAAATAGAGTAAAGTAGTGTAGAGTAGAGTAAAGTAGAGTAAGGCTAGGCTAGGTTAGGCAAGGTTAGCTAGCACAGGCTATGCTAGGCTAGTCTAAGATAATAAGGATAGACTAGGTTAGGATAGGTTTGGCCAGGGTAGGATAAGTTAAGCTAGAGTTGAGTAGAGTAAAGTTAAGTTGAGTAGAGCAAAGAGGAGTAAAGCTAAGTAAGGCTAGGTTGGGTTATTCTAAGATAGGCAAGAGTAGAGTAAAGTTGAGCGGTATAAAGCTAAGTTAGGCTTAGCTAATCTAGAGTAGAATAAAATAAAGTAGAGTAGGGTAAGGCTAGGCTAGGCTAGGTGAGGTTAGGCAAGGCAAGGCTAGAGTAGACTAGAGTAGAGTAGGGTAGAGTAGAGCATAATATGATTTGGCTAAGTTTAGCTTGGTTAGACTAAGCTAGGTTATGCAAGGCAAAGTTAGCTTAGGATAGAGTAGAGTAGCATAGAGTTAAGATAGGCTTAGCTAGGCTAGAGTTGAATAAAATAGAGTTGTGTGGGGTAGAGTAAGGTTAAGCTAGGCTAGGCATGGTTAGGTTAGGCTAGACAAGGCTAGGCTAGTGTAGAGTAGAGAAGAATAGAGTTGGGCAGAGTAAAAAAGTATAATAAGGCTTGGCTATCCTTGGCAAGGTTAAGCTAAAGCAGAGTGGTGTAGAGTAGAGGAGCGTAGAGCTAAGTTAGGCTTAGCTAGGCTAGAGTAGAATAAAATAGAGTAGAGTAGAGTAGAGTAGAATAGAGTATAGTATAAAGGAGAAGTGCAAAATAGACTAGAGTATAATAGAGTACTTAATTTGTATTATAGTAGAGCAGAGTAGAGTAAAGCTAGTTTAGGTTAGGTTAGGTTAGGCTATGCTAGAGTTGAGTTGAGTAGAGTAGAGTAGAGTAAAGTAGAGCTCGATTAGGTTAGGCTAGGCAAGAATTGTCTAAACTAGCTTTGAGTATAGTAGATTAGAGTAGAGTAACAAAGATAGAGAAGAGTAGAGTACAACAGAGCAAAGTAGAGAAGAGAAGAATAGAGTAAAGTGAAGTGGAGCAGAGTAGTGCAAAATAGAGCAATGTAGGGAAGGGCAGAGCAGAGCAGAGTAGAGTAGAGCAGATGTGAGCTAAGTTAGGTTAGGCAAGGCTAGAGTTAAGTAGAGTAGAGTAGAGTAATGGAGAGCTAAGTTAAGCTAGGCTAGGCTAGGTTAGAGTATAGTATAATAGAGTAGAGTAGAGGAGAGCAGAGCTGAGTAGAGCAAAGTTGAGAAGAGCAGAGCATAGCATAATAGAGTAAAGTATAGCAGAGTGAGGTTAAGCTAGTTGAGGCAAAACTAGGCTATTCTTGGTTAGGTTAGGGTAGGGTAAGCTAATGTAGAGTAGAGTAATTTAGAGTAGGGCTAGGTTAGGCTAAGCTAGGCTACGTTAGAGTAAAGTAGAGTAGTGTAGAGTAGGGTGGGGTAGAGTAGAGCGAGGTTAGGCTTGGCAAGTTTAAGTTAGGCTAGGTTAGAGTAGAGTATAGAAGAGTAGAGTAGAGTAGAGTAGAATAGTGTTAGGTTAGGCTAAGTAAGGCTAGAGTACAGTAGAGCAGAGAAGAGTAGAGTAGAGTAGAGAATAGTAGAGTAATGTAGAGTACAGCTGAGTAGAGTTGGGTTAAGCTATGCTAGGCTAGGCTAAGTAAGGTTGTACTAGGCAAGGCCAAGCTAGGCTAGAGTAGAGTAGGGTAGAGCAGAGCTTGGTTAAGCTTGGCTAGGCTTGGCTAAGTTGTAGTACAGTAGAGCAGAGTAGAGTAGAGTACAATAAGGTAGAGCAGAGTAGCGTATAATGGAGAAGATCTAGGATAGGCTTGGCTAAGCAAGGCTAGGCTAGGTTAGAGTATAGTAGAGTAGAGCTCTTTTAGGCTAGGATAGAGTAGAGTGGAGTAGAGTAGAGCAGAGTTGAGAAGAGTAGAGCAATGCAAAGAAAAATAAAGTAGAATAGAGCAGAGTAGGAAAGGGTTGAGTAGAGCACAGTAAAGCTAGGTTATGCCAAGCTAGGCAAGGTTAAGCTAGGTTAGATTAGAGTAGAGTAGAGTAGAGTGTTGTAGAGTAGAGTAGAGCGAGATGAGGCTAGACTATGCTATGCTAAGCTAGGTTATGCTAGCTAGAGTAGAGTAGATTAAATAAAGCTAGGTTAGGTTAAGCTATGTTAGGCTAGCCATTGCTAAAGTAAAGAAGAGTGTAGCAGAGTAGAGTAGAGCGAAGTACATCAAAGTTGAGTAGAGCAGAGTAAGGTAGAGCTAGGTTTGGCTAGGTTACACTAGGCTAGGTTAGGCTAGGCAAGAGTCAAGTAGAGTATTGTATAGTAGAGTAGAGTAGAGCTAGATTAGGTTAGGCTAGGGAGCTATAGTAGAGTAGAGTAGAGCAGAGCAGATTAGTGTGGAGTAAACTAGTGTAGAGCAGCCCAGAGCAGGGTAGAGTAGAGTGGAGCAAAGCAGAGTAGAGAAGAGTAGAGGAGAGTAGGATAGAGTAGAGTAGAGAAGTGTAGAGCTTGGTTGGGCTATGTTAAGCTATACTAGGCTATTGTAGAGTAGAGTAGAGAAGAGTAGAGTAGAGTAGAGTAGAGTAGATTCGATTAGAGTACAGTAGAGCTGAGAAGATTAGAGTAGAGTAGAGCAGAGTGGAGTAGAGTAGATAAGAATAGAGTAGAGTATAATAGAGTAGAGTATAATAAGATTAGGTTAAGCTAGGCTAAGCTAGAGTAGAATAGAGTAGTGTGGAGTAGTATAGAGTTGAGTAGATTAGAGTAGAGTAGAGTAGAGTAGAGTGGAGTAGAATAGAATAGAGTAAAGTAGAGGAGAGGGTAAGAGAGGAGAGTATAGGAGAGAAGAGGAGGGAAGATGAGAGTAGAGCAGAGCAGAGTAGAGTAGAGTAGGGTAGAATAGAGCAAAGCATAGAAGAGTAGAGGAGAACAAAAAAAATTAAAGCAAAGTAGAGTAAAAAATTATAGAGTAGAGCAGAGGAAAGTAGAGCAGAGTAGAGCAGAGCTAGGTTAGGCTAGGCTAGGGTTGGCTAGGTTATGCTATAGTAGAGTAGAGTAGAGTAGAGTATAATAGAGTATAATAGAGCTAGGTTAGGCTTGGCTTGGTTAGAGTAGAGTAGAGTAGTGCGAAGTAGAGTATTGTAGAGTGGAGTAGAGTAGAGTAGACTAGAGTAGAGTAGAGCTAAGTTAGGTTGGGCTAACCTAGGAATGGCTTGGGTAGGCTAGGCCAGGCTAGAGTAGAGTAGAATACAATAGAGCAGAGTATAGTAGAGAAGAGTAAAGTATAGTAGAGCCACGTTAGGCTAGGCTAGGCTAGAGTATAGTAGAGTAGACTAGAGTAGAGTAAAGCTTGGTTAGGGATAGCTATTTTAGGTTAGAGTAGAGTAGAGTAAGGGAGAGTAAAGTTAATTAGAGTATAGTAGAGTAGAGTAGAATAGAGTTGAGTAGAGTAGAGTAAAGGCTAGGGTAAAATATTATTAAGTAGAATAGTGTAGAGAAGAATTAATTTGAGTGGAGTATAATGGAGTATAATAGAGTAGTACTTGGCTAGGCTAGGCTATAGAAAAGTAAAGTAGAGTAGAGCAGAGTAGAGTAGAGTAGAGCAGAGTAGTGTAAAGTAGAGTAGAGTATAATATAGTAGAGTAGACTAGAGTTGAGTAGAGATAGGTAAGGTTAGGTTAGGTAAGGAAAGACAAGATTAGGCCAGGCTAGAGTAGAGTAGAGTAGAGCTAGGTCAGTTTAGGATAGGCTAGGTTAGGCTAGGCTAGAGTGGAGTAGAATAGAGCTGAGAAGAGTAGATTAGAGTAGTGTAGAGTAGAGCATAGTATAGTAGAATACAGCAAGGTTCAGCTAAGCTAGGCTAGAGTGGAGTAGAGCATAGTAGAGTTAGGTTAGGCAACACTAAGCTTGCCAAGGTTTGAGTTGAGTAGAGTAGAGTATAATAGAGTATAGTAGAGTACAGCAAAGTATAGTAATGAAGAGTATAATAGAGTAGAGAAGAGTAGAGTAGAGTAGAGTGGAGCTAGGTTAGGTTAGGTTAGATAAGGTTAGGCTAGAGTAGAGTAGAGTAAAATAATTTATAACAGAGTAGAGTAGAGTAGAGCAGAGTAGTAAAGAGTAAAGTAGAGTAAAGCTAAGTTAAGCTAATTTGGGATCGACAAGGTTAGGCTAAACTAAGCTAAGCTAATGCTAGGATAGGTTAGAGTAGAGTAGAGTAGAGTTGAACTAGGTAAGGCTAGGCTAAGTTAGAATTGAGTAGAATAGAATAGACTATAGTAGAGTAGAGTAGGGTAGAGAGAGCTTGGTCTAGCTAAGTAGGCTAGGTTAGTGTAGAGTAGAGTTAGGTCAGGCTTGGCTAGCATAAGATAGGTTAGGCAAGGTTATAAGAGAGTAGAGTTGAGCAGAGTAGAGTAGATAAGAGTAGAGTTATGTTTAGCTAGAGCAGGGTAGGCTAGAGTAGACTACAGTATAGTAGAGTAGAGTAGAGTAGAGTAGAGAAGAGAAGGGTACAGTAGAGCAGAGAATGGTAGTGTAGAGTGGAGTAGAGTAGAGTAGAGCATAGCAGAGCAAAGCTAAGCAAAGCATAGCAGAGTAGAGTAGAGCTAGGTTAGGCTAAGCTAGGCACGATTAGGCTAGGTCTTAGTAGAGTAAAGTAGAATAGAGTATAATATAGTTGAGTAGAGTAGATCTAGGTTAGGCTAGGCCAGGCTAGGCTTGGTAAAGCTAGGTAAGAGTAGATTATAGTAAAGTAGAGTAGAGCTAAGTTAGGTTAGGCTTTGCCTTTATAGAGTAGAGTAGAGCAGAGCAAGTCAAAGCAGAGCAGAGTAGAACAAAGCAGAGCAGAGCAGAGCTAGGTTAGGCTAGGTGAGTTAAGCTAGGCTAGGCTAGGCTATGGTAGGCTAGGCTAGTGTCAAGCAGAGTAAAGTATAGTAGAGTAGAGTAGAGTAGAGCTAGGTTAGGTTAGGCTTGGATAAAGTAAACAAAAGTAGAGTAGAGTAGAGTATAGCATAGTCAAATAGAGAAGAGTAGGCTATGCTAAGCTAGGCTATGTTAGAGTAGAGAAGAGTAGTATATAGCAGAGTAGAGTAGAGTAGAGCCAGGTTATGCAAGGCTAGGCTAGTTTTGACAGAGTATAGTAGAGTAAAGTGGAGTAGACTAGTAGAGTAGAGTAGAGCAGAGTAAGGTAGAATAGAGTATAATAGAGCTAGGTTTGGTAGGGTAACCTAAGCGAGGCTAGGCTCTGCTCTTCAAGGGTAGGCTAAGCTAGGTTGGAGTAGAGTAGAGTAGATAAAACTAGACTATAGTAGAGTTGAGTAGAGCTAGGTTAGGCTAGGATAGGCTAGCCTAGAGTAGAGTAGAGTAGAGACAGGCAGAAATGAGCAAAGTAGAGTAGAGTAGAATAGAGCAAAGCATAGTAGAGTAGAGCAGAGCAGAGTAGAGTTAAGTTAGTCTAGGTTTAACTGGGCTATGTTAGGCTATGCTAGGCTAGGTTAAATTAAAGTATAGTAGAGTAGTGTAGAGTATAGTAGAGTGGAGTAGAGAAGAGTAGAAATATGCTAAGTTAGGCTAGGCTAAGCTAGGCTCGACTAGGCTATTGTTGGCTAGGCTAGGCTATGCAAGGGTATAGTAGAGTAGAATGGAGTAGAGTGGAGTAGAGTGGAGTAGAGCTAGGTTAGGCTTGGCTAAGCTAGGCTATGCTATAGTACAAAGTAGAGTAGAGAAGAGTAGAGCAAAGCCGAGTAGAGTAGAACATAGCAGGGCATATTAGAGCATATCATAATAGAGTAGAGTAGAGCGAGGTTAGGCTAGGAAAGGTTAGAGTAGAGTAAAATAGAGTCAAGTAAATCTTGGTTAGGCTAGGCTAGGCTAGGTTAGAGTAGAGTAGGGTAGAGTATAATAGAGTAGAGTGGAGTATAGTAAAGTATAGATAGGTTAGGTTAAGCAAGGCAAGGCTAGGCTAGGATAGGCTAGACAAGAGCATATTAGAGTAGAGTAGATTAGAGCAGAGTACAGTATGTTAGGCTAGGTTAGGCTAGCTAGGCTAAGCTAGAGTAAAGTAGAGTATAGTAGAGTAGATTAGAGTATAGCAGCATAGAGTAGAGAAGATTAGAGTAGAGCTTGGTTAGGCTAGGCTAGGTTTGGTTAGAGTAGAATTGAGTGGAGTAGAGCAGAATAGAGTAGAGCAAAGTGGAGTAGAGCAAAGCAGAGCAGAGCAGAGCATAGTAGAGCTGAGCAGAGTTGAGAATAGTAGAGCTGAGTAGAGTAGAGTAGGGCAGAACCGAGTAGAGCTAAGTTAGGCTAGGCTAGGTTAGGCGAGGCATGGCTAGGGTTGGTTAGAGTAGAGTAGAATAGAGTAGATTAGAGTAGAGTAGAGTAGAGCATAGTAGAAAAGAGTGGAGTAGAGTTAGGTTATGTTAAGGTAAGCTAGACAAGGCTAGGCTATAGTTGGTTATGCTAGGCTAAGATAGAATGGAGTATAATAGAGTAGAAAATAATATAGTAGAGTAAAGCTAAATTAGGCTAGGCTAGGCTTGAGTTGAAAGTAAAAAAGTCTAGAGCAGAGTAGAGAAGAGTAGAGTAGAGTATAGTAGAGCAGAGAATAGCAACGCATAGCACACATAACATAGTAGAGCAGAGTAGAGCATAGCTTAACAAGGTTAGGCAACACTAAGTTAGGTTAACAAAGGCTAGACTAGGCTAGGCAAGGCTAGGCTAGAGTAAAGTAGAGCTTGGTTATGCTATGCTAAGCTACATTAGAGTAGAGTAGAGTAGAGTAGTGTAGAGTACAATGGAGTGTAGTGTAACATAATAGAGCTAGGTTAGGCTAGGGTAAGCAAGGCAAGTCCAGGCAAGGGTAAGCTATGCAAGACTAGAGTAGTGTAGAGTAGCATTGAGTAGAGTAGAGTAGAGCTTTGTTAGGCTGAGCTTGGCTAGGCTAGGCTAGGCTAGAGTAGAGTAGAGTAGAGTAGAGTAGAGTAGAGTAGAGTAGAGTAAGGTAGAGTAAAGTAGTGTAAGGTTGAGTAGAGTAGAGTAGAGTAGAGTAGAGTAGAGAAGAGAAAAAGAGTCGAGTATAGTTGAGGATAAGGGAGCATAGTAGAGTAGAGTAGAGCAGAGAAAAAGAGTAATGCAGACCAATGTAGAAAGGAGTAGAGCAGAGCAGAGTAGAAAAGAATAGAGAAGAGCAAAGCTAAGTTTGGCTAGGGTAGGCTAGGCTTAGCTAGTTTAGGTTAGAAAAGACCAGAGTAGAGGAGAGTTGATAAGAGTAGAGCTTGATTAGGCTATGGTAGGCTAGGCTAAGCTAGGCTAGGTTCTGCTAGAGAGTAGAGTAGAGTAGAGTAGCATAAAGTAGAGTAGAGCTAGATAAGGCTAGGCTTGGGTAGGTTAAGCTAGGCTAGAGTATAATAGAGGAGTAGAGTAGAGTAGAGTAGAATAGAGTAGAGTAGCATAGAGTAGAGAAGAGAAGAGTAGAGTAAAGTAAAGTAGAGTAGAGTCTAGGATAGGTGATGAGAGGAGAGGAGAGGAGAGCAAAGCATAAAAGAGCTAATGAGAGTAGATTAGAGTAGAGTAGAGCAGAGTTGAGCAGACAAAAACAAAGCAAAGAAGACCATAACAGAGTAGAAGAAAGTAGAGCAGAGTAGAGAAAAAAAAATAGAATAGAGTAGAGTAGAGCAAAGAAAACAAGAGTATAGTAGAGTTAGGTTATGCTTAGTTATGCTAGAGTAGAGTAGAGTAGAATAGAGTGGAGTAGAGTTGAGTAGAGTAGAGTATAGCTAGGTTAGGTTGGAGTATAGTTGAGTGGGGTAGAGTAGAGAATACTAGAGCAGAGTAGAGTAGAGTAGAGTAGAGCAAAGCAGAGTATATCAGTTCATGATAGAGTAGAGCATAGTAGAAAAGAGCAGAGTAGAGCAGAGTGGAGCAAACTAGAGTAAAACTAGGTTAGGCAATGCTAGGCTAGGTGAGGCTAAGCTAGAGTAGAGTAGAGAAGAATAGAGTAGAGTAGAGTAGAGTAGAGTAGAGTAAAGCTTAATTAGCATAAGCTAGGCTAGGCTAAGTTAGGGTTGGGTATAATAGAGTAAAGTAGATTAATGCTATTTTAAGCATGGTTAGGCTAAGCTAGGGTAGCTAGGCTAGGTTAGGTTAGGCTAGAGTATAGTATAGTAGAGTAGATTAGAGTAGAGTAGAATAGAATAGAGTAGAGTAAAGTAGAGTAGGGTAGAGTAGAGTAGAGCTAGGTTTGGTTGGGCTAAGCTAGGCTTGGAAATATAGGCTAGGCTAGAGTAGAATAGAGCAGAATATAATAGAGTAGGGTAGAGTAGAGTATAGTAGAGTTGAGTAGAGCAGAGCAGAGTAAAGTTATGTTAGACTAGGCTAGGTTAGGCTAAGCTAGGCTAGGCTAGAGTAGAGTAGAGTAGAGCAGAGAAGAGAAGAGTAGAGAAAACTAGAGTAGAATAGAGTAGATCAGAGCAGACAAGGGTAGAGCATAGTAAAGCAAAGCAGAGTAGAGTAGAGCTAAGTTCGGCAAGGCTAAGTTAGGCTAGGCTTGGCTAAGTTAGAGTAGAGTAGAGTAGAGCCTTGTAAAGTAGAGTAGAGTAGAGTATATTAGAGTAGAGTAGAGCTTTGTTAGGCAAGGCTAAGTAAGGCTAGGCTATGGTAAGCTAGGTTAGGATAGGCTAGAGTAGAATAGAGTAAAGTAGCATAATGTAGAGTAGAGCTAGGTTAGGCTAAGCTAAACTATAGTAAAGATTAGAGTAGAGTAGAGTAGAGCAATGGAGAGCGAAGCAAAGCATAGAAGAGTAAAGCAAAACATAACATGGCATAGCAGAGTAGAGCTAGTTTAGGCAAAGCTTGTCTAGGTTAGGTTAGGCTAGGTTGGGCTAAGCAAGCATATGCTAAAGTAGAGTAGAGCTTGATTATGCTAGACAAGGTGAGGTTTGAGTAGAGTAGAGTAGAGTAGAGTATAATATGGTATAGTATAGTAGAGCTAAGTTAGGCTAAGCAAGGCTAGGGTAGGCTAGCCTGAGATAAGATAGGCTAGAGTAGAGTTGAGTAGAGTTTAGTTGAGTAGAGCAATATTATGGTTGGCTTTGCTTGGCTAGGCTAGAGTAGATTAGATCAGAGTAGAGTAGAGTAAAGTAGAGTAGAGTAGAGTAGACTCAAGCAGAGTAGAGTAGATGACAGGAGAGGAGAGTAGAGTAGAGTTGAGTAGAGTAAAGTCAAGCAAAACAGAGTAGAGCAGAGCAGAGTGGAAGAATAGAGTAGAACAATGCAAAGTATAGTAGATTTGAGCAGAGCAGTGTAGAGTAAGGAAGAGCAGAGTAGAGCATAGTAGAGTAGAGTAGAGAAGGGTTAGGCTAGTTTAAGCTAGGATAGGCTAGAGTAGAGTAGAGCTAGGTTAGGCTAAGCTAGGCTAGGGTAGGCTAGGCTAGGCTAGAGTAGAGTAAAGTAGAGTAGAGTAAGGTAAAGTGGAGTAGAGTGGACTAGAGCAGAGTGGAGTAGACTAGACTGGAGTAAAGTAGAGCATAGCTAGGTTAGGCTAGGTTGGGGTAAGCAAGGCTAGAGTAGAGTAGAGCTAGGTTAAGTTAGGCTAGGTTAAAGTATAGTAGAGCAGAGTAGAGTAGAGTAGTGTAGAGTAGAGTAGAGTAGAGAAGAGTATAGCAGAGTTGGGTATAATAGTGTAGAGTAGAGAAGTGTAGAGTAGAGCAGAGTAAAGCTGATTAGGGCTTGGTTTGGCTGTTCTAGTTTAGGTTAAGCTAAGCTAGAATAGTGTAGATTACACCTAAGTTGGGCTTAGCTAGCTTAGGCTTGGTTAGAGTAGAGTAGAGTGGGGTAAAGTAGAGCAGAGAAGTGTAGAATTTAGTACCATAGAGTAGAGTAGAGCAGAGCTAGGTTAGGCTTTGCTAGTCTAGGGTACGTTAGGCTAGGCTACAGTAGAGCAGAGCAGAGTAGAGTAGAGTAGAGTAGAGTAGAATAAGGTAGAGTAGATTTAAAGAGAGTAGAGCAAGGTTAAGCAAGGCTTGGCTATGCTAGGCTAAGTTAGGCTAGAGTAGAGTAGAGTAGAGTAGAGCAAAGTTAGGCAAAACTAAGATAGAGTACAATAGAGTATAGTGGAGTAGAGTGGAGTATAGTAGAGTGGAGAAGAGTAGAGCAGAGAAGAGTAGAGCAGAGCAAAGTATAGTAGGGCAAAGCATAGCAAAGCTAGGTGAAGCTAGACTAAGCTAGGTTGGAGTACTTTTTTTTAGAGCAAGGTTGGGCTTGGCTAAGCTAGGCTTGGTTAGAATAGAGAACAGTAGAGTAGAGTATAGTAGAGTAGAGAATAGATAGGTTAGGCTATACTTGGCTAGGCTTGGCTAAGCTAGGTTAGGCTAGGCTAGAGTAGAGTAGTGTAAAGTATAGTAGAGCTAGGTTACGTAAGGCTAGGCAAGGCTAGCCTTGGCTAGTGTACAATAGGGTATAGTAGAGTAGAGTTGGGTAGAGTAGAGTAGAGCATAACAAAGTAGAGTAGAGAAGAGCAAAGTAGAGCAAAATAGAGCAGAGCAAACTTATGTTAGGCTGGCTAGGTGAGGCTAGGCTACGTTAGGCTAAGCAAGACTAGAGTAGAGTAGAGTAGAGTAGAGTAGAGTAGAGCTAGGTTAGGCTAGGCTAAACTAGGCTAGGTTAGAATAGAGTAAGGTTAGGGTAGGCTAGCTAGTCTAGGTTACGGTAGGCTAGGCATTGCTAAGCTAAGGTAGAGTAGACTAGAGTAGAGCTTGATTATGCTAGGCTAGGCAAGAATAAAGTAGTGTAGAGCAGAGCAGAGCTAAGCAAAGTAGAGTAGAGTAAAGAAGAGCAGAACAAAGCAACAAAGAGTAGAGTAGAGTAGAGTAGAGAAGTGCATAGCAGAATTGAGTATAGTAGAGTATAGTAGAGACAGAGCAGATTTGAGTAGAGTAATGTTAGGCTAAGCAAGGCAAGGTTAGGCTAGGTTAGAGTATAGTATAGTAGAGTGGAGTAGAGTAGAGCTAGGTTACGTTAGGCTAAGCAAGGTAAGGCTAAGCTAGGTAAGGCTAGGCTAGAGTGGAGTAGAGTAGAGTAAAGTGGAGTAGAGAAAGAGTAGAATAGAGCAAATTTAGGTTAGGCTAGGCTAGAGTAGAGTAGGGTAGAGAAGAGTAGAGTGGATTAGAGCAAAGTAGAGCAAAAGAGAGTAGAGTAGAGCAAGGCAGAGCAGCATAGAGTAGAGTAAAGTAGAGTAGGGTAGAGCTAGGTTAGGCTAGGTTTTGCTAGCCTAGGCTAGGGTAGAGTTGAGTGGAGTAGAGAATAATAGAGCTAGGTTAGGCTAGGCAAGTTTTGATTAGAGTATAATAGAGTAGAGTAGAGTGGAGTATAATAGAGGAAAGCAAGGTAGAGCTAGGTCAGGCTACGTTAGGACAGGGTAGGCTAGGCTAAGTTAAGCTAAGCTAGAGTAGAGTACACTAGAGGAGAGTAGAGAAACATAGAGTAAAGTAGAGTAAGGTAAAGCTAGGTTAGGCTTGGCTAGGCTCAAGTAGTGTAGAGTAGAGTAGAGTAGATTATAGCAGAGTAGAGGATAGCAGAGTAGAGTAAAGCAAAGTTGAGTAGAGTAGAGCATTGCAGAGTAGAGCAGAGTAGAGCTAGCTTAGGCAAGACTAGCTTAGGCTAGGCTAAACTAGGGTAGAGTAGAAAATGGCTAGGCCAGATTAGGCTAGGTTAGGTTAGGTTAGTGAAGAGTAGAGTATAGTAGAGCTAGATTAGGCTAGACTAGGCTATGTTTGGCTAAGCTATGCTAGGCTAGGCTGGGCTAGGCTAGGCTAGAGTAGATTAGAATAAAGTAGAGTAAACTAGAGTGGACTTTAACTAGGTTAGGCTAGGCTACAGTGCAATAGAGTAGAGTATAATAGAGCAAAGGAGAGTAAAATAGAGTGGAGCAGTATATAGTAGAATAGAGCAAAGCATAGTAGTGTAGAGAAACAAAGTAGAGTAGAGTAGAGCAGAGCTTGGTTAAGCTTGGCTAGGTTAAACTAGGCTTGGCTAGGCTAAGCTAAAGTAGAGTAGATTGGAATAGAGCTAGGTTATAATTTGCAAGGCTTGGCATGGCTAGTGTAGAGTAGAGCAAAGTAGAGTAGGATAGAGCTGAGTAGATTAGAGTAGAGTAAAATAGAATAGAGTAGATTATAGTAGAGTGAAGCTATATTATACTAGGCTAGGCTAAGCTAAGCTAGGCTAAAATAGGCTAGACAAGGTAAGGGTAGAGTAGAGAAGAGTAGAGTAATGTAGAGTAGGTGGAGTAGGGTAGTGCTCTGTTAGGCAAGGTTAGGTGAGGCCTGGCTAGAGTGGAGTAGAGTAAAGCAGAGCAGAGTAGAGAGGTTCAGAGTAAAGTAGAGTAGAGAAGAGTAGAGCAGAGTAGAGTAGCACAGAGCATAACAGTATAGACCAAAATAGAGCAGAGCAGAGTAGAACAGTACTGAGCAATGCAGAGTAGAGCTTTTTTAGGCAAAGCTAGGCTAGGCTAGGCTCAGATAGGTTAGATTTGAGTAGAATAGAATAGAGTTGGGTAGAGTAGAGTAGAGTAGAGTAAAGAAGGGTAATGTAGAGTAGAGTAGAGTAGACTACAATATGGTATAGTTTAATAGATTATAGTAGAGTTCAGCTTGACTAGGCTAGGCTAGGTTAGCCTATGTAAGAGAAGAGAAAAGTAGAGTAGTGTAGAGTAAAGTAGAGCAAGGTTAGGATAAGCTAAGCTAGGCTAGTCTAGAGTAAAGTAGAGTAGCATAGATTAAAGCTGAGTAGAGTAGAGAAGAGTAGTGTAGAGCAAAGCAGAGCAATGTAGGGTAGTGTAGAGTAGAGTAGAGCAAAGCAGAGCTAAGTTAGGCTAGGCTAGGCTAGGCAAGGCAAGAATAGACTAGAGGAGAGTAAAGTATAGTAGAATAGAGCTAGGTTAGGCTATACAAGGCCAGGCTACCTAAAAGTATAATAGAGTTGAGTAGAGTAGAGCTAGGTTGGGCTAGGCTAGGCTGGGATAGACTAGATTAAGCTAAGCTATGCTAGAGAAGACTAGAGTAAAGTAGAGTAGAGAAGACTAGAGCACAACATTATAGAGTAGAGGAAAGCAAAGGAGAGCTGAGTAAAGCATAGTAAAGCTAGATTAGGTTAGGCTAGGCTTGGCAAGGCTATGCTAGAGCAGACAAGAGTACAATATAATAGAGTAGAGTAGTGTAGAGTAGAGTAGAGAAGAGTAGAACTATGTTAGGCAGTTAGGCTATGCTAGGTTAGAGTAAAGTAGTGTTGAGTAGAGTAGAGTAAAATAAAGTAGAGTAGAGTAGAAGAGAGGAGAGTAGAGCAGTGTAAAGTAGAGGAGAGTAGAGCAGAGTTGAGAAAAGCATAGTAGAGTAGAGAAGAGCAGAGTATAGCAGAGCAGAGCAAAGTAGAGCATAGCTAGGTTAGTCTAGGCTAGGCTAGAGTAGATAGTGTAGAGTAAAGTAGAGCAGAGTAAAGTAGAGCTAGGTTAGGTTAGGTTAAACAAGGTTAGAGTAGAGTAGAGTGGAGTAGAAGGGTAGAGAAGAGTGTAGTAGGGTTAGGTTAGGCTAGGCTAAGCTAGGCTAGGGTATGCTAGTTGAGGCTTTGCTAAGCTAGAGTATAGTACAGAATAGTAGAGTGGAGTAGAGTATAGTTGAGTTGAATAGAGTGGAGCTAGGTTAGGATAGGCTAGGCTAGAGTACAAAAGAGGAGAGCAGAGAAGAGTGGAGTAAAAGAGAGCCAAGAAGAGAAAAGCATTGAAAAGTAGAGTAGAGCTGAGCTGAGCAGAGCTGAGTAGAGCAAAGAAGAGCAAAGTTTGGCTAGGTTGGAGTAGAGCTAAGTTAGGTTAGGTTAGGCTAGGCTAGGATAGGTAAGAGTAGATTAGATTTGGGTAGAGTAGAGTAGAGTAGAGCTGGGTTAGGTTAAGCTAAGCTAGGCTAGGTTGTGCAAGGCTAGGCTTAGTTAGGCTAGAGTAAAGTGGAATAGAGTAGAGTAGAGTAGAGTAGAGTAGAGTATAGTAGAGCTAGGTTGGGATAGACACGACTTAGCTAGAGTACAATAAAGTAGAGGAATTGAGTAGAGGAGACATAGCATAGCAGAGCAGAGTAGAGTAGAGCAGAGCAAAGCTAAGTTAGGCTAGGCTTTGGTAGGCTAGGCTAGAGTAGAGTAGAGTAGAGCTATGTTTGGCTAAGATAGGCTAAGTGAGGTTAGAGTAGAGTAAAGTGGAGTAGAATAGAGTATAGTAGAGTAGAATAGACTAGAGTAGGATAGAGCTAGGTTAGGTTTGGCTAGGCTAAGCTATGATAGGCTAGGATAGTGTAGAGTGGAGTAGAGCATATTAGAGTAGAGTAGAGTACGATAGAGTAGAGTAGAGTAAATTAGTGTAGAATAGAGTAGAGTGAAGTAGAGTAGAGCTCAGCTAGGCTAGTCTATGCTAGACTAGAGTAGAGTGGAGTAGAGAAGAGCAGAAATGAGTAGTGTAGAGCAGAGTAGAGAAGAGTAGAGTAGAGCAGAGTAGAGTAGAGTAGAGCAGACTAGAGCTAGGTTAGGCTAGTTAAGGCTAGATTAGAGTAGAGTAGAGTGGAGTAGAGCATAGTATAGTATAGTATAATAAGGTAGATTAGAGTAGAGCAAGGTTTAGCTAGATAAGGCTAGGCTAAGCTAGGTTAGAGTATAGTTGGTAGAGTAGAGTAGTGTAAAGTACATTAGAATATATTAGAGTAGAGCTAGGTTAGGTTAGGCTCGATAAGGCTAAAGTGGAGTAGAGTAGAGTAAACTAGAGAAGAGCAGACTAGAGAAGAGCAAAGTAGAGTGAATTAGAGTAGAGTAGAATATAGTAGAGCTAGGTTAGACTAGGCTAGGCTAGGTTTGAGTAGGGTAAAATAGAGTAGAGTAGTGTAGAGTAGAGCAGAGTAGAATAGAGTAGAGTAGAGTTGAGTGGAGTATAGTAGAGTAGAGTAGTGCTAAGATAGGCTAAGTTAGATTATGGTAGTTTAGGTTAAGCTAGGCTAGGTTAGGCTAGGGTAGAGTAGAGTAGAGTAGAGTAAAGCTAGGTTAGTCTTGGCTAGGCTAAGGAAGGTTAGAGTAAGATATAGTATAATAAAGTAGAGTAAAATAGAGTAGAGTAGAGTAGAAGAGGAGAGAGTAGAGCAAAGTAGAGAAGAGAAAAGTAGAGTATGGTAGATTAAAGTAGAGAAAAGCATAGTAGAGAGGAGAAGAGCAGAGAAGAGTAGAGTACAATATAGTAGAGAAAGCTAAGTAAGCTTGGTTAAGTTAGAGTAGAGTGGAGAAGAGTAGAGCTAGGTTGGTTAGGCTATGTTAGGTTAGAGTAGAGTAGAGTAGACTAGAGTAAAGTAGAGTAGAGTTAGTAGAGTAGAAGAGTAGAGAAGAGTAGATAGTGTACAAATAGGTTAGGCTAGGCTAGGCTAGCATAGGTTAGCTAAGGCTAGGCTAGGCTAGAGTAGAGTATAGTATAGTAGAGTAGAATAGAATAGAGCAGAGTTAGGTTAGGATAGGTTAGGCTAGAGTACAGTAGACGAGAGCAAAGAAGAGAAGAGTAGAGTAGAGTAGAAGAGAGCCAATAAGAGCAGAGCATTACAAAGAAAAGTAGAGCTGAGCTGAGTAGAGGAAAGAAGAGCTAACTTAGGCTAAGCTAAGCCATGTTAGGCTAAAGTAGTGCTAGATTAGGTTAGGTTAAGCTAGGCTAGGTTACGTAATAGTAGAGTAGAGTTGGGCAGATTAGAGCAGAGTAGAGTAGAGCTAAGTTAGGTTAGGCTAAGCTAGGCTAGGATTGGCAACTTTAGGCTAATGTAAGCTTTGCTAAGCTAGAGTAGAGTAGAAGAGAGTAGAATAGAGTAGAGTAGAGTAGAGTACAGTTGGGCTAGGTTAGGCTTGGTAAGGTTGGGCTAAGTTAGAGAACAATAAAGTAGAGTAGAATAGAGTAAATTAGAGGAGATAGAGCAGAGCATAGTACAGAAGAGAAGAGCTAGGTTAGGAAAGGATAAGCTAGGCTAGGCTAGGCTGAGCTACAGTAGAGCCGAGTTAGGTTTGGCTAAGATAGGCTAGGCGAGGTTAGAGTAGAGTAGAGTGGAGTAGAATATATTATAGTAATGTAGAGTAGGGTAGAGTATAGCTAGGATAGGTTGGGTTAGGCTAGGCTAGGAAAGGTTATGATAAGCTAGGCTAGGCTAGTTTAAAGTAGAGTAGAGTTTACTAGAGTAGGGTAGACTAAAGTATGTTAGAGTAGAGTAGAGTAGAGTAATATAGAATAAAGTAGATTAGAGCTTGGTTATGCTATTCTAGGCTTGGCTGGGCTAGAGTGGAGTAGAGTAGAGAAGTGCAGAGCAGAGTAGAGCAGAGCAGAGTAGAGAAGAGTAGAGTAGTGCATACAGTAGAGCAGAGCCGAGTAGAGCTAGGTTAGGCTAAGCTTAGCTAGGCTAGGCTAGGTTAGAGTAGAGTAGAGTAGTGTATAGTATAGTATATTATAATATAGTATAATAAGTTTGATTAGAGTAGAATAGAGCAAGGTTAGCTAGGCAAGGCTAGGTTTGGGCTAGACTAGAGTAGAGTTGAGTGTAGTAGAGTTGTGTAAAGTACATTAGAATAGAGTTGAGTAGAGTAAGGTTAGGTTAGGCTAAGCCAAGCAAGGCAAAATTAGAGTAGAGTAGAGTAGAGTAAGGCAAAGTAGTGTAGAGTAGAGCTAGGTTAGGTTGGGTTAGGCCATGATAGGTTAGGCTATGCTAGGCTAGTGTAGAGTGGAGCAGGGTATAGTAGAGTAGAGTAGAGTAAAGTATGGTAGAGTAAAGTAGAGTAGAGTGGTGTAGAAATAGAGTAAATTAGAGTAGAGCTCGATTATGCTAGGTTAGGCTTGTCTAGGCTTGGCTAGGCTAGAGTAGAGTAGAGTAGAGAAGAGCATAGCAGAATAGAGGGAGAAGAGTAGAGTAGTGCAGAGTAGAGTAGAGCAGAGCCGAGTAGAGCTAGGTTAGGCTAAGCTAAGCAAGGCTAGGCTAGGTTAGAGTAGAGTAGAGCAGAGTAGAGTAGAGTAGAGTAGAGTATAGTATAGTATAGTATAATAAGGTATATTAGAGTAGAGTAGAGCAAGGTTAGGCCAGGCAAGGCTTGGCTGGGTTAGGCTAGAGTAGAGTTGGTAGAGTAGAGTTGTGTAAAGTACATTAGAATAGAGTTGAGTAGAGCTAGGTTAGGTTAGGCTAAGCTAAGCGAGGCTAATGTAGAGTAGAGTAGAGTAGAGCAGAGTAGAGCAGAGTAGAGCAGAGTAGAGAAGAACAGAGCAGAGTAGAGCAGAGCTAGGTTAGACAAGGCTAGACACGAGTAGAGTAGAGCTAGGTTACGTTAGGCTAGGCTCGGTTAGGTTTTGGTAGGGTAAAAAAGTGTATAGTAGAGTATATTAGAGTAGATTAGAGCTATGATAGGTTATGCTAGGCTAAGTTAGATTATGGTAGTTTAGGTTAGGCTAGGCTAGAGTATAGTAGAGTATAGTAGAGTACAGCTTGGTTAGGCTAGGCTAGGCTGAGTTTGGCTAGAAGTAGATAGAGTAGAGTAGAGTAAAGAAAAGTAGAGTAGGGTAGAGCAGAGTAGAGTAGAAAGGAGTAGAGCTTAGCAAAAGAAGAGTAGAGTAGACCATAGCTTAGTAGAGCATTAAAAAGAAGAGTAGAGCAGAGTATAGTAGAGCAAAGTATAGCTAGGTTTGGTTAGGCTAGGCTAGAGAAGTGTAGAGTAGAGTAGAGCAAGGTTAGGCTAAGCTTGGTTATATTAGAGTAAAGTAGGGTAGTGTATAGTAAAGTAGAGTACAGCTAGGTTAGGCTTGGTTATGCTAGGTTAGGTTAGGCTAGGCTCAGCTAAGCTAGTATGGAGTAGAGTAGATTAGGGTAGAGTAGAGTAAAGTATTGTAAAGTAGAGCTTTGTTATGCTCAGCTAAGCTAGACTAGGCTTGAGTAGAGAAGAGTAGAGTTAAGCAGTGCATATTATGGTAAAGAAGAGTAAAGTAGAGAATAATAGAGCAAAGTAGAAAAGAGTAGAGTAGAGTAGAGCAAAGCAGAGTTGAGTTGAGCTGAGCAAAGTGAAGCAGGGTAGAGTAGAGCATAGTACAATAGAGTACAGAAGAGCAGAGTAAAATAGAGCTAGTTAGGCAAGCTAGGTTAGGCTAGGCTAGGATAAGCTAGGTTGGAGGAGAGTAGAGTAGAGCGGGGTAGGGTAGAGTAGAGTATATCAGAGTAGTGTAGAGTATAATATAATAGAGTAGAGGAGAGAAAGGTTATGTTATGCTAGGTAAGGCTAGGTTAGAGAAGAGTATAATATAGTAAAGTATAATAGAGTAGAACTAGGTTAGGCTTGGCTAACATAGGCTAGGCTAGGCTAGAGTAGAGTAGAGTGGAGTATGATAGAGTAGAGTAGAGTAGAGCTAAGTTAAGCTAGCCTAAGATAGGAAAGACAAGGCTAGAGTAGAGTAGAGTATATTAGAGAAGAGCAAAGCAGAATAGAGCAGACGAGAGTGGAGTAAAGTAGAGTAGAGTAGAGCAGAGCAAAGCTAATTAGACTAGGCTAGCTTAGGCTAGGCTAGAGTAGAGTAGAGTATAGTAGAGTAGAATAGAGTAGAGTAGAGCAAAGCAAGGTTAAGCTTGACAAGGATAGGCTATAATAAAGTTGATTTAAGGTAGTTTACGCTACGCTAGTTAGAGTAAAGTAGGGTAGTATAGAGTAGAGTAAAGTAGAGCATAATATAATAGAGTAGACTAGAGTAAAGTAGAGTTAGGTTAGGCTAGGCTAGGTGATGCTAGGCTAGGCTAAGCAATGCTAGGCTAGGCAAGGCAAGAGTAGAGTAGAGTAGAGTAGAGATTAGTTAGGCTAGGCTAGGCTAGATTATGCAAGAGCAAAGTAGAGTTGAATTGAGTAGAGTAGAATTGAGTATAGTAGAGTAGAGCTTTGTTACTCAAGGCTAGGCTAGGCAAGGTTATTCTAGTTTAAGTTAGGCTAGGCTAGACTAGGCTAAGGTAAAATAAAGTAGAGTAAAGAAGAGTAGAGTAGAGTAAGGTAGAGTGGAGCTAGGTTAGGCTCGTATAGAGTACAATTGAGTAGAGTAGTGTAGAGAAGAGTAGATCAGAGTAGAGCAGAGAAGAGCAGAGCTAGGTTCTGCTAGGCTAAGCTAGGCTCGGCTATGCTAGGCTAGGCCAAAGTGGAGTATAGTTCTAGGATAAGCAGGCTAGGCTCGACAAGGCTAGAGTAAAGTAGACTAGAGTAGTGTAGAGTAGAGTATAGTGGAGCAAGGTTAGGCCAGGCTAAGTTAGAGTAAAATAGAGTAAAGTAGAGTAGAGTAGAGTAAAGTAACATAGAGCTAGGTTAAGCAAGGCTAGGTTAGGAAAGGCTAAACTAGGGTGTAGTAGAGTAGATTTGACAAGAACAGAATAGAGTAGAGATGAGTAGAGTAGAAAAGAGTAGAGCAGAGCAGAGTAGAGTGGAGTAGACTCTAGTAGAGTAGAGTAGAGCAAAGCCAGTTAGGATAGGATCGACTAGAGTAGAGTACGACAAGGTTACACTAGGATAGGCTTGGCTAAGCTAGGTTAGAGTAGCTAGGCTAGAGTAGAATGAATAAAGTAAAGTAGTACAGAGTCGAGTAGAGTAGAGTAAAGTAGAGTAGAGCAGAGAGGAGTAGCGACTAATAGAGCAGAGTAGAGTAGAAAATAGTAGAGTAGAGTTGAGCAGAGTTGAGCTGAGTAGAGTGATTCAAGGTTAGGCTAAGCTAGGATAGGTATTGCTAAGTTAGGTTATGTTAGAGTAGAGTAAAGTAGAGTAGAGTAGAGTAGAATAAAGTAGAGTAGGGTAGAGTAAAGTAGACTAGGGTAGAGCATAGTAAAGTAGAGTAAAACCTAGTAAAGTAGAGTAGAGCACAGTAGAGAAGTGCACAGTAGAGCAGAGTAGCGTAGAGCTTGGTTAGGCTAAGCTAGGCTAACTTAGGGTAAGTTAGAGTAGAGTAGAGTAGAGTAGAGTAAAGTAGAGTGGAGTACAATATAGTAGAGTAGAGTAGAGTAGAAAAGAGTAGAGCAGAGTGGAGTAGAGTAGACTAGACTAGACTAGAGTAGAATAGAATAGAGTAGAGTAGTGTATAATAGAGTAGAGTAGAGTTGAGTTGAGTTGAGTTGAGCAGAGTAGAGTTGAGTTAAGGAGAGGAGAGTAGAGTAGAGTTGAGTTGAGTAGAGTAGAGTTGAGTTAACGAGAGCAGAGTAGAGTAGAGTGGAGTAGAGTAGAGTAGAGTAAAGTAGAGTAGAGTAAAGTAGAGTAGAGTGAAGTAGTGTAGAATAGAGTGGAGTAGAGTAGAGCAGAGTATAGTATAGTTAGGTTAGGTTTGGGTAGGCTGGGCTAGGCTAGGTTAAAGAAGGGTAGAGTTGTATATAATAGAGTAGAGGAGAGCAAAGCAGAGTAGAGTAGAGTAGAGCAGAGTAGAGTAGAGGTGAGTTGAGATGAGCAAAGCAGAGTAGAGCAGAGTTAAGCGAAGCAGAGTAGGGCAGAGCAGGGTAGAGTAGAGTAGAGTAGACAAATTAGAGTAGAGCAGTGTAGAGAAGAGTAGAGCAGACATAGGTTATGTAAGGCTAAGGTAGTCGAAGCAAGGCTAAAGTAGGGTAGACTAGAGTAAGCAGAGTAGAGTAGACTAGGTTAGCTTAGGCTAGGCTAGGCTAGATTAGAGTAGAGTAGAGTAGAGTAGAGTAAAGTAGAGCATGGTTAGGCTTAGCCAGGCTGGGGTAGGTTAGGCTAGGCTAGAGTTGAATAGATTAAAGTAGAGTAGAGCAACGTTAGGCTAGGCTAGGTTAGAGTACAGTAGAGTATAATAGAGAAGAGGAGAGAAGAGCATAAGAGAGCATTACAGAGTGGATTTGAGTAGATCAGAGCTAGGTTAGGTTAGGCTAGGCTATGCTGAATGAGGCTAAGCTAGAGAAGAGTAGAGTAGAGTAGAGTAGTGTAGGGTATAATAGAGAAGAGTTAAGCAAGGTTATGCTAGCTAAGTTAGGCTAAGTTAGTGTTGATTAGAGTAGAATAGAGTAGAATAGATTAGTGTAGAGTATAATAGAGAAAAGTAGCATAGAGCTATGTTAGGCAAAGCTTGGCTAAGCTTGGCTAGGCTAGAGGATGGTAAATTAGAGTTGATTAGAGTAGAGTACAGTAGAGTAGAGTACAATAGAGTAGAGTGGAGTACAGTAAAGCTAGGTTACATTAGGATAGGCTAAACTATGTTAGAGTAGAGTAGAGAAGAGCAGTACAGAGTGAGCAGAGAAGAGCAAAGTAGAGCAAAGTAGAGTAGAGTAGAATAGAGTAAGGGTAAGAAGTGTAGAGTAGAGCATAGCAGTGCTAGGTTAGGCTAGGCTAGGCTAAGGTAGAGTAGAGTAGAGTAGAGTTGAGCAAGGTTAGGCCAGGCTAGGTTAGGTAAGGAGAGGTTAGAGTGGCTAGGCTAGAGTAGAGTGGAGTAGAGTAGAGTAGAGTAGAGTAGAGCATAGCAGAGTAGGGTAGAGTATAATAGAGCAAAGTAGAGCAGAGGAGAGTAGAAAAGAGTAGAGTATAACAGAGTAGAGAAAACTAGAGTAAAGCTAGGTTAGGGTAAGGGAGGCTAAGCTAGGCTAGGTTAGGCTAATTTAGGGTATGTTAGAGTAGAGTAGAGTAGAGTAGAATAATGTAGAGTAGAGAAGAGTAGAGTAGAGCAGACAAATACAGAGTGAAGTAGAGCAGAGTAGAGGAAAAAAGAGTAAAGCAGAGAAAAGATGAGTAGAGCAGATCAAAGTAAAGTAGAACAGAGCAATGTAGAGCAGAGCTAGGGTAGGCAAGGCTAAGCTTTGCTAAGCAAGGCTAGAGTAAAGTAGAGTAGCACTAGGTTAGGTTAGAGTAGAGTAGAGCTAGTAGGTAAGGCTAGGCAAGGCTAGAGTAGAGTTGAGTTCAGTAGAGTGGAGTAGAGTAGATTAGAGAAGAGTAGAGCAAAGCAAAGAAGAGTAGAGCAGAGTAGAGTTGAGTACAGTAGAGTAGAGTAGAGAAAAGCAGAGCAGAGAAAAGTAGAGCAAAGTAGAGTCAAGCAAAATAGAGAAGACCAAAGTAGCATAGAGAAAAGCTAAGTTAGGCTAGAGTGGAGTAGAATGGAATTCAGTAGAGTAGAATAGAGCAAACCTAATTTAGGCTTGAGCACAATAGAGTAGAGTAAAGTAGAGTAGAGTCAACTAGAGTAGAGTAGAGTAGAGTAGAGTAGAGTAGAGTAGAGTAGAGTAGAGCAGAGCAAAGTAGAAAAAAGATGAGTAGAGTAGAGCAAAGTATAGTAGAGCAAAGTAGAGCAGAGTAGAGCTAGTTAAGCTAGGCTATGATAAAGTAGAGTAGAATAGTGTTTGGTAGAATAATATAAAGTAGAGCTAGGTCAGGTTAGGTTAGGCTAGGAAAAGTTAGAGTAGCATAAAGTAGAGCAAAGCAGAGCAGAGTAAAATAGAGTAAAGAAAATTAGAGTAGAGTAGAGTAGAGTAAAGCAGAGTAGAGTACAGTAGAGCAGAGTAGAGTTGAGCAGAGCTAGGTTAGGCTTTGCTAGCCTAGGCTTGGTTAGAGTATAGTAGAGTAGAGTATAGCAAAGCAGAGCAAAGTAGAGTATACTAGAGCAAAAAAAATAAGAGTAAAGCTCAGAAGAGTATAGCATAGTTAGGCTAGGCTGGGCTTGGCTAGGCTCGGTTAGGCTAGTGTAGTGGAGAGGAGAGTAGAGTTGAGTAGAATAGTGTAGAGAAGAGCTACGATAGGTTAGGCTAGCCTAGGTTAGAGTAGAGTAGAGTAGAGTAGAGAAAAACAGAGTAGAGTAGTGTAAAATAGAGTAGAGTAGAGCTAGGTTATGTTGCACTAAGCTTGCCTAGGCTTAGCAAGGCTAGGTTCGGGTAGGCTAGACTAGAGTAGAGTAGAGTGGAGTAGTGTAGAGCAGAGTATAGTAGAGTAGAGTAGAGTAGAGTAGAGTAGAGTATAGCAGAGCAGAGCAGAATAGAGCAGAGAAAAGCAGAGTAGAGTAGAACAAGGTTAGGCTAGGCTAGGCAATAGTACAATAGAGTAGAATAGAGTAGAATAAAGTTGAGTAGAATAGAACTAGGTTAGGCTAGGCTAGGTTAGGGTAGGCTTGGCCAGAATAGAGTAGAGTATAATAGAGTAGAGTAGAGCAAGGATAGGGTATGGTAAGCAAGAGTAAAATAGAGCAGAGTAAAGCAGAGTAGAGCTGAGCAAATCAGAGCAGAGTAGAGTAGAACAGAGTTAGGTTAGGCTAAGCTAGGCTAGCAAGACAAGGCTAGGCTCGACTAAGCAAGGCTAGGCTAGGCTAGAGTAGAGTAGAGCTAGGTTTGGCAAGGCTAGGCTAGATTAGGTTAGAGTAGAGTAGAGTAAGGTAGAGCTTAGTTAGGCTAGGCTAGGGTTGGCCAGGCAAGGCGAGGTTAGAGTAGAGTAGAGCTTGGTTAGGCTAGGTTAGGCTAGAGTAAAGCATAGTAGAGTGGAATAGAGTAGAGTATAGTATAGTAAAGTAGAGTAGAGCATAGTAGAGTAAAATAGAGTAGAGTATAGTATAGTAGAGTAGAGTAGAGTAGAGCTAAGTTAGGCTAGGCTAGGTTAGACTAGGCTAGGTTAGGCTAGAGTGGAGTAGAGTAGAGTAGACTATAGCTAGTTAGTTTAGGCTAGGCTAGGCTAAGCTAGAGTTTAGTGGAGTATAGTAGAGTAGAGCAAAGCAGAGCAAAGCAGAGCAAAGCAGAGTAGAGCAAAGAAATGTTGAAAAGAGTAGAGCAAAGTATATTATAGTGAAGCAGAGCATAGCAGAGTTAGGTTAGGCCAAGCTAGGCTAGAATAGAGTAGAGTAGAGCTTGGTTAGGCTAAGCTAGGCTAGGTTTGGTTAGAGTAGAGTAGAGTATAGTAGAGTAGAGTAGAAGAGTGGAAAATAACGTAGAGCAGAGTAGAAAAAAGTACAATAGTGTAGAGTAGAGCAGAATAGAGTAGAGAAAGGTTGAGCATAGTAGAGTAGAGGGTAGAGAAGAGTTGAGTAGAGTAAAGTAGAGCAGAGCAAGGCTAGGCTAGCCCAAGCTATGCTAGGCTAGGTTAGGCTAGGTGGGGCTAGAATAGAATAGAATCGAGTAGACTAGAGTATAGTAGAGTAGAGTACAGCTAGGTTACCCTTGGTTAAAGTAGAGTATAATAGAGAAGAGTAGAGTAAAGTAGAGTAGAGTAGAGCTAGGTTTTGTTCGGCTAGGCTCAGATAAGCTAGATTATGCTATGCGATGTTAGAGTAGAGTGTAGTAGAGTAGAGTAGAGCAGAGTAGAGCTAGGTTAGGCTAGGCTAGGCTAGAGTATAATAAAGCAGAGAGTAGAGTTGAGCAGAGTATAACAAAGAAAGCAGAGCAGAGCAATGTAGAGCAGAGTTAAGTAAAGTTAAGTTAAGCAGAGCTAGGTGAGGCTAGGGTAGGTTATGCTAGAGTAGAGTGAAGTAGAGTGGAGTAGAGCTAGGTTTGGCTAGGCTAGGCTAGGCTAAGCAAGGTTAGAGTATAGTATAGTAGAGTAGAATATACTAGAGTAGAGTAGATCAATGGAGAGCTAAGTTTGGCTAGGGTAAGCTAGGCTAAAGTAGAGTAAAGTAGAATAGAGTTGAGTAGAGCTCAGTTATGCTAAACAAGGCTAGGGTAAAAAAGGCTAGAGTAGAGTAGATTAGAGTTGAGTAGAGCAGAGTAGAGCAGAGAAGAGTAGATTAGAGAAGAGAAGAGTAAAGTAGAGCTTGGTTAGGCGAGGCTAGAACAAAGTAGAGTATTGTTTTGCTAAATTAGGACAAAGAAAGACAGAGCAGAGTAGAGCAAAGAAAAGCTGACCAAAGCAAAGCTAGGTTATGCAAAGCTAGATTAGGATAAGCTAGAGTAGAGTAGAGTAGAATAGAGTGGAGTAGAGTAGAGTAGAGTAGAGCTAGGTTCAGATAGGCTAGGGTAGGCTAAGTTAGAGTAGAGTAGAGTAGAGTAGAGCAAGGTTAGGATAGGCTAAGTATGTTAGGCTAAGCAAGGATAGGCAGTAGTATAGTTGAGTATAATAGTGTGGAGTATAATAGGGCAAAGTAGGGTAGAGTAGAGTATAGTAGAGTTAGGTTTGGTTGTGCTAAGCTAGGCTAGGCTACGATATATTAAGGTAGGCTAGGCTAGGCCAAAGTAGAGTAGAGTAGAGTAGAGTAGAGATGTAGTGTAAAGCTAAGCTAGGGAAGGCTAAGCTAGGCAAAACTAGACTAGGCTAGAGTAGAGTGGAGTAGAGCAGAAAAGAGTACAATAAAGCAAAGCATAGTAGAGTGGAGTAGAGTAGAGTAGATAAGAGTAGACTAGAGTAGAGTAGAGCAAAGCAGAGTAGAGTAGAGCTAAGTTAGGTTAGGCTAGTTTAGACTAACATAGGTTAGGTAAGGCTAGCCTAAGCAAAGTTGGAGTAGAGTAGAGTCGAGTAGAGTAGAGCAGAGTAGAGTAGATTATAGTAGAGTAGAGCTATGTTAGGTAAGGCTAAGCTAGGTTAGGCTATTCTAGGCTAGGCTAAAGTAGAGTAGAGTAGAGTAAAGTAGAATAGAGCTAAGTTAGGCTAGGCTAGAGTAAAGATTAGAGTAGAGTAGAGTAGAGTAGAGCAGAGCAAAATGGAGTGGAGTAGAGAAGACTAGAATAGAGCAAAGCATAACGAAGCAGTGTATAGCGGAGCAGAGCAAGGTTTGGTTAAGCCAATCTAGGCTTGGAGTGGTTAGGTTGGTCTAGGCAAGGTTAGGCTAGAGTAGAGTAGAGTAGAGCTTTTTTAGACTAGGTAAGGCTATGTTAATATAGAGTGGAGTAGAGTAGGGTATAGATAGTATAGTATAGTAAAGCTAGGTTAGGATAGGCTAGGCAAGGGAAGGCTTCGCTCTGATAGGCTAGAGCAGAGTAGAGTAGAGTAGAGTAGAACTAGATTAGGCTAGGTTAGGCTCGAGTAGAGTTGAGTAGAGTGGAGTAGACTAGAGTATAGTAGAGTAGAGTAGTGAAGAATAGAGTATAATAAAGTAGAGTAAAATAGAGAAGAATAGAGTAGAGTAGAATAGAGGAGAGGAGAGCAGAGCAGGATAGAGCAAAGAAAAGTAGAGTAGAGTAGAGTAGAAGAGTAGAGTGGAGCAATGCATAGTGAGGCAAAATAGAGTAGAGTAGTGCAGAGTAGAGGAGAGCAGAGAGAAGCAGAGTAGAGTAGAGCAGAGGTAGGTTAGGTTATGCTATGCCAATCAAGGGTAGGCTTCACTAAAGTTGAGTAGAGTAGAGTAGAGTAGAGAAGTGCTAGGTTAGGCTAGGTTACGTTCGGGTGGGCTAGCTAAGCTAGAGTAGAGTAGAGTATAGTATTGTACACTAAAGTAGGGTGGAGTTAGGTCAGCCTAGGCTAAGCTAATCTTGGCTAGGCTTGGCTAAGATAGGCTAGAGTAGAGTAGAGTAGAGTGGAGTAGAGTAGTGTAGAGTAGAGTAGAGCAAAGTTAGGCTAGGCTAGAATAGAGTAAAATAGAATAGATTTGAGTAGGGTAGAGTAGAGTAGAGAAGATCATAGCAAGGTAGAGCTAAGTATAGCAGAGCATAGCATAGCATATCAGAGTAGAGCAGAGCTAAGTCAGACTAAGCTAAGCAAGGTTAGAGTAAAGTAGCATAGAGCAGATTAGGCTTGGTTAGGCTAGGTTAGGTTAGGCTAAACTTGGCTAGGCTAGAGTAGTGTAGAGTAGACTAGAGCAGAGTGGAGCAGAGTAGACTGGAGTAGAAAAGGGCATAGTAGATTAGAGTTGAGCATAGTAGAGTAAAGCAGAGTAGAGCAGAGTAGAGCTGAGCAGAGAAGAGTTGAGCTAAGTCAAGCTAAGCTAGGTTAGGTTGGGCTTTGCTAGGCTATGTTAAAGTGGAGTAGAGCAAAGCTTAGTTGAGTAAAGCAAAGTAGAGTAGATTAGAGTAGAGCTAGGTTAGGCTAAGCTATACTAGGCTATGCTAGGTCAGGCAATGGTAGGATAGGCTAGGCTAGGCTAATATAGAGTAGAGAAGAGTAGAGTTAGGTTAAGTTAGGCTAAGCTAGCCTAGGCTAGAGTATAAAGTAGAGCAGAGTAGAGAAAAGTAGAGTATAGCAGAGTAAAGTGGAGAAGAGTAATGAAGAGCATAACAGAGTAGAGCATAGTAGAGAAGAGCATAGCAGAGCAAAGCAAGGTTAGGCTAGCTAAGCTGAGCAAGGCTAGGCTGGAGTAGATTAGAGTATAGTAAAGTAAAGTTGAGTAAAGTAGATTAGAGCTAGGTTAGGCCTGGGTAAGCTCGGTTGAGAAAGGCTAGGCTAGAGTTGAGTAGAGTAAAGTAAAGCTAGGTTAGGCAAGGCTAGGCTAAAATAGAGTAGATTAGAGTGGAGTGGAGTAGGGTAGAGAGAATAAAGTAGAGTAGAGTAGAGGAGAGAAGAGCAGAGTAAACTAGAGTAGAGTAGAGTAAAAAAGAACAGAGTAGAGTAGAGCAAAGGAGAGAGGAGTAGAGTATAGCAGAGTAGAGCAAAGTAGAGCCATTTAGAAGAACAAAGCAGAGCAATGCAATGTAAAGAAGAGTAAAGTAGATTAGTGTAGTGCAAAGTAGATTAGAGTAGAGCTAGGTTAGGCTAGGGGAAGAGAGGTTAAATAAGCATAGAGCAGAGTAGTGTTGAGTAGAGTAGAGTAGAGTAGAATATAGCAGAGTAGAGTAGAGCAAAGCATATCAGAGTAGAGTAGAGCAGAGTAGAGAAGAGTATAGTATAGCAAAGCAGAGCATAGTATAGTAGAGCAAAGTAATGCTAGGTGATCCAATACTAGGCTTGGCTATGTCAAAGTATAGTAGAGTAGAGTATAGTAGAGCCGAGTAAAGTAGAGTAGAGTAGTGTATAGGGTAGTATAGTAGAGTGTAGTATATTAGAGTAGAGCAAGGTTAGGCTAGGTTAGGGGTAGCTAGGTTATGCTAAAGTAGAGTAGTATACAGTAGAGTTGAGTAAAGTAGAGTCGAGTAAGGTAGAGTAGAGCTAGGTTAAGTTAGGCTAGGCGAGGTTGGGCTAGGCTAAAGTAGAGTAGAATAGAGTAGAGTAGAGTAAAGCAGAGCATGGTGAAGTAGAGAAGATTAGAGCAGAGCAAAGTAGAGTAGAGCAGAGCAGAGCAAAGAAAAGTCTAGCAAAGCAAATGAGAGTAGGACAGAGCAATGTTAGGCTAGTTAAGGCTATGCAAGGTTAGGCTAGGCTAGGGTAGAGTAAAGTAGAGTAAAGTAGAGCTCGGTTAAGCTAGGCTAGGCTAGGCTAGGTTATAGTAGAGTAGAGTAGAGTAGAGTTGAGTAGCATAGAGTAGAGTAGAGTAGAGTAGAGTAGGGTAGAGTAGAGCTAGGTTAGGCAAGGCTTGATTAGGCTAGGCTAAGCTAGGGTAGGCTAGGCTAGGTAAGTGTAGAGTATAGTAGGACTAGCTTAAGCTAGGCTAAGCTAGACTACAATAGAGTAGAGTGGAATATAGTAGAGTAAAGTAGAGTAGAGCAAAGCAGAGTAGAGTAGGGTATAGTAGAGTAGAGCTTAGTTAGGCTAGGCTAGGCTAGGCTAGAGTAGAGTAGAGTAAAGTAAAGGAAAGCAGAGTAGAGCAAAGCAGAGCAAAGTAGAGGAGAGTAGAGCAAAGTAGGGTAGAGCAGTGTAGAGTAGAGCTAGGTTAGGCTAGGTAAGAATAATGTAGAATAGAGCTAAATTAGGCAAGGTTAGGCTAGGCCAAGTTAGAGTAGAGTTAAGTAGAATATAACAGATTAGAGTAAAGTAGAGTAGACTAAAGTAAAGTAAAGTTAGGTTAGGCTATGCCAGGCTAGAGTAGGCTAGGCTAGGCAAGGCATGGCTAGAGTATTGTAGAGTAGAATAAAGTAGAGTAGAGTAGAGCTAGGTAAGGCTAGGCTAGGCTAGGCTAGGTTAAACTAGGCTAGAGTAGAGTAGAGTAAAGTAGAGTAGACTAGAGTATCGTAGAGCTAAGCAAAGCAAAGCAAAGCTCAGCATAGTAGAGTAGAGCAGAGTAGAGCTAAACAAAGCAAAGTAGGGCAAAGTTAAGTAAAGTAGAGCAAAATAAAGTAGAGTAGAGCATGACAGAGCATAGCAGAATAAAGTAGAGCAGAGTAGAGTAGAGCTTGGTTAAGCTAGCTAAGGCTAGGTTAGGTTGGAGTATAGTAGAGTAGAGTACAGGAAGGATAGGCTAAGCTAAGAAAGAATAAGCTGGGCTAGGCTAGGCTTGAGTAGAATATAGAAGAGTAGAGTAGAGCAGGATAGAGAAGAGTAGAGCTAGGTTAGGCTAGGCTAAGATAGAGTACAATAGAGCAGTTTAGAGTAGAATAGAGTACAATAAAGTAGAGTAGTGTAGAGAAGAATAGAGTGGAGTAGAGTAGAGCCAAGTAGAGCTTGGTTAGGCTAGGTTATGCTAGGCTAGGTTAGGCAAAGTAGAGTAGAGTTAATTAGATCTGTGTTATGCGAGGCTGTGCTAGGCAAAGTTAGAGTAGAGTAGAGTAGACTATATTGGAGTAGAGTAGAGTAGAGTATAGTAGAGTAGAGCTAAGTTAGGCTAGACTAAGCTAGGGTAGGCTAGGTTAGGCTTGGCTAGGCTTGAGTAGAGTATAGTAGAGCAGGGTAGAGTAGAATAGATTAGCATTGAGTAGAGTAGTGCCACGTTAGACTAGGCTCAGCAAGCTTACGCTAAACTAGGCTAGTGTTAAGCAGAGTACTATAGAATAGAGTAAAGTAGAGTAGAGTAGAGTAGAGTATAGCAGAGAAGAGTAGAGCAAAGCAGAGCATAGTAAAGTAGAGCAAAGAAGAGTAGAATATAGTCTAGCATAACAAAGTATAATAGAGTTGAGCTTACCTAAGCAGAGTAGAGGTGAGTTGAGCTAGGTAAAGTAGAGTAGAGTTAGGTTAGGTTAAGTTAGGCTAGGTTAGAGCAAAGTAGAGAAGAGTAGAGTAGAGTAGAGAAGAATAGAGTAGAGCATAGTAAAGTAGAGTTGAGTAGTCAGAGAATAATAGAGTAGAACAGAGTAGAGTAGGGCAAGAAATGGTACAACTGAGTAAAGAGAGCAGAGTAGAGTTAGGCAAGGCTAGGCTAGAGTAGAGTAGAGCTAGGTTAGGCTAAGTCAGAGTCAAGAAAAGTAGAGTAGGGTAGAGTACAGTACAATACAGTAGAGTAGAGTAGAGTAGAGTAGAGCTAGCTTAGGCTTGGTTAGGCTAGGCTAGGCTTGAGTAAAGTACAATAGGGTAGAGATGAGCTTGGTTAGGCTAGCTAGGCTAAGATAAGCTAGAGCAGAGTAAAGATGAGTAGAGTGGAGTAGAGTTGAGCAAAGTAGAGTAGAGCATAGAAGAGTAGAGAAGACAAAAATAGAGTAAAGTAGAGCAAAATAGAATAGAGCAGAGTAGAGTAGAGTAAAGTAGAGTAGAGTAGAATTATGTTTTGCTAGGTTAGGCTAAGTTTGAGTAGAGTAGAGTAGATTTGAGTACAGTGGAGTAGAGTAAAGTAAAGCTAGGTTTGGGTAGGCTAGGCTTGGCTAGAGTAGAGTAGAGTAAAGTAGTGTAGAGTAGAGTAGAGATAAGTTTGGTTAGGCTAGTCTAGGCTGTGCTAAACTAGGCTAAGGTAGAGTAGAGTAGAGTAGAGCAGAGTAGAGTAGAGGAGAGTATAGAAGAGTAGAGCAGAGAAGAGGAGAGAAGGGCAAAGTAAAGAAGAGAAAATTAGTACAGAATAGAGCAGATCAGTGTAGAGCAAAGCAGAGTAGAGCAGAGTAGAGTAGGCTAGGTTATGCAAGGCTTGGCTAGGCTAAGTTAAAGTAGAGTAGTGTAATGTAGAGTAGAGTAGAGTAGAGCTAGGATGGGCTAGGCTAGGCTAGGAAAGGATAAGCTAAGGAAGGCTAGGATAGCTAAAGTAAATTAGAGTAGAGTAGAGAAGAGAAGAGTATAGTAGAGTAGGGTAGAGTAAAATAGAGCTAAGTTAAGAAAGGCGAGGCGAGGATATGCAAGAGTAGAGTAGAGTATAGCAGTGTGGGGCAAAGTAGAGAATAGTAGAGTAGAGAAAAGTAGAGAAGAATATAGTAGAGCAGAGCAGAGTAGAGTATAGTAGAGCAAAGTAGAGTAGAACTAGGTTAGATTAGGCTAGGCTAGGTTAGGAGAGGCTCGAGTTGAGTAAAGTAGAGCTAGGTCAGGCTATGCTAGGAGAGACTAGGTTAGAGCAGAGTAGAGTAAAGTAAAGTACTGTCGAGTAGTGTAACGTAGAACAGAATATATTAAAGTAGACTAAAGCTGAGTAGAGCAAAGTAGAGTAGAACAAAGTAGAGCTAGACTAGGTTAGGCGAGGGTAGGCTAAGCAAGGCTAGACTACAATAGATTAGAGCTAGGTTAGGTTATGATAGGCTTGGCTAGGATAAAGTAGAGTAGAGTGGTGTAGAGTAAAGTAGAGTCGAGCTAGGTTAGGATAGCCTGGGCTAGGTTAAGTTAGGCTAAGGAGCGTTAAGCTAGGTTATGCTATAGTATATAGTAGAGTTGAGTACAGTAAATTAATGATAGGTTAGGCTTTGCTAAGCTAGAGCACAATAAAGTAGAGCATAGTAGAGCATAGAATAGTAGAGTTGAGTAGAGTAGAGAAAAGAAGAGCAAAGTAGAGTTAAGTTAGGATAGGCAAAGCAAGGCTAGGCTAGGCTCGAGTAGAGTAGAGTAGAGTATAACATGGTTAGGCAAGGCTAGGCAAAGAAATGTTAGAGTAGAGTATAGTAGAGTGAAGTAGAGTAGAGTAGAGCAAGGTTAGCCTAGGCTATACTATGGTAGGCTAAGCTAAGGTAGGCTAGGTTAGGCTCGGCAAGAGTAGAGTAGAGTATAATGGAGTAGAGCTCGATTAAGCAATGCTAGGCTACACTAGAGTAGAGTGGAGTAGAGAAGAGCTGAGTAGTGTAGAGCAGAGCATAGAAGAGTAGAGAAGAGTAGAGTAGAGTGGAGTAAAGGAGAGGAGAGCTGAGCAAAGTAGAGAAGAGCAGAGTAGAGTAGAGTAGAGTAAAGAAGAGTAAAGTAGTGTATATTAGACTAGAGTAGAGTAAGGTTAAGCTAAGCTAGGCTAAGTTAGGCTAGGCTAGGCAAGAGTAGAGTAGAGTAGAGCAGAGTAGAGTTGAGTAGAGTAGATTAGAGCATGATTAAGCAATGTTAGGTGATAATAGAGTAAAGCTGAGTAGAGTAGAGCAGAGTAGAATAGAGTAGAGAATAGTTGAGTAGAGTGGAGTAGAGTAGAGTAGAGTAGCATAGAGAGGAACAGAGTAGAGCAGAGAAGAGCAAAGCAGAGCATAACAGAGCAGAGAAGAGTAGAGAAGAGAAGAGTAAAGTAGATTAGAGCAAACATAGCAGAGTAGAGTGGACTAAAGAAAAATAGAGAAGAGCTAGGTTAGGCTAGGAGTATAGTAAAGTAGAGTAGTGTAGCTTAGAGCTAGGTTAGACTAAGCTAAGCTAGGCTATAGTACAATAGAGTAGATAGAGTAGAGAAGAGTAAAGCAAAGTAGAGTAAAGAAAAGTAAGGCAAAGAAGAACGGAGCAGAGTAGAACTGAGCAGAGTAATAAAAATTAGGTTAGGCTTGGCTGAAGTAGAGTAGAGTAGGGTAGAGATAGGTAAGCCTAGGCTAGGTTAGGTTAGAGTAGAGTAGAGCAGAGCTAGGTTAGGCTTGGCTAGGGTAAGCTAGGCTAGAGTTGAGTAGAGTAGAGCTCAGTAAAACTAGGTTAGGATAGGCTAGGCAAGAGAAGTGTAGAGTAGAGTTGAGCTAAGCATAGAAGAGTAAAGTAGAGTAGACTAGAGCATAGTAGAAAAGAGAAAAGTAGAGCAGAGTATAGTAAGGTAGAGTAGAGTAGA
Source organism: Vanilla planifolia (assembly GCA_023846275.1). Lineage (NCBI taxonomy): Eukaryota > Viridiplantae > Streptophyta > Magnoliopsida > Asparagales > Orchidaceae > Vanilla > Vanilla planifolia. Next base: position 650,781 of record JAIUJO010000103.1, read on the forward strand.
CTAGAGTAGAGTATAGCTAGTTTAAGCTTATTTTGGTTAAGCTAGGCTAGGCTAGGTTAAAGCAGAGTAGAGTAAAATATAGTATAGTATAGTATAGTAGAGTAGAGTAGAGTGGAGTAGAGTAGAGCTTGATTAAGCTAGGCTAATCGTGGCTAGGCTTGGCTAGAGTAGAGTAGTGTAGAGTAGAGTAGAGTAAAGTAGAGCAAAGCAGATAAGAATAGGTTAGAGAAGAGTAGAGTAGAAAGAGTAGAGTAGAGCTATGTTAGGCTTAGCTAGGTGTGGTTAAGCTAGGTTAGAGTAGAGTAGAGTAGAGTAGAGTAGAGAAGAGCAAAGTAGAGCAGAGCATAATGGAGCAGAGCAGAGCCGAGAAGAGTAGAGTAGAGTAGAACAGAGTAGAGCTTGGTTAGGCTAAGCTATGCTAGGCTAGGCTGGGCATGGATAGGTTAGGGTTGAGTTGAGTAGAGTAGAGTAGAAGAGAGTAGAGTAGAGTAGAGTAGAGAAGAGTAGAGTAGAGAAGAATAAAGTAGAGTAGGGTAGAGTAGAGTAGAGCTAGGTTAATCTAGGCCTGGTATGGCTAAGCCAAGCCAAGCTTTGTTTGGCTAGGCTAGAGTAGAGTGGAGTAGAGTAGAGCTAGGTTAGGTTAGGAAAGGCTAGGCTAAAGTATAGTAGAGTAAAGTAGAGTAGAGAAAAATAGAGCAAAGCAGAGTAGAGCAAAGCGTAGGAGAGCAGAGAAAAGCGAAGTGGAGTCGAGTAGAGTAGAGTAAAGTAGAGTGGAGCATAGCAAAACAGAGTAGAGTAGAGTTAAGTTAGGCTAGACTAGGCTAAGCTAGGCTAGGCTATGCTAAGGTAGGCTAGATTAGAGTATAGTAGAGTATGGTAGAGGTAGGTTCTACTAGTCTAGGCTAGGCTAGGTTGGAGTATAGTAGAGAAGTGTATAATAAATTATAGTATATTACAATAGAGTAAAGTAGAGTAGAGCTAGGTTAGGCAAGGGTAGGCTTGGCTAGGCTTGGCTATGCTAGAGTGGAGCAAAGTAGAGCAGAGTAGGGTAGAGTAAAGCTAGGTTAGGCTATGCTAGGCTAGAGTATAGTAGAGAAAAATAGAGTAGAGTAGAGTAGAGTAGAGCTAGGTTAGGCTAGGCAAGGCTAAGCTATGCTAAAGTAAAGTAGAGTAGGGTAGAGTAGAGCTCGATTACTCTAGTCTTGGCATGGCTAGGCAAGGCTAGAGTAGAGTAGAGTAGATTAGAGTAGAGCAGAGAAGAGCAAAGTAGAGAAGAATAGAGTAAAGCAAAGAAGAGCAGAGCAGAGTAGCAAAGTTGAGTAGAGTAGAGTAGAATAGAGTTAGGTTAAGCTAAGCAAGGTGAGGTTAAGCTAAGTTAGAGTAGAGTAGTGTAGAGTAGGGTAGAGTGGAGTACAGAAGAGTAGAGTAGAGTGTAGTAGAGTAGAGTAGAGTACAGTAAAGTGAGGTTAAGCTAGGCTAAGCTAAGCTAGGATAGGCTAGCTAGTGTAGCATAGAGTAGAGTAGAGTAGAGTAGAGCTAAGCAAAGTAGTGCAGAATAGAGCAATGTTTGGTTAGGCTTGGTTATGCTAGGCTAGAGTCGAGTTGAGTAGAGTAGAGTAAAGTAGAGCTAGTTTAGATTACACTAGGATAGGATAGAGTACAGTTGGGCAGAGTCGAGTAGAGTATCGTAGAGCAGAGAAGAGTAGATCTAGGTTATGCTAGCCTTGGCAAGGCTAGCTCGGTTAGGCTAGGTAAGGCTAGGCTACGCTAGGCTATGCTAGGCTAGGCGAGGCTAGGATAGGCTAGTGTAGATTAGAGTGTTGTAGAATAGACTGGAGTAGAGTAGAGCTCGATTTGGCTAGGTTAGGCTAGGGTAGGGTAGAGTAGTGTTGAGTAGAGTAGAGTCGAGGAGTAGAGCAAAGTAGAGAAGAATAAGTTAGAGCAAAGAAGAGTAGAGCTCAGCAGAGCTGAGCAGAGATGAGCAGAGCAGAGTATAGCTAAGTTAGGCTAAGTTAGGCAAGGTTAAGCTAGGTAAGAGTAGAGTAGAGTAGAGTTGAGTGGAGTAGGGTAGAACAGAGTAGAGTTAAGTAGTGTAGAGTAGAGTATTATAGAGTAGAGTAGAGAATAACTAGGTTAGGCTAGGCTAGGCTGGGCTGAGCTAGGTTAGGAAAGCTATAGTAGAGTAGAGTAGAGTAGAATAGAGTAGAGTAGAGTAGAGCTAGGTTAGGTTAGGCTAGGCTAGTTCAGGCTCTGCTAAAGTAGAGAAGTGTAGATTAGAGCAGAGTAAAGGAGAGTAGAGAAAAGTATAGTACATTAGTAGACTAGAGAAAAGCTAAGTTAGGCTAGGCTAGGTTAGTCTAGGTTAGGTTAGGCTAGAATGGAGTAGAATAGAGTAGATTAGATCAATGTTAGGTTTGGCTAGGCTAGGCTAGAGTAGAGTAAAGTAGATTGGAGTATAGTAGAGAAGAGCAGAGTATAGTAGAGTAGAGCAGAGAAGAACAAAGCAGAGTAGAGCTAAGCATAGTAGCGTGGAGTTGAGTAGAGGAGAGTAGAGCAGAGAAGAGTAGAAAATAGCTGAATAGAGAAGAGCTTGGTTAAGCTAGGCTAAGCTAAAGCTGAGAAGAGTATAGTAGAGTTGGGTAGAGCTTGGTTAGGTTAAGCTAGGCTAGATTAGAGTAGAATAGAGTAGATTAAAGTGAAGAAGAGTATAGTAGAGTAGAGTAGATTATATTAGAGTAGAGTAAAGTTGAGTGGAGTAGAGTAGAGCAAAAAATAGCAGAGTAGAAGAAAGTAGAGGACAGCAAAGTAGAGCAAAGTAGATGAGAAGATTAGAATAGAATATACCAGAATAGAGTAGAGTAGTAAGGAGTAAAGTAGAGCAAAGTAGAGTAGAGTTGAGCTATGTTAGGCTATACTAAGCTAGGTTAGGCTAGGTGAGGATAGAGTAGAGTAATGTATAGTTTAGTAGTATAGAGTAGAGTAGAGAGAGTAGAGCTAGGTTAGGCTAGGCCAGGCTAGGCTTGACTAGAGTAGGGTAGAGTAAAGTAGAGTTGAGTATAGTAGAGCGGAGTAAAGCTAGATTATTCTAGGCTAGGCTAGGTTAAGCTAAGCTAGAGTAGAGTGGAGTAGAGTATAGTAGAGTAGAGTAGAATAGAGTACAGTAGATTAGAGTAGAGTACAATAGAGTGGGGTTGAGTAGAGTAATGTAGTGGAGAAGAGGGGAGAGAAGTGTAGAGTAAAGGAGAGGAGAGGAGAGAAGAAGCGAGAAAAGATGAGTAGAGTAGAGCAAAGCATAATAGAGGAGAACGGAGTAGAATTAAGTAGAATAGAGAAAAGCATAGAGAGCAGAGCAAAGCAAAGTAGAGCAGAGCAAAGCCAAGTAGAGTAGAGTTGTGCTAGGTTAGGCTAGGCAATGCTAGGCCAACTTAGGCTAAAGTAGAGTAGAGTAGAGTATAGTATAGTCTAGTAGAGCAAGATAAGGCTAGGCTAGGTTAGAGTAGAGTAGACTAGATCTCGATTAGGTTGTGGTAAGGTTGGCTAGGCTAGGCTAAGCTAAGATAGGCATGACTAGGCTTGAGTAAAGTGGAGTAGAGTTTCAGTAGAGTAGAGTTAGGTTAGACAAGGCTATGCTAGGTTGGAGTAGAGTAGAGTGAAGTAGATTATAGTAGAATAGAGTTGAGTATATTAGAGTAGAGTAGAGTTGAGTAAAGGCAAGGTTAAAGGATTATTAAGTAGAGAAGTGTAGAGAAGAATGGAGTAGAGTAGTACTTGGCTAGGCTAGTCAAGATAAAAGTAGAGTAAAATAGAGTAGAGTAGATTAGAATAGGTTAGAATAATGTATAGTAGAGTAGTGTAGAGTAGAGTAGAGTACAATATAGTTGAGTAGAGTAGAGCAGAGTTCAGTCAAGCTAGGTTAGGCTAGGCTAGGTTATGTTTGGCTAGGTTAGGCTAGGCTAGAGTAGAGTAGAGTAGAGCTAGGTCAGGTTAGGCTAGGCTAGGCTAGAGTAGAGTAAAATAGAGTAGAGATAAGTAAAGCATAATAGAGTAGAGTAGAGTAGAGAAGAATAAAGTAGAGCTAGGTTAGGCTAGGCTAGACTATAGTAAGGTAGAGTAGGGTAAAGTAGAGTTAGGTTAGGCTAGGCAAGGTTAGAGTAGAGTAGAGTAGAGTCGAGTAGATTATAGTAGAGTATATTAGCATATAGTAGAGTATATTAGCATATAGTAGAGTATAGTAGAGTAAAGATGGGATAAGCTAGGCTAGGCTAAGCAAGAGTAGAGTAGATTAGAGTAGAGAAGAGTAGAGTATAGTAGAGTAGAGTATAGTAGAGCTGGGTTAGGTTAGGCTAGACAAGAGTAGGCTAGAGTAAGAATGGGCAAAGTATAGTAGAGTAGAGTAGAAGAATGAAAAGTTGAGCAGAGTAGAGTAGGGTAGAGAAGAGTAGAGTAGAGCAGAGTTAGGTTAGGCTAGTATAGGCTAGGTAAGGTTGGCTAGACAAGGCTGAGATAAGTTATAGTAGAGTGTAATAGAGTAAGGTAGAGTAGAGTAGAGCAAAGTTAGGCTTGGTTAGACTTGGGTAAACTAGAGTAGAGTAGAAGAGAGTGGAGTAGAGTAGCATAAAATAGAGTAAAGTGCAATAGAATAGAGCTAGGTTAGGCTAGGTAAGGCTTGGCTTGGCTTGCATTGGCTTAGCTAGGCGAGGCTATAGTAGAGTAGAGTAAAGCACAGATTGATTCAACTAGACTAGGCTATGCTACAGTAGACTAGAGTGGAGTAGAGTAGAGTAGAGTAGAGAAGATTAGAGTAGAGTAGAGAATAGTAGAGTAGAGCAGAGCAGAGTAGAGATGAGTAGAGCCAAACAAAGTAGCATAGAGTGGATTAGAGCAAAGTTAGGCTATGTTATGCAAGGTTAGACTAGGTTAGAGTAGAGTATAATGGAGTAGAGTAGAGTTAAAAAGAGTTACATTGAATAAAGTATTTTAGACCTAAGTTACGTTATGTTAGACTCTATTTAAGATTGGCTAATTTAGAGTAGAGCAAAGCAGAGTATAGCAGAGGAGTAGAGCAAAGTAGAGTAGAGTAGAGTAGAGTAGAGAAGAGTAGAGCTAGGTTAAGCTAGGCTAGGTTACCCTAAGTTAGGTTAGGCTAGGCATGAGTCGAGCGGAGTAGAATAGAGTTTAGTTGAGTAGAGCTAGGTTAGGATAGGCTAAACTAGGCTATGTTCGAGTAAAGTACATTAAAGAAGAGAAGAGCTGAGTAGAGAAGAGTAGAGTAGAGTACAACACTATAGAGTAGAGGAGAGCAAAGTAGAGTAGAGCAAAGCAGAGTAAAGTAGAATAGAGTAGAGTAGAGTAGAGTAGAGTAATGCAGAACAATGCTAGGTTAGGCTAAGTTAGGTTAAAGTAGAGTAGAGTAGAGCTTGGTCAGGCTTGGCTAGGCAAGGCTAGGTTAAACTAGGTTAGAGTAGAGTAGAGTAGAGAAGAATAGAGAAGACTAGAGTAGAGTAGAGCAGAGAAGAGTAGAATAGAGCAGAATAGAGTTGAGTTGAGTAGAGAAGAGCTAGGTTAGGCTAACCTAAGCTAGGATAGGCAAGGCTAAGCTAGGCAATGTTGGAGTAGAGTAGAGTAGAGTAAAGCAAGGTTAGGTTAAGCTAGGCTAGGTAAGGCTAGAGTACAGAGTATAACAGTGAAGAGCAGAGTAGAGTTGAGCATATAAGAGAAGAATAGAGCATAATAGAGTAGAAATTAGTAGAGCAGAGCTAGCTTAGGCTAGGCTAGGCTTAGCAAGGCTAGGTAGAGTTGAGTAGAGTAGAGTAGATTGGAGTAAAGCCTTGTTAGTCAAAGCTATGCAAGGTTAGAGTAGAGTAGAGTGAAGCTTGGTTAGGCTAAGCTAACCAAGGTTAAGCTAGGATAGGATAGGTAGAGTAAAGTAGAGTAGACTATAGTAAAGTAGAGCAGAGTAGAGTTATGTTAAGCGAGGCTAGGCGAAGCTAAGCTTGGCTAGGTTAAGCTAGCTTCGAAAGTAGAGTAGACCAAAGTAGAGTAAAGCAAAGTAGCATAGAGTAGCATAGAGCATGGTGGAGCAGAGCAGAGTATAGAAGAGCATAGGTAGGTTATGCTAAGCTAGGTTAGGCTAGGCTAGGCTAGGTTAATCTAGGAGAGAGTCGAGTAGAGTAGAATAGAGTTGAGCTAGGCTAAGTTAGGCTAGGATAGGCTAGGCTAGAGTAGAGTAGAGTAGACCCAAGTAGAGTAAAGTAGAGTAGATCAGAGTAAGATTAGGCTAGGCTAGGTTAGAGTACTATGAAGGAGAGTAGAGTAGAGTAAAGTAGAATAGACTAGAATAGAGCTTGGTTAGGCTAGATTATAGACTAGACTAGGCTAAACTATGCTAAACTAGAGTAGAGTAGAATAGGGTTGAGTAGAGCATAGTGTTACAGAGTTGAGTAGAGTAGAGTAGAGATGAGCAGGGTAGAGCAAAGTAGAGTATAGGAGTTAAGAGAAGTCTAGAGCAGAACAGAGTAGAGTAGAGCAAAGCAGGGTAGAGCAGAGTAGAGTAGAGCAGAGTTGAGTAGAGTAGAGTGAGCCTTGTTAGGCTATGCTAGGCAAGGTTAGGCTAGGTTAGGGTAGAGTAGAGTAGAGTAAGGTAGAGTAAAGTAGAGTAGACTATAGTAAAGTAGAGCAGAGCAAAGCTATGTTAAGTGAGGGTAGGCTAAGCTAAGCTAGGCTAGGTCAAGCTAACTTCGAAAGTAGAGTAGAGCAAAGCAGAGTTAAGCAAAGTAGCATAGAGTAGAGTAGAGCATAGTGGAGTAGAGCAGAGCATAAAAGAGCATAGCTAGGTTAAGCCAGGCTAGGCCAGATTAAGCTAGGAAAGAGTCGAGTAGAGTAGAAATGCGTAGAGCTAGGCTAGGTTGGGCTAGGATAGGCTAGGCTAGAGTAGAGTTGATTAGAGTTGAGTAGAGTAGACCAAAGTAGAGTAAAGTACAGTAGATCAGAGTAAGGTTAGGCTAGGCTAGGTTAGAGTAGTATAAAGGAGAGTAGAGTTTAGTAGAGTAGAATAAACTAAAATAGAGCTTGGATAAGCTAGGCTACAGACTAGGTTAGGCTAAACTATGCTAAACGAGAGTAGAGTAGAGTAGGGTTGAGTAGAGCATAGTATTATAGGGCTGAGTAGAGTAGAGTAGAGATGAGTGGGGTAGAGCAAAGCAGAGTATAGGAGTTCAGAGAAGTCTACAGCAGAATAGAGTAGAGTAGAGCAAAACAGAGCAGAGTTGAGTAAAGTAGGGTAGAGCAGAGAAGAGCAAAGCAAAGTAGAGCAGAGTAGAGCTAAGCTAGGTTAGGGTAGCCTATGCTTAGCTAAGGTAGGCTTGGCTAAGATAGAGTAGAGTAGAGTAGAGCTAAGTTATGCTAGGCTAGGCAAGGCTAGGTTAGAGTAGAGTAGAGTAGAGTAGAGTAGAGTAGAGTAGAGGAGAGTAGAGTAGAGTAAAGCTAGGTCAAGTTAAGTTAGGTTAGGATAGGTTAGGCAAGGCTAGAGTAGGGTAGAGTATAGTAGAGCAGAATTGTAAAGAGTCGAGATGAGCAAAGCAGAGTAGAGTAGAGCAGAGCAGAGGTAGTTTAGGTAATGCAAGGCTAATTTAAGCAAGGCTAGGCTATAGTAGGGTAGAGTAGAGTGGAGTGGAGTAGAGTAGAATAAAGTAGAGCTAGGTTAGGCTAGGGTAAGCTAGGCTAGGCTAGAGTAGAGAAGGGCAGAGTTTAGTAGAGTTGAGTAGAGTAGTGTAGAGTAAAGTAAAGTACCGTAGAGCATTGTTAATGTATTTTAGGCTATCCTATGCTTGGGTAGGCTAGCCTAGGCAAGGTTTGGCTAGAGTATAGCAGAGTAAAATATAATAAAGTAGAGCTAGGTTAGTTTAAGATGGGATGGAGTATGTAGAGCAGAGTATAGTAGAGTAGAGTAGAGTAGAGTAGGGCAGAGATTATTATAGTATAGTAGAGTAGAGTAGAGTAGAGTGGAGTAGAGCCAAGGTGAGCAGAGCAGAGCAGAGCAGAGAAGAGTAGAGAAGGGATAGGCTAAGCGAGGCTAGGTTAGGCAATGCTAAAGTAGTGTAGATTAGAGCTTAGATGGGCTTGGCTAGGCTAGGGTTGGTGAAAGTAGAGTACAGTGGAGTAAAGTAGAGCAGACAGTAGTAGAACAAAGTAGAGTAATATAGAGTAGAGTGGAGTAGAGTTAAACCAGATTAGGGTAAGATAGGTTATGCTTGGCTAGGATAGATTAGGCTCGGCCAAGATAGGTTAGGTTTGGCTAAGCTAGGCAAGGTTAGGCTTCAGTATTACAAATTAGAGTAGAGTAGAGCTGGGTTAGGCTAGGTTAGGCTAGAGTATAATAGAGTAGTGTAGAATAGAATAGAGTAGAGTAGAGCAGAATAGAGTAGAGCAAAGTAGAGCAAAGTAGAGTAAAACAATGCAGAGCAGATCTAGGTTAGGCTAGGCTGTGTAAGGCTAGCCTAAGCTAGGCTAAACAAGGATAGAGTAGATTAAGTAGAGCTTAGGCTAGACTAGGCAAGGTTAGAGTAGAGAAGAGCGGAGTAGAGTAGAGTAGAGTAGAGTAGAGCAGAGTAAAGTAGAGCCTACCAGAGTAGAGTAGAGTAGAGTACAATTAAGTAGAGTAGAGCTTGCTTAGGATACGCTAAGCTAGGCTAGGCTTGGCTAAGATAGGCTAGGAAGGGCTAAGCTAGAGTAGAGTAGAGTAAAGCTCAATTAGGCTAGGCTAGGTTGGGCTAGGCTTTTGTAGAGTATAGTAGAGTAGAGCAGAGCAGAGCAAAATAGAACAGAGCTGAACAAAGTAGACTAGAGTAGACCAGAGTAGAAGAGAGAAGAGAAGAGTAGAGCAGAGTAAAGAAGAGAAAAGTAGAGTATAGTATGGTAGATTAGAGTAAATCAAGGTTAGGCAAAGCTAGGTTATGCTATGCTAGGTTAGGCTAAGTTAGAGTAGAGTAGAGTATAGTAGAGTAGAGTAGATTAGAGTGGAGTAGAGTAAAGCTAGGTTAAGCAAGGCTAGGCTAGGCGAGGCTAGAGTAGAGTAGAGAAGAATAGAGTCGAGCTAGGTTAGGTTAGAGTAGGTTGGGTTAGGCTAGAGTAGGGCAGAGTAGAGTAAAGTATAGTAGAGTAGAGTAGAGTAGAGTGTAGTAGAGTAAAGCTAGGTTAGACTAGGCTAGGCTATGCTATGCTAGAGTAGAGTAGTGTAGAGTAGAGTAAGGTAGAGTAGAGAAGAGTAAAGTCGAGCTAAGCAAGGTTAAGCTAGGCTAGGCTAGACTAGGCTAGGGTAGGTTAGTGTAGAGTAAAGCAAAGCTGAGTAGAGAAGAGTAGCGTGGAGTAGATTAGAGTAGAGTAGAGCTAGTTAGGTTAGGCTAAGCTAGGTTAGGTTATGATAGGCTAGGCTGGCCTAGGCAAAAGTAGGTTAGGGTAGAGTAAACCTAGGTTAGGCTATGCTAAGCCAAACTATGCTAAAGTACATAGTATAGTACAATAGGGTAGAGCATAGTGGAGCAGAGTAGAGTGGAGTAGAGTAGAGAAGAGTAGAGAAGTGTAGAGCATAATAGATCAGAGCTAGGTTAGGCTAAGCTAAGTTAGACTGGGCTAGTGTAGGCTTGGCTAGGTAAGGATAGGCTTGAGTAAAGTATAGTAGAGTAGAGTAGTGCCTGGTTAGGTTAGGCTAAGCTAGGCTAGACTAGGATAGAATAGAGTGAAGTAAAGTAAAGTAGAGTAGAGTAGACTATAGTCAAGCAAAGCTAGGTTAGGCTATATTAAGAAAAGATAGGCTAGGCTAGAGAAGAGTAGAGTAGAGTAAGGTAGAGCTAGGTTAGGCTAGGCTAAGATAGACTAGGCTAGAGTAGAGTAGAGTAAAGTGGAGTAGAGTAGAGTAGAGTAGAATAGAATAGAGTAGAGTAGAGTAGAGTAGAGTAGAGTAGAATAGAGTAAAGCAGAGTAGAGTAGAGTAGAGTAGAGCCAAGCAAAGTAGACTAGATTAAAGGACAGAATAGTAGAGTAGAGCAGAGCAGACAGAGCAAAGCAATTCAGAGAAGAGCGTAGTATAGTTCAGTAGAGTAGAGTAAAGCTAAGTTAGGCTTTGTTAGGCTAGGTGACATTTGGCTAGATTAGAGTAGCATAGACTAGAGTAAAGCAAGGTTAGGCTAGGCTAGGTTATAGTAAAGTATAATATAGTATAATAGAGTAAAAGAGAGCATAGTAAAGTATAGTATAGTATAGTAGAGTAGAGGAGAGCATAATAAAGTATAGTATTATGAAGTAGAGTAGAGTAGAGCTAGGTTAGGCTAGTTAGAATAGAGTGGAGTAGAGCAAGGTTAAGTTAGGCTATGTAAGGCTAGGCTTTTCTAATACAGAGTAGAAGAGAGCAAAATTGAGCAGAGTAGAGTTAAGTAGAGTTGAGCAAAGTAGAGCAGAGCATAATAGAGTAGAGCAGAGAAGAGCAGAGCTAAGTTAGGCTATGTTAAGCAAGGCTATCTAGGCTAGGTTAGGCTAGGCTAGGGCCAAGTAGAGTATAATAGAGTGGAGTAGAGTAGAGCTACATTTTGTTAGGCTGGTGAGGCTATAGTAAAGTAGAGTGGTGTAGAGTAGAGTAAAGTAAAGTGGAGTAGAGTAGAGTAGAACAGAGCAGATTAAAGCAAGGTTAGGCTAGGCTAAGCTAGAGTAGGGTAAGGTAGAGTAGAGTAAAACAGAGTAGAGTAGAACTTTGTTAGGTTAGGCTAGGCTAAGCTAGGCAAGAGTAGAGTATAGTATACTAGAATAGAGCAGAGTAGAGTAGAGTACAATAGAGTAGAGTAGAGTAGAGCAAAATAGAGTAGAATGGAATAGAGTAGAGTAGAATAGTATAGATTAGGATAAGGCAATGTAAAGAAGAGTAGTGTAGAGTAATATAAAGTGGAGTAGAGCAGAGTAGAGTTGAGCTAGATTAGGCTAGGCTAAGCAAGGATAGGCTCGGTTAGGATAGAGTAGAATAGAGTAGAGTAGGGTAGAGTAGTGTTTAATAGAGTAGAGTAGATTAGAGCTAGGTTAGGGTAGGCTAGGCTAGGTTTGGCTATAGAAGAGTAGAGTAGAGTAGAGTGGAGTAGAGTAGAGGAGTAGAGTGGAGTAGAGTAGAGTAGAATATAGTAGAATAGAGGACAAGAGAGGCAAGGAGAGGAGAAGAGAGTAAAGGAGAGGAGAGGAGAGAAGAAGTTAGTAGAGTAGAGTAGAGCAAAAACAAGGGGTAGAGTAGAGCAAAGAAGAGCAGAGTGGAGTGGAGTATAGTAGAGCTGAGTAGAGTAAACGAGAGTAAAGCAGAGTAGAGAAAAGTAGAGTAAAGTAGAGTAAAGCAATGCTTGGTTAAGCAAGGCTAGGCTATGCTAGGTCAGAGTAGAGTATAGTAAATTAGAGTAGAGTAGAGCGAGGTTAGGTTGGGGCTACACTAGGCTAGGCTAGGCTAGAGTAGAGTAGAGTAGAGCATAGCTAGGTTAGGCTAAGCTAAGCAAGGAAATCTAAGCTAGGCTAGGCAAGGCCAAAGTCAAGTACAGTATAATCAAGTGGAGTAGAGTAGAGCCAGGTTTGGTTAGGCAAGGAAAGGCTAGAGTAAAGTAGAGTAGAGTAGAGTAGAGTAGAGTAAAGCAAAGTAGAATAGAGTCGAAGTAGAGCAGAGTAGAGTAGCACAGAGGAGAGTAGAGTGAGGTTAGGCTAGGCTAAGCTAGAGCAGAGTAGGGCAGTATAGAGTATAGTAGAGTAACGTAGAGTAGAGTAGAGCTTTCTTATACTAGGCTAGGCTAGGCTAGGCTAGGCAAGAGTTGAGTAGAGTGTAGTAGAATAGACTAGCATGGAGTAGAGTATAGTACAATAGAGTAAATTATAGTAGAGTAGAGTAGAGCAAAATAGAGTAGAGTAGAGCAGAATAAGGCAAAGTAAAGAAGAGCATTGTAGAGTAATGTAGAGCAGAGAAGAGTAGAGTAGAGTTAAGCTAGATTAGGCTAGGCTAAGCAAGGCTAGGCTCGGCTAGGATAGAGTAGAATAGAGTAGAGTAAGGTAGAGTAGTGTTCGGTAGAGTAGAGTAGATTAGAGCAAGGTTAGGGTAGGCTAGGCTGGGATAGGCTAGAGAAGAGTAGAGTAGAGTAGAGTGGAGTAGAGAAGAGTGGACTCGAGCAGAGTAGAATAGAGTAGAGTAGAGGAGAAGAGAGGTGAGGAGAAGAGAGTAAAGGAGAAAAGAGGAGAGAAGAAGATAGCAGAGTAGAGTAGAGTAGAGTAGAGCAAAAAAGAGTGGGATAAAGTAAAGCAAAGCTGAGCATAGTAAAGTGGAGTGGAGCAAAGTAGAGTAGAGGTGAGTAAAGCAGAGTAGAGAAATCAGAGTAAAGTAGAGCAGAGTAAAGCAGTGCTTTGTTAAGCTAGGCTTGGCTAGACTAGGTTAGAGTAAAGTAGAGTAGACCATGGGGGAGAAGAGTAGGGTAGAGTAGAGTAGAGCTAGGTTCGGTTGGGCTAATTTAGGCTACAATAGGCTAGGCTATGCTAGAGTAGAGTAGAGTAGAATAGAGTGGAGTATAGTAGAATAAAGTAGAGTAGAGTAGAGCTAAGTTAGGCTAGGTTAGATTTGTGTATAATACAGTAGAATAGAGTGGAGCATAATAGAAAAGAGCAGAGTAGAGTAGAAAAGAGCATAGTAGAGTATAGTAGAGTAGAGTTTAGTAGAGCAGAGTAGAGCAAAGCTAGGTTAGGCTATGTTAGGTTGTGCTAGGCTAGGGTAGAGCAGAGTAGAGCTAGGTTAGGCAAGGCTATGTTAGGATAAAGTTGAGAAGAATAGAGTTTAGTAGAGTAAATTGGAATAGAGGAGAGTAAAGGAAAGTAGAATAAAATAGAGTCGTGTAAAGTTAAGAAAAGGCTAAGCCAAAATATTATTAAGTTGAATAGTTTAGAGAAGAATATAGTAGAGTAGAGTATAATGGAGTAGAGTAGAGTAGTACTTGGCTAGGCTAAGCTAGAGTACACTATAGCAGATTAGTGTAGTATAGAGAAGAGTAAAGCAGAGTATAGTAAAGTATTGCATAGTAGTGTATAGTAGAGTAGAGTTTAAATTAGTAGAGTAGAGTTTAAATTAGTAGAGTAGAGTATAGTAGAGTAGAGGTAAATTAGGCTATGTTAGGCTTGGCTTGGCTAGGCAAGGCTTGCTTAGGGTAGGTTAGAGTAGAGTATAGTAGAGTAGAGTATAATAAAGTATAGTAGAGTAGAGTATAGTAAAGCTTGTTTAGGCTAGGCTAGGCACGACTAGGTTGGGCTAGGCTAGGCTAGAGTAGAGTAGAGTAGAGAATGGTAGAGTAGAGTAGAGCTAGCTTAGGATATGTTAGATAGGGCTAGGCAAGAGTAGAGTAGGGTAGAGAAGAGCAGAGCAAAGCAAAACAGAGTAGAGTAGAGTAGAGCAGAGCAGAGTAGAGCAGAGTAGAGTAGAGCAGAGTTGTAAAAAGCAAAGTAGAGGCAAACTAGGCTAGGCTAAGCTGGGATAGGCAAGGTTGGGCTAGGCTAAGCTAGGCTAAGCTAGGCTAAGATTAGGCTAGATTAGAGTATAGTAGAATAGAATAGAGTAGATTAGATTAGAGCTAAGTTTGGCTAGGATAGGCTTAGTTAGAGTATAGTAGAGTAGAGTAAAGTAGCATAGAGTAGAGTGGAAAAGAGTAGAGTAAAGATAAGCTAGGTTAGCTTCGCTTGGCTAGCACAGGCAAGGTCAGGCTATTCTAGAGTAGAGTAGACTAGAGTAGAGTAGAGTAAAGTAGAGCTCGATTTAGGTAGGCTATACTAGGCTAGAGTAGAGTTGAGTAGAGTGGAGTAGAGCAGAGATGAGTAGAGTAGAGAACAGTAGAGTATAACAAAGCATAATAGAGTAGAGTAGCATAGAGCTAAGCAGAGAAATGTTGAGTAGATCTAGGTTAAGCTAAGCTAGGCAAAGTTAGGCTAGGCTAGAGTACAGTAGAGTAGGGTAGAGTGGAGTAGAGTAGGGTAGAGTAGAGTTGAGTAGAGTAGAGTAGAGTATAGTATAATAGAGTAGAGTACAGCTAAGTTAGCTTGGCTAGGCTATGCAAGGATAAGTTAGGCTAGGCAAGAGTAAAGCAAAGTAGAGTAGAGTATAGCAAGGTTAGGATAGGTTTAACTAACATTGGCTAACGTAGAGTAGAGTAGAGCAGAGTAGAGCAGAGTAGGGCAAAGTAGATCAGAGCAAAGTAGAGTGGAGAAAAGCAAAACAGAGTAGAGGAGAGCAAAGAAGAGACTAGAAAAGTAAAGTAGAGTAGAGTAGAGAAAAGTAGAGTAGAGCAGAGCAGCTAGGTTAGGCTAGGTTAGGCTACACTAGGCTAGAGTAAACTAGGCTAGGCTAGACTAATTTAGGCTATGTAAGAGTCAAGTAGAGTAGAGTAGAGTAGAGCTAGGTTTGTTTAGGCTAGGCTTGGCTAAGCTAGGCAAGAATAGAGTAAAAGTAGAGTAGGGTAGAGTATAACAGAGTGGAGCAGAGCAAAGCAAAGTAGAGTAGTACAAAGAAGAGCAGAGTAGAGCAGAGCAAAGAAGAGCAGAGTAAAGCAGAATAGAGAAGAGTAGTGTAGAGAAGAGGAGAGTAAGGCTAGGTTCAGCTAGGCTAGCCTAAAGTAGAGTAAAGTAGAGTAGAATAGAGTAAAGTAGAGCTCTGATAGGCTAGGCTAGCTAAGGCTAAGCTAAACTAGGCTAGAGTGGAGTAGAGTCCAGTAGAGTTGAGTAGAGTAAAGCAGAGTAGAGCAGAGCAAAGACAAGTAGACTAGAGCAGAGCAGAGAAGAGCAGAGTATAGTAGAGCTAAGTTTGGCTATGCTAGGTTAGACAAGGCTACACTAGAGTAAAGTTGAATAAAGCTAAGTTAGGCTATGATAAGCTAAGCAAGGTTAGAGTAAAGTAGAATAGAGCTGAGCTAAGTTAGGTAAGGCTAGGCTAAGCTAGAGTCAAGTAGAAGAGCAAAGTAGTATAGATTAGAATAGATTAGAGCTAGGTAAGGTTTGGTTAGCGTAGGCTAGGCTATGCTATGTTAGAGTAGAGTGGAGTAGAATAGAGTAGAGTAGAGCAGAGTAGAGCAAAGCAAAGTACTATAAAGCAGAGCAGAGTAGAGAATGATAGAGTATAGTAGAGTAATGTGGAGTAGAGTAGGGCAGACTAGTGTAAAAGAGAGCTAAACAGAATAGAAAAGTAGAGCCGAGTATTGTAGAGATGAGTATAGTACAGTAGAGTTGAGCTAGGTTATGCTAGGCTAGGCAAGGCTAGGTTAGAGTAGACAAGAGTTGTGTAGAGTAGAGTAGAGTATTGCTAGTTAGGTTGGGCTAGGCTAGGTAAGAGTAGAGTATAGTAGATTAGAGTAGAGTATGGTAAAGTAGAGTGAAGCAAAATAGGTTAGGCTAGGCTAAGGTAGGGGAGGCTAGGCTGGCTAGGCTCGACTAGAGAAGAGATGTGCAGAGTTAAGAAGTAGAGAGTAGAGGAGAGCAGAGCAGAGTAGAGCAAAATAGAGTAGACTAGAGTAGACCAGAGCAAAGAAGAGTAGAGAGGAGAGGAGAACAGAGCAAAGTAGAGTAGATCATATTATGGAAGAGTAGTGTAAAGAGAGTAGAGTAGAGAAAATTGTAGTAGAGAAGAGTAGAGACGAGTAGAGTAGAGCTAGGTTAGGCTAGGATATGTTAGGCTTTGTTAAGCTACGATTAAGAAAAGTAAAGTAGTGTAGAGCAGAGTAGTTTAGAGTAGAGTAAGGTAGAGCTAGGTTAGGGTAGGCTAGGCTAGGCTAGGTTAGACTTGAGTAGATTAGAGTAGAGTAGAGTAGGACGGAGTAAAGTTGAGCAAGGTTAGGCATGGTAAGGCTAAGCTAGGCTAAATTAGAGTTTGCTAGAGTAGAGTAGAGTAGTGTAGAATAGAGGAGAGTAGAGTAGAGCATTATAGAGTAGAGTAGAGTAGAGCCAGGTTAAGCTAAGCTAGGCTAAGTTAAAGAAGAATAGAGCAGTGTAAACTAGAGTAGAGTAGAGATGAGTCAAATAGAGCAGGGCATAGTAGAGCAGAGAAGAGCATTACAGAGCTGATTAGAGTAGAGCTAATTTAGGCTTGGCTAGGCTAAGCTTGGTTAGAACAGAGTAGAGTAGAATAGAGCAAACCAAAGTAGAGCAGAGCAGAGTAGAACCAAGTAAAGCATAGTAAAGAAGAATAGAAACAAGCAGAGTAGAACATAAAAGAGAGGAGTTGACCAAGCAGAGCAAAGTACAACTTGGTTAGGCTAAGCTAGGCTAGGCTATGCTTAGTTAGGCTAGAGCATAGTTGAGTAAAGTAGACTTAGTTTTGGCTAGGCTAAGCTAGGCATGGTTTGAGTAGAGTAGAGTAGAGTAGAGTGGAGTAGAATAGAGTAGAATAGAGTAGAATAGAGTATAATAGAGTAGAGTAGAATAGAGTAGAGTAGAACAAAGCACAATAGTGTATAGTAGAGTAGAGTAGAGAAGAGAAGAGTAGAGTAGAGCAGAGCATAGTAGAGCAAAGTAAAGCTAGGTTTAGGTTGAGCTAGGCTAGGCTAGGTTAAAGTAGTGTAGAGTAGAGTATAATGGTGGAGTAGAGTAGAGTAGAGCTAGGTTAGGCTAGGCTGGACAAGGGTAGCAAAGAATAGAGTAGAGTAGATTGCAGTAGAATATAGTAGAGTATTGTAGAGTATTGTGAGGTAGAGTATAGCAGAGCTAGGTTAGGTTAGGCTAGGCTAGAGTATAGTAAAGTTGAGTTGATTTGAGTAGAGTAGAGCAAAGTAGATTAGAGCAAAGTAAAGTAGAGTAGAGCAGAGTAGAGTAAAGAAGAGTAAAGCTTGGTTAGGTTAGGCTAGACAAGATTAGAGTAGAGCAGAGCATAGTATAGTAGAGCAGAGTTGAGCAAAGCAGAGCAGAGCAGAGTAGTTCAAAGAAAAGTAGAGTACAACAGAGTAGAGCTAGGCTAGGCTAGACTATAATAGAGTAGAGTAATACTAGGTTAGGTTTCGCTTGGCTATGCTAAATAAGAATAAAGTATAGTAGAATAGCATAGATTAGAGTAGAGAATTATAGAGTAGAGTAAAGCAGACTTGATCTAGGTTAGGTGAGGCTATGATAGGCTAGAGTAGGCTAGGCTTTGCTTGAGTAGAGTGAAATATAATAGAGTAGAGTAGAGCTTAGTTTCACTAGGCTAGACTAAGCTAGAGTAGAGTAAAGCTGAGCAAAGAAGAGAATAGTAGAGTAGAGTTGAGCAGAGTAGAGTTGAGTAGAGTAGAGCTAATAAGAAATGAGTAGAGTCTAACAGAGCAGAGAAAAGTAGAGTAGAGCTCGATTAAGCTAAGCTAGACTATGTTAGGCCACATTAGAGTAGAGTAGAGTAGAGAGGAGTAGAGTTGAGTAGAGCTAGGTTGAGCTAGGCTAGGCTTGGCTAGGTTAGGCTAGGCAAGAGTAGAGTAGAGCAAAGTAGTGTAGAGTACAGCAAAGTAGAGTAGAGTAGAGCAAAGTTAGGTTAGATAAGGCAAGGTTAGCTTAGGCTAGGCTAGTTTAGGCTAGGTTAGAGTTTAGTAAAGTAGAGTAGGGAAGAGTAGAGTAGAGCTAGGGGAGGTTAGGCTTGGCTAGAGTATAACAGAGAAGAGTAGAGCAGAGTAGAGTAGAGCATAGTAGAGTAGAGCAAAGCATAGTAGAGCAGAGTAGAGCAGAGCTAGGTTAGGTGAGGCTAGGTAAAAGCATAATAGAGTAGAGTAAAGTAGAGTAGAGTAGCGTAGAGCTTTGTTAGCTAGCTTAGGCTAGGCTAGGTAAACTGGTTTAGAGTTGAGTAGAATAGAAAAGAGTCAAGTAAGGTAGAGCAGAGTAGAACAGAGTAGAGTTGTGTAGAAATGTGTAGAGAAGAGCATAGTAGAGTAGAGTAGAGCATAGTAAAAGAGAAAAGAGAAGAGCGAAAACGAGCAGAGAAGAGTAGAGTAGAGTGGAGCTAGGTTTGGCTAGGCTAGGCTCGAGTAGAGTAGAGCAGAGTATAGCTAGGATAGGTCAGGCTAGGTTAGAGTAGAATAAAGTAGAGTAGAGTATAGTAGAATAGATTTGAGTAGAGTAGCATTGAGTGGAGTAGAATAGAGTAGAGTAATGTATAGTATAGTAGAGTATAATAGAGTACAGTAGAGTAGAGTTAAGTTATGCTAGACAAGGCTAGGTTAGGATTTATTAGGCTAAGCTATGCTAGAATAGAGTAAAGTAGAGTGGAGTAGAGTAGAGAAGAGTGGTTTTAAGTAGAGCTTAGTTAGGCTAGGTTAGTCTATGCTAGGCTAAGCGAGAGTAAAGTAGAGTAGGGCAGAATAGTGTGGAGGAGAACAGAGCATAAAAGATTAGAGCAAAGTAGAGTAGAAAAGAACAGAGTAGTGGAGAGCAGAGCAAAGTAAATTAGAGTAGAGTAGAGCATAGTGGAACTAGGTTTGGCTAGCTATGCCAGGCTAGGCTAGGTTAGGCTAGGTTAGAGTAGAGTAGAGTAGAATGGAGTAGAGTACATTAGAACAGAGCAAAGTAGAGTAGACTAATGCTAGGTAAAGCTAGGCTTGGCTAGGCTAGGCAGAGTTAAGCAAGGCTAGAGTAGAGTAGAGTAGAGTAGAGCTTGGTTAGGTAAGGCTAGGAAAAGTGGAGCAAAGTATAGTAAAGTAGAGTAGAGTAGAGCAAAATAGAGCAAAGAAGAGTGGAGCAGAGCAGATTGGAGAAGAGTGGAGTAGAGCAGATTGGAGTAGTGACGAGCAGAGAAGAGCATAGTAGAGTAGTTTAGAGTAGAGCTAGGTTTGGCTAGGCTAGCATAGAGTTGAGTAGGAGTAGGTTAAGCTAGGCTAGGCTAGGGTAGGTTAGAGTAGAGAAGAGTAGAGTAGAGTAGAGTAGAGTAGAAGAGAGTAGAGGTAACCATAGCAAAGTAGAGCAAAGTATAGTAGAGTAGTGTAGAGAAAAGTATAGCAAAGTAGAGCAAAAATGAGTAGAGAAAAATAGAGTAGAGCATAGCATTGTAGAGTAGAGCAAAGTAGAGTTAGGTTAGGCAAGGTTAGGCTAGGTGAGGCTATGCTAGGCTTGGTTAGGGTAGGTTAGGCTAGAGTATAGTAGAGTAGAGTAGAGTGGAATAGACTAAAGCAGAGTAGAGTAGAGTAAAGCTTGATTAGGCTAAGATTGGCTAGGTTATAGTAGAGTGGAGTAGAGCAAAGTTTGGCTAGGCTAGGGCAAGCAAGGCTTGGTTAGAGTAGATAAGAGTAGTGTGAAGATAGGCTAGGCTAGACTACAGTACAATAGAGAAGAGTGGAGCAGGTTAGAGCATAGTAGAGCAAAGTAGTGTAGAGTAGAGCTAAGCAGAGTTATGCTAGGCCATGTTAGGTGAGGCTATGCAAGGTTAGGCTAGGCTAAGGTAGAGTAGAGTAGAGTAAAGCTAGCTTAGGTAAGGCTAGGCTAGGCTATGTTAGAGTAGAGTAGAGAAGAGGGGAGTACAATAGAGGAGAGCATAGTGGAGTAGAGCAGTGCAGAGTAGAACTAGCTTATGCTAGGCTACACTAAGTTAGGCTATAATAGAGAAGAGTAAAGTAGAGTAGAGTAGAGTAGAGCTAGGTTAGGAAAAGCTATGTTAGCTTAGAGTAGAGTAGAGTATATTAAAGTAGAAAGAGTAGAGTAGAGTAGAGTAGAATAAAGTGAATAGAGTATAGTAAAGTAAAGGCTAAGCTAAGGTATTGCTAAGTAAAGTAGCGTAAAGATGAATAGAGTAGAGTATAGCATAGTAGAGTAAAGTAGTACTTGGCTTGGTTAAGATTGAGAAAAGTGGAGCAAAGTTGTGTAGAGTATATTAGAGTATAGTAAATAGAGTAGAATAGAGTAGAGTAGAGTAGAGAAGAATAGAGTATAATATATTAGAGTAGAGTAGTTTAGAGCTACATTAGACTTGGCTAGGCAAGGCTAGGTTAGGCTAGGCTAGAGTAGAGTAGAGTAGAGCAGAGCTAGGTTAGGTTATGCTAGGCTAGGATAGAGTTAAGTAGAATAGAGCAAAGCAGAGTAGAGTAGAGTAGAGCATAGTAAAGTAGTGGTAGGTTAAGCTAGGCTAAGTCAGGCTAAGCAAGGCTAAGTGGAGTAGAGTAGAGTAGAGCTAGGTTAGGTTAGGCTAAGTTAAGCTAAGTTAGAGTAGAGTAGAGTAGAGTTGAGTTGAGTTGAGGTTGGTTAGGCTAGTTGGCTAGGTTAGGTTAGGCTAGGCTAGGCTAGAGTAGAACAGAGTAGTGTTGAGTAGAGTAGAAAAGAGTAAAGTAGAGTAGAGTAGAGTAGAGCTAGTTTAGGTTTGTCTAGATAAGGCTAGGCTCGAGTAGAGTAGAGTAGAGTAGAGTAGAGAAGAGTAGAGCAAAGAAGGAAAGAGCTTAGCAGAGCAAAGTAGAGCAGAGGAGAGCAGAGTAGTGAAGAGCAAAGTAGAGCATAGCTAGCTTAGGCAAGGTTGGGATATGCAAGGTTTAGTTAGGCTAGGCTAGGCTTAAGTAGAGAAGAGGAGAGTAAAGCTAGGTTAGGCTAGGCTAAGCTAAGTCGTAGTATGGTAGAATTGAATAGAGTAAAGTAGAGTAGAGTAGAGTAAAGCTAGGTTAGGCTAGGCTAGGCTAGGTTAGAGTAGAGTAGTGTAATGTAGAATATGGTAGAGTGGAGTGGAGTAGAGAAGAGTTAGGTTTGGTTTGGCTAGGCAAGGGTTGACTAGCCTAGGCTAGGCAAGGCTAGGCAAGAGTAGGTTAGAGTAGACTAGAGTTGAGTAGAGTAAAGCTTAGTTTAGCTAGGCTAGGCTAGAGTAGAGTAAAGTAGAGTAAAGCAGAGCAGAACAAAGAAGTGTAAAGCAAAGGAAAGAATAGTAGTGAAGAGCTAAGTATAGTAGAGTAGAGCAGAGCAAAGCAAAGTAGAGAAGAGCTGAGTAGAGTAGGGCAAAGTAGAATAGAGCTAAATTAGCCTAAGCTAAGCTAGGTTAAGCTTTGTTACAGTAGAGTAGAGTAGAGTTGAGTTGAGTTGAGTAGAGTAGAGTAGAGTAGAGTAGAGTGGAGTAGAGTATAGTAGAGTAGAGTGGAGTAAAGAGAGCTAGGTTTTGCAAAGCTAGGCTAGGTTAAGATAAGCAAGAGTAGAGTAGACTAGATTAGAGTAGAGTAGACTAGAGTAGAGTAGAGTACAGCTAGGTTAGGTTATCCTTGGCTATGCTTGGCATGGCTAATGTAGAGTAGAGTAGAGAAGAGCAGAGCAGAGCTAGGTTGGGCTAAGCTACGTTAGGCTAGGCTAGGCTAGAGTCGAGTAAAGTATAGTAGAGTTGAGCTAAGTTAGGTTAGGCTAGACAAGAGTAGAGTAGAGCAGAGCAGAGAAGAGAAGAGTGTAGCAAAGTGGAGCAGAGAAGAATAGAGTAGAGTAAAGCAGAGTAATACAGAGATGAGTAGGGTAGAGTAGAGGAGAGCTAGCTTAGGTTAAGCATGGCTAAAGTAGAGTAGAGTAGAGTAGAGTAGAGTAAAGTAGAGTAAACTAGAGCTTGGTTTTGCTAGGCTAGGCAAAGCTAGGCTAAAAAAGGTTAGAGTTGAATAGCGTAAAGTAGAGTAGCATAGAGTAGAGTAAAGCAGAGTAGATTAGAGTGGAGCAAAGTGGTGTAGAATATAATAGACTAAAGTAGAGCTAAGTTAGGCTATACTAGGCTACACAAGGCTAGCCAAGAGTAGAGTATAGTAGAGCTAAGTTAAGTTAGCCTAAGATTGGCAAGGTTAGAGTAGAGTAGAGTAGAGTAGAGTAGAGTGGGGTTGAGTAGAGTAGAGTAGAGTAGAGTAGAGCTTGGTTAGGCTAGGCTACGAAAGAGTACAGTAGAGTAGAGTAGGGTATAGTAGAGCAGAGCAGAGCAGAGTAGAGTAGAGTAAAGCTAAGTAAAGTAGTGTAGAGAAGGGTAGAGTAGAGCAAAGTAGAGTATACAAGAGGTGAGCAGAGCATAGCAGAGTAGAATAGAAAAGAGTAAAGCAAAGCAAAGCAAAGCAGGGTTAGATTTAGCTAGACTAAGCTAGGTTAGACTAGGCTAGAGTAGAGCAGAGTAGAGGAAGGTTAGAGTTTGGCTAGGCTATGTTAGAAAAGAGTGGAGTAGAGTCGAGTAGAGCATAGAAGTGTTGAGTAGAGTAGAATAGAGTAGGGTAAAGTATAGTAGAGTAGATCTAGGTTATTCTTGACAAAGCTAGGATAAGTTAGAGTAGAATAGAGTAGAATAGAGCAAAGAAGTAAAGAGCTGAATAGAGCTAAGCAGAGTAGAGCATAGCATAGCAGAGTAGAGCCGAGTTAAGTAGAGTAAAGTAGAGCAAAGCAAAGAAAAGTAGAGCAGAGCAGAGTAGAGCAAAGTAGAGAAAAGCTAGGTTAGGCTAGGATTGGCTAAGCTTGGCTAGAGTATAGTAAAGTCAGGTAGAGACATGTTAGGCTAAGCAAGGCTAGGCTTGGTTAGAGTTGAGTAGGGTAGAGCAGAGTAGAGTAGAGTAAATTTGAGCTAAGTTAGGCTAAGCTTGGTTAGGCTAGGCTAGGTTAAAGGAAGGCAATGTTAGAGTAGAGTATGGTAGAGTAGAGTAGTGTAGAGCAGAGCAGAGGAGAGTAGAGTAGAACAGAGTAAAGTAGAAAAGAGCAGAGGAGAGCATAGTAGAGCAAAATAAAGTAGTATAGAGCTAGGTTAGGCTAAGCTTGCTAGGCTAGGCTGGGTTAAAGTAGAGTAGAATTGAATAGAGTAGAGTGAAGCATAGTAGAGTAGAAAATAATAGACTGGAGTGGAGTAAAGTAAGATTAGGGCAGGATAGTCAAGGCTAAGCTAGGCTAGGCAAGGTTAGGCTAGGCTAGAGTAGAGCAGAGTAGAGTAGACAAGAGTAGAGTAAAGTAGTATAGAGCAGAGTTGAGTAGAATAGAGCAGAGCAAGATGGAGTGGTGCAAAACAGAGCAGAGTAGAGCAGAGTAGAATAGAGCAGAGAAGAGTAAAGCTAGGTTAAGCTAGGCTATGATAGGCTCAAGTTGAGCAGAGTTCAGTAGAGTAGAGTAGAGGTAAGTTATGCTGGCTAGGCTTGGCTAAGCATGGCTAGGTTAGAGTAGAGTAGAGTAAAGTAGAGTGGAGTAGAGTGATGTAGAGTAGAATAGAGTGATGTAGAGTAGAGTAGACTATAGTAGAGTAGAGTAATGTGGGGAAGAGCTAGGTTTTAGCCAGGCTTAACAAGGCTAGGATAATGTAGCACAGACTAGATTAGAGTAAAGTATAGTAGAGTATAGTAGAGTAAAGCAAGGTTGGGCTAGGCTAAGGTAGAGTATAATAGAGTAGAGAAGAGTAGAGTAGAGTAGAACAAAGTAGAGAAGAGTAGAGTAGAGTAGAGCATAGCATAGCAGATTAGAGAAGAGTAGGGTAGAGCAACATAGAGTAGAGCTAGGTTAAGCTAGGCAAGGCTAGAGTAGAGTAGAGTAGACTAGAGTAGTGTAGAGTATTGTTTGGTTATGCTCTATGAAGCTAAGCTAAACAAATCTAGAGTAGACTAGAGTAGACTAGAGTAGAATAGAGTAGAGTAGTGTAGTGCAGAGCAAAGCGAAGCCAAGCAGAGAAGAGTAGAGTAGAGAAGAGTAGGGTAGAGTAGAGTAGAATAAAATAGAGTAGAGTAGAGTAGAGTAGAGGAGAGTAGAGCTAGGTTATGCTAGGCTAGAGTAGAGTAGAGTAGAGTGTAGTAGAGCTGAGCTAGGTTAGGTTAGGCTAAGCTAGAGTAGTAAAGTAGATTAGAGAAAGGTTGAGTACAACTTGTTTATGAAATACCAGGCTTGGTTAGGCTAGGCTAAGCTAGGCTAGTGTAGAGTAGAGTAGAATAGAGAAGAGTAGAGTAAAGTAGAGTAGAGTAGAGTATAGTAGCACAAAGTAGAATAGAGTAGAGCACAGCATAGTAGAAAAGTGTAGAGAAGAGCTGAGTAGGGCAGAGTAGAGTAGAGAATAGGAGAGTAGAGTGGGGAAAAGAAAAGAAGAGTAGAGTAAAGTAGAGCAAAGCAAAGTATAATAAAATTAGGTTAGGCTAGGGTAAGCTAAGCTAGGCTAGGCTTGAGGAGAGTAGAGTAGTGTAAAGTAGAGTAAAGTAGTGTAGAGTAAAATAGAGTAGAGTAGAGCAGAGTAGAGCATAGTAGAGTAGAGTAGAGTAGAGTAAAGAAGAGCAGAGCAGAGCAGAGCAAAGTAAAGTAGAGCAGAACGAAAGCATGGTTTGGCTAGGCTAGCCTAGAGTATAGTAAAGTGAGCAAGGTTAAAGTAGAGCAGTGTAGAGTAGAGTAAAGTAGAGTTGAGTAGAATCAAGTAGAGTAGAGTTGAGGAGAGGAGAGGAGAAGGGAGGAGAGGAGAGCAAAGAAGGGGAGAGGAGAGAAGATTAAAGTAGAGTAGAGTAGGGTAGAGTAATGTAGAGTAAAGAAGAGTAGAGTAGAGTAGAGGAGAGAAGAGTAGAGTAGAGTGTAGTAGAGCATAGAAAATCAGAGGAGAGTAGAGTAGAGTAGTGTAAAGCAAGGTAGAGTAGAGCAAAGCATAGTAGAGTAGAGCAGAGCAAGTTTAGGCTAGGCTAGGCTATAGTAGAGTATAGTAGAGTAGTGTACAGAAAGATTAGGCTAAGCCAGGCAAGGTTAGGCTAGGTTAGAGTGGCTAGGCTAAGGTAGGCTATGCTAAGCTAGAGTAAAGTAGAGTAGAGCTGAGTAGAGTAGAGTAGAGAAGAGAAGAGCCAAGAAAAGTAGAGTAGAAAAGAGCATAGTTGTGTAGAGCAGAGTAATGTAGAGTAGAGCTAGGTTAGGCTAAGCTAGACTAAGCTAGGGTAGTCTAAGTTAGGCTAGGTTAGAGTAGAGTAGACTAGGGTAGAGTAGAGCAGAGTTGAGAAGAGTAGAGAAGAGTAGAGCTAAGTTAGGCTAGGCTAAGCTAGGTTAGGCTAAGCTAGGCAAGGCTAGGTTAGAGTAGAGTTGAGCAGTGCCAAGTAGAGTAGAGTAGAGCTAGGTAAGACTAGGCTAGTTTAGGTTATGTAATGGTGGGCTAGGCTAGGCGAGGCTAGAGTAGAGTAGGGTAGAGTAGAGCTAGGTTCGTGTAAGCTAAGTTAAGTTAGGCTAAAGTAGAACAAAATAGAGCATAGCAAAGTAGAGTAGAGTACAGTACAATTGAGCAGGGTAGAGTAGAGTAGAGCATAGCTTAGTAGAGTAGAGTAAAGTAGAGTTGAGCTAGGTTAGCCTAAGTTAGGCTAAGTTTGGCTAGCCTAGGTTAGGAAAGACTAGGCTAGGCAAGGCTAGACTAGAGTAGATTAGACTAGAATAGAGTAGAGTAGACTAGACTAGACAAGAGTAGAGTAGAGTATAGTATAGTAGAATATGGTTTGGCTAAGCTAAGCTCGATTAGGGTAGGGTAGGGTAGGCTAGGCTAGAATAGAGTAGAGTAAAGAAGTAGAGTAGAGTAGTGCGAGTTTAGGTGAGGCTAGGCTAGGTAATGCTAGAGTAGAGTGGAGTCGAGCAGAGTGGAGTAGAGTAGAGTAGAGTAAAGTAGAGTAGACTAGAGTAGACTAGAGTGGAGTAGAGAAGAGGCGAGGAGAGTATAGGACAGTAGAATAATAGAGCAGAGCAATGCAGAGTAGAGCAGAGCAGAGAACACTAGTGCATAGTAGAGCTAGGTTAGGCTATGTTAGGTTAGGCTATATGAGAGTAGAGTAGAGTATAATAGAGTATAGTAGCATAGAGTAAAGTAGAGTAGAGCTAGGTTAGGCTAGGCTAGAGTATAGTAGAGTAAAGTAGAGTAGAGTAGAGTAAAGTAAGGTAGTGTAAAGCAAGGTTAGGCTAGGCTAGGCTTAGCTTTGGTAGGCTAAGCTAGGCTAGAGTAGAGTAGAGTAGAGGAGAGTAGAGTAAAGTAGATCTAGGTTAGGCTAGGCTAGGGTAGAGTACAATAGAGTTGAGTAGAGTAGAGTAGAGTAGAGTAGAGAAGAGAAGAGTAATGTAGAGTAGAGAAGAATAAAGTATAGTAGAGCAGAGCAGAGTTAGGTTAGGCAAGGCTAGGCTAGGTTAGGCTAAGTTAGAGTAGTGTATATTTGAGCTAAGTTGGCTTTGCCTAGGCAAGGTTTGGTTAAAGTAGAGTAGAGTAGAGTAATGTGAGAAGAGCAGAATAGAGTTGAGTAAGGTAAAGTAGAGTAGAGTTGAGTAGAGTAGAGAAGAGTAGAATAAAGTAAAGTAGTGTAGAGTATAGTGTAGTAGAGCTAGGTTAGGCTAAGTTAAGCTAGGCATGGCTAGGTTAGGTTTGCCTATGCTAGGCTAGGTTAGGCTAGGCTAGGCTAGGATAGAGTAGACTAGAGTATAATAGAGTACAGTAGAGCTAGGCTAGGCTAGGCTAGAGTATAATAGAGTAGAGTAGAGTAGAGGAGAGCAGAGTAGAGCATGGCAGAGTAGAGCAAACCATATCATAGCAAAGTAGACCAAAATAAAGCGAAGCATAGCAGAGCAGACCAGAGCTGAGCAAAGCTAGGTTAAGCTAGGCTAGGCAAGGCAAGGCCAGGCTAGAGTAGAGTAGAGTAGAGTATAGCTTTGTTAGGCTAGGCTAGGCTTGCCTAAGTTAAAATAATGTAGAGTAGAGTAGAGTAGAGCTAGGTTAGGTTAGGCTAGGATAGGTTAGAGTGAGTTGATTAGAGTAGAGTTGAGTAGAGTAGAGCTAGGTTAGGCTAGGCATGGGTGGGTTAGGCTAGGCTAGAGTAGAGTATAGTAGAGTAGAGTACAATAGAGTTGAATAGAGTAGAGCTAGGCTAGGCTAGGCAAGAGTATAGAAGAGGAGAATAGAGTAGAGCAAAGCAGAGCAAAGCCAAGCAGAGTAGAGCTTTGCAAAGGAGAGCTGAGCAGAGTAGAGAAGAGTTAAGTTAAGCTAGGATAGGCCAGAGTAGAGTTAGGTTAGGTTAGGTTAGGCTAGGTTAGGTTAGAGTAGAGTAGAGTAGTTAATACACTTTTATAAGCACATCGTTAAGTTTTGTTCAATTAAAAAAATAAAACATAGTTTGACCAAAATAAATACTATTTTTTTTCTTAAAAATAATGAAAAAGGGAGATTTTTTTAAGAAAGTAAATACTATTTTATTTATTTTAAAATATAAAAATTTTATGAAGTCACTAGACACAACAAATTTATTAAAGATAGAACATTTTTATAGCAATTTTAAATTATTTTTTAAAACTATTATTTATTAATACGTTTTTCATTGAAAATTATCTTTAAAAATAAACTTAATAACAATTTCTACATCACATTAGCCATAAATTTTAAAATTATTAAAAAAAAGTTTGCAAAATATTTTTATATTTTGTAAACATTAAATATTTTTTTTTATTTTTTTTAATGTTCTCTTAGTAATAAAAAATCTAATAAAAGACTAAATATTTTTCTTTTCTTTAAGAAATTGATAGGTAAAAATATTCAAAAGAAAATATTTTTTATTTCAAAAACTAAATATAAATTTTAAAGTAATTTTAATATATATTACATAAAGCTTATTATGTTTTATACAATTATCTAATAAAAGATGTTCAATGATAATTTTTTTTAAAATAATTAGTTTTATTTTAATGAATGAAATTTCAAAACTTATTTTAAAATATTTACTTAAAATATGTTTTTTGAAATTGCTAATAAAGAAGAAAAATATTTATTACAAAATTGAATCAAAACATTTTTATGACATATATTTTTGTAAAAGTATTTTAAAAAATACTATTTATTTATTAAACTCACACATTATATACAAAGTAGTATCTTAAGAGTCTTTTTGTTGATTTGTATAATATATTAATTTTTTTATAATAGTTGATAGAACTCATGATTAAAATTAAATTTTTTTAAATAAATAAACATCATGTTTTGTTTGAGATTTTTTCTAAAACGAACTTTTAAAAAAATTTTAAAAAAATTGTTATCTTTAAAAGCTATTTGTTTTGAAATTAAATCCTCTTCTAATTAAAATTCATGTCTATGGTCTAAATGATGGTAGAGCAGAGCAGAGTAGAGTAGAGAAAAGTAGAGCAGAGCAACATAAAGAAAAGTAGAGTTGAGTAGAGCAGTGCAGAGTAGAGCAAAGTAGAGCACAGTAGAGCAGAGCATTGTAGAGTAGAGTAGAGTTGAGAAAAGTAGAGCAAACCAGAGCAAGGTTAGGCTAGACTAGGCCAGGCTAAGATAGACAAGGCTAGAGTAGAATAGAGTAGAGTAGAGTATAGGAGAGTAGAGTAGAGTAGGGTGGAGTAGAGCTAAGTTAGGCTAGGCTATGTTAAAGTAGAGTAAGTAGAGTGGAATAAAGTAAAGTAGAGCAAGGTTAAGCTAGGATAAGTTAGGCAAGGCTAGGTTAGGCTAAGCTAGGCTAGAGAGTAGAGTAGAACATAGTAGAGCAAAGTAGAGTAGGACTACATTAAGCTAGGCCAAGCTAGGATAGGCTAGGCTAGAGTAGGGTAGAGTAGAGTAGTGTAGAGCAAAGTAGAGTAGAGCAGAGCAAAGTAAAGTAGGGTAGAATAGAGCTAAGTTAGGCTAAGATCGACTAAGCTAGGCTAGAGTAGAGTAGAGTATAATAGAATAGAGTATAGCAAAGTAGAGTAGAATAGAGTAGAGTAGAGTAGAGTAGAGCTAGTTTAGCAAGGCTATACTAGCTAGGTTAGGCCATGGTAAGGTAGGTTAGAGTAGATTAGAGTAAAGTAGAGTAGAATAGAGCTAGGTTATGATAGTCTTATTTAGGCTAAGCTAGAGTACATAGTAGAAGAGAGTAGAGTAGAATAAAGTAGAGTAGAGAAGAGAAGAGTAGAGTAGAGTAAAGCATCACACAACATAATAGAGTAGAGTAGAGCTAGGTTAGGCTAGGCTGGAGTAGAGTGAAGTAGAGTAAAGGAAGAGCTTGGTTAGATTAGACTTGGCAAGGTTATAATAGAGTAAAGTAGAGTAGAGTAGAGTTGAAAGCAGTAGTGTATAGTAGAGTAGAGTAGAGTAGAGTAGAGTATAGTTAGGTTAGCTAAGGTTAGGCCAGGCTAGGTTAGGCTAGGGTAGGCTAGGCTAGGCTAGAGTAGAGTGGAGTAGACTAGAGTAGAGTAGAGCTAAGTTAGGCTAGCCAAATAGAATAAAATAGATTATAGTAGAGTAGAGTAGAGTAGAGTTGAGTATAGTAGAGCAGAGTTGAGTAGAGCAGAGTAGAGTAGAGTAGAGTAGGGTAAAGGAGAGGAGATAACAGAGGGGGTTAGGAGAGGAGAGGAGAAGAGAATAGAGTAAAGCTGAGCAGAGTAGAGTAGAGCAGAAGATTAGAGTAGAGTAGTACAGAACAGCACAGAGCAGAGCCATGCAAAGGAAAACATAATAGAGTAGAGTAAAATAGTGGAGAGTAAGGTTAGGTAAGCCGAGGCTTGGCTAGAGTTGAGTAGAGTATAGTGTAGTACATTAGAGTAGAGTAAGGTTAGATTAGGCTAGGCTAGGATAGAGTAGGGTAGAGTAAAGTAGAGTAGAGTAGAATAGAGTAGAGTAGAGTAGAGTATAATAGAGGAGAGGAGAGGAGGGGATAAAAGTAGAGAGGAGAGCAGAGTAGAGTAGAGCGAGCAGAGTAGAGCAGAGAAGAGTGGAGTGGAGTAGAATAGAGCATACAAGAGTAAAGTAGAGTAGAGCAGAGCTGACCTGTGTAGAGTAGAGCAAAATAAAATAGAGATGAGTAAAGTAGAGTAGAGCGGAGTAAAATAGAGCTAGGTTAGGCTAAGCTAGTCTAGGTTATAGTAGAGCTAGGTTAGGTCAGACAAGGATAGACTAAGTTAGAGTAGAGTATAATAAAGTAGAGTGGAGTAGAGCAAACTAAAGTATAGTATTATAGAGTATAGTTGAGTGGAGTAGTGTAGAGCTAGGTTAGGCTTGGCTAGGCATGGGTAGGATAAGCTTAATAAGGCTAGAGTAGAGTAGAGTAGAGTAAAGCTCAGTTAGGCTAGGCTAGTTTAGGCTTGAGTAGAGGAGAATAGAGTAGAGCATAGTTGACTAGGATAGAGTAGAGAAGAGTAAAGTAGAGCAGAGAAGAGCAGAACATAATAGAGCAAAGCAGAGTTGAGTAGAGTAGAGCAGAGCAGTGTAGAGCTAAGTTAAGCTAAGTTAGGCCAGGTTAGGATAGCTAGGCTAGGCTTGAGTAGAGAGGAGTAGAGTAGAGTAGAGTAGAGTTGAATAGATTAGATTAGAGTATAGTAGAGTAGAGTAGAGTAGAGTATACTAGAGTATCATTTAGTGGAGTAGAGTATAGTAGAGATTCATTATGCTGGCCAAATTAGGGTAGGTAAGAGTACAATAGAGTGGAGTAGAGTAGAGTAGAGCTAGGTTAGGTTAGGCTAGGCTAAAGTAGAATGTAGTAGAGTAGAGTCTAGAAAAGCAGAGCAAAGCAAAGTAGAATAGGGCTTAGTGTATTGGAGTAGAGCAGAGTATAGTATAATAGAGTATAATAGAGTAGAGTAGAGCATAACAGAGCTTGGTTAGGCTAGGTTAGAGTAAAGTAGAGTAGAGTAGAGTAGAGTAGAATGGAGTAGAGTAGAGTAGAGTAGAATAGAGTAGAATAGAATAGAGCAGAGTAGAGCAGAGTAAAGCTAAGTTAAGCAAGGCTTAGCTAGAGTATAGAAGAGAAGAGCATAGTAGAACAAAATAGAGCAGAGTAAAGTAGAGTAGAGCAGAGCAGAGCAAGGTTAGGCTAGGCTTGCCTAGGCAAGAGTAGAGTAGAGCTAGGTTAGGCTAGGCTAAACTATTTGGAGAAGAGTAAAGTACAGTAGAGTGGAGTAGAGTAATGTTGAGTAGAGTAGAGTAGCATAAAGTGTAGTAGAGTACAATTGTGTAGAGTAGAGTAGAGTAGAGCTAGGATAGGGTAGGTTAGGCTAGAGTACATTAGAGTAGAGTAGAGCAGAGTAGAGTGGAGCATAGTATAGTAGAAAAGAGTAGAGCAAACCTTAGTAGAGTAGAGCATAGCTTGGTTACATTAGGCTAGGCTAGGCAAGGCAAAGCTAAGCTATAGTAGAGTAGAGTAAAGAAGAGTAGAGTAAAGCATAATAGAGTAGAGCTAGGTTTGGCTAGGTTATGCTAGTCTAAGTTAGAGTAGAATATATTAGAGTAAAGTAGAGTAAAATAAAGTAGATCTAGGTTAGGCAAAGCTTGCCTAGCACAAGCTTGGTTAACCTAAGCTGGGCTAGAGTAGAGAAGAGTAGAGCAGGATAGAGTATAGTAAAGTAGAGTAGAGTAGTGTAGAGAAAGTTAGGTTAGGCTAGGCTAAAGAAGGCTAGACTATATTAAGTATAATAAAGTAGAGTAGAGTAGAGTAAAGCAAAGTAGAGTAAAGTAGACTAGAGTAGAGCATAGCATAGTGGAGTAGAATAAAGAGGAGCATAATAGTATAGACAACAATACAGTAGTGTAGAGTAGAGTCGAGCAAAGTAGAGATGGGTACAGCTAAGCAGAACCGAGCATAATAAAGTATAGCAGAGTAGAGCTAATTTAGGCTAGTCTAGTTATAACAGAGTAGAGTAGAGTAGAGTAGAGTAAAACCAAGCAGTGAAAAAAAAAAGCAGAGCATAATAGAGTAGAGCAGAGTAGAGTGGAGCAAAACATAGAAAACTTAAGGATGTAGAGCAAAGTAGAGTTAGGTTAGGCTAGGCTAGGCTAGGCTGGAGTAGAGTAGAGCTAGGTTAGGTTAGGCCAGGTTATCGTAGACTAGAGTAGAGTATAGTATATTAGAGTAGAGTGGAGTGGAGTGGAGTAGAGTAGAGTGTAGTATAATAGAGTAGAGTAGAGTAGAGTAGAGGTTGGTAAGGCTCGCTAAGGGTAGGCTCGACTTGGGTAGAGTAGGCTAGGCTAGAGTAGAGTAGAGTAGAGCAGAGTAGCGTAGAGTGGAGTAGAGCGGAGTAGAGTAGAGTAGAGTAGAACATGATTAGGCTAGGCTATCCATGGTTAGAGCATATTACAGCTAGGTCAAGCTAGGCTAGTCTTTTTAGAGTAGAGTAGAGTAAAGTAGAGTATAGTATAGTAGAGTAGAGTATAGTAGAGTGGAGCAGAGTAGAGCTCGATTAGGCTAGGCTAGGTTAGGCTAGGCTTGGCTAGGCTAGGTTAGAGTAAATAAGAGTAGAGCTAGATTAGGTTAGGCTAGGCTCGGCGAGGTAAGAGTAGAGTAGAGTAGAGTAGAGCACAGTAGTGTAGAGTAGAGAGAGCCTAGTTAGGCTAGGTTAGGCTAATTTAGTGCTGGATAGAACAGGCTAAGGTAGGCTAGAGTAGAGTAGAGGAGTGTAGAGTTGAGTAGAGTAGAGTATAGTATAGTAAAGTAGAGTAAAGTAGAGTTTGATTAGGCTAGGCTAGAGTATGATAAAGTAGTGTAGGGTAGAGCAGAGTAGAGCAGAATAGAGCAAAGTAGAGCAACACATAATAGAGAATAATAGAGTAGACCAGAGTAGGGTAGAGTAAAGTAGAGTAGATCAGAGTAGAGCAAAGCTAAGTTAGGCTAGGGTAGAGTAAAGTACAGTAGAGTAGAGTAGAGTAGAGTAGAGTAGAGCTAGGTTAGGTTAGGCTAGACTGGGCTAGGCTAGGCACAGGTAGACTAGGCTAGGCTAGAGTAGAGTAGAGTAGAGTAGAGTAGAGCTAGGTTAGGTTAGGCTAGGCTGGGTGAGTCTACGCTAAGGTAGACTAGGCTAGGCTCGAGTAGAGTAGAGTAGAATAAAGTAGAGTATAGTAGAGTAGAGCAAGCTTAGGCTATACTAGGCTAGGCAAAACTGCCTAAAGTAGAGTAGAGTAGAGTATAATAGTGTAGAGTAGAGTCTAGTAGAGTAGAGAAGAGTAGAGTAGAGTAGAGCAGAGCAGAGTAGAGAAGAGTAGAGCATAGCATTGAAGAGTAGAGCAGAGCAGAGTAGCAAATAGTAGAGTATGATAGAGTATAATAGAGTTGAGCAGAGCAAAGTAGAGCATAGTAGAGTAGAGTAGAGCTAAGTTAGGCTAGGCTTTGCTAAGCCGAGCAATGCTAGGCAAGGATAAGGTAGGCTAGGATAGGTTAGGATAGAGTAGAGTAGAGTACAGTATAGTAGAGCTAGGTTAGGCTAGAATAAGCAAGTGTATAGAAGAGTAGAGTAGAGTAGAGCATTGTAGAGTATAATGGAGTAGAGCATAGTAGAGTAGAGTAGAATAGAGGAGAGTAGAGTAGAGTAGAGCTAGGTTTGGTTAGGCTAGGTTTAGCTAGGCTAGAGTAGAGTAGAGTAGAGCTAGGCTTGGCTAAGCTAGGCTAAGCTAAATTACAGTAGAGTTGAGTAGAGTAAAGTAGATTCAAGTAAAATAGAGTAGAGTAAAATAGAGTAGAGCTAGGTTAAGCTAGGCTAGCCTAGGCTAGGGTAGGTAGGCTAGACTAGGCTAAAGTAGATAGAGTAGAGTAAAGCAAGGTTATGCAAGGCAAGGCTAGGTTAGGCTTGGCTACCTTGTCTTGAGTAGAGTAGAGTAGAGTAGGAGTAGAGTAGAGTAGAGTAGAGAAGAGCAAAGTAGAAAAGAGTTGAGCAAAGTAGAGTTTAGTAGAGCAGAATAGAGCTTTGTAGAGCAAAGTAGAGTGGAGTAAAGCAAAGTAGAGCACAGGAGAACAGAGTAGAATAGAGAAAATTAGAGCTAGGTTAGGCTAAGCTATGCTAGGCTAGGTTGGAGTAGAGTAGAGTAGAATAGAGTTGAGTAAAGTAGAGTAGAGTAGTATGGAGTAGAGTAGAACAAAGGTACGTTAGGCTAGGCTAGGCTATGTTAGGCTAGGCTAGGCTATATTGGGCTAAGCTAGACTAAAGTAGAATAGAGTAGAGTAAAGTAGACTAGATCAAGGTTAGGATTTGCAAGGCTTGGCTTCATAAGAGTATAATAGTGTAGAATAAAGTAAAGTAGAGCAGAGCAACGAATAGTAGAGTAGAGAATTGTAAAGTTGAGCAGAGTAGAGTAGAGTAGAGTAGAGAAAAGTTGAGCAGTATGGAGCAGATCAAAGTAGCATAGAGCTTAGTTAGGCTAGGCAAGGCTAAATTGGAGAATAGTAGAGTAGAGCTAGGTTACACGAAGCTAAGTTAGGCATGTTAAGAATAGAGTAGAGTAGAGTAGAGTAGAATATGGTAGGGTATACTATAGTAGAGTAGAGTATGGTAGAGTAGAATATAGCTAGGTTTTGTGAGGGTAAGGTAGGCTGAGCAAGGGTTGGCTAGGCCTAGAGTAGGTAGAGTTGAGTAGAGTTTTGTAGAGTAGAGTAGAGTAGAGTAGAGTAGAGTAAAGTGGAGTAGACAAGTGTAGAGTAAAGCTAGGTTAAGTTAGGCTAGGCAAGGACAGGCTAGAGCTAAGTAGAGTGGAGTATAATAGAGTAGAGTAAAGAAGAGCAGAGCAATGTAGAGTAGGGTAGAGCAGAGAAGAAAAAAATAGAATCGAGTTGATCAGAGAAGAGTAGAGCATAGTAGAGCTAGGTTAGGCTAAGTTAGGCCTGGTTGGAGTAGAGTAGAATATAGTACAATAGAGTAAAATAGAGTAGAGTAAGGTAGATTCGAGTAGAGTAGAGTATAGTATGGTCAAGGAGAGTGGAGCTAAGATAGGGTAGGCTGGACTAGGCTTGGTAGGCGAGGCTAGTGTAGAGTAGAGTAGAGTATAGTATAGTAAAGTATAGTTGAGTATAATAGAGTATAGTAGAATAGAGTAGAGCGAGGTTAGGCTAGGCTCGACAATGCTTGGGTAGGCTCTGTTAAGCTTGGCAAGGCTGGGCATGAGTAGAGTAGAGCTCAGCTATGCAAGGCTAGGCTAGGCTAGCATAGGCTAGAATAGAGTAGAGTAGAGTAGAGTAGAGTAGAGTAGAGAAAAGAGAGTAGCACAGAGAAGAGCTTGGTAAGGCTATGTTAGGTTAGGCAAGGCTAGAATAGATTTGAGTTAAGTAGAGTGGAGTAGAGTAAAGTAGAGTAGAATAGAATAATGCAGAGTTGGTAGAGTAGATTAGAGTATAATAAAGTAGAGTAGAATAGAGTGGAGCTAGGTTAGGCTAGGCTAGGTTTGGGTAGGCTATGTTAAGCTAGGCTAGAGTAGAGTAGAGTAGGGAAGAGTAGAATAGAGTAGTGATAGGTTAGGTTAGGCAAGGCAAGGCTTGGCTAAGATAGAGTAAAGTAGAGC
This sequence comes from Vanilla planifolia, assembly GCA_023846275.1. Lineage (NCBI taxonomy): Eukaryota > Viridiplantae > Streptophyta > Magnoliopsida > Asparagales > Orchidaceae > Vanilla > Vanilla planifolia. The sequence continues at coordinate 685,942 of JAIUJO010000103.1, forward strand.
AGGGTAGCATAGAGTGGAGTAAAGTTGAGCAGAGCAAAGAAGAGCAGAGCAGAGTAAAGGAGAGTGAAGCAACACAGAGCAGAGCAGGATGGAGCAAAGCAAAGCAGGGCAAAGCAAAGTAGGGCAAAGGAAAGAAGAGCAGAGCAGAGCAGAGTAGAGTCGAGTAGAGTTGGGTTAGGCTAGGCTAAGCTTGGCTAGAGTGGGGTATAGTAGAGCTAGGTTATGTTAGGCAAGGCTAGGCTAGGTTAGAGTAGAGTAGAGTAGAGTAGAGCAAAGTAGAGTAGAGTAGAGTAGAGTAGAGCAGAGTATAGTAAAACTAGGTTATGCTAGGGTAAGATAGGCTAGGCTAGGTTAAGCTAAGTTAGGTTGGCTAGGCCAGTGTAGAGTAGAGTATAGTAGAGTAGAGGAGAGTAGAGCTTTGTTATGTTAGGCTACGTTAGGCACGACTAGAGTAGAGTAGGACAGAGTACAGCACAGAAGAGCACAGTTGAGCAGAGTAGAGTAGAGTAAAGAAGAGTAGAGCAGAGTAGAGTAGAGAAGAGCAGAGCATAGCTGAGTAGAGTAAAGTAGAGTAGAGTTGAGTAGAGCAAAGCAATAGTAGAGTAGAGCATCGTAGAGCAAAATAGAGCAAAGTAGTGCAAAGTAGAGGAGGGTAGAATAGAGCAAAGCAGAGCTATGTTAGGCTATACTAGTCTAGCTTAGGCTAGGCTAGAGTAGAGTAGAGTAAAGTAGAGTTAGGTTTGGCATGGCTAAGCTAGGTTAGCCTAGGTTAATGTACAGTATAGTAGAGCAGGTTAAAGTTGAGTAGAGCTAGGTTAGCCTTGGTTAGGTTAGGCTTTAGTTCAGTCGAGTATAATTGAGTAGTGTAGAGAAGACTTAGGTTAGGCTAGGCTAAGCTTGCTAAGCTAGGCTAGAGAAGAGTAGAGTAGAGTAGAGTATAGTAGAGTATAGCACAGTAAAATAGAGTAGAGTAGTGTAGTGTAAGATAGAGTAGAGTAGAGCATAACATATTAGAATAGAGCAGAGTAGAGTAGAGAAGAGCAGAGCATAATCAAGTAGGGTAGAGTAGAGCATAGTAGAGTAGAGTAGAGTAGAGCTAGGTTAGGCAAGGCGAGGCTAGTCTAGGTTAGAGCAGAGTAGAGTAGAGTAGTGTAGAGTATGTTAGAGTATAATAGAGTAGAGTAAAGTAAAGTAGACGAGAGTTAGGTTAGGCTAGGCTAGCCTAAGCAAGGCTAAACTAAAATAAAGTAGAGTAGACTAGAGTAGAGCTTGCTTACGCTAAGCTTGGCTAGGCAAGGCTAGGCAAGGATAAGCCTGACTAGGCTGGGCTAAGCTAGAGTAGGTTATAGTAGAGTGGAGTAGAGTAGAGAAGAGTAGAGTAGAATAGAGTCGAGTAGAGTAGAGCTAGGTTAGGCATGACTATGCTATAGTATATTAAAACAAAGTAGGGTAGATCAATGTTTAGTAGAGTAAAGCATAACAGAGTAGAGTAGAGATGAGTATAGCTAGATTCGGCTAGGCTAAGCTAGGCTAAGTTAGGCTATAGTAGAGTAGAGTATAGTAGAGCTGAGTAGAGTAAAGTAGAGCTCGATTAGGCAAGGCTAAGCTAAGCTAAGTTAGAGTAGAGTAGAGTAGAGTTAGGTTAGGCTAGGCTAGAGTAGTGTAGAGTAAAGTACAGTAGAGCAGAGCTTGGTTAGGTTAGGCTAGACCAGGTTAGACTAGGCAACACTAGGCTAGAATAGAAAAGAGTATAGTAGAGTAGCTTAGAATGTAGCAGAGTAGAGTATAATAGAAAAGAGCAGAGCAGAGTAGAGTAGAGCAAAGTAGAGCAAAGCAGAGCAGAGTTGAGTAGAGTAGAGTAAAGCTAAGTTAGGCTAAGCTAGGCTAGGCTATATTAAAGTACAGTAGAGTAGAATAAGGGAAGGTTGAGTAGAATAGAGTAGAGAATAGAAGAGCAGAGTAGAGTAGAATAGAGCTAGGTTAGGCTAAGCTAAGCTATGCTAGGTTAGGCTAAGTTAGGCTAATCAAGGCTAGAGTAGATTAGAGTAGAGTAGAGTAGAGTGGAGTAGAATAGAGTAGAGTAGAGTAGAGTAGAGTAGGCCAGAAGTAGGATATGTTAAGCTAGGCTAGGCTAGACCAGCCTAGTGTAGAGTAGAGTAGAGCTAGGTTAGGCTAGGCTAGGTTAGAATAGAGTAGATTGGAGTAGAATAGAGTCGAGTTTAATATAGTATAGTATAGTTTTGTAGAGTACAGTTGAGTAGAACCTGGACTGGCTAGCCTAGGCTAAGGTAGGCTAGGCTATAGTAGAGAAGAGTTGAGTAGAGTAGAGTAGAGTAGAGTAAAGTAGAGCATGGTTAGGCTAGGCTAGGCTAGGCTAGAGTAGAGTAGAATAGAGCTGAGTTGAGTAGAGCATAGTAGAATAGAGCAGAATAAAGAAGAAGAGAGTAGAGAAGAGAAGAGTAGAGTAGAGCAGAGTAGAATAAAGAAGAATAGAGTATAGTAGAGTAAGACAGAGTAGAGTGGGCTAGGATAGGCTAAGAGAGACTAGGGTAGGCTTGGTTGGAGTAGAGTAAAGTAGAGTTGAGTTGAGTAGAGTAGAATAGAGTAGAGTAGAGTGTAGTATAGTAGAGTAAAGTAGAGTAGAGTAGAGTAGAGCTAGGTTAGGCTAGGCAAGGCTAGCCTTTATTATGCAAGACTAGGTTAGACAAGGCTATAATAGAGTAGAATATAATAGAGTAGACTATAGTAGAGTATTCTAGAGTTGAGTAGAGTTGAGCTACGTTAGGCAAGATAAATCTATGCTAGTGTAAGCTATGATAACTAGGCTAGGCTAGAGTAGAGTAGAGTAGAGTAGAGTAGATCTCAATTAGACTAGGCTAAAGAGTAGAGTAGAGCATAGCAGAGTAGAGCAGAGAAGAGTATAGCATTTAGAGCAGAGCAGAGTAGTACTAAATAGAGCAGAGTAGAGCAAAATAGAGCAGACTAGTTTAGAGTAGAGTAGATCAAAGTAGATTAGAGTATAGTAGATTAGAGTAGAGTAGAATAGAGTGGATTAGAGTAGAGTAAAGTAAAGTAGGCTAGAGTGGAGCAGATTATAGGAGTAGAGTAGACTAAAGTAGAGTAGAGTAGAGTTGAGTAGAGTAGAGTAGAGCTAGCTTAGGTTGGGGTTAGTAAGGCTAAGCTAGGATATTCTAGGTTAGGGTAGGCCAGGCTAGGCCAGAGTAGAGCAGAGTATAATGGAGTAGAGAAAAGTAGTGGTAGGTTCGGCAAGGCTAGGCTATGCTAGGCTGGCAAGGCTAGTGTAGAGTATAAAAGAGTAGACGATTGTAGAGTGGAGCAGAGCTAAGGTAGGCTAAGCTAGGCTGGGCTAGGCTTGGGCTAGGTTAGTGTAGAGTACAACAAAGTAGGTTAGAGAAAAGAACAACAGAGCAGAGTAGAGTTGAGCTATGTTAGGCTAAGCTAAGTTAGGATAGGCTTGACTAGGCTTGGGTAAGCTAGGCTAGGCTAGAATACAGAGCAAAGTAGTGTAGAACAGATTTGAGAAGAGCAGAGTAGAGAAGAGTAGAGTAGAGTAGAGCAAAGTAGAGCAGGGAAGATCATAACAAAGTAGAGCAGAGCAGAGTAGTGCTAGTTTAGGCTAAGCTAGGCTAGGCTGGGCTAGGTAAGGCTAGGCTAGAGTAGAGTATAATAGAGTAGAGTATAGTAGAGCTTGGTTAGGCTAGGCTAGCCTAGGTTAAAGTGGAGTAGAGCATAATGGAGTAGAGTAGAGTTAGGTTAGGCTATGCAAGGCTAGGCTAGGCTAGGCTAAGATAGGCTAGAGTAGAGTTGAGTAGATTATAGTGTAGAGTAGATTAGAGTATAGTATAGTAGAGTAGAACTTGGTTAGGTTATGCTAGAGTAGAGTAGAGCAGAATATAGTAGAGGAGAGTAAAGTAGAGTAGAGTAGATTAGAGTAGAATGGAGTAGAGTAGATTAAAGTAGAGTGGAGTAGAGTAGAGTAGTGTAGAATAAAGGAGAGGAGTGGAGAAGAGAGCAAAGCAGAGTAGAGTAGGGCAGAGCAAAAGAATAGAGTAGATTAGAGTATAACAAAGTAATGCAGAGCATAGTAGAGCTGTATAGAGCAAAGGAGAGTAGAGTAAAGTAGAGATGAGTTGAGCTATGTTAGGCAAGGCAAGGCTAAGCTAGGATAAGATATGGTAGAGAAGAGTAGAGTAGAATAGAATAGAGTAGAGCTAGGTTAGGATAGTCTGGGCTAGGCTGGGCTAGTGTAGGCTATGCTAGGCAAGAGAGGAGTACAGTAGAGTAGAGCTAGGTTCAGCTTAGCTAAGCTAGAGTATTGTAGAGTAGAGTAGAATATAATAAAGCAAATTAAAGCAAAGTAAAGAAGAGTAGAGCAAAATAGAGGAGAGCAGAGTAGAAAAGAGAAGAGTAGAGTAGAGAAGAGATGAGCAAAGTAGAACAAAGTAGAGTAGAGTAGTGTTAAGTTAAGCTAGGCTAAACCAGGCTATGTTAGAGTAAAGTAGAGTAGAATTTGGTTAGGTTAGGCTAGGCTAGGTTAGGTTAAAGTATAGTAGAGTAGAGCTAGTTTATGCTTGGCTAGGCCAGGCTAGGTTAGGCTAAGCTAGCCTAGGTAAGAGTAGAGTAGAGTTTCGTAGAGTGGAGTAGAGTAGATAGAGTCGAGTAATGTAGAGTTGAGAAGAGAAGGGCTTGGCCTTGCTAGACTAGGCTAGTTTAGAATATAATAGTGTAGAGTAGAGTTGAGTAGAGTGGAGTAGAAAAGAGTAAAAGAGAGTAGGAGCAGAGCAAAAAGAGCATAACGGAGTTGAGTAGAGTAGAGCAAAATAGAGTAGGGTTGAGGAAAGTAGAGTAGAGTAGAGTATAATATAGTAGAGTATAATAGAGCAGAGTAGAGTAGTGTAGAGCTTGGTTAAGCTAGGCTAGGCTAGGTTAGGTTAGACTAGGTTAAGCTCTGCTAGGCTAGAGTAGAGTATTGTAGAGTATAGTAGAGTATAGTAGAGTAGAGAAGAGTATAGTAGAGTGGAGTTGAGTTGAGCTAAGTTAGGTCAAGCTAGACAGGGTTAGGTTAGAGTAGAGTAGAGTAGATCAAAACAGAGATAAGTAGAGTAGAGTAGAGTAGAGTAGAGTAGGGCAGAGTAGTGAAGAGTAGTGCTTAGTTTTGTAGGTTGGGATAGCCAAGGTTGGGTGAGGCTAGGCTAGGCTAAGGCTTGGTCAGGCTAGGGTAGAGTAGAGCAAAGTAGATCCAGGTTTGACTACGCAAAGCTAGACTAAGTTAGAGTAGAGTAGAATCTAATATAGTAGATTAGAGTATAGTATGGTAGAATAGAGCTTGGTTAGGCTAGGTTAGAGTAGAGTAGAGTATAATAGAGTAGAGTGGAGTGGAGTAGAGTAGAGCTAGGCTAGGCTAGGCTAAGTTAGGCTTGGCTAGCATAAGTTAGACTTGGCTAAAGTAGAATAGAGTATAGAGTTGAGTTTGGTTAGGTTAGGCTAAGCTAAAGTAGAGTAGAGTAGAGTAGAGTAGAGTATAGAAGAGAGAACAATAGAGTAGAGCATAGTAGAGTAGAGAAGAGCAGAGTTGAGTAGAGCTAAGTAAAGTATAGAAGATTAAGGTTATGCTAGGCTAAGTTAGAGTAGAGTGGTTAGAGAAGAGTAAGGTAGAGTAGATTTAAGTAGAGTAGAACTTGGTTAGGCTAGGCTATGCTAGAGTACATTAGAGTGGAGGAGAGTATAATAGTAGAGCATAGTAAAGTAGAGAAGAGTAGAGCAAAGTAGAGCATAGGAGAATACAGCAAAGCGGAGTAGAGCAGAATAGTGCAAACAAGAGCAGAGTAGAGGTAGGTTTGGCTAGGCTATGCTAGGTGAGGCTAGGCTAGAATAGAGTATAATATAATAGAGTAAACTAAAGTAGAGTTGAGCTAGTTTAGGATAGATTAGGCTAGGCCAAGTTAGAGTAGAGTATTATGGAGTAAAGTAGAGTAGAGCTAGGTTAGGCTAAGCTAGGCTAGGCTAGGATTAGTTTGGGAAGGCTATTTTAGGTTAGGGTATAGTAGTGTAGAGTAGGGTAGAGTGGAAGAGAGTAGAGTATAATATAGTAGGGTAGAGTAAAGTATAGTAGAGCTAGGTTTGGCTGGGTTAAGCAAGGAGAGGCTAGGGTAGGCTAGGCAAGGCTTGAGTAGAGTAGAGTAGAGTAGAGTAGTATAAAGTAGACTAGTGTAGAGCTAGGTTAGGCTAGGGTAGGTTAAGCTAAGCTAGGCAATGCTAGGGTAGAGTAGAGTATAATAGAGCAGAATTGAGAAGATCATAGCAGAGTAGTATAGAGTAGAATGGAGTAGACCAGAGTAGACTAGAGTAGAAAAGGGAAGAGTAGAGTAGAGAAGAGTAGGGCTAAGTTAGACTAGGCCAGGTTAGGCTAGGCTATGTTTTATGAGGCTAAGCTAGGCCAGATTAGCCTAAGTTTTGTTAGGCTATGCTAGAGCAGAACAGAGTAGAGTAGAGTAGAGTTGAGCTTGGCTAGGATAGGCTAAGCTAAGCTAAGTTAGAGAATAGAGTAGAACAAAGTAGAATAGAGTATAGCAAAGTAGAGCAAAGCAGAGCTGAGCAGAGTAAAGCTAGGTTAGGTTAGGGTAGGCTATGGTAGACATTGCTAAGCTAGAGTAAAGTAGAGTAGAATAAAGTAGTGTAGGGTTTGGTTAGGCTAGGCTAGGCAAGGTTAATGGGTATAGTAGAATAGAATAATGTCATGTAGAGTAGATTAGAGTATAGTAGATTAGAGCTAAGTTAAGCTAGGGTAAGCTAGGCTAGGCCAGAGTACAATAGTCTTGAGTAGAGTTGAGTAGAGTTAGGTTGGGCTAGGCTATGATAAGCTAGCCTAGAGTAGAGTATAGCATAGTAGAGTTGAGTAGGGTTGAGTAGAGAAGAGTGGAGTGGAGTAATGTAGAGTAGAGTAAAGTAGAGTAGACTAGGGTAAAGCATTATAGAGTATAGTAAAGTAGAGGAGAGGAGAGTAGAGTAGAGTAGAATAAAGAAAAGTAGAGTAGAGTAGAGTAGAAGTGTAGAGTAAAGCAAGGTTAGGTTAGGCTAGGTTAGATTAGAATAAAGCTAGGATGGACTAGGCTAGTTAGGGAAGAGTAGAGTAGAGTAGAGTAAAGTAGTGTAAAGTAGAGGAGAGGAGAGGAAAGGGGAGGAGAGGAGAGTAGAGAAAAGGAGAGGAAAGTAGATTAGATCAGAGAAGAATAGAGTAGAGTAGAGTAGAGAAGAGCAGAGTAAGGTAAAGCAGAGCAAAGAGGAGTAGTGCAGAGCAGAGTAGAGTAGAGCATAAATTTTTTAGGAGAGGTTGGCTAGGCTAGACTAGAGTAGAGTAGAGCTGAGTTAGGTTAGCCTAGAGTAATAGAGTATAGTATAGTATAATAGAGCTAGGTTTGGTTAGGTTAGGTTAGGCTAGAGTAGAGGAGAGTAGAGTAGAGTAGAGTAAAGTAGAATAAAGTTGAGTAGAAGAGAGGATAGTCTAGTAGTGTAGAGTAGAGTATAGTAGAGAAGATTAGAGCAAAGTAGAGTAGAGCTAGGTTAGGCAAGGCTAGGTGAGACAATGCTAGGATAGGCTAGGCTAAAGTAGAGTAGAGTATAGCAGAGTAGGGTATAGTAAAGTGAGGCTAAGCTAGGCTAAGTTAAGTTAGGCTACGGTAGGCTAACTAGGCTAAGCTAAGCTAGAGTAGAAGAGTTGAGAAGAGTAGAGTAGAATAGAGTAGAGTAGAGTAGATTAGAGTAGATTAGAGCAGAGTAGAGTTGAGTAGAGAAGAGTTGAATAGAGAAGAGTGGAGTAGGACAGAGTAGAACAAGGTTAGGCTAGGCTATCCTAGGATAAACTAGGCTAGAGTAGCATAGAGAAGAGTAGAGTAGAGTTCAGTGGAGTAGAGTAGAGAAGAGTAGAGTAGAGCTGAGCTAGGTTAGGTTAGGTTAGGCTACTTTAGGCTAAGCTAGGGAAGGCTATGCTAGGTTAGAGTAAGGGAGTATAGTAGTGTAGAGCTAGGTTAGGCTTGGTAAGGTAAGGCTAAGTTAGGCAAGGCAAAGGTAGAATAGAATAGAGTAAAATAGAGTTGAGTAGAGTATAGTTGAGTCGAGCAAAGGAGAGTAGAGTAGAGATGGCAGAGTAGAGTAGAGTAGTACAGAGCAAAGTAGAGCAAAGTAGTTTGGAGGAGACTAGAGCAAAGAAGAGAAAAGTAGACTAAAGTAGAGTAAAGCAGAGCAAAGTAGAGTAGAGCTATTTTAGGTTAGGCTAGAGTAGAGTAGAGTTGAGCTAGGTTACATAGTGCTAGGCTAGGTTAGGGTAAGGTAGAGTAGAGTAAAGTTGAATAGAATAAAGTATTGTAGAGTAAATTAGAGTAGGGTAAGGTAGAGTAGAGTAGAGTAGAGTTATGTTTGGCTTGGCTAAGCTAGGCTAGGGTATGCTAAGCTAGGCTAGACTAGAGTAGAGTAGAACAACTTTGACTAGAGTATAATAGAGTAGAGTAGAGCTAAGTTAGGCTAGGTAAGGCTAGGCTAGGCTATAGTAGAGTAGAGTAAAGAAGAGAGAAGCAGAGTAGAGTAGAGTAGAGTAGAAAAGAGTAGAGTAGAGCAGTTTAGGGTAGAGCAAAGTAGATTAGAGTAGAGTAGAGAAAAGCAGAGTAGAGTAGAGGTAATTAGGCAAGGCTAAGCTAGGTTAGGTTAGCCAAGGTTAAGTTAAGCTAGGCTAGGTTAATGTAAAGTAAAGTAAAGTAGAGTATAGTAGAGTAGAGTAGAGTTGAGTAGAACTAGGTTTGGCTAGGTTATTATTGGCTAGACTAGGCTTTGCTAAAGTAGTGTAAAGTAGAGTAGAGTAGAGTAGAGCTAGGTTAAGTTAGGCTAGGCTAAAGTGTAAACTAGAGTAGAGTATTATAAACTAGAGCAGAGCAGAGTAGAGTAGAGTAGAGAAGAGTTGTGCAAAGTAGCATAGAGCAGAGCAAAGCATAGCATAGTAGAGTAGAGTAAAGCTATATTAGGCAAGGAAAGGTTAGGATAGTGTAGAGTAAAGTAAAGTAGAGCTTGGTTAGGCCAGGCTAGGGTCGATTAAAGTAGAGCAGAGTAGAGTAGAATATTGTAGAGTAGAGTAGAGTTGAGTAGATTATAGTAGAGTAGAGCAAGGTTAGGCTAGGCTAGGGTAGGGTAGGCTAGGCTAGAGTAGAGTAAAGAAGAGTAAATTAGAGTAGAGTAGAGTTAGGTTAGGCTAAGCTAGAGTTAAGTAGATTAGAGTAAAGTAGAATAGAGTAGTGTAGAGTAGAGTGGAGGAGAGGAGAGGAGGGTAGAATAGAGCAGAAGAGCAGAGTATTGCAATTTAGAGTAGAATAGAGCAAAGTAGAGTAGTGTAGAGTAGAGTAGAGCAGAGTGGAGTAAAGCAAAGCTAAGATAGCTTAAGGTACGCATGGCTTGAGTAGAGTAGAGTGGAATAGAATAAAGTAGAGTTAGATTAGGCTAGGTTAGGATAGGGTAGGGTCGACTCGGCTTGGCAAGGGTTGAGTAGAATAGAGTAAACAGTGTAGAGCTAGATTAGGCAAGGCTAAACAAGGCTTGAATAGAGTATAGTAAAGTGGAGAGGAGTAGAATATAATAGAGTAGAGTAGAGTAGGGTATAAAAGAGTAGAGTTGAGCAGAGTAGAGGAGAGTAGAGTAGAGAAGAGGAGAGGAGAGGAGAGTAGAAGAGAGGATAGGATAAGATAGGAGAAATAGAGTAGAGCATAGTAGAGTAGAGCTGAGCTAAGCATACCATAGAAAAGTAGAGAAGAGTATAATAGAGTAGAGGGGAGTAAAGTATAGTGGAGAAAAGTAAGGCACTATAGAGTAGAGTAGAGCAGAAAAGAGTAGTATAGAGTAGAGCTATGCTAGGCTAGGGTAGGCTAGAGTAGAGTATAGTAGAGTAGAGTATAGTATAATAGAGTATAGTACAGTAGAGTAGTGTAGAGCAAGTTAAGCTAGGTTAGAGTATAATAGGGAAGAGTATAGTATAGTAGAGCAAAGCAAAGTAGAGTAAAGTAGAGTACAGTATAGCAAAGTAAAATAAAGCTGAGTAGAGTTGACCAAAGTTGAGGTAGAATAGGCTAGGCTATGCTAGGTTAGGGTAGGCTAGGCTAAGCTAGGGTAGGCTATGCTAAAGTGTAAAGTAGAATAGAGTAGAGTAGAGTAGAGTAGGGCTAGTAAGGTTAGGCTAGACAAGGCTAAGTTATAACAGAGTAGAGTAGAGTAGAGTATAGGAGAGGAGTGCTATGTAGAACCAAGCAAAGCAGAGCATAATAGAGTAGAATAGAGTATAGTATAATAGAGTAGAGTAGACTGGAGCAGAGCAGAGTGAAGAAGAGTAGAGCTAGGTTTGGCTTGTCTAGGCTATAGTAGAGTATAATAAAGTAGAGCTAGGTTAGGCTAGGCTTGGTTAGAGCAGAGTTGAGTAGAGTAGAGTTGAGTATAATATAGTAGAGTAGAGAATAGTAGAGTAGCATCAAGAAGAGTAGAGTAGAGTGGAGCTTAGTTAGGCTATGCTAGTCTAGGCTTGCCTAGACTAGAGTAGAGTAGGGTAGAGTACCTTAGTGTGCAGCAGAGTAGAGTAGAGATGAGCAGAGTAGAGTGGAGAAGAGCTGAGTAGAGTATAGCATAACAGAGTAGAACAAAGAAAAGTTGAGTAGAGTAGAGTTGAGAAGAGAAGAGCAAAGCATTATAGAGCTAGGTTAGTTTAAGCTTTGTTTTGCTAGGTTAGAGTAGAGTAGAGTAGAGTTGAGTAAAGTAGAGTAGAGTAGAGTAGAGCGAGGTTAGGCTTGGCTATGTTAGGCAAAGGTAAGCGAGGCTAGAGTAGAGTAGAGCAATGTAAGGTAGGGCTAGGTTAGGCTAGGCTAGAGTCAAGCAGAGTAGGGTAGAGCAGACCAGAGTAGAGAAGAGTAGAGTAGAGTAGAGTAGAGTTGAGCATAATAGAGCAAAGTAGAGTAGAGTAGAATGAAGTTAGGATAGGTTAGGCTAGCCTTGGCTAGGTTAGGCTAGGCTGAGTAAGACTAGAGTAAAGTAGAGTCAAATATAGTATAGCAAAGTAGAGTAGAGTGGAGTAGAGTAGAGTTAGGTTAGGCTAGGCTAAGCTAAGCTATGGTAGGGTAGGTTAGGCTAGGCTAGAGTATAATGAAGTAGAGTAGAGTAGAGTAGGGCTAGGTTAAGGTAAGCTATGTAAGGCTAAGCTAGAGTATAGAGCTGAGTAGAGCAGAGCAGAGTGGAGCAGAGTAGAGTAGAGTAGAGCAAAGAATAGTAGAGTAGAGCAGATCATAGTAGAGAAGAGCAGAGCTTGGTCAGGATAGGCTAAGCTAAGCTAGGCCAGGCTAGGCAAGGTTTGGCTAGAGTAGAGTAGAGTAGAGTAGAATAGAGTAGAGTAGAGTAGAGTAGAGTAGGGTAGAGCTTGGTTAGGCTAGCATACTAGGTTAGAGTATAATAGAGTAGATTAGAGTATAGTAGAGTAGAGTATAGTATCTTAGAGTTAAGCTAGGTTAGGTTAGGCAAGGCTAGGTTGGGTAGGCTAAGGTAGGCTAGGGTAGGCTACAGTAGAGTAGAGTAGAGTAGATCTAGGTTTGGCTAGGTAGGGCTAGGCTAGAGTGGAGAAGAGTAGAGTAGAGTAGAGTGGAGTAGAGTAGAGTAGAATAGAGTAGAGTAGAGTATAATAGAGTAGAGGAGAGGAGAGGACAGGACAGGACAGGACAGGAGAGCATAGTAGAGTATAGCAAAGCAAAGAAGAGTAGAGTAGAGTAGATTAGATTAGTGCAAAGTAGAGTATAGTATAGTAGAGTAGAGTAAGGTTATTCTATGCTAAGTTGGGCTAGGCTAGTATAGGCTAGAGTAGAGTAGAGTAGAGTAGAGTAATGTAGTGTAGAGTCCAAATCGGTTAGGCTACTCTAGGCTAGGGTAAGCTAGGCAAGGCTAGGCTAGGCTAGGCAAGAGTAAAGTATAGTAGAGTGGAGGTAGATTAGGTAAGCTATGCTTGGTTAGGCTCAAGTTGAGTAGAGTAAAAAAGAATGTAGTAGAGTAGAGTAGAGTTTAGTATTGTAGAGCAGAGTAGAGTGGAATAGATTGTAGTAGAATAAAGTAGAGTGGAGTAGTGTAGAGTAGAGTGGAGTAGAGAAGAGGAGAGGTGAGGAGAGTAGAGGAGAGGAAAGGAGATGAGAGGGGAGGAGAGGAGAGGAGTGGTGAGCAAAGGAGAGAAGAGTAGAGCTAGGTTGAGCTAGGCTAGGCTAGGTTAGGATAAGCTAGCCTAGGCTAGGCTTGGATAGACTATAGTAGAGTAGAGTAGAGTGGAGTTGAGTAGAGCTAGGTTAGGTTAAGCAAGGCTAAGAAAGGCTTGGCTAAAGTAGAGTAAAGTAGAGCAGTGTAGAATAGAGTAGGAGAAAGTAGTGTAAAGTAGAGCATAGTATAGTAGAGTAGAGCTAGGTTAGGCTATGGTAGGTTTGTCTAGGCTAGGCTAAGCTAAGTTAGGATAGGTTAGAGTCAAGTAGAGTAGAGTAGAATAAATTAAAGAAGAGCTAGGTTAGGTTAGAATAGAGCAGAGTAGAGTAGAGTAGAGCAGAGTAGAGCAGAGAATAGTAGAGTAGAGAATATTAGAGTAGAATAGAGTAGAGCAGAGTAGAGCAGAGTAGAGCAGAGTTAGAATAAGCTAGGCTAGGTTAATGCAAAGTAAATTAAAGAAGAATGGAGTATAGTAGAGTAGAGCTTTGTTATGTTAGGCTAGATTAGGCTACGCGAAACGATACAAGAGTAGAGTAGAGTATAATAGAGTAGAAAAGAGTAGAGAGCAGAGTAGTTCATAGTAGAGTAGAGTAGAGTGGAGTACAGTGGAGTAGAGTAGAGCAGAGTAGAGCAGAGTAGAGTACAATAAAGCAGAGTAGAGTAGAGTAGAGTAGAGTAGAGCTGAGAAGAGAAGAGTGAAGAAGAGTTGAGTAGAGCAGAGCAGTGTAGAGAAGAGCTAGATTATGCTATGCTTGGCAAGGCTAGGATAGAGTATAGTAGAGTAGAGCTAAGTTAGGATAGGCTAGGCTAGATTTAAGTAGAGTAGAGTAGAGTGGAGCATGATAGTGTAGAGTATGGTAGAGTATAGTAGAGTAGTATAGAGTTGAGAAGAGGGGAGTAGGGTAGAGCAGAGCTAGCTTAGGTTAGGTTGGGCTACGCCATGTTATGCTATGCTTGGCAAGGCTAGTGTAGAGTTGAGTAGAGTAGAGTAGAGTAGAGTAAAGTAGAGCTAGGATAGGCTATTCTAAGAAAAGCTAGACTAAACTACAATAGAAGAGAGTAGAGTAGAGTAGAGTAGAGTAGAGTAATATAGAGTAGACTAGAGTAGGGTATAATAGAATATAGTAGAGATGAGTAGAGCATAGCTAGGTTAGGCTAGGATAGGCTAAGCTAGGCTATAGAGTAGAGTATAGAAGAGTATAGCTTGAATAGGCTAGGCTAGGCAAGGCTAGGCTAGGTTAGGGTTGAGTAAAGTAGAGTAGAGTAGAGTAGAGTAGAGTAGAGTGTAATATAGTAGAGTAGTGTAGAGTAGAGTAATGTAGAGAAGAGTAGAGTGGAGCATAGCTACGTTAGGCTAGGTAAGTTTAGGCAAGCCTAGGCTAGAATAAAGTAGAGTAGAGTACAACAGACTAAAGCAGAGTAGAGTAGAGAAGAGTATAATAGAGTATAGGAGAGCAGAGTAGAGAAAAGTAGAGCTGAGTATAGTAGAGTGGAGTAGAGTAGAGCAAAGCATAGTAAAGCTAAGTTAGGCTAAGCTATATTAGGCTAAGCTAAGTTAGGCTAGGTTAGAGTAGAGTAAAGTAGAGTAGAGTTGGGTATAGTGTAGTAGAATAGAGTAGAGCAAAGTAGAGCTAGGTTAAGCTAGGCTAGGCTAAGCTTAGTATAGTAGAGTAGAGTAGAGCTAAGTTAGGTTAAGCTTAGCTTGGCTAGAGTTTTGTAGAGTATAGTAGAGTGGAGTAGAGTAGAATAAAGAAAAGTAGAGGAGAGCATAGTAGAGCAGAGCAAAATAAAGCATAACAAAGTTGAGCAGAGTAGAGCAAACTAGAGCCAAATAGAGCAGTGCATAATAGAGAAGAGCAGGGCTAGGTTAGGCAAGGCGAAGCTAGAGTAGAGTAGAGTAGAGTGGTGTAAAGCGAGGTTAGGCTATGCTAGGCTAGGTTAGGTGAGAGTAGTTTAGAGTAGGTTAGAGTAAAGTAAAGGAGAGGAAAGTAGAGCATAGTAGAGCAAAACAAAGTAGAGTAGAGTAGAACATAGTTGAGTAGAGTAGAGCAGTGAAGAGTAGAGAAGAATAGACTAGAGAAAAACATAACAAAGTATAGCAGAGTAAAGTGGAGCAGAGCAGAGCAAGGTTAGGCAAGGCAAAGCTACGCTATGCTAGGTTAGGCTAGATAAGAGTAGAGCAGTGTAGAGTAGAGTAGTATAGAGCACAAATAGGTTAGGCTAGGTTAGAGTAGAGCAAAGTGGACTAGAGTAGAGTAGAGTAGAGCTAGGTTTGGTCAGGTTAAGCAAAGGGTTTGTTGGGCTAGGCTATACTAGGCTAGAGTAGAGTATAGTATAGTAGAGTTGAGTAGAGCTATGTTAGGCTACGTTAGGTTAGAGTATAATAGAGTAGAACAGAGTAGAGTAGTACAGAGTAGAATACAATATATCAGAGCATAGCAGGGTAGTGCAGAGATGAGCTAAGCAGAGTTAGGTTTGGCTAAGGTAAGCGAGGTAATGCAAGGCTAGGATAGGCTAGGTTAAGCTAGGAGAGCAGAGTAGAGTAGAGCTAGGTTAAGCAAAGGTAGGCTAAGCTAGGTTAGAGTAAAGTGAAATAGAGTAAAGTAGTGTAGAGCTAGGTTATGCTAGGCTAGGCTAAGATAGAGTAGAGTAGAGTACAATAGAGTAGAATAGAGTAGAGTAGAGTAGAGCTATGTTAGGCAAGGTTAGGCCAGCCTGGGCTACGCTAGGTTAGGCTCGGCAACAGTAGAGTATAGTAAAGTAGAGTACAATACAGTAAAGTAGAGCAACATTAGGCTAGGCTAGGCAAGAATACAATAGAGTATAGAACATTAGAGTAGAGCAAGGTAGAGTAGAGCAGATCATAGTAGTGTAGAGCATAGTAGAATAGAGTAGAGCTAAGTTAGGCTAGGCTAGAGTAGAGCATAGTACAGTGGAGTAAGAAAGAGTAGAGTAGAGTAGAGTAGAGCAGAGTAAAGTTAAGTAGAGAAGAGTACAGTAGAGTATAGTACAGTAGAGCTTGATTAGGTTAGGCTACGCTAGAGTATAATTGAGAAGAGTAAAGTAGAGTAGAGTAGAGCAGAGTAGAGTAGAGTAGAGTAGAGAAACAAAGAGTAGAGATTAATTGAGTAGAGCATAGAAAAGTAGAGTGGAGGAGAGTAGAGTATAGTAGAGCTAAGTTATGTTATGCCAAGCAAGGCAAGGCAAGGCAAGGCAAGGCTAGGCTAGGGTAGGCTAAGCTAGACTATACTAATGTTGAGTGGAGTTGAGTTAGGTTAGGTTTGGCTAAGCAAGGCTAGGTTAAATTAGAGTAGAGTATAGTAGAGTAGAGCAAAGAAGAGTAGAGTAGAGTAGAGCTAGGTTAAGCTAAGCTAGGTTGGGCTAGGCTAGGCTAGCTAGAGTAGAATGGAGTACAGTAGAGTATGGCTTAGTTAGGCTAGCTAGGCAATGGTAAGCTAGAGTAGAGTAGAGTTGAGTAGACTAGAGTAGAGTAGGATTGAGTAAAGTAGAGTAGAGCAGAGTAGAAGAGAGCAGAGCAAAGTAGAATAGAGCATAGTAGAGTACAGCAAGGTTAGGTTAGGCTAGATTAGAGTAAAGTAGAATAAGGTAAAGTAGAGTTGAGTAGAGTAGAGCAGAGTAGAGTGGAGCTATGTTAGGCTATCTTAGCCTAGGCTAAGGTAGGCTAGACTAGAGTAGGGTAGAGCTGAGTAGGCTAGGCTAAGCTTGGTTAGAGTAGAGTAGAGTAGAGTAGAGTAGAGTAGAGTAGAGCTGATTAGAGTAGAGTAGAACATGGTTATGCTAGGCTAGGCTAAGCAAGGCTTGTGTAGAGTAGAGTAGAGTAGAGTAACACTAGGTTAGGCTAGGCTATGCTAGAGTACAATAGAGTAGAGTAAAGTAGCACAGAGTAGATTAGAGTAGATCTAGGTTAGGCTAGGCTAGAATGGAGTAGAGTAAAGTAGAGTAGAGTAGAGTAGAGCAGTGTTTAGTGGAGTAGAGTAGAGAAAAGTAGAATGGAGCTAAGTTAAGCAAGGCAAGGCTATGATAGGCTTGGCTAGGCTAAGCTTGGCTAGAGTAGAGTAGAGTAGAGCAGAGTAGAGTAGAGTAGAGCTAGGCTAGGCTAGAGTATAGTGGAGTAGAGTAGAGTGGAGTGGAGGAGAGTGGAGTAAAGTAACATAGAGCAAAGTAGAGTAGAAAGAGAACAATAGAGCAGAGTAGAGTAGAGTTGAGTTAGGCTAAGCTAGGTAAGGCTAGGATGGGCTAAGCTAGAGTAGAGTTGAGTAGAGTAGAGTGTTCTAGGTTAGGCTAGGCTAGGCTAGACAAAGTTAGTGTAGAGTAAAGTAGAGTAGAGTAGATTGGAGAAGAGTAGAGCAGAGCAGAGTAAAGAAGAGTTGAGCTAGGTTAGGCTAGGCTAGGCTTGGTTAGGGTAGGCTCATCTCGTTAGAGTTGAGTAGAGTATAGTAAAGTAGAGTAGAGAAGAGTAGAGCTAGGTCAGGCTAGGCAAGGCGAGGCAAAGCTAAACAGGGCTAGAGTAGAGTAGAGATAAAACAGAGAAAAATAGAGTAGAGCTAGGTTAGGATAAGTTAGGCTAGATTGGGCTTGGCTATAGTAGAGTAGAGTAGATTAGGGTAGAGTAAAGTAGAGCTAGGTTAGGCTTGGTTTTGTTAGGTTAAGTTAGAGTAAACAATAATACAATATAGAAGATTAGTATGGAGTAGAGTAAAGTAGAGTAGAGTTAGGTTACGTTAGGGTAGGCATGAGTAGAATAGAGTATAGTAGAGTAGAGTAGAATAGAATAAAGTAGAGTATATTAGAGTATTGTAGAGTGGAGTAGAGCAGAGAAAAGTAGAGTAAACTGGAGCAGAGCATAGTAGAGTTGAGTAGAGTAGAATGGACATGAGCAAAGCAGAGCAGAGCTGAGTAGATCATTGCAAAGAAGAGCAGAGCAAAGTATTACAGAGTAGAGCTATGTTAGGCGAAGCTAGAGTAGAGTAGAGCAGAGTAAAGAAGAGTAGAGCTAGGTTAGGCTAGAGTGGAGTAGAGTAAAGCAGAATGGAGTAGAGCAGAGTAGAGTAGATTAGAGTAGAATTGATAGACTAGAGTGGAGTAGAGTAGAGTAGAGTAGAGCTAAGTTATCGTAGCTGAGGTTAGGCTAGGCTAGAGTAGAGTAGAGTAGTGTAGAGTAGAGCTTGTTTTGACTTGGTTAGGCTAGGTTAGAGTAGAGTAGAGTAGAGATGAGAAGATTAGAGAAGGGTAGAGCAGAGTAGAGTAGAGAACTATAGAGTAGAGTAAAGCAGAGTAGAGTCGATCATAGCATAACAAAGTAGAGTAGAGCTAGGTTATGCAAAGCTAGGCTATGTTAGGCTAGGTTAGAGTAGAGTAGAGTAGAGTAGAGTAGAATAGAGTAGAGTAGAGTAGAATAGGGTATAGTAGAGTAGAGTAGAGTAAAGCAAGGTTAGGCAAGGCTAGGCTAGGTTAGGCTAGGTTTGGTTTGGAAAGAGTAGAGTTGAGTAGAGTAGAGCTACGATAGGTTAGGTTAGGCTTGGCTAAACTAGAGTAGAGTAAACCAAAGTAGAGTAGAGCAGAGTAGAGCAAAGCAGAGCAGAGCAAAGTAGAGTAGAGCAGAGTAGAGCAGAGATTGTTATGGTAGGTTAGGCTAGGTTATGCTAGGTTAGAGTCGAGAAGAGTAGAGTAGGCTAGAGTTGAGTAGAGCTTGGTTAGGTTAGGGTAGGCTAAGTTAAACTAGGTTAGAGTGAAGTAGAGTAGAGTAGAGTAGAATAGAGAAGAGAAGAGAAGATCATTGTAGAGTAGAGTAGAATAGAGTAGAGTAGAGTAGAGCAAAGTAGAGCAGAGTGGAGTAGAGTAGAGCAGTGTAGAGATGAGTAGAGCAAAGTATAGTAGAATTAGGATAGGCAAGGCTAGGCAAGAGAAGAGCAGAGTAGGGTAAAGTAGAGCATTATTAGGCTAGGCTAGGCTAAGCTAGGATAAACAAGGTTATAGTAGAGTAGGGTAAAGTAGAGTAAAGTAGAGTAAAGTAGAGAAGAGCAAAGCAGAGAATTGTAGACCGTTAAGTAATTTGAGTAGAGTAGAGTAGAGTAGAGTAGAGTGGAGTAGAGCTAAGTTAGGTTATGTTATGCTAGTTAGAAAAGAGTAAAGTAGAGTTGAGCAGAGTAAAGCTGAGCATAGTGGAGCTGAGCATAGTAGAGTAGAGTTGAGAAGAGTTGAGAAAAGTGGCATAAAGTAGACTAAAGTAGAGTAGAGTAGAGTAGAGCTTGGTCAAGATAACTAGACTAGGCTAGAGTAGACTAGAGTTGAGTAGAGTAGAGTAAGATTAGGTAGGCTATGCTAAGCTCGAGTAGAGTATAGTAGAGTACAATGTAGTAGAGTAGAATAGAGTAGATTCGAGTTGAGTAAAGTAGATTTGGGTAGAGTAGAGTAGAGTAGAGTAGGGTAGAGTAAAGTAGAGTATTTTATAGTAGAGGAGAGGAGAGGAGAGAGGAGAAAAGGAGAGGAGAGGATAAGAGAGGAGATAAGTAGAGAGTTGAGTAGAGAAGAGTAGAGTAGAGTATAGAAGAGTATTATAGAGTAGAATAGAATAGAGTAGAGCTAGGTTAGGCTTGGCTAAGTTATGCCAAGCAATGCTAAGCTAGGTTAGGCTAGCTAGTGTAGAGTAGAGTAGTGTAGAGCTAGGTTAGGTTAGGCTAGGCTAGGCTTTGCTAAAGTAGAGTAAAGTAGAGCAAAGGAGCAAAATAGAGTAGAGAACAGTAGAGCAAAGAAAATTAGATCATAGTAGAGTGGAGCAGAGTAGAGTAAAGCTGAGCCGAGTAATGTTAAGATAGACTAGGCTAAGCTAGGTTTGGCTAGGCTAAAGTCGAGTAAAGTAGAGTAGAGTAGAGCAACGTTTGGTTAGGCTAGGCTAGGCTAGATTGGAGTAGAGTAGAATAGAGTAGAGTAGAGTGGAGTAGAGCAAAAGAGAGCTTAACAGAGAAAAGTAGAGCTGAATAGAGTAGAGCTGAGAAAAGTAAAGCTAAGCATTACAGAGTAGAGTATAATAGAGTAGAGAAGAGCGGAGTAGAGGAGCGCAGTGCTCGATTAGGCCAGGCAAAGTAAGAGCATAGTAGAGAAGAGTAGAGGAGAGTAGAGTAGAGTTGAGTAGAGTCGAGTGGAGCTTAGTTAGGTTAAGCTAGGCTACGCTAGGCTAGAGTGGAGTAGAGTAGAGTAGTAAAATAAAGTAGAGTAGAGTGGAGTATAGTATATTAGAATAGAGTAGAGTGGAGGAGAGTAAAATTTTGCAAAGTAGAGCATTGTAGAGCAGAGCAGAGTAGAGTAGAAGAGTAGAGTAGAGTAGAGGAAAATAGAGCAGAGCAGAGCTGAGTAGTACAAAGTAAAGTAGAGAAAAGTAGAGTAGAGCAGAGTAGAGTAGAGTTTAGCCATATTAGGCTATGCTAAGCTATGTTAGGCTAGGGTAGAATAGAGTAGAGTAATGTAGAGTAGAGTAGTGTAGAGTAAAGCTAGGTTAGGTAAGGCTAGGCTAGGTTAAAGTAGGCTGTGCTAGGGTAGGATGGGCTAGGCTAAGCTAGAGAAGAGTAGAGTAGAGTAGAGAAGAGTAGATTATAGTAAAGCTAGATTAGGCTTGACTAGACTAGAGTACAGTAAAGTATACTACAGTATAGTAGAATAAAGTAGAGTGGAGTAGATTACATTAGAGTAGAGTAGAGTGGAGAAGAGTTGAGTAGAGTAGATTAGAGTAGAGGAGTGGAGAGCAGAGAAGAGAAGAGGAGAGGAGAGGAGAGGAGAGAAGAGAACTTGAGAGCTGAGTAGAGTAGAGTAGAGAAGAGTACAACAAAGTAGAGTAGAGCAGAATAGGGTAGAATATAGAAAAATAGAATAGAGCAAAGTAAAGCAGAGTAAGATAGAGCTAGGATAGCTAGGAAAGGCTAGGCTAAGCAAGGCTAGAGTAACGTAAAGTAAAGAAGAGTGGATTAGAGTAGAGAAGGGTAGATATTAGAGCTAGGTTAGGTAAGGTTAGGTTAGAGTAGAGTAGAGTAGAGCTAGACTAGGTTTGGCTAAGCTAGGCTAGGCTATTCTAGGTAAAAGTAGAGAAGAATAGAGCATAACAGAGTAGAGAAGGGTAGAGCAAAGTAGAGTAGAGAAGTGCTAGGATAGGCTAGGCTAGAGTAAAGTAGAGTAGATTTGAGTAGAGCAAGGTTAAGCAAGGCTATGCTAGGCTAGAGTAGAGTAAAGTAGATTATTATAGCATAGAGTAGGGTAGAGTAGAATAGAGTAGAGTTGAGTAAAGATTAGGTTATAGTAGTGTAGAGAAGAATATTTTTGAGTAAAGAGTAGTGGAGTAGAATGGAGTTATACTTGGCGAGGCAACGCTAGAGAAAAGTAGAGTAAAGTAAAGTTAAGAAGACTAGAGTAGAGTTGAGTAGAGTAAAGTTAGGTTAAGTAAGGCTAGATAAGGCTAGGCTAAACAAAGATAGGTTAGGCTAAGCTATAGTAGAGTAGAGTGGAGTGGAGTAGAGTAGAGTTGGGTAGAGCAGAGTAGAGTAGAGAAGAGCAGAGTAGAGTGGAGCTAGGTTTGGCATGGCTAGGTTAGGCTAGGTAAGAGTGGAGTAAAGTATAATAGAGTAGAGTAAAGTAGAGCTTGGTTAAGCTAGGCTAGGTTGGAGTAGAGTATAGAAGAGTAGTGTACAATAAAGTATAGTAGAGTATAGTAGAGCATAGTAGAGTAGATTAGAGTAGAGTGGGGTTAGGTATGGCTAGGCTAGGCAAGGTTAACCTAGGCTAGGCTAGAGTAGATTAGAGTATAGAGTAGAGAAGGGTAGGGTAGAGTAGTGTAGAGTAGAGTAGAGCTCGGCTAGGTAATGTTAGGCAAAGCGAGGCTTAAGTAGAGTATAACAGAGTAGAGTAAAGAAGAGAACAAAGCCAAAAATAATAGAGCAGGACAGAGTGGAGTAGAGAAGAGAAGAGAAGAGTAGAGCAGAGTAGAGCTATGTTAGGCTAGACTAGGCTTGGCTTGGTAAAAGTAGATTAGAATAGAGCCAAGTTGAGTAGATCAAAGTAAAGCAAAGTAGAGTAGAGTACTACCAATCAAAGTAGTGCAGAGTAGAATAGATTAGAGTAAAGCTTGGTTTTGTTAGGCTAGGCAAGGTTAGGTTAGGTTAAGTGAGGGAAGAGTTGAGTAGAGTAGAGTAGAGTAGAGTAGAGCAGAGCTTGGTAAGGATAGGCTAGGCTAGAGTAAAGTATAGTAGTGTAGAGTAAAGGAGAGTAACATTGTGTAGTACATAATAGAGTAGAGTTGAGTAGGACAGAGTAGACTAGCGCACAGTAGAGTAGAGCAGAGTGGAGTGGAGCAGAGTAAAGTAGAGCTAAGAAGTGCTAGGTTTGGTTTGGCTAAGCTAGAGTAGAGTATGGTAGAGCAGAATAGATTAGAGTAGAACTTTGTTAGGCTGGGCTAGGTGAGGCTAAGCTAAACTAGGCTTGAGTAGAGGAGAGTAGAGTAGAGTAGAGCAGAGTAAAGCAGAGAAGAGTAGTTCAGAGCAGAGTAGAGTAGAGTTGAGCAAGGTTAGCATAGGCTAAGCTAGGCTAGAGTAGGGTAGAGTAGAGCATAGTTCGGCTAGACTAGGCTAGGTAAGGCTAAAGCAGAGTAAATTAGACTAGAGTTGAGCTAGGTTCAATTAAGCTAGGCTAGGCTAAAGCAGAGCAGTAGAGCATAGTAGAGTAAAATAGGGTAGTGCTAGGATATGTTAGGTTAGTTTAGGCTACGTAGGCTATGCTCGAGTAGAATGGAGTAGAGTACAGTAGAGAAGAGTTGAGTGGAGTAGAGGAGAGTAGAGTAGAGTATAGTATAATAAGGGAGAGCAGAGCAGGGCAAAACAGAGTAGAGCAAAGAAGTGTTGAGTAGAGCAAAGCAGAGAAGACCAAAGCAGAGTCGAGTAAAGCAGAGTAGTGCAGAGTAGAGCAAAGTAGTGTACAGTAGGGCAGAATAGGGTAGAAAATAGAAAAGTAGAGTAAAGTAGAGTAGAGAAATATAAAGTAGGGTTGTGTAGAGTAGAGTTAGGTTAGGCTAGGCTATGCTAGGCTAGAGTAGAGTAGAGTAGTGTAGAGTAGAGTAGAGTGGAGTGAAGCCAGTTTAGGTTAAGCTAGGCTTGGCTAAGTTTGAGTATAGTAGAGTAGTGTAGAGTAGGATAGAGTAAAGTAGGGTAGAGTATAGTAGAGTAGAGTAGAGTTGAGTAGAGTAGAGTAGAGGAGAACCCCAAAGAATAGAGTAGAGCAAAGCAAAGAAGAGAAGAGTAGAGTAGAGCAGAGCAGAGCAAAGTAAAAGAGAGAATTAAAGAGCAGAGTAGAGCAACAAAGACTAGAATAGTGCAAAGCAGAGAAAAGCATAACAGAGCAGAGTATAGCAGAACAAAACTGACATAGGCTATACTAAGCTAGGCTAGAGTAGCTTAAAGAAGAGTAGAGTATTATAGAATAGCATAGAATAGAGTAGAGTAGGGTTGAGTAAAGTAAGAAAGAGCTAGGTTAGGCTAGGTAAGAGTAGAGTAGAGTAGATGAGATTTCAGTTAGGTTTGGCTAGGCTAAGATAGGCTAAGCTAGAGTAGAGTAGAGCTAGGTTAGGCTAGGCGAGGCTAAAGTATAGTAGAGTAGAGTAATGTAGAGTAGAGCATAGCAGAGCACAGTAAAGTAGAGCAGAGAACAGAGGAGAGTAGACTAGAGCAGAGCATAGTAGAGTAGAGAAGAGTAGAGAAGAGATGAAAATTGCAGATCAAAGATGAGCTGAAAAGAGTGGAGTAGAGTAGAGCAGAGCTAGGCTAGGCTAGATTAAGCTAGGCTAAGCTAGGCTAGAGTTGAGTAGAGCATAGCTAGGTTAGTTTTGGCTAGCTATGTTAGGTTAGAGTAGAGTAGAGTGGAGTTGCACAAAGTAGAATAGAGTAGAGCTAGTTTAGGCTAAACTTTATATACTCTACTCTACTCTACTCAACTCTACTCTAATCTTGCCAAGCCTAGCCTAATTGATCCTAACAAGCTTTACTCTACTCTACCCGAGCCTAGACTAGCCTAACCTAATTCTACTCTACTCATCTTTGCTTTACTCTACTTTGCTCTTCACTACATCACACTACTCTACTCTACTCTACTCTACTCTATTCTACTCTATACCACTATTCTTTGCTCTACTTTGCTCTATACTTCTTTGCTCTGCTATGCTCTACTCTACTCTATTCTACTCTACTCTACTCTACTCTATTTTAGCCTAACTTACCCATGCCTAACTTAACCTAGCCTTGCATAACCTAGCTCTACTATACAAAACTCAACTCAACTCTACTCTACTCTACTCTAAGGAAGCCTAGCCTAACCAAGCTCGACTCTACTCTACTCCACTCTACTCTACTATACTCCAACCAAGTCTAGCCTTGCCAAGCCTAGCCTAGCCTAACCTAGCTCTCTACTACTATACTCTACCTACTCTAGTCTACACTGCTTTATCTTGGACTACTTTCTCTTCTCCACTCTTCTCTATTTTACTATGCTCTTCTTTGCTCTACTCTACTTTTCTATCCTCACTCTACTCTACTCTATAGTACTCTACTCTACTCTTTCTTCTTTACTCTACTCTACTTTATTTACTATATTCAACTCTAGCTTAGCTTTACAAAGAATAGCCTAGCCTAACCTAGCTCTACACTACTTTACTCTACTCTACTGTACTCTACTCTACCCAACTCTACTCGAGCTAGCCTAACCTAACCTAGCCTCCCTTAGCCTATCCAAACCTAGGTCCACTCCACTCTACTATACTATAATCTAATCTAATAAACTCTACTCTAACCAAAGCTAGCCTACGTTATCCTAACCTAGCACTACTCTATTCTACTCTAGTCGAGCCTTGCCTAAGCTAGCCAAACCTATCTCTACATTGCTCTGCTCTGCTCGTCTCTACTCTGCTCTACTTTGCTCTTTTCTGCTTTACTCTACTCTACACTGTTCTACTTTAGTCTGCTTTGCACTACTCATCTCTACACTAATCTACTATAGTTTGCTCTGCTCTACTCAACTCTGCTTTACTCTATTCTACTCTAATCTACTCTACTGTATTATAGCCTAGCTTATCCTAACTTGACTTTACTATACTTTGTGCTACTCTACTCCACTCTAGCCTAGCCTACCCATGCGTAGTCGAGCCTAGCCTAGCCTAACCTTTCTCTACTCTACTCTACTCTACTCTGCTCTACTCTACTCTACTCTACTCTACTTTACTCAACTATACTCTACTATACACTAACATAGCCTAGCCTAACCTAGCTCTACTCTATTCTACACTTCTCTACTCTACTCTACTCCAACAAAGCCTAACCTAGCCTTGGCTAGCCTAACCTCGACTTACTCTACTATTCTATACTCTACTCTAGTCTGCTCTGCTCTATTCTACCATGCTATTCTCAACTCTACTCTGCTTTGCCCCCCTCTCCTCTACTCTACTCTACTCTATTCAGCTCTACACTACTCCACTTTGTCCTACTCTGCTCCACTCTACACTGCTCTACAATGCTCTACTTTGCTCTCCTCTACTCTCCTTTGCTCTACTCAACACTAATCTTTCCTATTATACTCTAACTTAGCCTTCCCTAGCCTTGCCCTACTGTACTCTACTCTTCTCTAGCCTAGCTTAGCCTAGCCTAGCATAGCTTAACCATGCCTTGCCTAGTCTAGCCTAAACTAGCTCTACTCTACTCAACTCTACTCTACTCTAACCTAACTTAGCCTAGCCTAACCTAACATAGCTCTACTCTACTCTTCTCTGCACTACTATACTCTACTCTACTCTACTCTATTCTACTCTACTCTTTTCTACCTTCTCAGTTATTCTCTACTATGCTCTACTCTACTCCACTCTGCTCTACTATACTCTAGCCTAACCCGGCCTAACCTTGCTCTACTCTACTCTAACCTAGCCTAGTCTACTCTAGTTTACCCAAGCCTAGTTTGGCCTAACCTAGCCTAGCCTAACCTAGTTCTACTCTACTATACTCTACTCTACTCTACTATACCTTACTTTAATCCAGCCTAGCCTAGCCTAACTTAGCTCTACCTTACCCTACTCAACTCTACTCTACTCAACTCTACTCTACTTTACTCTACTCTACTCTAGCCTTGTCTAGCCTTACCTAGCCTAACCAAGCTCTACTCAGCTCTACTCTTCTATGCTTTTCATTACTCTACTCTAGTCTACTCTACTCCACTCTCCATTGCTCTACATTACTCTGCTCAGTTCTCTTCTCCTCTACTCTACTATACTTTACTCTACTCTACTTAACTCTAATCTACACAACTCTACTCTAGCCAAGCCTAGCTGAGCATAGGCTACCCTAACATTGCTTAACCTAGCCTAACCTTGCTCTACTTTACTGTACTCTATTCTACTCTACTCTACTTTAAGCTAGTATAGCCTTGCCTAACCTTGCTCTACTCTACTCTTCTCTACTATGCTCTACTCTACTCCACTCTACTCTACTCGAGCCTCACCTAGCCTAACCTAGCTTTACTCTTCTCTACTCTGCTCTGCTCTACGCTGCTCTACTCTACTCTACTCTACTTTTCTCTATTCTACTCTACTCTATTTTGCTCTACTCTATTATACCTTTGTCTATTATACTCTAGCTCTACTCTACTCTACTCTACTCTACTCTACACTACTCTATTTTACTCTAGTCTACACTAGCCCAGCCTAGCCTACCCTAGCTTACACTAGGGTAGCGTAACTTAGCCTAGCTTAGCTCAACCTAACCTAACTCAACTCTACTCTTCCCTACTCTACGCTACTCTAACCTTGCCTAATCTAACCTAGCCTAACCTATCTCTACTATACTCTACACTACTTTACTCTAGTCTAGTCTACTCTACTCTACTCTAGTTTAGCCTAGCCTACATAGCTTAGCTTAGCCTAACCTAGCTCTACTTTTCACTACTCTGCTCTTCTTTGCATTGCTCTACTTTTCTTTGCTCTACTCTACTTTACTCTACTCTAACATAACCTAGGCTAGCTTAGCTTAGCCTATCCTAGCTCTACTATGCTCTACACTGCTCTACTCTACTCTGCTCTGCTCTAATTTGCTATACTCATCTCCACTCTACTTTACTCTATTTTATTATGCTTAACTCTGCTCTACTCTACTCTACTCAACTCTACTCAACTCTACACTACTTTACTCTTCTCTAGTTTAGTTCACTTTACTCTACTCCATGCTAGCGTAGCCTACCCTCGCCTAGCCTAGCCTAACAAAATTCTACTCTTGTCTATTCTACCCCACTATACCCTACTCTACTCTACTTTTCTCTACTCTACTCTACTCTACTCTATTCTACTCTAGTCTAACAAAGCCTAGGCTAGCCTAATTTTGGCTAACTTACCTCTATTCTACTCTATTCTACTCTACTCTACATTACTCTACTCTACTATACTTTACTTTACCCTGCTCTACTCTACTCTACTCTGCTGTACTCTACTATGCTCTGCTCAACTCAGCTCTACCTTAGCCTTGACACTCTAAACTTGCCTCGCCTCACCTGGCCTAGTATAACCTTGTCCTGCCCTACTCTGCTATACTTTGCTCCACTCTACTCTATTCTACTCTACTCTACTTGTCTCTAATTTGCTCTGCTCTTTTCTACTCTATTCTACTCTACTTTAGGCTAGTTTAGCATACCCTAACCTAGCCTAGCTCTACTCAACTTTACTCTTCTCTACTCTACTCTTCATTACTATAGTCTATACTAGCCTAACCTAGTACTACTCTAATTTGCCCTACTCTACTCTACTCCACTCTAATCTACTATACTCTACTCTACTATACTCTACTCTAACTTTGCCTATCCTAACCTACCCTAGCTTAACCTATCTCTATTCCACTCTGCTCTACCCTACTTTACTCTACTCTACTCTAGCCCAGTCTAGTTTAGCCTTTCCAACCCTAGCCTAACCTTGTCCTACTCTGCTCTAGTCTACTCTACTCTACTCTACTCTACTATATTCTTCTCAACTCTACTTTGCATTGCTCTGCTCTAGTCTACTCTATTCTATTATATTATAGCCTCTCCTAGCCAAACCAAGCTCTATGCTACTCCACTATACCCAACTCTACTCTACTCTAGTCTAGCCTAACCTAGCCTACACAAGCCTACCCTTGGCTAACCTAGCCTAACCGAGCTTTACTCTACACTACTCTATTTACTCTACTCTATTCTACTCTACTCTGCTCTGCTATACTCTACTATGCTCTACTACGCTCTGGTCTTGTCTATTCTACTTTAATCAACTCTACTCTATTATTCTCTAGCATAGCCTTACCTAACCTTGCTCAGCTCTACTCTACTTGACTTTGCTATACTCTTTTCAATACTATCCTAGCCTAGCCTAACATCGCTAGCCTCACTTAGCCTACCCTAATATAACCTAGCTCTACTCTACTCTACTCTACTCTGCTCTCCTCTAGTATACTCTACTCTACTCTACTTTAACATTGGTTAGCCTAGCTTAGCTTAACTTAGCTCTACTCTACTCTACTCTAGCCTACCCTAGCTTAGCCTAACACAGCTCTACTCTACTCTCTTCTGCTATGCTCTACTCTATTCTCCTCTACTCTATTCTATTTTGCTCTACTCTGCTCTGCTTTGCTCTACTATACTTTACTTGACTCTACTCTACTCTAGCCTTGCCTAACCTAGCCTAACCCAACCTAGCCTAGTCTAACCAAGCTCTACTCTACTCTACTCTACTCTGCTCTAACCTCACATAACCTAACTTAGCATAACTTTGCTTTGTTCTACTCTGTTCTACTTTACTCTATTATGCTCTTCTCTAATATACTCTATTTTGTTCTATTCAGCTCAACTCTTTTCTTCTCTACTCTACTCTACTCTACTCTACACTACTCTACTTTACTCTGCTCTCCTCTCTTTTACTCTATATTACTCAACTCTATCCTAACTTAACCTAGCTCTACTATACTCTACTTGACTCTTCTTAGCTCTAGCCTAGCCTAACCTAACCTAGCCTAGGCTAACCTAACTTATCTCTACTCTACTATACTCTACTCTACTCTACCCAACTATGCTTTGCTTTGTTCTACTCTGCTCTACTGTACTCTACTTTAGCAAAGCCTAGCCAAGTCTATCCTAGCCTAACCTAGCATAGCCTAGCCAAGCCAAGTCTAACCTAACCTAGCGCTACTCTACTCCACTTAAGCCTAGCCAAACCTAGATTTGCCTAGCCTAGCCTACACTAACCTAGCTGTGCTCTACTCTACTCTATTCTACTATATTCTACTCTACTCTATTCTGCTCCACTCTACTCTACTCTACTCTACTCTAACCAAGCCTAACCTAGCTCTACTCTACTCTGCTTTGCTCTACTCTACCCTACTCTTTTTCTTGCTACTCTACTCATCTTTTCTCTTTTTTACTCTACTCTACTCTGCTCTACTCTATTCTACTCTATCCTAGCGTAGTCATATAGAGCTTTGCTCTACTATACTCTTCTCTACGCTACTTTACTCTACTCTACTCTAGCATAGCTTATCCTAACCTACCTTAGCCTAACCTAGCCTCAACTAACTTAACTCTACTCTGCTCTACTCTACTCTACTCCACTCTATTATATTATACTCTACTCTACTCTAGTCTAACCTAGCCTAGCCTATCCTAGCTCTGCTCTTTTCTACTCTCCTCTAGCCTACCCTAGCCTTGTTTAACCTAGCCTAGCCTAACCTAGCTCTACTTTACTCTATTTTGCTTTAATATACTCTTCTCTTTTCTATCTTGCTCTACTATACTCTACTCTGCTCTACTCTATTGTACTCTACTTTATTGTACTCTAATTTAGCCTAGCCTAACCTAAGTTAGCATATTCTAGCTTTACTCTATTCTACTATACCCTAATCTACTCTAGCCTAGCCTAATATAACCTAACCTAACTTAGCTCAACTCTACTCAACTCTCCTCTACTTCACTCTACTCTACTCTAGTCTACTCTACTTTATTATACTCTTCTCTACTCTAACCTAGCCTAGTCTACCCTAGCCTTGCATAGCCTCGCTTCGCCTAGCTTAGCCCAGCCTAACCTAGCTCTACTCTACTCTACTCTACTCTACTCTTCTATACTCTACTCTATCCTAACCTAGCCTAGCATATCCTAACCTAGCTCTGCTCTACTCCACTCTACTCTACTCAACTATACTCTACTATGCTCTGCTCTTCTCTAGCCTAGTAAAGCCTAGCCAAGCTTAGCTTCACCTAATCTTGCTCTACTCTACTTTACTCTACTCTTCTCTACTTTACTCTGCTCTACTCTGATTTTCTCTTCTCTATTGTGCTCTATTCTACTCTTTTTTACTCTGCTTTGCTCTACTCTACATTACACTGCTCCACTTTGCAATGCTCTATCTTCTTTGCTCTATTCCAGTCTACACTACTCTACTCTACTGAACTCTAGACTACTTTAACCTAGTTTAGCTAGCTTAGCCTAACCAAACCTAGCTCTATTCTACTTACTTTTCTCTACCCTACTCTAGCTTAGCCTAGCCAATCCTTCCTTAGCCTAGCCTAGCATAGCCTAACTTAGCTCTACTCTAAATTACTTACTTTACACTACTCTATGCTACTCTAATATATTCTGCTTTACTCTACTATACTCTGACTTTGGCTAGCCTAGCTTAACTAAACCTCGCTCTACTCTACTTTAATCTACTATATTCTAATATACTCTATTCTAGCTACCCTAGCCTAACCTAACCTTGCTTAGCTTAACTTTGTAATACTCTAGTTTGTTCAGCTTTGGATTGCTCTTCTCTACTCTGCTTTGCTCTACTCTACTCTACTTCACTCTACTCTGCTCTACTCTCCTTTAGTCTGCTCTTCTCTACTCTAGCCTAGCCTCACCTAAGTTAGCTCTGCTCCACTCCACTCTACTCTACTCTACCATAGTCTAGCCTAACTTAGTCGAGCCTAGTCAAACCTAGCTTTGTTTTGCTTTACTTTGCTCTACTTAGCTCTACTCTAATTTTCTCTACTTTTCTCAACTCTGATCTACTCTACTCTACTCTGTTATGCTTTTCTCTCCAATGTTCTAGTCTATTTTACTTTTCTTTGCTCTACTCTACTTTGCTCTTTTCTTCTCTACTCTACTCTGCTTTGCTCTTCTCTGCTCTACTTTATTCTTGTCTTCTCAACTCTGCTCTACTAGGCTCTACTCTACTCCATTCTCCTCAACTCTCCTATCCTCTCCTCACCTCACCTCTCCTCTACTCTCCTCTCTTCTCCTCTTCTCTCCTCTCCCCTCCTCTGCTCTCCTCTCCACTCCTCTCCTCTACACTACTCTACTCTACTCTAATCTACTCTACTCTACTCTACTCCTTTCTACTCTACTCCACTCTCCTCCTTTCTACTCTACTCTACTCTTTTCTACTCTACTCTACTTAACTCTACTCTTGTCTAATAAAGCCTAGCCTTACCTCATCTAGCTCTACTTTAGTCTTCTCTACTATACTCTACTCTACACTTGCATATCTTAGCTTAGCCAACCCAAGCCTACCCTAGCCTAACCTAACTCTAGTCTATTATACTCTACTCTACTTTACTATTCTCTAGTCTATCCTAGCCTAGCATATAATAACTAGCTTTATGTTGCTCTGCTTTGCTTTACTGTAGCTCTGCTATACTTTGCTCCGCTCTATATTGCTCTGTTATGCTCTAATGCTCTACTCTGCTCTGTATTGTTTTGCTCTGCTCCACTCCACTTTGGTCTACTCTCCTCTCCTCTCATCTTCTTTACTCAACTCTAATCTAATCTACTCTACTCTACTCTACTATACTCTACACTACTCTACTCTACTCAAGCCTAGCCTAGCCTATCCAAACCTATCTCTACTCTACTCTACTAAACTCAAGCCTACCTTAACCTAACCTAGCCTAGCCTAGTCGAAACTTTCCTAGCCTAGCTCTGGTCTACTTTGCTCTGCTCTACTCTATTCTACTATACTATACTTTTCTCTACTCTACTCTACTCTACTCTACCATACTTTAACAAAGCCTAGCCCTACCTAGCCTAGCCTAACCTAACCTAACCTTGTTCTATTCTTCTCCACTCTACCCAACACACTCTACTCTAGCTTTGCCTAACCTTGCTCTACTCTACTCTACTATAATCTAATATACTCTACTCTACTCTACAACATTCTACTTTACTCTACTCTACTCTATCTTTGCCTATCCATGCCTAGCCTTACTTAGCATACTCTACTCTACCCTAGCCTAGCTTAGGACACCCTAATCTAGCTTAGCTCTACTCTACACTACACTGCTCAACTCTACTTAACTCTTCTTTACTTTGTCTACACTACTCTGCTCTAGCCTTGCTTAGCCTAACCTAACTCTACTCTGCTATGCTTTGCTGTACTCTACTTTGCACTTTGCTTAGCTCTACTCTACTCTACTCTACTCCATTCTACTCTAATCTTTTCTACTCTACACTTCTCTGCTCTACTCTACTCTACTCCACTCTAAACTACTCTACTCTAGCCTAGCCTAGCCTATCCTAACCGAGCTCTACTCTACTCTACTCAACTCAAGCCTAGCTTAACCTAGCCTAGCCTAGCCTAGTCAAAACTTGCATTGCCTAGCTCTGCTCTACTTTACTCTACTCTACTCTACTCCACTCTATTCTATTATGCTTTGCTCTACTCTGCTCTGCTTAATTCTACTATACTTTAGCAAAGGCTAGCCCTGCCTAGCCTAGCTTAGCTTAACCTAACCTAGTTATACTCAGCTCCACTCTACCCAACTTACTCTACTCTAGCCTAACCTAACGTAGCCTAGCCAAACCTAGCTCTACTCTACTCTATTATACTCTATTATACTCTACTCTACTCTACTCTACGCTACTTTATCTTAGCCTATCCGAGCTGAGCCTTACTTAGCCTACTCTACTCTAAACTAGCCTAGCTTAGCCAACCTTAACCTTGCTCAGCTCTACCCTGCACTACTCTACTTATTCTTCCTTACTCTGCTCTGCTCTACTCTACTATCCTCTGCTCTAGCCTTGCTTAGCTTAACATAACTTTGCTCGTCTATACTCTGCTCTGCTATACTATATTGTACTTTACTCTGCTCTTTGCTTAGCTCTACTCTGCTCTGCTCAACTCCATTCTACTATGCTCTGCTCTTTTCTACACTTCTCTACTCTACTCTACTCTACTCTATACTACTGTACTCTAGCCTAGCCTAGCCTATCCTAACCTAGCTCTACTCTACTCTACTCAACTCAAGCCTAGCTTAACCTAGCCTAGCCTAGCCTAACAAAAACTTGACTAGCCTTACTCTGCTCTACTTTGCTTTGCTCTACTCTACTCTATTCTACTCTACTCTGCTTTCCTCTACTCTACTTTGCTCTACTCTACCATACTTTAGCAAAGCCTAACCCTGCCTAGCCTAGCTTACCCTAACCTAGCTCTACTCTACTCTACTCTCCTCTCATCTAGCTCTACTCTACCCTACTATACTCTGCTCTACTTTACTCTACTCCACTCTACTCTACTCTACTCCACCCTACTTTATTGTACTCTACTATACTCTTCTTTAACCTAGACTATCTAAACCTAGCTTAACCTAACACTTCTCTACCCTACTATAGCCAAGCAATGCCTAGCCTAGTCGAGCTTAACTTAGCTATACTCTTCTATGCTCTACTTTGCTTTACTCTGCTCTGCTCTGCTATGATCTTCACTTCTCTGCAATGCACTACTCTACTCTACTCTACTCGAGCCTAGCCTAGCCTACCCTAGCCTAACCTAGTTCTACTCTACTCTACTCTACTATTATATACTCTTCTCTACTCTACTCTACTCTACTCTAGCCTAGCTTAAATTACACTAACCTAGCTCTACTCTACTTTACTCCACTATACTATACTAAACTCTACTCTACTTTACTCTACTCTACCCTACTCTATTATGCTCTAATTTAGCTTAGCCTAGCCTATCTTAACCTAGCTTTATTCTTTTCTACTCTACTCTACTCTACACTACTCTAACCCTACTTAGTGTACCCTAACCTAGACTAACCTAACTCTACTCTGCTCTATTTTGCCCTGCTTTGCTCTGCTCTACTCTACTCTACTCTGCTCTGCTTTACTCTACTCTGCTCTTCTTTTCTCTTCTCTGCTCTACTCTGCTCTATCTGCTCTGCTCTACTCTACTCTATTATACTCTTGCCTAGCCTTGCCCAGCCTAGCATAACCTAACCTACCTTTACTCTACACTACTCTATGCTACTTAACTCCACTCTACATTAATCTACTCTACTCCTCTCTAACCTCGCCTAGCCTAACCTAGCTCTTCTCTCCTCCACTATAGCCTAGCCTACCCAAGATTAGCCTTTCTTAACCTAACACTACTCTACCCTACTGTACTTTGCTTTCTTCTGCTATTTTTTGCTCTTCTCTACTCTGCTCTTCTCTACTCTACTCTGCTATGTTGTACTCTGCTCTACTCTACTCTACTCTACTTTACTCTAGCCAAGCCTAACCACTCTAACCTAGCCTAGCCTAACCGTGCCATACTCTTCTCTACTCTACTCTAGATTAGCCAATCCTAGTCTACCATAGCCTAACTGGCTCTGCTCTTCTCTACTCTATGCTACTCTACTCCACTCTACTATACTCGACTCTACTGTGCTCTACTTTGTGCTTCTCATCTCTACTCTACTCTGCTCTGCTCTTCTCTACTCTACTCTACTTGAACTTTGTTGCGCCTACACTTGTCTAGCTTAGCCTAACAAACCTCTAATCTACCCTACCATACTATACTCTAGAACATTCTTAATTACTATACTCTAGTTTAGCCTAGCATAGCTTAGCTTACTCTAGCCTTGCCTAACCTAGCCCTACTATACATTACTCTACTCTAATCTACTCTACTATACTCTACTCTATCATAGTCTACCCTAACTTAGCTAAGCCCAACCAAACCTAGACTGGCCCTCTCTACTCTATTTTAATATAATTTACTCTAGTTTAGCCTAGCATAACTAACCTAGCTCTGCTCTACTCTACTGTGCTCTGCTCTATTCTACTCTACTCATTTCGACTCTATTATACTTTACTCTACTCTACTATACTCTAGCTAGCCTAGACTAACCTAACTCTACTCTACTCTACTTTACTATACTCTACAACACTCTTCTCTAGCCTACCCTAGCCTATCCTTGTCTAGCCTAGGCTAACCAAGCTCTACTCTACTCTACATTACTCTATTATGCTCTACCTTATTCTACTTTACACTGCTTTGCTTAGTTCTACTGTACTCTACACTGCTCTACTATACTCTACTTTACTCTACACTATTATACTCTTGCTTAACCTAGCATAGCCTTATTTGACCAAGCTCTACTCTACTTTACTCGACTCTACTCTAGCTTAGCTTAATCAAGCATAACTTAGGCATGCATTTCAAATGAAAACCTAACCTAATCTAGCTGTACTCTATTCTACTCTACTCTTCTCTACTCTACTCTACTCTACTCTACTCTACACTACTCTACTCTACTCAACTCTACTTTACCCTACTCAAATCTTGCCAAGCCTAGCCTAGTATAACATAGCTATACTCCTATCTACTTTAGCCTAGGCTAGCTTTGCTTTACTCTACTATACTCTGCTTTGCTCTGCTCTACTCTACTTTGCTCTTCTCTACTTTGCTCTACTCTACTCTACTTTGCTTTACTATGCTCTACTCTAGCCTAGTTTAGCCTAGTCGAACCTTGCCTAGCCTAATGAAGCTCTACTCTACTCTACTCATCTCTGCTTTAGCCTCTCCTTACTAAACCTTACTTTGATCTGCTCTGATGTACTCTGCTCTACTTTAACCAGCTCCACTCTACTCTGTTCCACTTTGCTCAGCTCTACACTGCTCTATTATTCTCTACTCTACTCTAAACAACTCGACCCTAGCATAGCCTATCCTAACCTAGCTCTACTCTACTCTGCTCAACTCTAGCTTACCTAACCCATTCTAGCCTAATGTAGCATAACCTAGCTCTGTTTTGCTCTGCTTTGCTTTACTCTACTTTGCTCTACTATGCCCTACTATGGTAGCTCTACTTTAGCAAAGCAAAGCTCGTCATAGCCAAGGTTAGCCTAATCGAGACTAGCTTAACCTAACCTAGCTCTACTCTATTATACTCTACTCTAGCTTAAACAAGCCTAGCATAGCCTTGCCTAGCCTAATCTAGCTCTACTCTACTATACTCTTCTCTACTCTACTATACTATACTCTACTCTACTATAACGTAGCCTAGCTTAGCCTAACCTAGCTCTACTCTACTCTACTCTACTCTACTCTACTCTACTCAACTCTGCTGTGTTGTACTCTACTCTACTCTTCTTTACTCTAGTCTACTCTACTCTTCTCTACTATATGCTATGCTACTCTACTCTACCCCAATTTAACTTAGCCTAACCAAGCTCTACTCTACTCTACTCAACTATACTCTACCCTACTCTGCTCTAGCCTTACCTAGCCTAACCTAGCTCTGCTATGCTCTGCTTTACTATATTGTACTCTTCTTTGCTCTGCTCTGCTCAACTTTGCTCTTCTCTACTTTGTTGCTCTCTACTATATTTTGCTTTGCTCCACTCTACTCTACTCTACTCTACTTTAATTTACACAACTCTACTCTATCCTAACAAAGCCTAACCTAACTTAGCTCTACTCTACTCGACTCTAGCCTAGCCAAACCTTACCTAGCCTAGCCTAATTTAGCTCTGCTTTACTCTGCTTTGCTTTGCTCTACTTTGCTTTGCTCTACTCTACTCCACTCTTCTTTAGAAAAGCCTTGCCCAACTTTGCCTTGCCTAACCTAACCTAGCTCTACTCTACTTCACTCTACTCTACTCAACTCTTCTCTAGCCTACCCTAACCTAACTTTACTCTACTCTACTCTAATTTAATATGCAATAATCTACTCTACTCTACTCTTCTCTACTCTACTCTACTTTACCCTACTTTAACCTAGCCTAACCTAGCCTACCTTAGCCTAACCTAGCTATACTCTACTCTGTTATGCTCTACAAAACTCTGCTCTTTTCTAATCTATTTTACTCTACTCTACTCTACTCTACTCTACTCTTCCCTACATTGCTCTACTTGCACTGCTCTTCTCTATTCTGCTCTACTCAACTCTAGCCTTGCCAAGCCTTACCTAACCTAACTTAACCAAGCTCTACTCTACTCTACTCTACTTTACTCTACTCTACCCTTACTCTATTCAAGCTTAGCCTAACCAATCTCTACAATACCCTACTCTACTATACTCTATACTCTACTCAACTCTACTCTACTTTAATTTAGGTTAGCTTAGCCTAGCTTAACCAAGCTCTGCTCAACTCTACTCTACTCTAGCTTAGCTTAGCCTAGCCTGTCCTAGCCCTACCAAGCCTCGCCTGGCTTAGCTTAACCCAACTCTACTCAGCTTTACTATACACTACTTAGCCCCACTGTGTTTTACTCTACTCTACTTTGCTCCACTATAGTTGAGCCTAGCCTAGTTTAACCTTGCTCTACTCTACTCTACCCTACTATACCATATTTTACTCTTGCACAGCATAGCCTAGCCTAGCCTACCTTAACCAAGCCTAGCTTAACCTTGCTCTATTATACTCTACTCTACTCTACTCTAACAGAACCTAGCCTAACCTTATTGTACTTTATTCTACTCTACTCTACTCAAGCCTAGCTTAGCATTACCTACCCTAGCATAACCTAGCCTAGCCTAACTTGGCTCAGCTCTACTTTATTCTACTCTACTATGCTCTACTCTGCTCTTCTCTACTCAGCTCTGCTTTTCTCTATTCTATTCGACTCTACTCTACTCTGCTCAACTCTACTCTGCTCTACTCTGGTCTACTCTACTCTGCTCTACTCTATTCTACTTTACTCTCCTCTACTCCACTCTACTCTACTCTACTCTGCTCCACTCTAGCTTATCCTAGCCTAACTTAGCTCTACTATACTCTACTCTACTCTGCATTGCTCTACTCTGCTCTGCTCTGCTCAAGTTTGCTCTACAAAGCTCTACTCTTCTCTATTTTTCTCTACTCTACTCTAATTTACTCTACTCTACTCTATTTTGCTCTACTTAGCTCTATTTTACACTATTATATTATACTTTTCTCTACTATATTATACTATACTTTACTTTTCTCTATACTGCTTTTCTATGCTCTACTCTACTAAGCTCTACTCCACTCTACTATGCTCTTCTTTCCTCTGGTGAGCTCTGCTCTTCCCTACTCTACTTTGCTCTGCCATAGTCCACTCTACTTTATTCTAGCCTAGCCTAGCCTACACCAGCTTAGCCTAATCTAACTCTACTCTTCTCTGTGTTACTCTACTCTACTCTACTCTATCAAAGCTTAGCGTAGCCAACCTTATCCTATCATAGTGTAGCCTAGCCTAACCTAACTCTACACTACTCTACTCTACTCTATTATATTATACTTTACTCTACTCTACTCTAACCTAGCCTAGCTAACCTTGCTCTATTATACTCTAGCCTAGCATAGCTTAACCAAGCTCGACTTTGCTCTGCTTTGCTTTGCTCTACTCTGCACTACTCTACTCATTTCTGCTAAGTTGTATTCTTCTCTACTCTACTCTGATCTGCTCTATTCTCCCTTACTCTACTCTACTCTGCTTACCTCTACTCTACTCTACTCTACTCAAACAAAACTTAGCCTAGTCTGACATAACCTAGATATACTGTACACTACACTACACTACTTTACTCTACTCTACTATGTGTTACTCTACTCTGCTCTGCTCTGCTCTGCTCAAGTTTGCTCTACAAAGCTCTGCTCTCCTCTATTTTCCTCTGCTCTACTCTAATTTACTCTACTCTACTCTATTTTGCTTTACTTAGCATTACTTTACTCTATTATATTATACTTTTCTTTACTATATTGTACTATACTTTACTTTTCTCTATATTGCTTTTCTATGCTCTACTCTACTAAGCTCTACTCTACTCTACTATGCTCTTCTTTCCTCTGGTGAGCTCTGCTCTACTCTACTCCTCTTTGCTCT
Organism: Vanilla planifolia; assembly: GCA_023846275.1. Classification (NCBI taxonomy): domain Eukaryota; kingdom Viridiplantae; phylum Streptophyta; class Magnoliopsida; order Asparagales; family Orchidaceae; genus Vanilla; species Vanilla planifolia. Next base: position 724,356 of record JAIUJO010000103.1, read on the forward strand.
GCCATACTCCACTCTACTTTATTCTAGCCTAGCCTAGCCTAGACCAGCTTAGTTTAATCGAGCTCTACTCTTCTCTGTGTTACTCTACTCTACTCTACTCTACTCTATCCAAGCTTAGCATAGCCAACCCTTCCTATCGTAGAATAGCCTAGCCTAACCTAACTCTACACTACTCTACTCTACTCTATTATATTATACTTTACTCTACTCTACTCTAACCTAGCCTAGCTAACCTTGCTCTATTATACTCTAGCCTAGCCTAGCTTAACCAAGCTCGACTTTGCTCTGCTCTGCTTTGCTCTACTCTACATTGCTCTACTCATTTCTGATTAGCTGTATTCTTCTTTACTTTACTCTGATTTGCTCTGTTCTCCCTTACTCTACTCTACTCTGCTCTACACTACTCTACTCTACTCTACTCAAACAAAACTTAGCCTAGTCTGACATAACCTAGCTCTACTGTACATTACACTACTCTACTCTACTCAAGCTTAATCAAGCCAAGCCTAGCCAAGCATAACCTAGCTCTAATCTAGTCTGCTATGCTCTGTTTTGCTTTACTCTGCTCTCTTGTTGTCTGCTCTGGTCTACTCTATTCTACTCTACTCTGCTTTGCTCTGCTCTAGTCTACTCTACTCTTCCCTATTATACTTAAGCTAGCAAAACTTAGCTCTACTATACTCTACTTTACAATACTATACTCTTTTCTCCCTACTCTACTCTAGCCTAGCCTAACTTAAATCTGCTCTACTCAACTCTACTCCACTCTGTACTGCTCTATTATTCTCTACTTTGCTCTGCTCTCCTCTACTTAACAACTCTCTTTTGTGCTTTGCTCTTGTCTCCTCTGCTCTGCTCTGCTCTACTTTCCTCTAATCTACTTTGCTCTGCTCTGCTTTGCTATGTTCTGCTTTACTCTTCTCTGCTCTACTCTCCACTCCTCTCCTTTCCTCACCTCTCCCCTGCTCTACTCTCCTCTCCTCTCCTCTCCTCTCTTCTCCTCTCCTCTCCTCTACTTTTCTCTACTCTACACCACTCCACTCCACTCTACACTTCTTTACTCTATTTGACTCTACTCTACTCTTGCATAACCTAGCCTAGCCTAATCTAGCTCTACATTACTCTACTCCTCTCTACTCTACACTAGCCCTTCCTAACTTAGCCTATCCAAGCTTACTCTATTGTAGGCTAGCCTAACGTAGCTCTACTTTACTCTACTCTACTCTAACTGAACCCACCAAGCCTAACTTAGCTCTAATATTCTCTACTCTACTCTACCCTACTCTACCTTACTCTATACAGCTCTACTCCACTTTACTCTGCTCTACTCTTCTAGTCTGCTCTATTCTGCTCTGCTCTACTCTCCTCTCCTCTAATCTACTCTACTCTACTCTACTCTAGCCTTACTTAACCTAGCCTAACCTAGCTCTCCTTTACTCTACTCTACTATACTCTACTCTACTTTAGTCTAGTCTAGTCTAGCCTAACCTACCATAACATAGCCTATCCTAGCCTAGCCTTGTCTAACATAGCTGTACTCTACTATACTCTAGTTTATACTACTTTACTCTACTCCACTAGACTCTAATTTACTTTAACCAAGCACTGTCTAGCCAAACCAAGCTATACTCTACTCTATTATAGCTTAACCTTGCTTGGCTGACCTAGCTCTGCTCTACTCAACTATGTTATGCTCTGCTCGACTCTACTCTACTCTTCTCTGCTCTACTCTACTCTACACTATACTTTAGCCTAGCCTAGCTTAGTTGAGCCTTACCTAGCTCAACTCTACTCTACTCTACTCTACTCTACTCTACTCTGCTCGACTCTGCTCTACTCTGCTATGCTCTACTCTACTCTACACTATACTCTAGCCTAGCCTAGTTTAGTTGAGCCTTACCTAGCTCTACTCTACTCTACTCTACTCTACTCAACTCTGCTATACTTTGCTCTACTCTGCTCTACTATGCTTTACTCTACTCTATTCTACCATGCTCTCCTCTGCATTTCTCTACTCTTCTTTTTCCTGCTCTGCTTCTCGCTACACTAATCTACTCTACTCCAGCCTAGCCTACGCTGGCTCTACTCTACTCTAATATATCTAGTCTACTCTACTCTAGCCTAATATAGTCTACTCTACTCTACCCTACTCTACTCTACTCTACTCTACTATACAATATTCTACACTACTCAACTCTACTTTGTTCTATTTTTTTCTTCTCTACTTTTCTCTCCTCTGCTCTACTCTACTTTACTCTACATTACTATTCTCTACTCTACTCTATACCACTCTGCTCAACTCCATTTTGCTCTACTCTGCTCTACTCTACTCTTGTCTTCTCTACTCTACTCTTCTTTAATCTGCATTACTTTGCTCTATTCTGCTCTACTTTACAATACTTTACTCTACTCTACTCTACTTTACTCTACTCTACTCTACTCTACCCTACTCTAGCCTAGCCTAACCTAGGCTATCCAAGCCTAGCCTAATAAAACTCTTCTCTATTATTCTCTGCTCTATTATGCTCTTCTCTACTCCACTTTGGTCCTCTCTACACTTCTCTTCTTTGCTCTATTCTACTCTGCTCTAGCTTAACCTAGCCTAGCCTAACCTAGCTCTACTCTACTCTACTCTACTCTACTCTAATTTACTATGCTATACTCTACTCTACTATACTCTAAACTAGTTAAGCCTATCCTAGCCTAAACTAATGTAGCCTAGCTTTGCCAAACCTAACTCTAGTATACTCTACTTTTGTCTCCTTTACTCTACTCCACTCAACTCTATTCTAGCCTAGCCAAGTGTAACCTATCCTAACCAAGCTCTGCTCTGCTCAACTCTACTCTACTCTACTATAGTTTGCTCTACTCTACTCTACTCTACTCAAGCTTGGCATAGCATATCCTAACCTAACTCTACTATATTCTACTCAACTTTTCTCTACTCTACTCTCCTCTCCTTTGCTCTACTCCACTCTACTCTGCTATGCTTTGCCCTATACTACTTTTCTCTACTCTACTCTATTCTACTCTATTCAGCTCCACTCTACTTTACTATACTCTATTCTTCTCTACTCTCTTTTGCTCTCCTCTCCTCTCCTCTACTCTATTCTATTCTACTTTACTCTACTCCACACTACTTTACTCAGCTCTCGTCTACTCTACTCTACTCTATTCTACTATAGTCGAGCATGTCCTAGCCTAACCTAATCTAGCTCTATTCTACTCTACTATACTATACTCCACTTTACTCTAGCTTAGCCTGGCCTAGCCTAGCTTAGCCTAGCATACCTTAACTAGCCTAGCCTAACCTAACCTAGCTAAACTCATACTCTATTCTACTCTACACTACTCTACTCTACTATACTCTACTCTATGCTACTCTATCCTAGTATAGCCTAACCTTACCTTGCCTAGCCTAACCTTGCTTTTCTTTACTCTACTCTTCTCTACTCTACTTTGCTCTACACTACTCTACTCTACTCTACTTTGTTTTACTCTACTCTACTTTGTTCTTTGGCTCTAATATGCTCTACTCTACTCTGCTCTCCTCTGTTCACCTCTACACCACTCTATTCTACTCTTCTATGCTCCACTCTACTCAACTCAACTCTACTCTACTCTACTCAGCTCAACTCTACTCTACTCGACTAATCTACTCCACTCTACTCAACTCTACTCTACTCTACTCTACTCTACTCGACTAATCTGCTCCACTCTGCTCTAACCTAACCTAGCTTACCCTAAGCTAACCTAGCTCTACTCTACTCTATTATACTCTACTCTACTCAACTTTAGCCTAGCCTAACTTAGCCTAGCCTAGCTTAGCCTAACTTTTCCTAGCCTAACAAAGCTCTACTCTGCTCATCTCTGCTTTGATTTACTCTATTCTGCTCAGCACTGCTCTGTTCTACTCTGCTCAACTCTAATCTACATTAAGCAAGCCTAGCTTTGTCTAGCATAACCTATCCTAGCTCTACTCTACTCTACTCTTGTCAACTCTACCCTACTACACTATACTCTACTCTACTCTTCTCTAACCATACATAAGCTAGCCTAGCTTAGCCTAACCAAGCCCTACTCTACTCTTTGCTCTACCCTACTCCATTATTCTCTACTCTTCTCTACTCTTCTCTACTCCATTCTTCTCTACTCTACTTTGCTATGCTCTACTCTAGTATAGCCTAGCCTAGTTGAATCATGCTCTACTCTAATCAACTTTGCTATACTCTTCTCTACTCTACTCTACCCTAGCCGAGCTGAGTCTATTCTAGCCAAGCCTAGCCTAGCCTAACCTAGCTCTACTCTACCCCACTCTACTCTTTTTTATTCTACTGTACTATACTCTACTCTACTGTACTCTACTCTACTCTATTCTACTCTATTCTACTTTAACCTAGCTTAGCCTAGCATAACCTAGCTCTACTCTACTCTACTTTACTCTATTTTATTCAACTCTACTCTAGCTTAGCCTAGTCTAGCCTAGCCCAACCTCTCCTAGCCCAGCCTAGCATAACCTAGCAATATTCTACTCTACTCATCTCTCTTCTGCTTCACTCTATTCTGCTCTTCTCTACTCTGCTCTGCTCTGCTTTGCTTTCACAGCTTTGCTCTACTCCGCTCCACTTTGCTTTACTCTACTCTACTATACTCGGCTCTCTTCTCCTCTCCTCTACTTTACTCTACATTACTCTACTCTACTCTACTCTAGCCTAGCTTAGCCTTACAAAGCTTAACTGAGGTCTACTTGACTCTATTCTACTCTACTCTACTCTACTCTACTCTAACCTACCCTAACCTTGCTCTACCCTACTCTACTCTACTCTACTCTACACTACTCTACTTTAGCCAAGCCTAACCTAACCTAGCTCTACTCTGCTATACTCTACTCTGCTCATCTCTTGTCTACTATGCTTCTCTTTACTTTACTTTGTTCTACTCTTCTCCACTCTACTCTACTCTTGTCTACTCTACTCTTCATTCTTCTCTCTACTCTACTTTGCTCTACTCTACTCTAATCCACTCTGCTCTACTCTCCTCTACTCTCATCTACTCAATTATACTCTACTCTACTGTATCTAACCTAGCCTAGTTGAGCCTAGCCAACCCTATTCTTGCTTAGCCCAGCCTAACTTAGCTTTACTATACTTTACTTTCCTCTACTTTAATCTACACTACTCTACTCTACCCTACTCTAATGTAGCCTAGCCTAGCATAGCCTAATTTAGTTCTACTCTACTCTACTCTAATCTACTTTACCATACTATAGCCTTGCTGAACCTAAGCTAGCCAAGCCTAGACTAACCTAACTCTACTGTGCTCGGCTCTTCTCTATTCTGCTCTGCTCTACTCGACTCTGCTCAGCTTTGCCCTTCTCTGCTCTGCTTTTTTCTTCTTTACTCTATAATAACCTAGCCTAGCCTAACCAAGCTCTACTCTACTCTACTATATTTTACTTTCCTATACTCTACTTTACTCTAAGCTAGCTGAGCTTACCCTAGCCTAGATTGTCCTAACTTAACCCAACCTAACCTAGCTCTACTATACTCTATTCTAGTCTACTATGCTCTATTCTAGTCTATTATACTCTACTTTATTCAAACTAAGCCTAGCCTTACCAATCCAAACCTTGCTCTGCTCTTCTAAACTCTACTCTACCCTAGTCTACTATGCTCTACTCTTCTCCACATAAGCCTAACATAGCCTATCCTAACCTAGCTCTACTCTGCTCTGCTCTGCTATACTTTTCTCAGCTCTGCACCACTCTACCTTGCTCTACTCTACTCTACTATGCTCTACTCTACTCTACTCTACTCTGCTCAACATTACTCTACTCTACTCTGCTCCACTCCCCTCTCCTCTCTTCTAGTCTACTCCACTCTACTCTACTATACTCTACTTCATTCTACACTACTATACTCTCATCTACTCTATTCTACTCTATTTTACTCTACTCTACTCTACTCCAGCTTAGCCTAGATTATGCTAGCTTAATTTAGCTATACTCTACTCTAATCTACTATAGTCTACTCTACTCTCGCTTAGCCTAGCCTAGTATGCCCTACCCTAGTCTAACCTAACCTAGCTCTACTCTACCTTAGTTTACCCTACTCTACTCTACTCTACTCTACTCTATCCTAGCCTCGCCTAGCCTAACCTAGCTCAACCTAGCTTTGCTCTACTCTGCTCTGCTATACTCGACTCTACTTTGCTCTATACTACACTTCTCTACTCTACTTTATTTTACTCTACTCTACTTTGCTCTTTTACTCTACTAAACTCCACTCAACTCAACTCTACTCTACTCTACTCATCTCTACTATACCCTACTCTTGCCTACCCTAGCATATTTTAGCGTAACAAAGATGAACCTTGCTCTACTACACTCTATGCAACTCTACTCTACTCCAGGCTATCCTAGACTAGCTTGGCTTACCCTAGCCTAACCTTGCCTAGCCTAGCCTAGCCTAACCTTGCTCTACTCTACTCAAACCTAACCAAACCTAGGCTAACCAAGCTTTACTAAACTCTACTGTACTCAACCCTACTCTAGCCTACCCTTACGCAACCTAACCTAGCCTAAGTTAGCTCTCTCTGCTCCACTCTGCTCTACTATGCTATGCTCTTCTCTGCTTTACTGTGCTCTACTCTGCTCTCTTTTGTACTCTAACCTAGCCTAGCCTTACCATGCTTTGCTTAGCTTATCATAGCTCTACTCTACTAGCTCTACTCTACTATGCTCTTCTCTACTCTACTCTACTCTAATCTACTATAACCAAGCCTAGCCTAGCATAGCCTAAACTAGCCTTGCCTTGCTTAGCCTAGCTTAGCCTAGCATAGCCTAGCATAACAAAGCTCTACTCTACTCTACTCTACTCTTCTCTAGTCTACTCTGCTTATGTCTACTCTGCTCTATTCTGCTCTACTCTACTCTACTCTACTCTACTCTACTCTACTCTAGCCTTACCTAGCCTAGCCTAGCCTGACTTAGCTTTGCACTACTTTAGTCTACTCTACTCTACTGCACTATACTCTACTGTTCTCTAGCCTAGCTTAGCTAAGCTTAACTTAGCTCAATCGAACCTTGCTCTACTCTACCATACTCAAATTTACTCTACTAAACACTTCTCTAATCTACTCTACTCTATTCTACTCTACTCTACTCTACTATACTCTAACCTAGCCAAGTGTAACTTAGCTCTACTCTACTCTACTCTACTTTACACTACTCTACTCTACTCTTACCCAGTCTAACTTAGCCTAGCCTAGCCTACTTTAGCCTAACCTAGCTCTACTTTACTATGCTCTACTCTACTCTTCTCTACTCTACTCTACTCAATTCTACTTTACCTTGTTATGCTCTGCTCTCTTGTGCTTTGCTTTACTCTACTCTGCTCTACTCTGCTCTCCTATATTATACTCTACTCTACTCTACTCTACTCTACTCTACTCTACTCCACTCTACTACACTTTACTCTAGCTTATCCTAGCTAATCCTACACTAAGCTAGCCTAACCTTGCTATACTCTACTCTATTACTCTACTATAGTTTAGCCTTGCTTAGCCTAGCCTAGCCTAGCTTAGGTTAACCAAACTTAGATAAACTTTACTCTACTCTACTATACTCTAACTTTTACTATCCTAGCCTAGCTTAACTTAGCTCTACTATACTCTACTCTAGCTTATCCTTGCCTAGTCAAACAAAAAAAAAACCTAACTATTCTCTACTCTACTTTACTCTGCTCTGCTTTACTCTATTCTGCTCAGCTATACTCTACTCTAAAATACTCTACTCTTCTCTACCTTACTCAACTTTAGCCAAGCCTAGCTTAACCTAGCCAAGCTTAACTTAGCCTAGCCTAACCAAGCTCTACTCTGCTCTACTCTACTCTGCTCTGCTCTGCTTTACCCTACAATACTCTACTCTACACTACTCTATACTACTCTTCTCTACTCTACTCTACTTTACTCTAACTTAGCCTAACCTTCCTTTGCTCTACTCTACTTTATTATTCTCTACTATGCTCTACTATTCTCTGCTTTGCTCTACTCTGCTCCACTCTGCTCCACTCTGCTCTACTCTACCCTAGCATAGTCTAACCTAACTGAATAAAGCTCTACCCTACTCTACTATACTCTATTCTACTCTATCCTTCCCTAGCTTAGCCTATGCTAACAAGGCCTAGCCTAGCCGCGCCTAACCATACTCTACTCTACTTTACTCTACTCGACACAACTCTGCTCCACTCTTCTCTACTCTTCTCTACTTTACTCTAACCTACCCTAGCCTAACCTGGCTTACCCTAACCTAGCTCTACCCTACTCTATTCTATTATACTCTACTCTACTCTAACTTAACCTAGCCTAGCTTAGCCCAACCTCGCCTAGCCTACCATAGCCTAACTTGACTTAGCTCTATAGTAGTCTACTCTAGCCCAACCTAACCTAACCTAGCCTGACCTAGCCTAGCCTAACCTAGCTATACCATACTCTACTCTACTTTGGCTTAGCCTAACCTTACCTGGCGTAAACTAGCTTACACTAACCTAGCTCTGCTATACTCTATTATGCTCTGCTTTACTTTTTATTGCTCTGCTTTTCTTTTTATTGCTCTGCTCTACTCCACTCTAATCTTCTCTTCTCTATTCTACTCTACTCCAACCTTGCCTAGTCGAGCATAGCCTAGCTTACCCTAGCCTAGCCTAACATAGCTATGCTCTTCTCTGCTCTGCTCTACTCTACTCTACTCTACTCTCTTTTACAATGCTCCAAATTACTCTACTCTACTATGTTATTCTCTATTATACTCTACTCTACTCTGCTTTACTTTTCTCTACTCTTCTTTACTCTACTTCAGCCTAGCCTAGCCTAACTGAACCTATCTCTACTCCACTCTAGTCTACTTTAGCCATGCCTAACCTAGCCTGGCCTAGCCCTACCTTGCTTAGATTAACCTAGCTTTACTCTACTCTACTCTATTGTACTATATTATACTATACTCTAGTCTAGTTTATTAAACACAACTTTAAGCTAGCTTAGCCTAGCATTGCTTAGCCTAGCTTAGCCTAACCTAGCTCTACTTTTCTCTACTCTGCTTTGCTCTAGTCTGCTCTGCTTTGTTCTGCTCTACTTTACTCTTATTTTCTCTTCTCTACTCTACTCTACTCTACTCTACTTTGCTCTTCTTTGCTCTACTTAACTCTACCCTGCTCCAACCTAGCCTAGCCTAACCTTACTTAATTGATCTCGACTCTACTCTGCTCTACTCGACAATACTCTACTCAACTCTAACTTAGCTTAGCCTAGCCTAGCCTAGCCCAACCTAATGTAACCTAGCTCTACTCTACTCTACTCTACTCTAACAAGCTTAACCTAGCCAATCCTAATCGAGCTCTACCCTACTCTACTATACTCTAATGTAGCCTAGCTTAAGCTAGCTCTACTCTACTCTACTATGCTCTACTCTTCTTTTTATTGCACTAATCTACTCTGCTCCACTCTACTCCACTCTCCTCTACTCTTCTCTACTCAACTTAGCTCTACTATGCTCTGCTCTACTCTTCTCTACTCAACTTAGCTCTACTATCCTAGCCTAACCTAGCTTAGCATAACATTGCTCTCTGCTCTACTCAGCTTTTGTCTACTCTATTCTAGTCTACTCTGCTCTGCTCTGCTTTACTCTACTTTGCTTTACCCTTCTCTACTCTATTCTACTCTTCTCTACTCTACTCTTCTCCCCTTCACTCTACTCAACTTTACTCTAACCAAACCTAGCCTAGCCTTGCCTAACCTAGCTCTACTCTACTCTACTCTACTTTATTCTACTCCAGTCTTGCCTAGCCTAACTTAGCTCTGCTTTGCTCTACTCTGCTCCACTCTCCTTTGTTATGCTCTACTCTTCTTTACTCTACTCTACTTTGCTATGCTATGCTCTGCTCTGCTCTACTCTTCTCTAATCTACTCTATTTTATTATACACTACTAAACACTAGCCTAGCCTAGCCTCGTCTAGCTTAACCTAACCTAGCTCAACTCAACTTTACTCTACTCTATTTTATGCTAGCCTTTCCTAGCCTAACCTAGCTTATCTCTACTCTATTTTGCTCCACTCTATTGCTCTACTCTTCTCTACTCTACTCTACTCTATGTTGCTCTAATTTGCCTTGCTCTGCACTTCTCTTCTTTACTCTACTCTTCTATATTATACTCTATTATACGCTAGCCTAGCCTAACCTAACCTAGCTCTACTCTGCTCTACTCAACACTACTCTACTCTAGCAGGCTAACTTAGCCTAACCTAGCCTAGCATAACCTAACTCTACTCTACTCTACTCCACTATACTCTACTATACTATACTCTACTCTACTCTATTCTACCCTACTCTATCCAAGCCTAGCCTAGCCTAAGCTAGCTTTGCCCCACTTTGCTCTACTCTGCTCTGCTCTACTCTACTCTACCCTACTATACTCTACTCTGCTCTACTCTGCTCTTCTCTTCTCTACTTTGCTCTACTGTACTCTACTCTGCTCTACTCTACTTTGCTTTGCTCTGCTCTACCCTAGCCTAATTTAGCTTAGCCTAGTCTAGCCTAGCCTAACAAAGCACTGCTCTACTCTGTACTGACCAAACTTTGCCTAACCTAGCTCTACTCTACTCTGCTCTGCTCTACTCTAACCTACCTTTGCTTAACTCTACTTTGCTTTTATCTACTTTATTCCAGCCCATTTTGCTTTATCTGCTTTGCTCTGCTATGCTCTGCTCTACACTGCTCTACTTTACTCTACTTCAACGAAGCCTAGCCTAGCCTGGCCGAACCTGACCTAGCTCTACTCAACTCAACTCTACTCTGCTCTACTTTAATCTACTCGAGCTTAGCCTAGCATAGCCTAGCTTAAGCTAGCTTTACTCTACATACTATACTATACTATACTCTACTCTACTCTACTAACCCCTAATGTACACTAACCTAGCATAACCTAGCCTAGTTTAGCCTAACCTTGCTCAACCCCACTCTACTATGCCCTTCTCAACTCTACTCTGCCTGCTCTACTCTTCTCCATCTTGCTCTGCTAAGCTCTATTGTTCTATATTCTACTCTACTCCAGTTTGCTCTACTCCTCTCTACTCTACTCTACTCTACTTTAGCCTAGCCTAGCCTAACCATGCTTTCTCTACTTTACACTACTCTACTCTAGCCTTGCCTTGCTTATCCTTCCCTAACCTAGCCTAGCCTCGGCTCATCTAACCCAGCTATACTCTACTCTACTCTACTCTACACTACTTTTCTCTATTCTAGTCAACTCTACTCTAACCTAGCTTAGCACTGCCTTGCCTAACCTAGCTCTATACTATACTCTACTCTCACCTAACTAAGCCTAGCCTAGTCTTGCATTACCTAGCTTAGTCTAGCTAAGCCTAACCTAACTCTGCTCAGTTTTACTCTGCTCTACTCTCTCTACTCTCTCTCTCTACTCTAATCTCTCTACTCTACTCTACTCTACTCTGCTCTTTTTTGCTAAGCTCTATACTATTCTACTCTACTCTTCTCTGCACTATTATGCTCTGCTCTACTCTACTCTTCTCTACTCTACTCCACTATATTGCACTCTCGCCTAGCCTTGCCTAACCTTCTCTATCCTAGCTTAGCCTTGCCTAGCCTAGCCTAACATAGCTCTACTCTTCTCTACTTTACTCTACTATACTCTAATCTACTCTACTCTAGTCTACTCTACTCTATCCTAGCCTTACCTAAACTAGCTCTACTCTTCTGTACTCTACTCTCACCTAGCTTAGCCGAGCCTAGCCTAACTTAGCCTAACCTAACTCTGCTCAGCTCTACTCTATGCTTGTTTTCTCTACTCTGCTCTGCTTTCCTCTGCTTTGCTTTTCTTAGCACTACTCTATTTTACTCTACTCTACTCTATTGTAATCTAACCTAACAAAACCTAACCTAATCTAGCTCTAGATTACTCTACTCTACTCTTCTCTAGCCTTGCTTGGGCTAGCCTAGACTAACCTAGACTAGCGTAATCTAGGCTAGCCTTGCCTAACCTAGCTCTTTTCCACCTTACTCTACTCCACTCTACACTACTCTACTCTACTCTATTCTACACTAGCCTAGCCAAGCCTCGCCTAACCTAGCTCTGCTTTACTCTGCTTTTCTCTACTCTACTCTACTTTGCTTTGCTCTACCTTACTCTACGCTACTCTGCTCAGCTCTCCTCCACTATAATAGACTCTAACCTAGCCTAAGCTAGCTCTACTCTACTCTACCCTACTCTATTCTACTCTACTCTACTCTAACTGAGACTAGTCTACCCTGGCAAGGCCTAGCATCGCCTAACCTAGCATAGCCTCACCGAACCTAGCTCTACTCTACTTAACTTTCTCTACTCTACTCTACTCTACTTTACTCTAACCTAGCCTAGCCAACCCTAACCTAGCACTGCTCTACTCTACTCTACTCTATTCTACTCTACTCTTCTCTACTCTAGCCTAGCTAAGCCAAGCCTAACCTAACCTAGCTCTACTCTACTCTACTTTGTTCTACTCGACTCTACTCTGCCTCACTATAATTTTGTCTGCTCTGTTGTATGCTACTCATCTTTACTCTTCTTAGCTTTGCTCTACTCTTTTCTATGCAACTTTGCTTTACTCTACTCTAAACTACTCTGCTCTACTCTACTTTCCTCTATTATACTCTATTTTACTCTACTCTACTATACTCTACTCTACTCTAGCCTATCCAAGCCTAGCTTAGCCTATCCTAACTCTACTCTACTCAACTTTCCATTTCTCTACTCTACTCAATTTTTCTCTACTTTACCCTTCTCTTCTATACTCTGCTTTGCTCTTCTCTACTCTACTTTACTCTGCTCTACCCTACTCTACTTTAGTCTACGTTGCTCTACACTTTTTGCTCTACTCTACTCAACTCTACTATACTTTAAACTACAATAGTCTGCTCCAACAATGTTTAGCCTAGTCTAGCTAAGCCTAACCTAGCTCTACTCTACTTCTCTTTACTTTATTCCACTCTACTCTACTCTAGCCTAGCCTAGCCTAGCCTTCCCTAGCCTCCTAACCTAACCTAGCTTTACTCTACTTCACTCAACTCTACTCTGCTCTAATATACTCTAATCTAGTCTAACTTAACCTAGCCTACCCTAAACTAACTTGGCTCTACTCTACTTTACCCTACTATACTCTATTCTACTCAACTTTAGCCTAGCCTAGCATTTTTCAACCTAGCCCAAGTTAACCTAACTAGCTATCCATTGCTCTACTCTGTTCTACTCTGCTCTACTCTACTCTACTCTACTATACTCTGCTTTGCTCTACTATGCTCTGCTCCGCTCTACCCTGCTCTACTCTACTCTACGATATTCTAGCATAGGTTTGCTTAACCTAGCTCTTCTCGACTCTACTCTACTAGAGCCAAGCTTAGCAATGTCGGGCCTTTCTTAACCTAGCTTTTCTTTACTCTACTCTGCTCTGCTCCACTTTACTCTGCTTTGCTCTTCTACTCCTAACTTTTTGCTGCTCTCTACTACTCTATTGTGATCTACTCTTGTTTGCTTTGCTCTACTCTGCTCTTCTCTACCTTCCTTTGCTTTGCTCTACACTACTCTACTCTGCTTTGCTCATCTCTGCTCTACTCTACTCTATTATTTTATGCTTTTCTTAACTCTGCTCTACTCTCCTCTCTTCTCCTCACCTCTCCTCTCCTCTCCTCTCCTCTATTCTACTCTACTATACTCTACTGTACTGTAGCCTAACCAAGCATAACATTATCGAATCTAGCTCTACTCTACTCTACTCTATTATACTCTACTGTAATCTAGCTTAACATAGCCTAGCCTAGCCTAACCAAGCCTCGCCTTGCCTGACTAGGCTCCACTCAACTCTACTAAACTCTACTCCACTCTACTCTACTATAGCCTCGCATAGCCTAGCCTAGCTTAGCTTAGAATAACCTAGTTCTATTCTACTCTACTGTGCTCTAGTCTTCTCCACTCTGCTCTACACTACTATGCTCTACTCTACATAGCTCTGCATTGCTCTACTTTGCTCTTCTGCTTTGCTCTACTCTTCTTTTCTTTGCCCTACTATGCTCTGCTCTGCTCTACTCTCCTCTCCTCTACTCTACTCTACCTTGCTAAACAATACTCTACTCCTCTCTACTCTACTCTACTCTTCTCTACTATGCTCTACTCTATTCTACTCTACTATAGCCTAACCTAGGCTAGCATAGCCAAGCCAAAACTAGCTCTACTCTACTCTACTATAGCATACCCAAGCCTACACTAGCTTATCCCAGCCTCGCCTTTCCTAGCCCAGCCTTGTCTAACTTTGCTTTACTTTATTATACCCTACTCTACTCTACTCTAACCAAGCTAAGCCTTACATAACCAAGCTCTACTCTACTCTACTCTACTCTAACCAAGCCTTTCCTAATATAACCTCGCCTAACATAACCTAGCTATGCTATACTCTAGCCTTGCTTAAGCTATCTTAACATAGCCTTACTGTACTCTACTCTTCTCTACTCTAGCTCAGCCTAACAAAGCCTACCATAACTTAGCCTAGCCTAACCTAACCTAGCTCTACTCTATTTTGCTCTACTTTTTTCTACTATTACCTAGCCTAGTCTTGCCTAACCTAGCCTATCTTATCCCAGCCTATCCAAACTTAGCTCGACTTTCCTCTACTATACTCTACTCTTCTCTACTCTACTCTGCTCTACTCTAGTCTACTCAACTCTACTATACTCTACTCTACTCTACTCTACTCTAATCTAGCCCAGCCTACATTAGCCTAGCCTAACCTATCCTAGCTCTACTCTACTCGAATGTAGCCTAACATAACCTTGCTTAGCCTAACTTAGATATGCTTTACTCTGCTCTCACTGCACTACTCTGCTATACTCTACTCTACTATGTTCGACTCTTCTCTACTCTACTTTGCTTTAGTTTACTTTGCTCTATGCTACTTTGCTCTACTCTAGTTTACTCTACTTTAGCCAAGCCTAGCTAGCCTAGGCTTACCTAACATAGATCTACTGAACTCTACTCTACTCAAGCCTAGCCTATTCTAGCCTACCCTAACCTAGCCTAGCCTAGCCTAGCTTACCCTAGCTCTACTCTACTCAACTCTACTCTACTCTACTCTACCTTACTCTACCCTACTCTACCCTACTCTACTTTACTTTAAGCTAGCCTAACCTAGCTCAACTCTATTCTACTCTTCTCTTCTTTGCTCTTCTCTGCTTTGCTCTTAACTTTTCTACTCTGCTCTGCTCTATTATTCTCTACCCTGCTCTACTCTAATCTTCTCTTCTCATCTCTACTTTACTCTAGCCTAGCCTAACAAAGCTCTACTCTAGTCTACTCTACTCTACTTTACTTTACTCTAGCCTAGCCTTGCCTAGCCTAACTAGCACTACTTGACTCTACTCTTCTCTAACCTAGGCTAGCATAGCTTCACCTAACCTAGCTCAACTTTTCTATACTCTACTCTAGCCTAGAATGGCCTAGTCTAGCCTAACCTTGCCTAGCCTAGCTTAGTAGAGCCTAATCGAGCCCTGCTTAACTCTGCTCTACACTGCTCTGCTCTACACTATTCTACTCTACTCAGCATTGCTCTGCTCTACTCTACTCTAACCTGTTGAACTCCAACCTAGCCTAGCCTGACTTAACCTAGCTCTATTTTATTATACTCTATGATTCTCTAGCCTAGCCTAGCCTAGCCCAACCAAACCTCACCTTGCTTAGTTCTACACAACTCTGCTCAACTCAACTCTACTCTACTCTACTCTGGCCTCAGCTAGCCTCAGCTAGCCTCGCCTATCCTAGCTCTGCTCTGCTTTGCTTTTCACTACTCTACATTGCTATACTCTACTCTACGCCACCCTACTCTGCTCTGCTCTAAAATGCTCCACTCTGCTCTATGCTACTCTAGCTTAGCCTAGCCTAGCCTAACAAAGCTTTATTCTACTATACTCTACTCTACTTTGCAAACTCCATTCTAGCCTAGCCTAACAAAGCTTTGCTCTTCTTTGCTCTGCTTTACTCTACTCTTTGCTGCTTTGCTGCACAATCCAGCACTTTTCTCTGCTCAGCTCTACTCTGTTCTACTCTATTCTACTCTTCTCTACTCTTCTTTGATTTACTCTATTCTACTCTGCTCTAGCCTATTCTAGCCTTATCTTGCCTAGCCAAACCTAACTCTACTTTACTCTATTCTTTTACTCTACCCTAACATAGCCTAGCTTAGCTTATTCTAGCCAAGCCAAGCTTAGGTTAGCCTGACCTAACTTAGCACAACTCTACTATACTCTAATCTACTTTATTTATCTCTACTCTGCTTTACTTTACTCTATTCTACTCTAGCCTAGCCTATCTTAGCCCAACCTAGCCTAGCCTTACTTAACCTAGCTTTGCTCTGCTCTGCTCTACTCTTCTCTATTCTACTTTACTTTGTTATGCTCTACCCGACACTACTCTGCTTTGCTCTGCTCTTTTTTGCTCAAATTTTCTCTTCTCTACTCTACTATACTTTACTCTACTTTAGTCTACTCTACTCTGCTATACTTTACTCTAGACTACTTTAGCCTAAGCAAGCTTAAACTAGCTCTACAATACTCTACTCTAGCCTAGCCTAGGCTATGCTAGCCTAACCTAGCTCTACTATACTTTACTCTACATTACTCTACTCTAATCGACTCTACTTTACTTCAGCTTAGCTTAACCTAGCTCTACTATACTCCACTCCACATTATTGTACTCTACTCTGCTCTGCTATGCTTTTCTCTTCTCTGCTCTACTCTACTATCCCCTATATTTCTCTGCTCTACTCTGCTCTGCTCTGCACTGCTCTGCTTGACTGTGCTTTGCTTTTCTCAACTCTATTCTGCTCTACTCTAATTTGCTCTACTCTTCTCTCTACTGATCTTCTCTGCTCTACTCCACTCAACTCTACTCTTATCAAGCCTAGCCTAACCTAGCCTAGCCTAAACTAGCTCAACTCTACTTTACCCTACTACTATAGCCTAGCTTAGACTAGATTAGCTTGGCCTAGCCTAGCCTAAACAAACCTAGCCCAGCTCTACTTTACTCTACTCTACTCTATTATACTCTACTCTACTTCACTCTAATCTACTCTACTCTAGCCTAGCCTTGCTTGTCTTAACTTAGCCTAGCCTATCCAAGCTTTATTAAGCTCTATTCTACTCTGCTTTGCTCTAATCTACTTTACTCTACTGTTCTTTATTCTGCTCCACTCTGCTCTACTCTCATGGCTCTACTCTACTCTATTATACTCTAGTCCACTCTTGCATAGTTTACCCTAGCCTAGTCGAGCATAACTTAGTTATAGTCTATTCTACTCTACTCTTCTCTTCTCAACTCTACTTCAGCCTAGCCTAGCCTAACTTAGCCTAGCCTAACCTAGCTTAGCTCTGCTCGACTATGTTTTACTCTACACTTATCTGCTCTACTATGCTATGCTCTATTTTGCTTTGCTCTTCTCTACTTCCATCGACTCTACTCTACTATACTCTGCTCTACTGCACTCTAGCCTAGCCTAGCCCAACCTAGCTCTACTCTACTCTACTCTACTATACACTACTCTACTCCACTCTAACATAGCTTAACCTAGCTTAGCATAACTTAGCTCTATTCTACTCTTTTCTACTCTACTATGCTCTACTTTTCTATTCTCTACTTTACTCCACTTTACTCTGTTCTGCTCTACTCTGCTATGCTCTATATTACTCTGCTCTACTCTACTCTACTCTACTCTGCTCTGCTCTACTATACTCTACTCTACTCCACTTGACTGTACCTAGCCTCACCTAGTAACCTAACCTAGCTCTACTCTACTCTACTCTATTCTACTCAATTCTTTTACTCTACTCTTGTCAAGCCTAACCAAGCCTAGCTTAACCTAACTTACCTCAACTCTACTCTGCTCTACACTACTATACTCTACTCTACTCTACTCTAGCCTAGCCTAGCCTAACTTAGCTTTCTCTTCTTCACTTTAGCCTAGCCTTACCTAAGTTGGCCTAGCCAAACGTAACTCTACTCTATTCTACTCTAGATTAACCTATACTACTCTGCTTTGCTCTACTCTACTCTACTCTACTCTGGTCTATTATGCTCTACTCTAATCTAGTTTTGCCTAGTCATGCTTTTTTTAGCCTAACAAAGCTCTACCCTGCTTTACTGTACTCTACTCTAACCTAACCTAGCTCTGCTCTACTCTTCTCTACTCTATTCTTCTCTACTTTGCTTTACTCTACTCTACTCTACTCTACTCTAGCCTAGCCTAGGCATGCTAAGCTTATCTTACCAGAGCCTAGCAAAACGTAGCCCTACTCTTCTCTATTGTATTATACTCTACTATATTCTACTTTAACCTAGCCTCATTTAGCCAAACCTAACTTAGCTCTTCTCTACTCCACTCTATTACACTCTACTCAACTCTAGCCAAGCCTAACCATGCTTAGCAAGCCTAGCTTAACCTAGCTCTGCTCTGCTTCGCCCTACTCTACTCTGCTCTACTTTGTACAGCTGTACTCTACTTTATTTTATTATGCTCTACCTTGCTCTACTCTACTCAGTTTAGCTCTACTCTTCTCTACTATCCTTTAGTAAAGCTTAGCCTAGCCTATCCTAACCTAACCTAGCTCTACTCTACTCTACTCTAACTTAGCCTAGCCTAGCCTAGCTTATCCTAGCTCTACTTTACTCTACTCTACTCTATTCTAACTTAGCCTAGCCTAGCCTAGCTTATCCTAGCTCTACTCTACTCAAGATTAGCTTAGCTTAGCCAAACCCTACTCTACTCTAGTCTGCTCTATTCTACTCTGCTTTACTTTGCTCTACTCTACTGTCCTCTTCTCTCTTTTGCTCTTCTCTTCTCTACTCTATTCTATTCTTTTTTGCTCTACTCTACTCTACTCTACTCAGCTCTACTTAACTCAACTCAACTCTACTCTACCCTACAATACTCTAACTACTTTTTGTTAACCCAACGTAGCCTATCCTAGCAAAGCTCTACTCTACTCTACTCTTTCCTACCCTAACCTAACTTAGCTATGCTCTACTATGCTCTACTCTACTTCACTATGTTCTACTCTGCTCTACAATACTCTACTCTACTCTACTCTACTATGCTCTACCCTACTCTGCTCTGCTCTACTCTACTTTACTTTATTCTACTCTACTTTACTCTACTCTCTTTTAGCCAAGCCTAGCTTTGCCTAGCCTAACCGAACCTAGCTCTACTCTGCTCTACTCTACTCTACACTACTTGACTCTAGCCTAGCCTAACCTAGCCTAGCTTAGTCGAACCTAGCCTATCCTAACCTAGCACTACTCTGCTCTACTCTCCTCTACTCTTCTATACTCTGCTTTGCTCTAATCTACACTAATTTACACTACTTTAGCCAAACCTAGACTAGCTTAACCTAACCTAACCAAGCTCTACTCTACTCTATTCTACTCTTATATACTCTAGTCTACTTCACTCTACTCTAGTCTACTCTAACCTAACATAGCATAGCTTAGCCTAACCTTGCCCTACTCTGCCCTACTTTGTTCTACTCTGCTCTGCTTGGCTCTACTCTGCTCTGCTCTACTCTACTCTGCTTGGCTCTACTCTATTGTTCTCTGTCTTACTTTGCTCTACTCTGCTCTCCTTTCCTTTACTAGCTTAGCCTAACCTTGCTTTAGTCTGCTATACTCTACTCAACTCTACAATACTTTGCTCTACTCTACTTTACTCTGCTATAACATAGCTTAGCATAATCTAGCTCTACTCTACTTTGCTCTACTTTATGCTACTCTTGTCTAGCTTAGCCTTGCTTTGTCTAGCCTAGGCTAACCTTGCCTAACCAAGCTCTGCTCTGCTCTTCACTGCTCTGGTCTTCTCTGCTCTATTTTGCTCGGCTCTACTCTACTCGTCTCTACACTACTCTACTTTACTCTAGCCTAGCATAACCTAACTTGGCTTTATTGTACTCTACTCTACTCTACTATACTTGAATCTCGCCTAGCCTAACCTTGCTTAGCCTAACTTTGCTCTGCTCAACTTTTGTCTGCTC
This sequence comes from Vanilla planifolia, assembly GCA_023846275.1. NCBI lineage: Eukaryota > Viridiplantae > Streptophyta > Magnoliopsida > Asparagales > Orchidaceae > Vanilla > Vanilla planifolia. Next base: position 744,466 of record JAIUJO010000103.1, read on the forward strand.
TACTCTTCTTTCCTCTACTCTAATCTATTAAGCTCTACTCTACTCTTCTCTACTTCAGCCATGACGAGCCTAGCCTAACGTAAGCAAACATAGCTCTACTCTAATCTACCCTGCTCTTTTTAGCCTCTCCTTGCTTAGCCTAGCTTAGCCTAGCCTAGTCAAACATGGCTTTACTCTACTCTATTATATTATAATCTATTCTCCTCTACACTACTCTACTCTACTCTACTCTACTATACTCCAATCTACTTTACTCTACTCTAACCTAGCCCAACCTAACCTAGCTTAACCTAGCCAAGCTCTACTCCACTCTACTATACTCTGCTCTACTTTGCTCTTTTCTGCTCTACTCCAGTGTATTGTTCTCTACTCTACTCAGCTTTACTCTGGTTTGTTCTACTATGCTCTACTCCACTCTACTTTATTCTAGCCTAGCCTAGCCAAACTGAGAAGTAGTATACTCTACACAACTCTTCTCTACTCTACTCTAGTCTAACCTTATCTATGCTAACCTAACTTACCTCTACTCTACTCTACTCTGCTCAACCATACACGACTCTAGCCTAGCCTAGCATAGCTTTGCCTTTCCTAGCCTAACTTAGCTTAGCCTAACCTAGCTCTAATCTACTGTACTCTATCTAGCCTCACCATTCCTAGCCTAGCTTAGCTTAGCTAAGCCTAACCAAGCTCTACTCTACTATACTCTACTTTATTACACTCTATTCTCCTCTTCCACTCTGCTTTACTCTACTCTACTCTACTTTAACTAGCCTTGCTTAGCCCACCCAATCTTTACTCTACTCTACTCTGCTCTGCTCTACTCAACTTTTCTCTACTCTGCTTTACTCTACTCTACTGTTCTATGTTTAGCTCTGCTTTGCTCTACTTTGCTCTGCTCTTCTCACTCAATTCTACTGTACTCAATCCTTGCCTAGCTTAGCCTAAGCTGGACTAATCGAGTTGTAGTCTAACCTACACTACTCTTCTCAACTCTACTCTTGCCAAGCCAAGCCTAACTAAGCTCTTTTCTATTTTGCTCTACTCTAACCTAGCCTAGCTTTGACTAATTTAGCACTACTCTACTTTATTCTACTCTATAATACTCTATTCTACTATACTCAACTCAACTCTAATCTACTCTACTCTACTCTACTCTACTCTATTACACTCTAATCTAGCCTAGCCTAGCCTAACCTTGCTCTAATCTACTCTACTCTACTCTATTCTACTCTACTCTACTCTATTCTACTCTACTCTACTCTAACCTAGCCTTACTTAGCCTACCCAAGCTTTACTCTGTTCTACTCCACTCTGCTCTGCTCTGCTCAATTTTGCTCTACTCTGCTTTACTCTACTCTATTATTCTATGCTAGCTCTGCTTTACTCTACTTTGCTCTACTCTTCTCACTCTTTTCTACTCTACTCTATCTAGCCTAGCTTAGCCTAAGCTGGCCTAATGGAGCTATAGTCTACCCTACACTAGTCTTCTCTACTCTACTCTACTCTAGCCAAGCCAAGCCTAACTAAGCATTTTTTTACTCTACTCTACTTTAACCTAGCCTAGCTTTGATTATTTTAGCACTACTCTACTTTTTTCTACTCTATAATACTCTACTTTACTATACTCAACTCAACTCTAATCTACTCTACACTGCTCTACTCTAATCTATTGTACTCTAATCTTGCCTAACCTAGCTTAACCTAGCTCTAATCTACTCTACTCTACTCTAACTACTCTACTCTACTCTATTCTACTCTACTCTACTCTATGCTACTGTAGCCTTGCATTGCCTAGCCTTATCTCGCCTAGTTTAGCATAACCTAGCTCTACATAGCTCAGCTCTGTCATTCTCTACTATGCTTTTCTATGCTCTTTAATGCTCTCCTCTCCTGTACACTACTCTGCTCTACTCTAGGTTGCTCTGCTCTTCTCTACTCAGCTCAGCTCAGCTCAGCTTTGTTGTCTTCTACTATGCTCTACTCAATAATAACCTACTCTACTCTCCTCTATTCTCCTTTACTGTACTGTACTCTACTCTACTCTACCCAATCCTAGTCTCACCTAACCAAGCCTAGCCTACCCTAGCACTGCTTAGCAAAGGCCTACTCTACTCTACTCTACTTGTTTATGCTCTAATCAAATCTGCTTTACTTAGCTCAGCTCTGCTCTGCTCTGCTCTACTCCACTCTACTATACTCTACTCACTCTACTCTACTCTACTCTACTCTAGCTTAGCCGAGCTTTGCTCTACTCAACTCTGCTCTATTATGCTCTTCTCTACTATGCTCTGCTCTACTCTACTCCACTCCACGCTACTCTACTCCAGCATAGCCTAGATAGCCTAACCTTCCTCTACTCTACTCTACTCTACTTTACCCTACTCTACTTTACTCTTGCCTAGCTTAGCCAAACATAGCCTAACCTACCTAGTCGAAACTAGCCTAACCTTGTTGTACTTTACTCTACTCTACTATACTTGACCATACTAAAATATATTATACTCAATTCTACTCTAATCTATGCCACTCGATTGTAACCTAGCCTAGCCTAACCTAGCTCTACTCTGCTCTACTTTACACTTCTTCACTCTAGCCTAACCTAACCTAGCTTTACTCTACTCTGCTCTACTCTATTCTGCTCTACTCTGTTCTATTCTACTCTAGCCTAGCCTAGCCTAGCCCTACCTAGCCTACCCTAACCTAACCTTGCTCTACTCTACTCTACTATAGCTTAGCCAAACCTTGCCTTGCCTAGCCTAACCGAATATAGCTCTACTCTATTCTACTCTGCTCTAGTATAATATACACTACTTTACTCTACTCTACTCTATTCTATTCTAAGCTTGTATTGTCTTGCCTAGCTTAGCCTAACCTAGCTCTACTCTACTCTGCTTTGCTCTGCTCAACTCTGCTCTGCTCTATTCTTCTCCACCCTGCTCTACTTTGCTCTACTCTACTCTTCTCTACTCTACTATGTTCTACTCTGCTCCACTCTACTCTACTCTACTCTACTGAACTCTACTTTACATTACTCTACTCAATTGTACTTTACTCTACTTTAACCTAGCCTAGCCTAGCCTTGCCTAGCTTAACATAGCCTAGCCTAGCCAAGCCTAACCTAGCTCTACTCTACTCTACTATACAATACTCTACTCTACTCTACTATACTCTACTATACTATACTATACTCTACTTTACCTTACTCTAACCTAGCCTAGCCAAGCCTAAACTAGCTCTAAACTACTTTACTCTACTCTAGCCTAGCCTAGCCTTGCGTAGCCTTGTTGAGCCTAGCCAAGCATAGGCTAGCCTTGCCTAGCCTAGCCACGCATAGCTTCGCCTAACCTAGCTCTGCTCTGCTATACTTTTCTCTACTCTGCTCTTTTCTACTTTAGTATGCTCTGCTCTACTCTACTCTACTTTTCTCTATTATGCTATGCTCTACTCTTCTCTACTATACTATACTCTATGCTATTATACTCTCACATAGCCTTGCCAAGCTTAGCATATCCTAGCACTAATTTACTCTACTCTGCTCTATTCTACTCTACTATAGCTTAGCCTTGACAATCCTAGCCTTACCTAGCCTAACCTAGCCATGCCAGGCTAACCTAACCTAGCTGTACTCAACTCTACTCTACTCAACTATACTCTAACCTAGCCTAACCTAGCCTAGCTTAGCCCAGCTTAACCTTGCTCTTCTCTACTCTGCTCTGCTATGCTCTACTCTGTCATGCTCTAAACTGCTCTACTTAGCTCTGTTCTTCTTTGCTTTGCTCTACTATGCTCTGCTCTACTCTACTCTACTCTAGCCTGGACTAACCTAGCCTAACCAAACTGAACGTAGCTCTACTATACTCTACTCTACATTATAATATTATACTCTACTCTATTCTACTCCACTCCACTCTACTCTCTACTCTATTCCACTCTAAACTTATCTACTTACTTTGATATACTCTACTCTACTATAACCTATCCTAGCTAGCCTAGCCTAGGTTAGACTAAACTAGCTCAACCCTACTATACTCTCACTACTCTACTATACTTTGCTCATTTTTGCTCTTCTCTGCTCTACTCTGTACTTCTCTACTCTACTCTTCTCTTCTCTACTCTGCTCTACTCTACTCTACTCTTTTATACTCTACTCTACTTTACTATTGCCTAGCCTAGCCAAACCAAGCTCTACTCTACTCTACTCCATCCTAACCTAGCCTAACATAGCCTAGACTAACCTAACCTAGCTTAGCTCTACTTTATAATACTCTAATATACTCTACTCCATTCTTCTCTACTCTAGCCTAGCCTAGCCTAACCTAGCCTTGCCTAACCTAACCTTGCTCTACTCTACTTTACTCTACTCTACTCTACATTACTCTACTCTACTCTATCCTATCCTAGCCTAGCCTAGCCATGCCTAACCTAGCTAAGCTTTACTCTACTCTACTCTACTCTACTCTACTCTACTCTACTCTACTCTGCTCTTCTCTACTATGCTCTACTCTTCTTTATTGTACTATACTCTGTTATGCTTTGCTCTTCTATTCACTACTCCACTCTACTCTACTCAACTCTAATCTACTCTGCTCTGCTCTATTTTTTGTTTCTATGCTCTACTCTGCTCTACTCTACTCTACTCTATTTTACTCTCGCATAGCCTAGCCTAGCACTACCTAACCTTGCTCTAATCTACTCTACTCTACTCTACTCTACTCAAGCTTAGCCTTGACTATCTTGTCCTAGCCTAGCTTAAGCTAGCTTAGCCTTACCTAACTCTACTCTAATCTACTATACTCTAGCCTTTCCTATCCTAGCTTAATCTAGCTCTAACCTACTCTACTATGCTCTTCTCCACTAATCTCTACACTACTTTTCTTTACTCTACATTGCTTTGCTATACTATGCTCTGTTCTTCTCTACTCTAATATACTCTAGCTTAGCCTAGCCTAGCCTAACTTAGCCTAGCTCTACTCTACTCTACTCTACTCTAGCCTATCCTAACCTACCATAACCTAACCTAAAGTAGCTCTACTCTACTAAACTCTATTATACTATACTCTACTCTACTATACTCTATTCTCCTATACACTATTGTACCTTTACTCAACTCTACTCTGCTCTACTCTATTATAACATAGCCTAACTTATCCTAACTTAACCTAAACAAGCTCTACTCTACTTTACTCTTTCTATACTACTCTGCTCTGCTCTATTCTATTCCACTCTACTCTACTTTGTACTGCTCTTCCCTGGTCAACAATGCTCTACTCTTCTCTGCTTTACTCTGCTCTACTCTACTCTTCTCTACTCTACTCTACTCTACTCTAGCCCAGCATCGCCTAACCAAGCTCTACACTACTCTACTCTAGCTTAGCCTTACCTAACATGTCCCATCCTAGCATAGCCTGGCCTAGCCTAACCTAGCTCAACTCTACTCTACTCTTTTATACTCTACTATACTCCACTCTACTTTACTCTACTCTACTCTAACCTAGCCTAGCATAGCCTTGCCTAGCCTAACCATGCTCATTCTACTTTACTCTACATTACTCTACTTTACTCTAATCTAGTTTACCCTATCCAAGGCTTGCCAAACCTAGCTTAGCTCTACTCTGCTCTGCTCTACTCTGCTTTTCTTTGTGCTACTCTATTTTGCTCTTCTCTGCTTTGCTATACTCTACTCTACTTTTCTACTATGCTCTACTCTACACTACTCTGTTGTCCTCTCCTTTCCTCTCCTATATTCAACTCTACTCTACTCTACTATACTCCACTCTACTCTTATCTTCACTAATCTACTTTACTCTACTCTACTCTACTCTACTATTCCCAACTCTACTATACCCTACTCTTCTCTACTCTACTTTAGCCTAGCCTAGTCTAAATAAGCTCTACACTACTTTACTCTACTCTAGCCTAGCTTTGCCAAGCCTAGCCTACCATAGGCTACCCTATGCTAGACTTGCCTAGCCTAACCTAGCTGTACTCTACTCTTCTCTACTCTACTCTACTCTGCTCTACTTTACCCCACTCTACTCTACTCTACTATATTATACTCTAATCAACTATAACCAAGCCAAGCTTAGCCTAACCAAGCTCTACTATACTCTACTCTACTCTTTTATATTATACACTAGCCTAGCCTAGCCTAGCTAAGCCTAGCCTAAGCTTGCTTTGCTCTGCTCTGCTCTGCTAGAACCTACTCAGTTCTGCTTTGCTCTACTCTACTCTACTCTTCTCTTCTCCACTCTACTCTACTCTACTCTACTCTGCTCTACTCTGCTTTATATTCTAGCCTAGCCTAGCTTAGCCTAACTTAGTTGCACTCTACTCTACTCTACTCTAGCTAGCCTAGCCTAGCTTAGCCTAGCCTAACCTAGCTGTTATACCCAGTAAAAATTTTTATGTGAATCTTTAATAAATTAATTTTTGGCTTGGATGATTTCAGATCGACAGTAGGATGAGCCAGGAGCTCAATTGGAGGCTATTAGAATTTCTGAAATTTTCTGGGGATTTTTCGGAGCACCGAGGAATTTTTAAGTAATTTTCCCTGTTTAATTGGATTTTTGGAAATTCGAAAATCTATTAATTAGATTTTTTTTAAAACCGAAAAAAATTGGTTTTTACCGCGCGTGAACCGGACCGGAGCGGTTCAGCGAAGGCGGGGGCGGTTCGCCGAGTGCGTTTGCGCGTGCGTTTGGATAAGCCGCGGATAAGCGGATCGGACGGACGAGATCAGCGGTGGAGATTAACCGGCTGATCGAAGGTTAAACGGCGTTTTGGCAGGTCAACCGGCACTTAATGGGTCGTTAACGGGTTATTACCGGTTTAAGCGGGGTATTTAACCCGAACCGTTTCGACCCTTAGGGTTTCGAACGGCGGCCGGAGACGAGGCATTCGCGGCGGACGGCGATATTTTCCGGCAGCCTTTCAAGGGGCTTTTTATACCTGGAGGTTCGCGTGATCGAGGAGAATCGATTGGTACCGGTTTCGTGCGGAGAGGAGCAGCGGTTGGTCGCGTGCGAGCTTCACCGTCGCCACCGTCGCCGGAGAAGAAAGGTAGGAAATTCAGATTTAAATCAGTTAATTAGCAAATTAAACACATGGATTATTTTGCAAATTACTACCTGAGCATGCGAATTGTGGTTTTTTTTGGAATTGATTAATGCAATTATTGAATTTAGCATGTTTAGGGTTTTCGAAATAAAAAAATTTATTATGCTGTCGAATTCGGGAAGTTTACCAAGCATGTGTTGAAATTGATTATGTGCTTTATTCATGTTAAGGTAGTATCGTATGCTGGAATTGTTTAATTTCGCAAATTGTCAAATTGGGGATCGGATGAAACTCCTTTGGTGGAAAATTTTAATTGAATCCTTAGAAATTAGTGACATTATTGAAACATTAGGATAGTATGAACATAGAATTTTGTTTCTCCTTGTTCGCGGTCGCCGGAAATCGGCGGAAGAATTTGATTTGGTCGGCGATTGCGTCGGCTAGGGTTTCGCGGGCGTCGGACCGAGGAAGGAGAAGGGTTTAGATAATTACAAATTTAATTAAGTAATTAATGGTATTTACGCTATTTTATTAGTAATTAAAATCAATCCAATTAACGGATTATTAAGAAAATTGGTTCGGCGGTGTCGCGGTTCAGCGCGAGAGTTCCGAACCGGCAGCGAAAACCGGTTCAGCGGGATTCGGCGCGGACGAACGGCACGAAGGCCCGAACCGGCAGCGAAAACCGGTTCGCGGTTCAGCGCGGGTTTTCCGAACCGGCAGCGAAACCCGGTTCAGCGGAACGCGGGCGCGGACGAACGGTGGAGGAAAAACTTAATTCGGAAATTAATCCGAATTTTCGGAAAATGGATATATGTGAATTTAAATTTTAATTCGGAAATTTATTCCGAATTTCGGAAAATTAAGAAAGGGCAGAATTTGATTTTTTGGAATTTTTAAATTAATTCAGAAATTAATCCGAATTTTTGGAAAAACAGGATATATGTGGAATTTATTAATCCGAATTTTCGGAAAAAGGATATATGTGGAATTTAAATTTTATTTGGAAATTTATTTCGAATTTCGGAAAATGGATAAAGGGCAGAAATTGAAGTTGAAATTTAAAATTTCCTGAAACGAGAAAAATGTGATTTAGGGAAATCACATAGACAAGTTGAAAGTTACTGTTGGAAATTATCTATAAATTCAGTACAGCTGGATCAGTTGGAAGGAAGTGTGACACTTGGGTAAGTGTTACCAGAATAGTCAGAATTTCGATACAGTTTATGTTACTTGGATGGCATTGGCATGGATTGAGTCAGTTACTCAGTGTTGGCATATTTTATGGATTGGCATACTGGACCGGACTACTATAGACCCTATATGATGTTTTAGGGTAGTTGTGGTAGGTAACTGTGCGGTTCAGACTTAGCTTCCACAGTATACATGTGACTGGTATGCGCCTTGTTGTGCCTGGATACATGTTGCCGGATCTTGGAGTTAGAGATTGACAATGACTGTAGGGGCGTGAGCTTCTATGGAAGTTGTTGGTAGAGGACTCCTTGGGACGGTGGCTGAGTCGACCTCTTCTGGTCCATGTGTGTAGGCCTGCGCGCCTGAGGGTGGCAGGGGTGTCTCGCAGTGGCTAGCCAAGTGTGTAGGCCTGCGCGCCTTAGGGTGGCAGGGGTGTCTCACGTTGGCTAGAGATTATGTGACTGGATCTGTCTGTAGTCTCCAGGAGATTGATTGACGAGAGATACTGCGGTGTCGGGTGCTTAGGCGCCATGCGTGTTTCGAGATGGGCGTTCCCACTGGCACGTTGCCTGGTAGCCCAGAGGAGAGCTACTCTGGTGTGACTGGGGTGGCTGTGGTTGGTCGGAGTCTGGGACTGAGAGTGCCTATCCACCGTACATTGTTATGCTGTATTCCTGTATTTTTGCTATTATCCTTCTCTTGCATGTGAGTTTTACTAGCTGACTTTCCTACTGGGCGTAGCTCATTCCTGTATTATATATTTTCAGTGGCTCGGCAGACTTGACGCTACCGGATTAGGTGGGATCGTGGTCAGCAGGCTTGTGAAGGATTTCTGATTGGTGATTGTCTGAGATATTCTGGTTAGTTGATTGTTGCTGTTGGATGTTTCAGTGAGACTGTTATTCTCATATGTTACATATAATTTGAGGGTAATTCGGAATTATGTATCTGGATGAACAATATTACACTTGTGGACTTGTATCTTATTCTTGTAATGTAGTTCCATTTACTGTCTTATCTTATTGTCTTGGAGTATGGTGAGTGGAGTGCTACATTTATCTGTGGATGTTATATATCTTTCTGTTTGATGGTGAGGTCATTACATGACTATGGAACTTAACCGTGGGGGTTCAGACTTCTATTAGATCGGTTCTCCTACCGGTGTGGGTAAGGAGTATTTGGTCTAGTAGGAGTAACATTGCGCGAGTCCATCTGTTAACTCAGGAGTCATGAACCTGACTTGACGGTGTACCCGGGAGATGGGATCCACATTGTTAAGGAAAGTAGGTGTGTAATGATGTGTTATATCCTATGTTTTCGTAGGCTGCTCAGGTTGGTATGGGACGATCTGAGCTGTCTATATAAAAAAAAAAAAAATGTATGCCAAAAATCAGCCTAGGAAAAAATGGGGTGTAACACTAGCTCTACTATACTCTACTCCACCCTGCCCTACTTTACACTATTTTGCACTACATTACCCTATTCTAACCTAGCCTAGCCTAGCTTAGCTTAACATATCCTAGCCTGGGCTAACCTAGCCTACCCTAGCTTAACTTAGCTCTACTTTACTCTACTCTACTCATCTATGCTCCATTCTACTCTGCTCTACTCTACTTTATTCTACTCTTACCTTGCCAAGCCTAGCAAACCTAGCTTAGCCTAACCTATCTCTACTCTACTATACTCTACATTACTCTACTCTACTCTACTCTACTCCACTCTACTCTACTACACTCTAGCATAGCCTATCTTACCCTAGCCTAACCTAGCTTAGCTTAGTCGAACCTAACCTCACCCTATTCGACTTTACTTTACTCTACTCTAATCTACTCTACTCCAATATACCCTAACTTGCTTAGCCCAACCTTGCCTAACCTAGCTTTACTATACTCCACTCTACTATACCATAGCCTTGCTTAGCCTTAGCCTAGCCGAGCCTAGCCAAACCGAGCCTAACCCAGCCTAGCCTAACCTAGATTTGCTCTACACTTTTTTGCTCTACTCTTCTCTACTCTACACTGCTTTGCTCTACTCTACTCAACTCTACTTTACTCAACACTTCTCTAGCCTACCCTAGCTTAACCTAACCTACCTCAACTCTACTCTACTCTATTATACTCTTCTAAACACTGATCTACTCTACTCTGCCCTACTTATGCCTAGCCTAGCCAAACCTTGCTTAACCTAACCTAGCCTAAACTAGCTCTATGTTACTCTACTCTACTATGTTCTACCATACTCAACTATCCTCTACTATACTCTACTCTAATCTACTCTACTCTACACTATCGTAGCTAGCATAACCAACCTTTACTCTATACAACTCTACTCTACTCCACACTAGCCAACCCTAACCTAACTATGCTCTTGTCTACTCCTCTCTACTTTGCTCTACTTTGCTTTGCTCTACTCTACTCTATTCTATTCTACTCTACCCTAGCTTAACCTAGCCCAACCTAGCCTAACCTAATATTGCTCTACTCTACTATACTCTACTCAACTCTAGTTAGCCAAACAAAGCCTTGCTTAGCCTAGCCTAGCATAACATAGCTCTACTATACTATACTATACTATACTCTACTCTACTCTACTCTATTCAACTTTAATCATTCTTAGCCTAGCCTAACCTAGCTCTACTTTGCTCTACTTTACTCTGATCTACTCTACTCTGCTCTACTACTCAACTTTGCTTTGCTATGCTCTACTCTACTCAATTATACTCTAGCCTACCCTTGCTAGCCTAACTTAACCAAGCTCAAATCTTCTCTACTCTACTTTACTCTAGCCTAGCCAAGCCTAACTTAGCTTAGCCTAACCTAGCCTAACCTACCTCTACTCTACTCTACTCTACATTACTCTACTATACTCTACTCTATTCTAACATAGCCCAGGCTAGCCAATCCTTCCCTAGCTCTTCTCTACTCTAGTCTAGCCTTGCAAAGATAAGCTTAACCTAACACAGCTCCACTCTACTCTGCTCTTCTCTGCTCCATTCTGCTCTATTCTACTCTACTCATCTTTGGTCTGCTCTGCTCTATACTGCTCTACTCTACTCTACTCTGCTCTATTGGGCTACACTCTGCTCTACTCTATCATACTCTACTCTAGGATAGACTAGGAAAATCTAGCCATACTCTACTCTACTCTACCTCTACTCTATTTTATTCTACTCTACTCAACTCTACTCTAGCCTATCTTAAAATAGCTTAGATTAGCTTACCTTAGCTTAACATAGTTCTACTTTACCCTACTTTATTATACTCTACTCTACTCTACTCTAACCTAACCTGCTTAGCCTAGCCTAATCTAGCTCTACTCTACTCTACTCTAGCCTAGCCTTGCTTATGCTAGCCTTACCTATCTCTTCTCTACTCTACTATACTTTGCTCTACTCTGCTCTAGTTTAATCTACTCTACTCTTCTTTTCTTCGCTCTGTTAAATTTTTCTCTACTCTACTCTACCTAACTCTAGCCTAGCCTAGCCTAGTCTAAACTAGCCAAGCTCTACTCTACTCTACTTTAACCAAGCCATACCCAGCATAACCTAACCTAGCCTAGCCTATCCCAGCTCTATTTTACTCTACTCTAGTCTACTATACTCTGCTCTACTCTATTCTACTCTACTCGGCTCTACTCTACTCTACTCTACTACACTCTACTCTACTCTACTCAACTTTGCTCTACTCTGCTCTACTCCACTTTAGCTTAACTTAGCCTTGCCTAACTGAGCACTACCCTTCTCTACTTTCCTTTGCCATGACCTACTCTACTATTCTCTACTGTCTTCTTCTCTACTTTGCTTTGCTCTATTCTACTCTACTCTATGCCATTCTACCCTACTTTAGTCTACTCTACTCTATTGTACTCCACTCTAACCTAGCCTAGCCTTGCCTAGCCTAACCTAGCTTAGCAAAAAACTAACTCTACTCTACTCTACTCTCTTCTAATCTATCTGTCCAACTCTATTTTGTTTTGCACTTCTCTACTTTGCCCTGCTCTTCTCTACTCTACTCTATTCTACACTACTCTACTCTACTCTACTCTAGCTTAGCCTAGCCTAACCAACGTGTACTCTACTCTAACCAAGTCTAACCTAATGTTGCCTACCCTAACATAGCCTAGCCTAGCTTAACCTAACTCAACTCTAATCTACTCTATTATACTCTATAATACTCTACTCTCCTTTACTCTATACTACTCTACTCTACTTTAATATACTCTACTATAACCTAGCCTAGCCTAACCTTGTTCTATTCTACTTTACTCTACTCTTCTCTTCTATATTGTAATATACTCTACTCTGCTCTACCCTACTCTAACTTAGCCTTGCCTAGCCTAGACTAACCTAGCTCCACTCTACTCTACTCTACTCCACTCTACTTTAGCCTAGCCTAGTCTAGCTTAGCCTAGCCTACCCTCGCCTAGCCTAATCTAGCTCTACTCTGCTTTACTCTACATTACTCTACTCCAATCTACTTTACTGTATTCTAGCATGACCTAGCTCTACTCTACTCTATTATACTCTACTCTACTCTACTCTACTCTACTTTATTATATTCTACTCTACTCTAATCTAGCCTAACCTAACCTATCCTTCCTAACCTAACATAGCCATGCTTAGCTTAACCTAGCTCAACTCTACTCAACTCTACTCTACTCTACTCAACTCTACCCTTCTAAGCCCTACTCTGCTCAGCTCTTCTCTACTCTACTCAACTTTACTATGCTCTACACTTCTATGCTCTACTTTATTATATTCTTTTCTCCTTTAATCAACTCTGCTTTGCTTTGCTCTGCTCTACTCTACTCTACTTTAAGCTAATCTACTTTACTACGCTCTAATCTACCCTAGCTTAGCCAAGCCTGGCCTAGCTAAGCCTAACCTAGCTCTACTCTAATCTAATCTACTCTACTCTACTATATTATACTTTACTCTATTCTAGCCTAATCAAACATTACTCTACTCTGCTCTACTCTTGCCTAGCCTAGCCTAACCTAGCTCTAACATGCTCAGCTCTACTTTGCTCTACTTTCCTTTGCTTTGCCTTACTCTACTCTACTCTGCTCTACTCTGCTCTACTTTGCTCTACTCTATTCTACTATGCTCTACTCTACTCTGCTATGCTCTATTATACTATGCTATATTCTTCTCTACTCTGTTATGCTCTACTCTACTATATCCTACTCTACTCTAGTTGTGCGAAGCCTAGCCTAGCATAACCTAGCTCTACTCTTCTCTACTCTACTCTACTATAGCCTAGCCTAACTTAGCCTAGGCTAGCTTAAGCTAACCTAGCTCTACTCTACTTAGTCCTCTTCTCTGCTCTACTCATATCTACTCTACTTTACTCTACTCTACTCCACTCTACTCAACTCTACTCAACTAAACTTAACTCTGTTCTACTCTACTCTAGCTTAGCCTAACCTAGCATAGCTGAGCTTTGCTCTTCCTTATTTTCCTTTACTTTGCTTTACTTTACTCTTCTCTACTTAGCCCTACTCCACTTTACTCTACACAACTCCTTTGTTCTCTACTATATTATACTTTACCCTAGCCTAGCCTATCCTTGAAAAGCCTAGCCTAACCAAGCCTAACCTAACCTAGCCCTACTCTACTCTGCTATACTCCCTCCTTTATACTCTGCTTAACTCCACTCTACTCCACACTTCTCTATTCAAGCTTAGTCTATCCTACCCTAGCTAAACTCTACTCTAATCTACCATGCCAACTATGTTCTACTCTTCTCTACCCTACTCTACTCTACTCCTTTATGCACTGCTCTACTCTACTCTGTTACGCTCTACTCTTCTCTGCTCTACTCGGCTTTGCTCTACTATGCTCTACTCTACTCAACTCTAAACTACTCAAGTCTAGTTTTGCCAAGCCTAGCCTAACCTAAGCTAGCTTTGCTCTCCTCTACTCTAGCCTAGCATAGCCTAGCTAAGCCTACTCTAGCATAGTCTACCTAGCTTAACTTAGCTCTACTCTACTCTTCTCTACTCTATTATACTCTATTCTAACTTAGCCTCGTCTAGCCTAACATAACCTAGCCCAACTCTACTCTACTCTAGCCATGCGTAGCCTAGCTCAGCAAAGCCTAGACTCTGCTTAACTCTACTCTATACTACTTTGCTCTACTCTACTTTATTCTGCTCTATTTTGCTTTACTCTATAATGCACTGCTTTACTTTACTCTACTATACTCTACTCCACTATACTATACTCTACTCTACTCCATTCTACTCTATTCTACTCCACTAAATACTACTCTACTATAACCTAATTTAGCCTAACCCTGATCTACTCTACTTCACTCTACTCTAGCCTAGTCTAGCCTAGCTAAGCCTAGCATAGCCTAGAATAACCTAACTTCACTTTGCTCTGCTTGCTCGGCTTTTCTATATTTTTCTCAACTTTATTCTGCTCTGCTTTGCTCTACTTTCTTATGCTCTGCTCTATTTTGCTCTACTCTATTCTACTCTATTATGCTCTTCTCTACTCTACTCTAACTAGCTAAACTTAGCCTAACCTAACCTAGCTCTACCCTACTCTACTCTGTGTTACCCTGCTTTGCTCTGATTTGTTTTATTCTGCTTAGCTAAGCTCAACTCTACTTTTGCTCTTCTCTACATTACATGCTCTACTCTGTTAGCTTTTCTTTATTCTACTCTGCTCTTCTTTACTATACTCTACTCTCCTCTACACTGCTCTATCCTATTCTTCTTTGCTCCACACTACTCTACTCTACTCTACTCTACTCAATTCTACTCTATTATACTCTACTCTACTCTAGGCTAGTTTAGCCTAGCATAATAGAGCTTAGCCAAGCCTTACTCTACTCTACCCTACTCTATTCTTCTCTACACCACTATTTCCTTGCTTAGCCTTTTGTTGCCTATCCTAGGCTAGTTTAGTCTGGCCTTGCTTTACTCTACTCTACTCTACTATACTCTACTCTACTCTAATCTACTCTACTCTACATACAATAACTTAGCCTAGCCTAGCCTAGCATAACCTAGCTCTACTATACTCACTCTAGCCCAGCCTAGTCTAGCCTAGCCTGGCTTAACCTTGCTCTACTCTGCTTTACTCCACTCTGCTATACTCAAATTTTCTTTGCACTACACTACACTACTTTGCTCTACTCTATTCTACACTACTCTACTCCACTATGCTTTATTGTGCTCTAGCCTAGCTGAGCATAACCTAAGTTTGCTATGCTCTACTCAACTCTACTCTACTACACTCTACTCTAGCCTAGCCTAACTTATCCTTGTCAAGCCTATCCTAGCTTAGCTTAGCCTAACCTAGCTCTACTCCACTCTACTCTACTTTACTCAACTCTACTCTACTCTAACTTTTAGCCTAGCCTATTGTAGCCTAACCTAACTCTATCCTATTATACTCTACTCTACTCTACTTTACTCTACACTAGCCTAGCTTAGCTTAGCCTAGCCTATCCTAGCCTAACCTTGCTTTGTGAAACTCTGCTCAGCTTTGCTCTTCTCTACTTTGCTCTTCTCTACTCTACTCTACTCTGGTTTGCTCTAATCTACTCTACTCTACTCTACTCTACTCTAGCCTTGCTTAGCCTACCCGAGCTGTACTCTACTCTATGATACTCTACTCTACTCTAGCTAGCCTAGCCTGGCCTACCTTAGCCTAACTTAGCCTTACCTAGCCATGCCCAACCTAGCTCTACTCTACTCTATGCTACTCTACTCTACTATACTCTACTCCACTCTACTCTACTCTACTCAACTCCACTCTACTCTAGTCTACTCGACTCGAACCTAGTTTAACCTAGCCTAGCCTAACCTAGCTCTACTCTCTTTTACTCTAGCCTAGCCCAACCTTCCTCTACTCTACTCTACTCTCCTCTGCTCTTCTTCGCTCTATTCTGCTGTGCTTTGCTCTAATCTAATATACTCGATCTTAGCCTACCCTAGCTAAACTCTACTCTATTATAGCCTTGCCTAGCTTAGCTTAATTGAGTTCTACTTTTCTACTGATCTCTCTGCTATACTCTACTCTGCTGTACTCTACTCTGCTTTACCCAACTAAACACAACTCTTTCCTAGTTTAACCTAACCTAGCCTAGGATAACCTAACCTACTTATGCTCTACTATGCTCAACTCTATTATTTTGTTCTCTGCTATGCTCTACTCTACTCTGTGTTACTCTAGTCTACTCTACTATACTCTAGCATAGCCTTGCCTAACCTAGCTCTACTCTACTCAACTCTATTCTAGCCTTTCCTTCACTAGCCTAGCCTAGCCTGGCTTAACCTTGCCTATCCTTGCCTAACCTTGCTCTACTCTACTCTACATTACACTAATTTACTCTACTAAACTCTACTCTACTCTATCTACAGTACTCAACTCTACTCTACTATGCTTTAATCTACTCTATACTTCGCCAAACTAGTCTAGCCTAGCCTATCCTAACCTAACTTAGCCTAAACTACCTCAACTACTCTACTTTAGGCTAGCCTATCTTAACCTAGAAAAACCTTGCATAACCTAGCCATTCCTAGCTTAGCCTAACCTAGCTCTACACTAATTTACTCTACTCTACTCTACTCTTCTCTAACTTAGGCTAATTTAGCCTAGTCGAACCTAGCTCTTCTCTACTCTACTCTAGCTGAGCTTAGCTGACCTATCCATGCCTAACCTAGCTCAACTCAACTCTGCTATTCTCCACTTTACTTTGCTCAGCTCTGCTGTGCATTAATCAATTCTACTATACTCTCCTCGACTCGAGCCTAACTTAGCCTAGCCTCCCCTAGCTCTATTCTACTCTACTCTACTCTACTCTATTCTTCTCCACTCTGCTCCACTCTACTTTGCTTTACACTACTCTAACCTAGCCTAGCATAACCTAGCATAGCCAAGCCTAGCTTAACTAGCTCTTCTCAGCTTTCCTCTACTATACTCTACTTTACTCTACTCTACTATACTATACTCTGTTATACTCTACTTTAACCTTCCCTAGCCTTATAAAGCCTAGCCTAGTTTTATTCTTCTAAACTCTACTCTACTATACTCTAACCGAGCCTAGCCTTGCCTAAAAATACTCTACTCTACTTTACTCAACTCGACACTACTCTACTCCACTCTTCTCTGTTCTACTCTACTCTACTCTAACCTAGCCTAGCCTAGCCTAGCTTACCCTAACCTAGCTCTACCCTACTCTATTCTATTATACTCTACTCTACTCTAACTTAACCTAGCCTAGCTTAGCCCAACCTTGCCTAGTGTATCATAGCCTAACTTGACTTAGCTCTATAGTACTCTACTTTATTCTACTTTAGCCCAGCCTAACCTAGCCAAGCCTAACCTAGCTCTACCTTACTATACTCTACTTTAGCTTAGCCTAACCTTACCTGGCATAAATTAGCTTACACTAACCTAGCTCTGTTATACTCTATTATGCTCTGCTTTACTTTTTATTACTCTGCACTACTCCGCTCTAATCTTCTCTTCTCTATCTACAATACTCCAGCCTTACCTAGTCGAGCATAGCCTAGCTTACCTTAGCCTAGCCTAACATAGCTATGCTCTTCTCTGCTCTGCTCTACTCTACTCTACTCTACTTTACTCTCTTCTACATTGCTCCAATTTACTCTGCTCTACTATGTTATGCTCTATTACACTCTACTTTACTCTGCTCTGCTTTTTTCTACTCTTCTTTACTCTACTTCAGCCTAGCCTAGCCTAACTGAACCTATCTCTACTCACATCTAGTCTACTCTAGCCATGCCTAACAAAGCCTGGCCTAGCCCTACCTCGCTTAGATTAACCTAGCTATACTCTACTCCACTCTACTATACTATATTATACTATACTCTACACTACTTTATTAAACACAACTCTAAGCTAGCTTAGCCTAGCATAGCTTAGCCTAACTTAGCTCTACTTTGCTCTACTCTCCTTTGCTCTGGTCTGCTTTGCTTTTTTCTACTCTACTCTACTCTTGTTTTCCCTTCTCTACTCTACTATACTCTACTCTGCTTTGCTCTTCTTTGCTCTACTTAACTCTACCCTGGTCTAACCTAGCCTAGTCTAACCTTGCCTAACTGAGCTCTACTCTACTCTACTCTACTCTACTATACTCAACTCAACTCTAACTTAGCTTAGCCTAGCCTAGCCCAACCTAACGTAATCGAGCTCTACTCTACTCTACTCTACTTTAACTAGCCTAACCTAGCCAATTCTAATTGAGCTCTACCCTACTCTACTATACTCTAATGTAGCCTAGCTTAGCCTAGCTTAAGCTAGCTCTGCTCTACTCTACTGTGCTATACTCTTCTTTTTATTGCTCTAATCTACTCTACTCCACTCTACTCCACTCTATTCTGCTCTTCTCTACTCTACTTAGCTCTACTATGTTTTGCTCTACTCTTCTCTACTCTACACTACTCTACTCTACTCTACTCTACTTTATTGTACTCTAGTGTAGCCAAACCTAGCCTAGCTTAAGCTAGCTCTACTCTACTCTACTATGCTCTGCTCTTCGTTTTATTACTTTAACCTACTCTACTCCAATCTACTCTACTCTTCTCTACTCTACTTAGCTCTACTATGCTTTGCTCCACTCTTTGCTACTCTACTCTACTCTACTTTATTGTACTCTAGTGTAGCCTAACCTAGCCTAGCTTAAGCAAGCTCTGCTCTACTCTACTATGCTCTACTCTTCTTTTTATTGCTCTAACCTACTCTACTTCACTCTACTCCACTCTCCTCTAATCTTCTCTACTCTACTTAGCTTTACTATGCTTTGCTCTACTCTTTTCTACTCTACTCTGCTTTATTGTACTCTAGCCTAACCTATAATAATCTAGCCTAGTCTAGCCTAACCTAACCTAGTTCTACTCTACTCTAGTATTCTCTACTCTAGTCTAACAAGCCTAGCCAAGCCTTACCTACCTAGCTTTAATCTGCTCTAGTATATCCTGGCTTAACCTAGCTCTACTCAGCTCTATTTTGCTCTACTCTACTCTACTCTACTTTACTCTACTCTACTCTTCTCTACTCTAGCCTAGCCTAACCTAACCAAGCCCTACTTACTCTACTCTACTTTACTCTACTCAATTCTACTCTAGTCTAGTCTACTCTAGCCCAACTTAGCATAACTTAGCCTAGCCTAGCCTAACCTAGCTCTACTCTACTCTACTCTGCACTGCTCTGGTTGGATTTTATCTAATCTACTCTACTCTCCTCTCTTCTATTCTTCTCTACTCTAATTTACTCTAATCAACTCTACTTTAGCCTAGCCTAGCTAAATCTAGCGTACCATAGCCTAGCTTACCCAAGCCTCGCTTCGGCTAACCAAGCTCTACTCCACTTTACTCTATTCTACTCAACTATGTTCTGCTCTGCTCTGCTTAGCTCTACTCTACACTTCTTAACTCTACTCTACTCTACTCTACTCCACTCTACTATACTCTGCTCTATTCTACTCTAATCTACTATATTATACACTACACTAAACTCTACTCTAGCCTAGCCTAGCTTAATTATTCTCTACTCTACTATACTCTACTCTACTCATGCCTTACTTAGCCTGATATACCCTAGCCTAACCTACTTTTTCCTAACCTAGCATAAACTAGCTTTACTCTACTCTACTCTACTCCACTCTACTCTAACCTTGCCTAGCCTAGCCTAGCCTACTAGCTCTACTCTACTCTACTCTACCCTACACTAACCTTGCCAAGCCTAGCCAAGCTAAACTTAGCTCTGCTCTGCTCTATTGTTCTCTCCTCTTCTCTGCTCTGCTCTATTCTACTATACTCTACTCTAACCTAGCTTAGCTTAGCCTAACCAAGCTCTACTATACTCTACTATAGCCTAGCCTTACCTAGCCAAACTTAGCTTAGACTAGGCTAGCCTAGCCTAGCTTATCCTAACTCTACTCTACTATAGTATATAATAGCTTAGCCTAGCCAAGCTTAGCCTAACCTAACTTAGCTCTACTTTACTCTACTCTACTTTTCTTTGCCTTACTTTGCTTTATTATTCTTTACTCTGTATAGCTCTACTATGCTCTACTCTACTATTTTATACTCTACTCTAGCTAAGCCTAGGCAATCATAACCTTGCTCTACTTTACTCTACTCTACATAGCTCTACTCTACTTTACTCAACTCTAGGCTAGCCTAGCCTATCCTATCCTAGCCTAACTTAGCCTTGCCTAGATTAGCCTAACTTATCTCTACTCTACTCTACACTACTCTACTCTACTCTATCGTAGCCTAGCCTCACCTAACCTAACATAGTTCTACTCTATAATAGTCAAGCCATACCCAACCTAGCATAACCAAATCTAGCTCTACTATGCTCTACTCTACTCTACGCTACTCTACTCTACTCTACTCTACTCCACTCTACTCTACTTTACTCTACTCTACTATACTTAACTATTCTCAACTTTACTCTAACCTAACTTTGCCTATTATAGCCTAACTAAGCTATACTCTACTTTACTCTACTCTACTCTGCTTAACTCTTCTCTACTTTGCTTTTTTATACTCTTCTCCACTCTACTATGCTTTGCTTTCAACTACTTTACTCAGCTCTATTATACTCTGCTCTACTCTACACTTCTCTACTCTACTCTACTCGACTCCACTTTACTCTACTCTACTCTTCTCTACTCTACTCTACTCTTCTTTACTTTAGCCTAGCCTAACCATTCTGAGCCTATCCTAACATAACCTAACATAGCCTTGTCTGAGCTAGCTCTCCTCTACTTTCCTATACTCTACTCTACTCTGCTCTTGTCCACTCTACTCGACTCAAACCTAGCCTATCCCAGCCTAGCTCTACTCTACTCTACTCTAGCCTTGCCAAGCCTATCCTTGCCAAGCCTAACCTATCCTTGCCTAGCTCAACCTAACCTAACCAAGCTTTACTCTACTCTACTCCACTTTACTCAACTCTACTCTACTCCACTCTAACCTAGCCCTGCCTAACCTAGCTTTACCATACTCTACACTACTCTACTCTACTCTGAACTGCTCTACTCTACTCTACTCTAGCAAAGCTTAGTTTACCCTCGCTTAGCTTAGCCTAGCCTAACCTAGCTCCACTCTTCTTTACTCTGCTTTATTCTACTCTACTCTGCTTTACCCTAATGTTCTCTGCTTTGCACTACTCTACTCAACTATACTTTGCTCTACTCCATATTACTTTTCTTTACTATATTATTGCTTAGCTTAGCCTAACTTAGCTCTACTCTACTCTACTCTACTCTACTCTACTTTACTCTACTCAACTCTACTCTACTCTACTTTACTCTAGCCTAGCTTAGCCTAACCTAGCCTAGCCTAATCTCGCTCAACTCTACTCTGTTATACTCTGCTCGGCTCTACACTTGTTCAATCTACTATTTTTTAACTCTACTTTGCTCTACTTCTTCAAACCCTATTATGCTCTCCTCCACTCTGTTATGCTCTTCTCTATTATGGTCTAGTCTACCTTGCTCTACTCTACTCTACTCTAATCTGCTCTGCTCTAATTTCCTCTGTTATGCTCTACTCTATTATGCCCTACTCAGCTCTGCTCTGCTCTCCACTCCTCTTTTCTCCTCTCGTCTCCTCTCCTCTCCATTCAACTTCTATACTCTACCCTCCTCTACTCTACTCTGCTCTATTATACTCTACACTTCTCTACACTACCCTATTCTACTCTACTATATTCTACTAACCTCTACTCTACTCTATTATACACTTGCTAAGCCTTATCTTGCTCAACTCTACTCTACTCCACTCAAGCTTAGATTATCGTGCCCAGCTTAACCTACCCTAAACAAACCTAGCTCTACTCTACTCTACCCTACTCTACTCTACTCTACTTTTCTTTAGCCTAGCCTACCATAGCCTACCTGAGCTCTACTCTGCTCTACACTACTCCACACTGCATTACTCTACTCTACTATGCTCTAATCTACTCTATATTGCTATGTTCTGCTCTTCTACTCTGCTCTACCTTGCTCTGCTATGCTCTCTACTTCTCTTATCTCCTCTAATCTACTCTTTTCTACTCTATACTACTCTACTCTACTCTACCCTACTCTACCATAACCTAGCCAAGCCTAGCTTAACTTAGCCTGGCCTAGCCTAGCCTATCCTAATACACTACACCACTCTACTCTACTCTACCCGACTCTACTCTACTCTAACATAGCCTAGCCTAGCCAAACCAAGCTCTACTCTACACTACTCTACTCTACTCTTCTCTACACAAGCTTAGCCAATCCAAACAAAGACTAGCCTAGCCTAACATTGCTCTACTCTACTCTACATTACACTACTATGCTATACTCTACTCCACACTTCTCTACTCTGCTCTACTTTACTATGCTTTGTTTTGCTTTGCTCTTCTCTATTATGTACTCTATCATAGCCTAACCTAGCTCTACTCTACTCCTCTACTTTACTCAAATCTAGCCTAGCCTCGCTTACCCAACCATAGCCTAGCCTAGACAAGCTTAGCCTAGCTTAACCTAGCTACACTAAACTCTACTCTACTTTGCTTCACTCTACTCTACTCTGCTCTAATCTACTCTACTCCACTCTACTATACTCTACTCTAGTCTTCTCTAATCTAGCCTTCCCTAACCTAGCTCTACTTAGCTCTTCTCTACTCTACCCAACTTTGCTCTTTTCTACTCTGCTCAGCCCTACTTTACACTACTCTACTCTACTCAAGCCTAGCCTAGCCTAACCTAACACAACTCTACTCTACTCTACTCCACTTTACTCTTCTTTGATCTACTCTACTCTACTCTAACCAAACTTACCCTAGTCTAGCCTCTCTTAGCCTAGCAAAGCATAGCCTAACCTAACATTATTACACTTAACACTACTATACTCTACCCTTCTCCACTCTACTCTACTCTACTTTAACTTAGCCTAGCTTAACCTAGCTCTATTCTTCTCTAATATACTCCACTCTACTCCATTCTAGCTTAGCCAAGCCTAGCCTAACCTAGCTCTGTTCTATTATGCTTTTCTCTACTCTACTCGACTCAGCTCTGCTTTGCTCTACTCTAATCTGGTCTGCTCTGCTCTACTTTGCTCTACTCTAATCTACTTTGCTCTATTATGCTCTACACTACAATACTCTAGTCTACTTTAGCCTAACCAAGCCTAACCTAGCATAACCAAACCATCCTTTAGTCTTACCAAGCTAACCAAGCTTAGCCTAGCCTCGCCTAACCTTCTTTGCTATGCTCTACTCTGCTCTACAATGCTATGCTTTGTTATGCTCTTCTCTATTTTGCTCAACTCTATTATACACTATTCTACTATACTCTATCCTAGCCTATCCTAACCTTTCTCTACTCTACACTAGTCTACTATACTCTTATCTACTCTTCTCTATTCTACTATAACTTAGCCTAGCCTAACCTACCCTAGCCTAGCCTAACCTTGTTCTACTCTACTTTACTCTACACTACTCTACTCTACTATTATCCACTCTACTCTATGTTATCCTAGCCTATCCTACCTTAGCCTAGTCTTACCTAACTTAGCTCTAGTCTACTCTACTCTATTTTACTCTATTCTAGCCTTGCCTAGCCTAGATTTGCCTAGCATATCCTAACCTACCTCTACTCTGCTCTACTCTGCTCTGCTCTACTCTACTCTATACTGCTCAACACAGCTCTATTATGCTCTACATTCTATACTCTACTCTTCTCTACTCTCCTGTCTTCTCCTCTATTCTACTCCACTCTACTCTGCTCTACTCGACTCTATTTTACTTTACTCTACTATACTCTCCTCTACTCTACTATACTATACTTTACTCTACTTTACAATACTCTAGCTTAGCCTAGCCTAACGTGTCCTAACCTAGCTCTACTCTACTATACTCTACTCTAGCTTATCCTAGCCTAGCTTAGCCTAACCTAACCTCGCTTAGCCTATCCTAGCTCTACTCTACTCTATTCTATTCTAGTATACTCTACTCAACTCTACTCAACTCTCCTCTACTCTAGCCTAGCGTAGCCTAGCCTAACCTAGCCTAGCCTAGCCAATCCTAACCTAGCTCTACTCTATTATACTCTACTCTACTCTACTAAACTCTACTCTAATCTATTATAACCTAACCTAACCTAGCCTAACTTAACCTAGCTCTACTCCACTTTAATTTAGCCTAGCTTAGCCTAACCTAACCTAACTCAACTCTACTCTGCTCTTTTTTGCTCTTCTTTACTCTGCTCTTTTTTGCTCTTCTTTACTCTGCTCTGCTCATTTCTTCTCAGCTTTGCTCTACTTTACTCTATTCTACTCTACTATACTCTACTATACTCTGCTCTACTATACTTTAGCTTAGCCAAGCCTAACCTAGCTCTGCTCTACTCTACTCTAGCATAGCCTATGCTAGCCTAGCTTAGCTTAGCCTAGCCTCGCCTAACCTAGCTCCTCTGCACTCAACTCTACTTATCCTAGCCTAGCCTAACCTAGCTCGGCCTTACTCCACTCTATTCCACCCTACTCTACTCTTCTCAACTCTAGCCTAGCCTAAGCTTACCTAACCTAGCTCTACTCTACTTTGCTCTATTCTACTATGCTTTTCTCCATTCTACTCAGGTCTATTCTGCTCTGCTCTATTCTGCTCTCCTTTGTTATGCTCTGCTCTACCCTACACTACTCTACTCTTCTCTACTCTTTTATGCTCTACTCTACTCTCCTTTCCTCTCCTCTACTCTGCTCTGCTCTACTCTACTATACACTGCCCTACTCTACTATCCTCTACTCTCCTCTACTCTACTCTAATCTACTCTACTCTACTCTACTATAGACTAGTCGAGCCAAGCCAAGCCTACCCTAGCTTATCATTTCCTAACTCTACTATATTATACTCAACTCTAATCTACTCTACTATGCTCTACTCGACTTTATCATAACCAAGCCTATCCTAGCCTAACCTCGCTCTACTTTACTCTACTCTACTCTACTCTACCATAGCCTAGCCTAGCCTAAACATACCCTGCTCAGCTCTAATCTACTCTACTCTACTCCACTCAACTCTACTCTGCTCTATTCTACTCTACCTACTCTTCTTTGCTCTGCTCTACTATACTCTGCTCTTCTATATTCTACTTTACGATAGTATTTCCTAGGCTATCCTAGCCTAACCTAGCTTTACTCTACTCTACTCTATTCTATTGTACTCTATTGTAATCTACTCTACTCTACTCTAGGCTAGCCTAGCGAAGCTTAGCCTAGCTTAAGATAGCCCAGCTTAGCCAAAAATAACCTAGCTCTACTCTACTCTACTCTACTCTACTATGCTTTACTTTACTCTACTCTAACTTAACCAAGCCTAACTTAACCTAGCTTAGCTCTGCTCTACTCTATTCCACTCTACTCTACTCTACTCCACTCTAATTTGCTCTGGTCTAGTCTTCTCTTTTTTTCTCTACTATGCTCTTCTCTCCTATACTCTAGTCTACTCTACTCTACTCTATTCAGGTCTACTTTGCTCTGCTTTTCTCTACTTTGCCTAAGCTATCGTTACTCTACTCTACTCTGCTCTTCTATGCTCTACTCTCCTTTACTCCACTCTGCTATTGTCTACTCTACTCTACTCTGCTCTGCTCTGCTGTGTTCTACTCTGCTCTACCCTATACTCTAGCCTAGTCTTGCCTAACTTTGCTCTACTCTATTCTACTCTAAGCTAGCCTATCCTAACCCAACCTAACTAGCTCTACTCTAATGTACTCTACTCTAGCATAGTCTAGCCTTACCTAGCATAGCCTAGTTTAGCCTAGCCTAGCATAGCCTAACTTTATTCTACTCATCTCTACTCTATTCTCTTCTGTATAACTCTGCACTACTACACTTTACTCTGCTCTATTCTACTATGCTATACTCTTCTTTAATCTCCTCTGCTCAACTATACTCTATTCTACTTTATTTTAGCCTAACCTATTCAAACCTAACCTAGCTCACCTTTACTCCACTAAAGCTTAGCCTAACCTAGCTTAGTTTACTCTGCTCCACTCTACTCTACTCTAAACAAGCCTAGCCTAGCCGAGTCTTGCTTAGCCTAACCTCATTTAACTCTTCTCTACTCTGCTCTACTCTACTATGCTCCGCTCTTCTCTACTCTGCTCTGATCTGCTTTGCTATGCTCTGCTCAACTCTTCTCTACTCAGCTCAGCTCAACTCTACTCTACTCTGCTCTGCTTTGCTCTGGTCTTCTTTGCTCTCCTCTACTCTACTCTACTATGCTCTACTATACCCTACTCTGCTCTACTCTACTCTACTTTACTGTACTTTAGCCTCATTTGACCTAGCCAAGCCTCGCCTAACTTACCTAGCTCTACTCTACACAACTCTACTATACTCTAACTTAACCTAGACTAGCCTAGCCTAGCCTAACTTAGCCTAGCTTAGCCTAACCTCTCTCTACTCCACTTTGCTCTACCCTACTCTACTCTACTCTATTATACTTTAAGTTAACCTAGCCTAGCCTAGCCTAGCCTAACTTAGCCTACCTTAGCCTAACCTCTCTCTACTCTACTCTTTTCTTCAGTCCTCTTCTCTACTCTACTCTGCTTTGCTATGCTCTACTCTGCTCTGCTCTACTTTACTCTACTCTACTCTAGCCTTGCCTAGCCACTCTAACCTAGGCTAGCCTAGCTTAACATACACTAATGTTGCTCTGCTCTACTCTAGCCTAGCCTAGCCTAACCTAGTTCTGTTTCACTCTACTCTGCTCTACTCTACTCTACTTTGCTCTACTCTAGTCTGCTCTACTCTACTCTTCTCTACTCTACTGTGCTCTTCTCTAATCTACTCTACTCTAGCCTAGTTTAGCATGACCTAGCCTAGCTAGCTTAAAATATCTTTACTCTACTCTACTTTGCCATACTTTAATTTACTATACTCTAGCCTAGCGTAACCTGGCCTTGTCTACCCAAGCAAAGCTAAGGCCAGCCTAACCTAGCTCTACTATGCTTTACTCTACTCAACTCTACTGTACTTTAATCAATTCAACTCTACTCTACTCTACTCTTCTCTACTATAACTTAGTCTAACCTAAGCTAGCTCTACTCTACTCTACTTTACTCGACTTCACTCTAGCTTAGCCTAGTTAAGCCTAGCCTAGCCTAACCTAGCTTTACTCTAGCCTAGCTTAGCCTAACCTAGCTCTTCTCTGCTATACTCTAATCTACTCTTCTCTAGCTAAGCTTAACCTACCGTACCCTAGCCTAGCCTAACCTAGCTCTAGTTTACTCAACTTTACTCTAACCTAG
This sequence comes from Vanilla planifolia, assembly GCA_023846275.1. Classification (NCBI taxonomy): domain Eukaryota; kingdom Viridiplantae; phylum Streptophyta; class Magnoliopsida; order Asparagales; family Orchidaceae; genus Vanilla; species Vanilla planifolia. The sequence goes on from JAIUJO010000103.1 coordinate 771,996, forward strand.
CCTAGCCTAGACAAACCTAACCTAGCTCTACTCCACACCACTTCACAATACTCTGCTCAAGCCTAGCCTCGCCTAACCTAGCCTTGCATAACCTTGCTCTACTTTACTCTACTCCACACTACTTTGCTCTATTCTACTCTCTTCTACTCTACTCTACTCTAATATACTCAAGTATATTGTAGTCTACTCTACTCTACTCCACTCTACTCTACTCTACCCTACTCTACTCCACTATAACTTAGTATAGCTTAGCATAGCTTAGCTAGCCTAGCTCTACTTTGCTCTGTATTACTCTGCTATGCTATGCTCTACCTACTATACTTTGCTCTATTCTGCTTTGCTCTGCTTTACTCTATTCTACTCTGTCTTACTCTTCTTTGTTCTACTTCACTCAAGTCTATTATACTTTACCATTCTCTACATTACTCTACTCTATTTTAACCTAGCCTAACTTTGCCTAACCTAGCCTAGCTTAGCATAGCTTAGCCTATCCTAGCTCTACTCTCCCCTGTTCTACTCTACTCTACCATACTCTACTCTTTTCTACTATTCTTTGTTGTACTCTTCTCTACTCTGCTCTACTCTAATTTGTTATTCTATACTCTACTATGCTCTACTCTACTCTATTGTACTTTACTCTAGCTTAGCCAAGCATAGCCTAGCTTAGTTACTATAACATAGCCTGGCCTAGCCTAAACTTGCTATACTTAGCTCTACAATACTCTACTCTAGCCTAACCCATCGAGCCTTGCCTCACTTATCTCTTCTCTACTCTACTTTACTCTGCTCTGCTCCACTCTGCTATACTCTGCACTACTCTGCTTTGCTCTGGTCTTCTATACTCAACTCTACTCGAGCCTAGTTTAGCCTTGCCTAGCCTAATATAACTGTACTCTGCTCAACTCTACTCTACCTTATTATACTATATCTTGCCTAGCCTAGCCTAACCTAGCTATACTCTACTTTACACTACACAAATCCACTCTATTATACCCTAATCTATTATACTCTACTCTAACTGAGCCTAGCATTCCCTAGCCTATCTTAGCTCTACTCTTCTCTACTCTACCCTACTTTATTCTACTCAACTCCACTCTACTCTAGCCTAGCCCAACCTAACCTTGCTTTGCTCTGCTCTACTCTGCTATGTTCTACTCTACTCTACTCTGCTATTCTCTACTCTACTCTACTCCACTCTGCTCTATTATACTCTAGCCTAGCTAAGACTAACATAGCTTTGCTCTACGCTACTCTACTCTACTCGACTCTATAATACTTTGCTCTAGCCTAGCCTACCCAAGCCTAACCTAGCATAACCTAGCTCTACTCTACTCTACTTTACTTTACTCTACTCTACTCTACTCTACTCTTCTCTGCTCTATTATACTCTAGCCTAGCCTAGCCTAACCTAGCTCTACTCTACCATACTCGACTCTACTCTAGCCTATCCTAGCTCGGCATAGCCTAGCCTTACCTAGCCAAGCCTCACCAAGCCTAGCCTAACCTAACCTTGCTCTACTCTGCTCTACTCTACCCTACTCTGCTCTACTCATCTCTCCTCTACTCTACTCTACTTTACTCGACTCTACTCTACTTTATCCTAGCCTTGTCTAACTTTGCTCTACTCTACTTTATTCTAGCTTAGCCTAGCCTAGCCTCACTTAGCTCTACTCTACTCATCTTTGCTTTGCTCTGCTCAGCTCTACTCTACTAAGCCTAACCAAGCTCTACTCTACTTCTCTTTACCTTATTCTACTCTAGCCTAGCCTAGCCTTCCCTAGCCTAACCTAACCTAACCTAGCTTTACTCTACTTTACTCAACTCTACTCTGCTCTAATATACTCTAATCTAGTCTAACTTAACCTAGCCTAGCCTAAACTAACTTGGCTCTACTCTACTTTACCCTACTATACTCTATTCTACTCTACTTTAGCCTAGCCTAGCATTTTTCAACCTAGCCTAAGATAACCTAACTATGCTATCCTCTGCTCTACTTTGTTCTACTCTGTTATGCTCTACTCTACTCTGCTTTGCTCTACTATACTTTGCTCTGCTCTACCCTGCTCTACTCTACTCTACTCTACGATACTCTAGCCTAGGTTTGCTTAACCTAGCTCTTCTCGACTCTACTCTACTAGAGTCGAGCTTAGCAATGTTAGGCCTTTCCTAACCTAGCTTTTCCTTACTCTACTCTGCTCTACTCCACTCTACTCTACTTTGCTCTTCTACTCCCAACTTTGTGATGCTCTCTACTACTCAGTTATGCTCTATTCTTGTTTGCTTTGCTCTGCTCTGCTCTTCTCTACCCTACTTTGCTTGGCTCCACACTACTCTACTCTACTTTGCTCATCTCTGCTCTACTCTAATCTACTCTATTATTCTATACTTTTCTTGACACTGCTCAACTCTCCACTCTTCTCCTCACCTCTCCTCTCCTCTCCTCTCCTCTCCTCACCTCTACTCTATTCTACTCTAATCTACTCTACTTTACTGTACTCTACTGTACTATAGCATAACCAAGCCTAGCATTATCGAATCTAGCTCTACTATACTCTACTCTATTATACCCTACTGTAATCTAGCTTAATGTAGCCTAGCCTAGCCTAACCAAGCCTCTCCTTGCCTGACTAGGCTCCACTCAACTCTACTAAACTCTACTCTACTCTACTCTACTATAGCCTTGCATAGCCTAGCTTAGAATAACTTAGTTCTACTCTACTCTACTATGCTCTGGTCTGCTCCACCCTACTCTACATTGCTCTGCTCTAATCTACTTAGCTCTGCATTGCTCTACTTTGCTCTTCTGCTTTACTCTGCTCTTCTTTGCTTTTCCTTACAATGCTTTGCTCTGCTCTACTCTCCTCTCCTCTACTCTACTCTACCTTGCTCAATAATAATCTACTCCTCTCTACTCTACTCTACTCTACTCTACTCTACTCTACTCTACTCTACTCTTCTCTACTATGCTCTACTCTATTCTACTCTATTATAGCTTAACCTAAGCTATAGTTGCCAAGCCAAAACTAGCTCTACTCTACTCTACTCCACTCTACTGTAGCCTACCCAAGCCTACCCCACCCTCGCCTTTCCTAGCCCAGCCTTGTCTAACTTCTCTTTACTCTAATATACCCTACTCTACTCTACTCTACTCTAACCAAGGTAAGCCTTACATAACCAAGCTCTACTCTACTCTACTCTACTCTAATCGAGCCTTTCTTAATATAACCTAGCCTAACCTAATCTAGCTCTGCTATACTCTAGCCTTGCTTAAGCTTTCCTAACATAGACTTACTATACTCTACTCTTCTCTAGCTCATCCTAACAAAGCCTACCATAACCTAGCCTAAGCTAACCTAACTTAGCTCTATTCTACTTCACACTACTCTATTTTGCTCTTCTCTATTTTGCTCTACTTTTCTCTACTCTTACCTAGCTAGTCTTGCCTAACCTAGCCTATCCTAGCCCAGCCTATCCTAGCTTAGCTCGACTTTGCTCTGCTGTACTCTACTATTCTCTACCCTACTCTGCTCTACTCTACTCTACTCAACTCTATTCTACTCTAGTCTACTCTACTCTAATCTAGCCCAACCTACATTAGCTTAACCTAACCAATCCTAGCTCTACTCTACTCAAATGTAGCATAACATAACCTTGCCTAACCTAACTTAGATATGCTTTACTCTGCTCGTGCTGCTTCACTCTGCTCTACTCTACTCTACTATGTTCTACTCTTCTCTACTCTGCTTTGCTTTAGTTTGCTTTGCTCTGTGTTACTCTGCTCTACTCTAGTTTACTCTACTTTAGCCAAGCCTAACTAGCTTAGGCTTACCTAACATAGATGTACTCAACTCTACTCTACTCAAGCTGAGCCTAACCTAGCCAACCCTAGCCTTTCTTAGCCTAGCCTAGCTTACCCTAGCTCTACTCTACTCAACTCTACTCTACCTTACTCTACCCTACTCTACCCTACTCTATTTTACTCTAACATACCCTAACCTAGCCTAACCTAGCTTAGCTTAGCCTAACCGAGCTCTATTCTATTCTACTCTTCTCTTCCTTGCTCTTCTCTACTCTGCTCTTAACTGTTCTACTCTACTCAACTCTATTATTCTCTGCTCTGCTCTACTCCAATCTTCTCTCCTCATCTCTATTTTATTCTAGCCTAGCCTAACAAAGCTCTACTCTAGTCTACTTTACTCTACTCTACTTTACTTTACTCTACTCTAGCCTAGCCTTACCTAGCCTAACCTAACACAACTTGACTCTACTCTTCTCTAACTTAGGCCAGCTTAGCTTCACCTAACCTAGCTCAACTTTTCTATACTCTACTCTAGCCTAGCAAGGCCTAATCTAGCCTAATCTTGCCTAGCCTAGCCTAACTTAACCTAGCTCTACTTTACTCAGCAATACTCTGCTCTACTCAGCATTACTCTGCTCTACTCTACTCTACCCTATTGAACTCTAGCCTAGCCTAACTTAACCTAACTCTACTTTACTATACTCTATCATACTCTAGCCTAGCCTTCCCTAGCCCAGCCTAACCAAACCTAACCTTGCTTAGTTCTACAATACTCTGCTCAACTCAACTCTACTCTACTCTGGCCTCAGCTAGCCTCGCCTATCCTAGCTCTACTCTGCTTTGCTTTTCACTACTCTACTGTGCTATACTCTACTCTACTCCACCCTACTCTGCTCTGCTCTACTATGCTCTACTCTGCTCTATGCTACTCTAGCTTAGCCTAGCCTAGCCTAACAAAGCTTTATTCTACTATACTCTACTCTACTTTGCAAACTCCATTCTGCTCTTCTCTACTCCACTCTACTCTAGCCTAGCCTATCCTAGCCTAACCTAGCATAGCCCAACCTAACCTATCTCTACTCTACCCTACTTTTCTTTACTCTATTCTACTCTACTCTACCCTACTCTACTCTAACCTCGCCTAGCCTAGCCTAACTTAGCTCTTCTCTACTCTACAAAACTCCACTCTACTCTACTCTACTCTAGCCAAGTCGAGACTAGCCAAGCCAAGCCGAGCCTAACCTAGCTCTCCTTTAGTCTTTCTTTGCTTTGCTCTACTCTAATTTTCTCTGTTATGATGTACTCTACTTTACTCTACTCTACTCTTCTTTGCTTTGCTCTACTCTTTAATACTCTACTCTGCACTTCTCTACTTTGCTCTTCTCTCCTCTGCTCTACTCTATTCTATTGTGCTCTACTCTACTCTACTCCACTCAACTCCACTCTATGATACTATACTCTACTCTAGCCTAGCCTAGCCTAAACTAGCTTTACTCTACTTTACTCTACTCTGCTCTACTCTGCCCTACTTTAATTTTCACTACTCTACTATGCTCCACTCTACTCTACCCTTCTCTACTTTGCTCTATTCTGTCTTGCTTTGCTCTAGTCTACTTTACTCTACTCTACTCTACTTTACTTTGCTCTACTCAACTCTACTTTACTCTAACCTTGCTTAGCCTAGTTGAGGCTTCCCTAACCTAGCTCTACACTACTTTACTCCACTCTGCTCTACTTTACACTGCTCTACTTTTGCTAAGCCTAGCCTAACAAAGCTTTGCTCTTCTTTGCTCTGCTTTACTCTACTCTTTGCTACACAATCCAGCACTTTTCTCTGCTCAGCTCTACTCTGTTCTACTCTATTCTACTCTTCTCTACTCTTCTTTGATTTACTCTATTCTACTATGCTCTAGCCTATTCTAGCCTTATCTTGCCTAGCCAAACCTAACTCTACTTTACTCTATTCTTTTACTCTACCCTAACATATCCTAGCTTAGCTTATTCTAGCCAAGCCAAGCCTAGCTTAGCCTAACCTGACTTAGCACAACTCTACTATACACTAATCTACTTTATTTATCTCTACTCTGCTTTACTTTACTCTATTCCACTCTAGCCTAGCCTATCTTAGCCCAACCTAGCCTAGCCTTATTTAACCTAGCTCTGCTCTGCTCTACTCTACTCTTCTCTATCCTACTCTACTTTGTTATGCTCTACCTGACTCTACTCTTCTTTGCTCTACTCTTTTTTGCTCAAATTTTCTCTTCTCTACTCTACTATACTTTACTCTACTTTAGTCTACTCTACTTTGCTATACTTTACTCGTGCCTACTTTAGCCTAAGCTAGCTTAAACTAGCTCTACAATACTCTACTCTAGCCTAGCCTAGGCTATGCTAGCCTAGGCTATGCTAGCCTAGCCTAGGCTATGCTAGCCTAGCCTAGGCTATGCTAGCCTAACCTAGCTCTACTATACTTTACTCTATATTACTTTACTCTAATCGACCCTACTTTACTTCAGCTTAGCTTAACCTAGCTTTAATATACTCCACTCCACATTGTTGTACTCTACTTTGCTCTGCTCTACTTTTCTCTTCTCTGCTCTGCTCTACTATCCCCCACGCTTCTCTGCTCTACTCTGCTCTGCACTGCTCTGCTTGACTGTTCTTTGCTTTTCTCAACTCTACTCTGCTCTACTCTATTTTGCTCTACTCTTCTCTCCTTTGATCTTCTCTGCTCTACTCCACTCAACTCTACTCTTATTAAGCCTAGCCTAACCTAGCCTAACCTACTCTAGCTCAACTCTACTTTACTCTATGACTATAGCCTAGCTTAGACTAAATTAGCTCGGCCTAGCCTAGCCTAAACTAACCTAGCTCAGTTGTACTTTACACTACTCTACTCTACTATACTCTGCTCTACTTCACACTAATCTACTCTACTCTAGCCTAGCCTTGCTTGTCTTAGCTTAGCCTAGCCTATCCTAGGTTTATTATGCTCTATTCTACTCTGCTCTACTCTAATCTACTCTGCTCTACTCTATGCAGCTCTACTCTACTCTACTATACTCTAGTCCACCCTTTCATAGTTAACCCTAGCCTAGCTGAGCATAACTTAGTTATAGTCTATTCTACTCTACTCTTCTCTTCTCTACTCTACTTTAGCCTAGCCTTTCCTAGCCTAACCTAGCCTAGCTCTGCTCTACTATGCTCTACCCTACTTTTATCTACTCTACTATGCTATGCTCTATTCTGCTATGCTCTTCTCTACTTTGATCATTTTTACTCTACTATACTCTGCTCTACTGCACTCAAGCCTAGCCTAGCCCAAACTAGCTCTACTCTACTCTACTATGCACTACTCTACTCCACTCCAAACTAGCCTAACCTAGCTTAGCATAACTTAGCTCTATTCTACTCTACTCTACTCTTCTCTACTCTACTATGCTCTGCTTTTCTATTCTCTACTTTACTCCACTTTACTATGCTCTGCTCTACTCTACTATGCTCTGTATTACTCTACTCTACTCTAATCTGCTCTACTCTACTCTACTCTACTCTAACCTTGCCTAGCCTAGCTTAGCCAAACTTAGCTTTGCTCTACTTCACTTTAGCCTACCCTTGCCTAAGTTGGCCTACCCAAACGTAGCTCTACTCTAATTTTCTTTTCTATACTCTACTCTGTTCTGCTCTAGACTACCCTATACTACTCTGCTTTGCTTTGCTCTACTCTACTCTACTCTACACTGTTCTACTATGCTCTATTCTAACCTAGTTTTTCCTAGTCTTGCTTTTTCTAGCCTAACAAAGCTCTACTCTACTTTACTATACTCTACTCTAACCTAACCTTGCTCTACTTTACTCTTCTCTACTCTATTCTTCTCTACTTTGCTTTACTCTACTCTACTCTACTCTACTTTAGCCTAGCCTAGGCATGCTAAGCTTATCTTACCCTAGCCTAGCAAAACCTTGCTCTACTCTTCTCTATTGGATTATACTCTACTGTATTCTACTTTAACCTAGCCTCATTTATCCAAACCTGACTTAGCTTTTCTCTACTCCACTCTACTACACTCTACTTGACTCTAACCAAGCCTAACGATGCCTAACAAGCCTAGCCTATCTTAGCTCTGCTCTGCTTTGCTCTACTCTACTCTGCTCTTGTCTACACAGCTCTACTCTACTTTACTCTATTATGCTCTACCTTGCTCTACTCTACTTAGTTCTCCTCTACTCTTCTCTATTATCCTTTAGCAAAGCTTAGCCTAGCCTACCCTAACCTAACCTAGCTCTACTCTACTCTACTCTACTCTAACATAGCTTAGCCTAGCCTAACTTATCCTAGCTCTACTCTACTCAAGATTAGCTTAGCCTAGCCAAACCCTACTCTACTCTACTCTGGTCTATTCTACTCAACTTTACTTTACTTTAATCTACTCTACACTTCTCTCTTCTACTCTTCCCTTCTCTGCTCTATTCTATTCTTCTCTGCTATACTCTACTCTACTCTACTAAGCTTTACTCAACTCAACTCTACTCTACTCTACCCTACAATACTCTAACTACTTTTTGCTAGCCCAACATAGCCTATCCTAGTAATGCTCTACTCTACTCTACTCTACTTACTATATCCACTCTACTCTACTCTTTCCTACCCTAGCCTAACTTAGCTCTGCTCTACTCTACTTGGCTATATTCTACTCTGCTCTAAAATACACTACTCTACTCTACTCTGTTATGCGCTACCCTACTCTATTTTGCTCAACTCTACTTTACTTTATTCTACTCTACTTTATTCTACTCTCCTTTAGCCAAGCCTTTCTTAGCCTAGCCTAACCGAACCTAGCTCTACTCTGCTCTACTCTACTCTACACTACTTGACTCTAGCCTAGCCTAGTCAAACCTAGCCTTGCCTAACTTAGCACTACTCTACTCTGCTCTGCTCTACTCTTCTATACTCTGCTTTGCTCTAATCTACACAAATTTACTCCACTTTAGAGAAACCTAGACTAGCTTAACTTAACCTAACCAAGCTCTACTCTACTCGATTCTACTCTTCTATACTCTAGTCTACTTCACTCAACTCTACTCTAACCTAACATAGCATAGCTTAGTCTAACCTTGCCCTACTCTGCCCTACTTTGCTCTACTCTGCTCTGCTCTGCTCTACTCTGCTCTGCTCGGCTGTACTCTATTGTTCTCTATCTTACTCTGCTCTGCTCTGCTCTCCTTTCCTCTACTAGCTTAGCCTAGCCTAACTTAGCCTAACCTTGCTTTAGTCTACTATACTCTACTAAGCTCTACAATACTTTGCTCTACTCTACTTTACTCTACTCCAACATAGCTTAGCATAATCTAGCTCTACTCTACTTTGTTCTACTTTATGCTACTCTAGTCTAGCTTAGCCTTGCTTTGTCTAGCCTAGGCTAACCTTACCTAACCAAGCTCTGCTCTGCTCTTCACTGCTCTGGTCTTCTCTGCTCTATTCTGCTCTGCTTACTCTACTCGTCTCTACACTACTCTACTCTACTCTAGCCTAGCCTAACCTTACCTAGCTTTATTGTACTCTACTCTGCTCTACTATACTCGACTCTCGCCTAGCCTAACCTAGCCTTGCCTCGCCTAGCCTAACCTAACTTAGCCTAACTTTGCTCTGCTCAACATTTTTCTACTCTACTCTGCTTTCCTCTACTCTAATCTATTAGGCTCTACTCTACTCTTCTCTACTTTAGCCATGATAAGCCTAGCCTAAGCTAACGTAGCTCCACTCTAATCTACCCTACTCTTGTTAGCCTCAACTTGCTTAGCCTAGCCTCGTCTAATATGGCTTTACTCTACTATATTATAATCTATTCTCCTCTACTCTACTCTACTCTACTCTACTCTACTCCAATCTACTCTACTCTACTCTAACCTAGCCCAACCTAACCTAGCTTAACCTAGCCAAGCTCTACTCTACTCTACTATACTCTGCTCTATTTTGCTCTTTTCTGGTCTACTCTATTGTACTATTCTCTACTCTACTCAGCTTTACTCAGCTTTGCTCTACTATGCTCTACTCCACTCTACTTTACTCTAGCCTAGCCTAAATTAGCCTACCCAAACCAAGAACTAGTCTTCTCTACACAACTCTTCTTTACTCTACTCTTGTCTAACCTTGTTTATGCTGACCTAACTTACCTCTACTCCACTCTACTCTGCTCAATTATACTTGACTCTAGCCTAGCCTAGCATAGCGTTGCCTTTCCTAGCCTAACCTAGCTCTACTCGACTCTTCTTTATTTTCCTCTACTCTACTCTGCTTTACTCTTCTTTACTTTAGCCATCTCGAGCCAAGCCTATCCTAACCAAACCTAGCTCTACTCTAATCTACTCTACTCCATCTAGCCTCATCATGCCTAGCCTAGCTTAGCCTAACCTAGCCTAACCAAGCTCTACTCTACTCTGCTCTACTCTATTCTCCTCTTCCACTATGCTTTACTTTACTCTACTCTACTCTACTCTATTCTAACCTAGCCTTGCTTAGCCTACCCAAGCTTTACTCCACTCTACTTTGCTCTGCTCTACTCAACTTTTCTCTACTCTACTTTACTCTACTCTACTCTTCTATGTTCAGCTATGCTTTGCTCTACTTTGCTCTGTTCTTCTCACTTTATTCTACTCTACTTTATCCTTGCCTAGCTTAGCCTAAGCTGGACTAATCGAGCTATAGTCTAACCTACACTATTCTTCTCAACTTTACTCTAGCCAAGCCAAGCCAAACTAAGCTCTTTTGTACTCTACTCTACTCTAACCTAGCCTAGCTTCGACTAATTTAGCACTACTCTACTTTATTCTACTCTAAAATACTCTACTCTACTATACTCAACTCAACTCTAATCTACTCAACTTTACTCTACTCTACTTTATTATACTCTAATCTAGCCTAGCCTAGCCTAACCTTGCTCTAATCTACTCTACTGTACTCTATTCTATTATACTCTACTCTAACCTAGCCTTGCTTAGCCTACCCAAGCTTTATTCTGCTCTACTCCACACTACTCTGCTTTACTCAATTTTGCTCTACTCTGCTTTACTCTACTCTACTATTCTATGCACAGATCTGCTTTACTCTACTTTGCTCTACTCTTCTCACTCTTTTCTACTCTACTCTATCTAGCCTAGCTTAGCTTAAGCTGGTCTAATCGAGCTATAGTCTACCCTACACTACTCTTCTCTACTCTACTCTACTCTAGCCAAGCCAAGCCTAACTAAGCACTTTTCTACTCTACTTTAACCTAGCCTTGCTTCGATAATTTTATCACTACTCTACTTTATTCTACTCTATAATACTCTACTTTACTGTACTCAACTCAACTCTAATCTACTCTACACTACTCTACTCTACTCTATTGTACTCTAATCTTGCCTAGCCTAGCCTAACCTTGCTCTAATCTACTCTACTCTACTCTATTCTACTCTACTCTACTCTACGCTACTCTAGCCTAGCATTGCCTAGCCTAGTCTAGCCTAGCTTAGCATAACCTAGCTCTACATAGTTCTGCTCTCTCATTCTCTACTATGCTTTGCTATGCTCTTTACTGCTCTTCTCTCTTGTACACTACTCTGCTCTACTCTAGGTTGCTCTGCTCTACTCTACTTTGCTCTGCTCAGCTCAGCTTTGTTGTCTTCTACTATGCTCTACTCAATAATGCCCTACTCTACTCTCCTCTATTCTACTTTACTATACTCTACTCTACTCTACTCAATCCTAGCCTCACCTAACCAAGCCTAGCCTACCCTAGCACCACTTAGCCAAGGCTTACTCTACTCTACTTGTTTATGCTCTAACCAATCTGCTTTACTCAGCTCTACTCTGCTCTATTCTACTCTACTCTACCATACTCTTCTCTAGCCAAGCCTAGCATAACATAACCTTACTCTAATCTACTCTACTCCACTCTATTGTACTCTACTCACTCTACGTTACTCAACTCTACTCTACTCTACTCTAGCTTTGCTCTACTCAACTCTGCTCCATTATGTTCTTCTCTACTATGCTCTGCTCTACTCTACTCCACTCCACTCTACTCTACTTTAGCATAGTATAAATAGCCTAACCTTCCTCTAATCTACTCTACTCTACTTTTCTCTACTCTACTATGCTTTATTCTACTCTTCTTTACTCTTGCTTAGCCTAGCGAAACATAGCCTAACCTAGCCTAGCCAAAACCAGCCTAACCTAGCTCTACTCTACTCTATTATACTTGACTATACTAAATTCTATTATACCCAATTCTACTCTACTCTACTCCACTCGATTGTAATCTAGCCTAGCCTAACCTAGCTCTACTCTACTCTACTTTACTCTTCTCCACTCTAGCCTAACCTAACCTAGCTTTACTTTACTCTGCTCTACTCTATTCTGCTCTGCTCTGTTCTATTCTACTCTAGCCTAGTTTAGCCTAACCTAACCTTACTCTAGTCTACTCTACTCTAGCTTAGCCAAACCTTGCCTTGCTTAGCCTAACTGAATATAGCTCTACTCTATTCTACTCTACTCTAGTATGATATACACTACTTTACTCTACTTTACTCTACTCTACTCTACTCCACTCTATTCTACTCTAAGCTTGTGTTGTCATTCCTAGCTTAGCCTAACCTAGCTCTACTCTACTCTACTTTGCTCTGCTCTACTCTACTCTATTCTACTCTATCCTACTCTACTTTGCTCTGCTCTGCTCTTCTCTGCTCTATTATGTTCTACTCTACTCCACTCTACTCTACTCTACTCTATTCTATTATACTCTACTCTACTCTACTCAACTCTACTCTACATTACTCTACTCAATTGTACTTTACTCTACTTTAGCCTATCCTAGTCTAGCCTTGCCTAGCTTAACATAACCTAGCCTAGCGAAGCTTAACCTAACTCTACTCTACTCTACTCTACAATACTCTACTCTACACTACTATACTATACTATACTCTACTATACCTAACTCTAACCTAGCCTAGCCAAGCCTAAACTAGCTCTACACTACTTTACTCTACTCTAGCCTAGCCTAGCCTTGCTTAGCCTTGTCGAGCCTGGCCAAGCATAGCCTAGCCTTGCCTAGCCTAACCAAGCATAGCTTCGCCAAATCTAGCTCTGCTCTGCTATACTTTTCTTTACTCTGGTCTTTTCTACTTTAGTATGCTCTGCTCTACTCTACTCTACTTTTCTCTACTATGCTATGCTCTAATCTTCTCTACTATGCTATACTCTGCTCTATTATACTCTCACATAGCCTTGCCTAGCTTAGTATAACCTAGCACTAATTTACTCTACTTTACTCTGCTCTATTCTACTCTACTCTAGCTTAGTCTAGATAATCCTAGCCTTGCCTAGTCTAACCTAACCAAGCCTAGGCTAACCTGACCTAGCTGTACTCTACTCTGCTCTACTCAACTATACTCTAACCTTGTCGAGCTTAGCCCAACTTAACCTTGCTCTTCTCTACTCTGCTCTACTCTACTATACTCTACCATACTCAAATCTACTCTACTTAGCTCTGCTCTTCTTTGCATTGCTCTACTATGCTCTGCTCTACTCTACTCTACTCTAATCTACTCTACTCTACTCTAGCCTGGCCTAACCTAGCCTAACCAAACTGAACGTAGCTCTACTCTACTGTACTCTACACCATAATATTATACTCTACTCTATTCCACTCCACTCCACTCTACTCTCTACTCTATTCCACTCTATACTTCTCTACTTACTTTGATATACTCTACTCTACTATAACCTATCCTAACTAGCCTAACCTAGGTTAGCCAAAACTAGCTCAACCATATTATACTCTCTCTACTCTACTATACTCTACTCATTTCTGCTCTTCTCTGCTCTACTCTGTACTTCTCTACTCGACTCTTCTCTGCTCTACTCTGCTCTACTCTACTCTACTCTTCTATACTCTACTCTACTCTACTATAGCCTAGCCTAGCCAAACCAAGCTCTACTCTACTCTACTCCATCCTAACTTAGCCTAACATAGCCTATCTTAGGATAGCCTAGCCTAACCTAACCTGGCTTAGCTCTACTTTACAATACTATAATATACTTTACTCAACTCTGCTCTACTCTAGCCTAGCCTAACCTAACCTAGCTTTGTCTAACCTAATCTTACTCTACTCTACTTTACTCTACTCTACTCTACATTACTCTACTCTGCTCTATCCTATCCTAGCCTAGCCTAGCCATGCCTAACCTAGGTAAGCTCTACTCTACTCTACTTTGCTCTGCTCTACTATACTCTACTCAGCTCTACTATGCTCTACTCTTCTCTGTTGTACTATACTCTCTTATGCTTTGCTCTTCTATTCGCTACTCCACTCTGCTCTACTCTACTCTAATCTACTCTGCTCTACTCTGCTCTATTTTTTTTTTCTAAGCTCTACTCTACTCTATTTTACTCTCACATAGCCTAGCCTAGCCCTACCTAACCTTACTCTACTCTACTCTACTTTACTCTACTCTACTCATGCTTAGCCTTGACTATCTTGGCATAGCCTAACCTAACCTAGCCAAGCCTAACCTAACTCTACTCTAATCTACTATACTCTAGCCTTTCCAACCCTAGCTTAATCTAGCTCTACTCTACTCTACTCTACTCTGCTCTGCTCTACTAATCTCTACACTACTTTTCTTTACTCTGCATTGCTTTGCTCTACTCTGCTCTATTCTTCTCTACTCTAATATACCCTAGCTTAGCCTAGCCTAGCCTAACTTAGCGTAGCTCTGCTCTACTCTGCTCTACTCTAGCCTAGCTTAACCTACCATAACCTAACCTACCTAACCTAACATAGCTCTACTCTACTCTACTCTACTCAACTCTATTATACTACACTCTACTCTACTCTACTCTATTCTCCTCTACACTATTCTACCTTTACTCAACTCTACCTTGCTCTACTCTACTATAACCTAGCCTAACTTATCCTAACTTAGCCTAAACTAGCTCAACTCTACTTTACTCTCTCTACACTACTCTGCTCTGCTCTGTTCTATTCCATTTTACTCTGCTTTGTACTGCTCTTCTCTGGTCTACAATGCTCTACTCTTCTCTGCTTTACTCAGCTCTACTCTACTCTTCTCTACTCTACTCTACTCTGCTCTACTCTACTCTACTCTAGCCCAGTATCGCCTAACCAAGCTCTACACTACTCTACTCTAGCCTAGCCTTGCCTAACATGTCCCATCCTAGCATAGCCTGGCCTAGCCTAACCTAGCTCAACTCTACTCTACTCTTTTATACTCTACTATACTCCACTCTACTCTACTCTACTCTACTCTAACCTAGCCTAGCATAGCCTTGCCTAGCCTAACCATGCTATATTCTACTTTACTCTACATTACTCTACTTTACTCTACTCTACTCTACTCTACCCTATCCAAGGCTTGTAAAACCTAGCTCAGCTCTATAATTCTCTGCTCTACTCTGCTTTTCTCTGAGCTACTCTATTTTGCTCTACTATGCTTTGTTATACTCTACTCTACTCTGCTTTTCTACTATGCTCTACTCTACACTACTCTGTTGTCCTCTTCTCTCATCTCTTATATTCTACTCTACTCTACTCTATTATACTCCACTCTACTCTTATCTACTCTTATCTACTCTAATCTACTTTATTCTATTCTACTCTATTCTATTATTCTCAACTCTACTTTACCATACTCTTCTCTACTCTACTTTAACCTAGCTTAGCCTAACCAAGCTCTACACTACTCTACTTTACTCTAGCCTAGCTTTTTCTAGCCTAGCCTACCACAGGCTACCCTAGCCTAACCAAGCTGTACTCTACTCTACTCTACTCTACACTACTCTACTGTACTCTATCCCACTCTACTCTACTATACTCTACTCTACTCTTCTATACTATATACTAGCCTAGCCTAGCCTAGCTAAGCCTAACCTAAGCTAGCTCTACTTTTCTCGATCCTACTCTGCTCTGCTTTGCTCTACTCTACTCTACTCTGTTCTTCTCTTCTCCACTATGCTCTACTCTACTCCACTCTGCTCTGCTCTGCTTTATATTCTAGCCTAGCCTAGCTTAGCCTAACTTAGCTATACTCTACTCTACTCTACTCTAGCGAGCTTGACCTAGCTTAGCCTAGCCTAACCAAGCTCTACTATACTCTACTCCACTCTGCTCTACTTTACTCTACTTTACACTACTCTACCTTATTCTAACCTAGCCTAGCCTAGCCTAACTTAACATATCCTAGCCTAGGCTAACCTAACCTACCCTAGCTTAACATAGCTCTACTTTACTCTACTCTACTCTTCTATGCTCCATTCTACACTGCTCTACTCTACTCTATTCTACTCTTGCCTTGTCTAGCCTAGCAAACCTAGCTTAGCCTAATCTACCTCTACTCTACTGTACTCTACATTACTCTACTCTACTCTACTCTACTCCACTCTACTCTACTACACTCTAGCGTTGCCTAGCTTACCCTAGCCTAACCTAGCCTGGCTTAGTCGAACCTAACCTGGCTCTATTCTACTATACTTTACTCTACTCTACTACACCCTAACTTGCTTAGCCCAACCTTGCCAAACCTAGCTTTACTATACTCTACTCTAGTATACCCTAGCCTTACCTAGCCTTAGCCTAGTCGAGCCTTGCCAAACCGAGCCTAGCCTAACCTAGATTTGCTCTACAATTTTTTGCTCTACTCTTCTCTACTCTACACTACTTTGCACTACTCTACTTTACTCTACTTTACTTCACTCTTCTCTAGCCTAGCCTAGCCTAACCTAACCTAGCTCTACTCTACTATACTCTATTATACTCTTCTAAACACTACTCTACTTTACTCTACCCTACTCATGCCTAGCCTAGCCAAACCTAGCTTAACCTAGCCTAGCCTAACCTAGCTCTATGTTACTTTACTCTACTATGTTCTACCATACTCAACTATCCTCTACTATACTCTACTCTAATTTACTCTACTCTACTATATCCTAGCTAGCATAACTAACTTTTACTCTACACTACTCTACTCCACACTAGCCAACCCTAACATAACTATGCTCTTCTCTACTCCTCTCTACTTTGCTCTACTTTGCTTTGCTCTTCTCTGTTCTATTCTATTCTACTCTACCCTAGCTTAACCTAGCCTAGCCTAGCCTAACTTAACATTGCTCTACTCTACTGTACTCTACTCAACTCTAGTTAGCCAAACAAAGCCTTGCTTAGCCTAGCCTAGCATAACAAAGCTCTACCCTACTATACTATACTCTACTCTACTCTACTCTATTCTACTTTTATCGTACCTAGCCTAGCCTAACCTAGCTCTACTTTGCTCTACTCTACTCTACTCTACTCTGGTCTGTTAAACTCTACTCTGCTCTGCTCTACTCCACTCTACTCCACTCTCCTCTATTGTACTCTAGCCAACCTTTGCTAGCCTAACTTAACCAAGCTCGAATCTTCTCTACTCTACTCTACTCTAGCCTAGCCAAGCCTAACTTAGCTTCGCCTGGCCTAGCCTAACTTACCTCTACTCTACTCCACTCTATATTACTCCACTATACTCTAATCTACTCTAACATAGCCCAGCCTAGCCAATCCTTCCCTAGCTTTACTCTACTCAAGTCTACCCTTGCAAAGATTAGCCTAACCTAACATGGCTCCACTCTACTCTGCTCTTCTTTGCTCTATTACACTCTATTCTACTCTACTCTCTTTGCTCTACTATACTCTATGCTGCTCTACTCTACTCTACTCTACTCTGCTCTATTGGGCTCCACTCTGCTCTACTCTATCATACTCTACCCTAGGCTAGACTAGGAAAACCTAGCCATACTCTACTCTACTCTACTCTTCTCTACTCTATTTTACTCTACTCTACTCAACTCTACTCTAGCCTATCCTAGCCTAGCTTAGATTAGCCTACCCTAACCTAACATAGTTCTACTTTACCCTACTCTATTATACTCTACTATACTCTACTCTACTCTAGTCTACTCTAACCTAGCTTGCTTAACCTAGCCTAATCTAGCTCTACTCTACTCTACTCTACCCTAGCCTTGCTTATGCTAGCCTTACCTATCTCTTCTCAGCTCTACTCTACTTTGCTCTACTCAACTCTAGTTTAATCTACTCTACTCTTCTTTTGCACACTCGGTTAAGTTTTTCTCTACTCTACTCTACTCTACTCTAAACTAGCCAAGCTCTACTCTACTTTACTCTAGCCTAGCCAAACACAGCATAACCTAACCTAGCCTAGCCTATCCCAGCTCTATTTTACTCTAATCTAGTCTACTATACTCTTCTCTACTCTACTCCACTCTACTCGACTCTACTCTACTCTACTCTACTATACTCTACTCTACTCTGCTCTACTCCACTTTACTCTACTCTCCTCTACACTACTCTAGCTTAACTTAGTCTAGCTTAACTAAGCACTACCCTTCTCTACTTTCCTTTGCCCTGACCTACTCTACTCTTCTCTACTCTCCTCTTCTCTACTCTATTCTGTTCTATTCTACTCTACTCTAGGCCATTCTACTCTACTTTACTCTACTCTATTGTATTCTAATCTAACCTAGCTTAGCAGAAACTAGCTCTACTCTACTCTACTCTACTCTCTCTACTCTACTCTATTCTACTCTATTCTTCTTGGCTCTATTTTATTTTGTACTTCTCCACTTTACCCTGCTCTTCTTTACTCTACTCTATTCTGCACTACTCTACTCTACTCTGCTCTAGCTTAGCTTATCCTAACCAACCTGTACTCTACTCTAGCCAAGTCTAGCCTAACATTGCTTACCCTAACATAGCCTAGCCTAACTTAACCTAACTCAACTCTAATCTACTCTATTATACTCTAGAATACTCTACTCTACTCTACTTTAATATACTCTACTATAACCTAGCCTAGCCTAACCTTGTTTTATTCTACTTTACTCTATTCTTCTCTATTGTAATATACTCTACTCTGCTCTACTCTAACTTAGCCTTACCTAGCCTAGCCTAAACTAGCTCCACTCTACTCTACTCTACTCCACTCTACTCTAGCCTAGCCTACCTTCGCCTAGCCTAATCTAGCTCTTCTCTGCTCTACTCTACATTACTCTACTCCAATCTTCTTTATTATACTCTAGCATGACCTAGCTCTACTCTACTCTATTATACTCTACTCTACTCTACTCTACTTTATTATATTCTACTCTACTCTAATCTAGCCTAGCCTAGCCTATCCTTCTTAGCCTAGCATAGCCATGCCCAGCCTAACCTAGCTCAACTCTGCTCTACTCTACTCAACTCTACCCTTCTCAATCCTACTCTACTCAGCTCTTCTCTGCTCTACTCAACTTTTCTATGCTCTTCACTTCTATGCTTTACTCTATTATATTCTTTTCTCCTCTACTCATTTCTACTTTGCTCTGCTCTGTTCTACTCTACTCTACTTTACTCTAATCTACTTTACTATGCTCTACTCTACCCTAGCTTAGCCAAGCCTGGCCTAGCTCAGCCTAACCTAGCTCTACTCTAATCTAATCTACTCTACTCTACTATATTATACTTTACTTTATTCTAGCCTAGCCTAGATTAATCTAACATTACTCTACTCTACTCTACTCTTGCATAGCCTAGCCTAACCTAGCTCTACTATGCTCAGCTCTACTTTACTCTACTTTCCTTTTCTTTGCCTTGCTCTACTCTACTCTGCTCTACTCTACTCTACTCTGCTCTACTATTCTACTATGCTCTGCTCTACTCTGCTCTGCTCTATTCTACTATGCTCTGTTCTTCTCTACTCTGTTATACTCTACTCTACTCTATCCTACTCTACTCTAGTTGTGCCTAGCCTAGCCTAGCATAACCTAGCTCTACTCTTCTCTACTCTACTCTACTATAGCCTAGCCTACCTTAAGCTAACCAAGCTCTACTCTACTTTACTTCTTTTCTCTACTCTACTCATTTCTACTCTACTTTACTCTACTCTACTTCACTCTACTCAACTCTACTCAACTAAACTCAAATCTGCTCTACTCTACTAAAGCTTAGCCTAACCTAGCCTAGCTGAGCTCTAATCTTCTTTGTTTTCCTTTACTTTGCTTTACTTTACTCTTCTCTACTCAGCTTTACTCTACTTTACTCTAAACTACTCTTCTATGCTCTACTATATTATACTTTAGCCTAGCCTAGCCTATCCTTGAAAAGCCTAGCCTAACCAAGCCTAACCTAACATAGCCCACCTCTACTCTACTCTACTCCCTCCTCTATACTCTACTTAACTCCACTCTACTCCACACTTCTTTATTCAAGCTTAGCCTATCCTAACCTAGCTAAACTCTACTCTGATCTACTCTGCTCAGCTATGCTCTACTCTTCTTAGCTCTACTCTTCTCTACTCTACTCTACTCTACTCTACTCCTGTATGCACTACACTACTCTACTCTATTATGCTCTACTCTTCTCTGCTCTACTCGACTTTGCTCTACTCAGCTCTACTCTACTCTACTCTACCCTACTCAAGCCTAGTTTTTCCTAACCTAGCCTAACCTAAGCTAGCTTTACTCTACTCTACTCTAGCCTAGCATAGCCTAGCCAAGCCTACTCTAGCATAGTCTACTAGCTTAACTTAGCTCTACTCTACTCTTCTCTTCTCTTCTCTACTCTTCCCCATTCAAATCTACTCTATTATACTCTATTCAAACTTAGCTTAGTCTAGCCTAACCTAACCTAGCCCAACTCTACTCTACTCTAGCCATGCATAGCCTAGCTCAAAAAAGCCTAGACTCTGCTCAACTCTACTCTATACTACTTTGCTCTGCTCTACTCTATTCTGCTCTATTTTGCTTTGCTGTACAATGCTCTACTTTACTCTACTATACTATACTCTACTCTACTCCATTCTACTCCATTCTACTCCATTCTACTCCACTAAATACTACTCTACTATAACTTAATTTAGCCTAACCTAGCTCTACTCTACTCCACTCTACTCTAGCCTAGTCTAACATAGCCAAGCCTAACATAGCCTAGAATAACCTAACTCCACTTTGCTCTGCTTGCTTGGTTTTTCTCTATTTTGCTCAAATTTATTCTACTCTGCTTTGCTCTACTTTCTTATGCTCTGCTCTATTTTGCTCTACTCTGTTCTACTCTACTATGCTCTTCTCTACTCTACTCTAGCTAGCCAAACTTAGCCTAACTTAACCTAGCTCTACCCTACTCTACTCTGTGTTACCCTGCTTTGCTCTGATTTGTTCTATTCTTCTTACCTTAGCTCAACTCTACTTTTGCTCTTCTATACATTGCATGCTCTACTCTGTTACCTTTTTTTTATTCTACTTTGCTCTTCTCTGCTCTACTCTACTCTCTTCTACACTGCTTTGTCTTATTCTGCTTTGCTCTACACTACTCTGCTCTACTCTAGGCTAGTTTAGCCTAGCATAGCAGAGCATAGTCGAGCCTTACTCTACTCTACTCTTACCCACTCTATTCTTCTCTACACCTCTCTTTCCTTGCTTAGCCTTTCGTAGCCTATCTTAGGCTAGCCGAGCCTGGCCTCGCTTTACTCTACTCTATTGTACTCTACTCTACTCTAATCTACTCTACTCTACAATAACTTAGCCTAGCCTAGCCTAACATAACCTTGCTCAACTGTACTCTACTCTAGCCCAGCCTAGTTTAGCCTAGCCTAGCCTAGTTTGGCTTAACCTTGCTCTACTCTGCTTTACTCCACTCTGCTATACTCAAATTTGCTTTGCACAACACTACACTACTTTGCTCTACTCTACTCTACTCTACTCTACACTACTCTACTCCACTATGCTTTATTGAGCTCTAGCCTAGCCGAGCATAACCTAAGTTTACTATGCTCTGCTCAACTCTACTCTACTGTACTCTACTCTAACCTAGCCTAGCTTATCCTTATCAAGCCTACCATAGCTTAGCCTAGCTTAACCTAGCTCTACTCCACTCTACTCTACTTTACTCTACTCTACTCTACTCTAACTTTTAGCCTAACCTATTGTAGCCTAACCCAACTCTATCCTACTATACTCTACTCTACTTTACTCTACTATAGCGTAGCTTAGCTTCTCCTAGCCTAGCTTATCCTAGCCTAACCTAGCTATATTTCACTCTACTCGGCTTTGCTCTTCTCTACTCTGCTCTTCTCTACTCTACTCTACTATGCTATACTATACTTTAGCCTACCCTCGCCTATCCCAGCTCAACTCTACTCTACGCTACTCTACTCTAGCCTATCCTTCCCTAGCATAACCTAACTTAGCTTTACTCTAATCTTCTCTAATCTACTCTACTCTACTCTGGTCTGCTCTACTTTACTCTACTCTACTCTAGGCTTGCTTAGCCTACCCAAGTTGTACTCTACTCTATGATACTCTACTCTACTCTAGCTGGCCTAGCCTTGCCTACCTTAGCCTAACTTAGCCTTACCTAGCCATGCTTAACTTAGCTCTACTCTAATCTACGCTACTCTACTCTACTATATTCTGCTCCACTCTACTCTACTCTACTCAACTCTACTCTACTCAACTCCACTCTACTCTACTCGACTCGAACCTAGTTTGACCTAGCCTAGCCTAGCCTAACCTAGCTTTACCCTCTTTTACTCTAGCCTAGTCCAACCTTCCTCTACTCTACTCTAGTTTCCTTTGCTTTACTTCACTCTATTCTTCTCTACTTTGCTCTACTCTACTCTAATCTACTATACTCTATCTTAGGCTACCCTAGCTAAACTCTACTCTATTATAGCCTTGCCTAGCTTAGCTTAACTGAGCTCTACTCTTCTGTTGATCTCTGTGCTATACTCTGCTTTCCTGTACTCTACTTTTCTTTACCCTACTAAACACAACTCTTGCCTAGTTTAGCCTGGCCTAGCCTAGCATAGCCTAACCTACCTATGCTCTACTATGCTCGACTCTATTATGTTATTCTCAACTATGCTCTACTCTGCTCTATGCTACTCTAGTCTACTCTATTGTACTCTAGCATAGCCTTGCCTAACCTAGCTTTACTCTACTCTATTCTAGCCTTGCCTTCACTAGCTTAGCCTTCCCTAGCCTAGCTTAACCTTACCTATCCTTGCCTAACCTTGCTCTACTCTACTCTACATTACACTAATTTACTCTACTAAACTCTACTCTACTCTATCTACACTACTCAACTCTACTTTACTACGCTTTAATCTACTCAACACTTCTCCAAACTAGTCTCACCTAGCCTAGCCTATCCTAACCAAACTTAGCCTAACCTACCTCTACTATTCTACTTTAGCCTAGCCTATCTTAACCTAGAAAAACCTTGCATAGCCTAGCCATTCCTAGCTTAGCTTAACCTAGCTCTACACTACTTTACTCTACTCTACTCTACTCTTCTCTAACTTAGGCTAATTAAGCTTAGCCTAACCAAGCTCTTCTCTACTCTACTCTAGCTTAGCCTAGCTGACCTGTGCATGCCTAACCTAGCTCAACTCTACTATGCTCTTCTCCACATTACTTTACTCTGCTCTGCTCTACATTAATCTACTCTACTCTACCCTCCTCGACTCGAGCCTAACCTAGCCTAGCCTCCTTTAGCTCTATTCTACTCTACTCTACTCTACTCTATTCTTCTCCACTCTGCTCCACTCTACTTTGCTTTACACTACTCTAACCTACACTAGCATAACCTAGCATAGCCAAGCCTAGCTTAACTAGCTCTTCTCAGCTTTCCTCTACTATACTCTACTTTACTATACTCTACTCTGCTCTCCTCTACTCTAACCTTCCCAAGCCTTGTAAAGCCTAGCCTAGTTTTATTCTTCTAAACTCTATTGTACTATACTCTAACCTAGCCTAGCCTCACCTAACCATACTCTACTCTACTTTACTCGACTCGACACTACTCTACTCCATTCTTCTCTACTCTGCTCTACTCTACTCTAACCTAGCCTAGCCTATCCTAGCTTACCTAACCTAACACTACCCTACTCTATTCTATTATACTCTACTCTACTCTAACTTAACCTAGCCTAGCTTAGCCCAACCTCGCCTAGCGTACCATAGTCGAACTTCACTTAGCTCTGTAGTAGTCTACTCTATTCTACTCTAGCCTAGCCTAACCTAGCTCTACCTTACTCCACTCTACTTTGGCTTAGCCTAACCTTACCTGGCATAAACTAGCTTACACTAACTTAGCTCTGCTATACTCTATTATGCTCTGCTTTACTTTTTATTACTCAGCCCTGCTCTGCTCTAATCTTCTCTTCTCTATTTACTCTACTCCAGCCTTGCCTAGACAAGAATAGCCTAGCTTACTCCAGCCTAGCCTAACAAAATTATGCTCTTCTCTACTCTGCTCTACTCTACTCTACTCTACTCTACTCTCTTTTACATTACTCTAATTTACTCTGCTCTATTATGTTATGCTCTATTATACTCTATTCTACTCAGCTATGCTTTTCTCTATTCTTCTTTACTCTACTTTAGCTTAGCCTAGCCTAACTGAACCTATCTCTACTCCACTCTAGTCTACTCTAGCCATGCCTAACCTTGCCGGGCCTAGCCCTACCTTGCTTAGATTAAGCTAGCTTTACTCTGTTCCACTCTACTATACTACACTATACTATACTCTACTCTACTTTATTAAACACAACTCTAAGCTAGCTTAGCCTAGCATAGCTTAGCCTAGCTTAGCCTAACCTAGCTCTACTTTGCTCTACTCTGCTTTGCTCTGGTAGGCTCTGCTTTGTTCTGCTCTACTCTACTCTTCTTTTCTCATCTCTACTCTACTCTACTCTATTCTGCTTTGCTCTTCTTTGCTCTACATAACCCTACCCTGCTCTAACCTAGCCTAGCCTAACCTTGCCTAACTGTGCTCTACTCTACTCTACCTTACTCAACTCTACTCTACTCAACTCTAACTTAGCTTAGCCTAGCCTAGCCCAACCTAATGTAACCTAGCTCTACTCTACTCTGCTCTACTCAAACTAGCCTAACCTAACAAATCCTAATCGAGCTCTACCCTACTCTACTATACTCTTGAGTAGCCTAGCTTAGCCTAGCTTAAGCTAGCTCTGCTCTACTTTATTGTGCTCTACTCTTCTTTTTATTGCTCTAATCTACTTTGCTCCACTCTACTCCACTCTCCTCATCTCTTCTCTACTCTACTTAGCTCAACTATGCTCTGCTCTACTCTTCTCTACTCTATTCTACTTTATTGTACTCTAGTGTGGCTTAGCCTAGCCTAGCTTAAGCAAGCTCTGCTCTACTCTACTATGCTCTGCTCTTCTTTTTATTGCTCTAACCTACTCTACTCCACTCTACTCCACTCTCCTTTGCTCTTCTCTACTCTACTTAGCTCTACTATGCTTTGCTTTACTCTTTTCTACTCTACTCTACTTTATTGTACTCTAGCCTAACCTAACATTATCTAGCCTAGCCTAGCCTAACCTAACCTAGTTTTACTATACTCTTATCTTCACTACTCTAGTCTAACAAGCCTAGCCAAGCCTTTCCTACCTAGCTCTACTCTGCTCTAGTCTATCGTAGACTAACCTAGCTCTACTCAACTCTATTTTGCTCCACACTACTCTACTCTACTTTACTCTACTCTCTCTACTCTAGCCTAGCTTAACCTAACCTAGCTCTACTATACTCTACTCTACTCAATTCTACTCTAGTCTAGTCTACTCTAGCTTAACTTAGCATAGCTTAGCCTAGCCTAACCTAACCTAGCTCTACTCTACTCTACTCTGCACTACTCTGCTCAGATTTTCTCTACTCCACTCTACTCTCCTCTCTTCTATTCTTCTCTACTCTAATTTACTCTACTCTACTCTACTTTAGCCTAGCTTAGCTAAATCTAGCCTACCATAGCCTAGCTTACCCAAGCCCCGCTTAGGCTAACCAAGCTCTACTCCACTTTACTCTATTCTGCTCAACTCTATTCTACTCTGCTCTGCTCTACTCTACTCTACTCTACTCCACTCTATTATACTCTACTCTATCTTACTCTAATCTACTCAACTATACACTACACTACTCAACTCTACTCTAGCCTAGCCTAGCTTAATTATTCTTCACTCTACTCTACTCTACTCTACTCATGCCTTGCTTAGCCTAGTATACCCTAGCCCAACCTACTTTTTCCTATCCTAGCCTAAACTAGCTTTACTCTACTCTGCTATACTCTACTCTACTCTAACCTCGCCTAGCTTAGCCTAGCCTACTAGCTCTACTCTACTCTACTCAACTCTACTCTACCCTACTCTAACCTCACCTAGCCTAGCCTAGCCTACTAGCTCTACTCTACTCTACTCAACTCTACTGTACCCTACTCTAACCTTGCCTAGCCTAACCAAGCTAAACCTAGCTCTGCTCTACTCTATTATTCTCTCCTCTTATTTGCTCTACTCTATTCTACAATACTCTGCTTTAACTTAGCCCAACTTAGCCTAACCAAGCTCTACTCTACTATACTCTACTCTACTCTACTCTACTCTACCCTACTCTACTCTAGCCTAGCCTTACCTAGCAAAACCTAGCTTAGCTTAGGCTAGCTTAGCCTATCCTAACTACTTGATTTTATAATAGCTTAGCCTAACCTAACTTAGCTTTACTTTACTCTGCTCTACTTTTCTTTGCCTTACTTTGCATTATTATTCTTTACTTTGCAAAGCTCTGCTATGCTCTATTCTACTATATTATACTCTAGCCTAGCTAAGCCTAGGTAACCCTAACCTAGCTCTACTTTACTCTACTCTACTTAGCTCTACTCTACTTTACTCAACTCTAGGCTAACCTAGCCTAACTTAGCCTTGCCTAGCTTAGGCTAACTTAACTCTACTCTACTCTACACTACTGTACTCTATCATAGCCTACCCTCGCCTAACCTAACCTTGTTCTACTTTGTAATAGTCAAGCCATACTTAGCCCAGCCTAGCCTAACCTAATCTAGCTCTATTATGCTCTACTCTACTCTACTCTACTCTACTCCACTATACTCCACTCTACTCTACTCTACTCTACTCTACTATACTTAACTATTCTCAAATTTACTCTAACCTAACTTAGCCTGCCATAGCCTAACTAAGCTATACTCTACTCTACTCTACTATGCTCTGCTCAACTCTTCTCTAATTTGCTCTGCTATACTATTCTCCACTCTACTTTGCTTTGCTTTCCACTACTTTACTCAGCTCTACTATACTCTGCTCTGCTCTACACTTCTCTACTCTACTCTACTCCACTTTACTCTACTCTACTCTTCTCTACTCTACTCTACTCTTCTTTACTTTAGCCTAGCCTAACCTTTCTTAGCCCATCCTAACATAACCTTACGTAGCCTAGTCTGAGCTAGCTCTACTCTACTTTTCTATACTCTACTCTACTTTACTCTTCTCCACTCTACTCGACTCAAACCTAGCCTAGCCTAGCCCAGCCTAGCTCTACTCTACTTTACTCTAGCCTTGCCAAGCCTATCCTTGCCAAGCCTAGCCTATCCTTGCCTAGCTCAGCCTAACCTAACCAAGCTTTACTCTACTCTACTCCACTTTACTCAACTCTACTTTACTATACTCTACTCCACTCCACTCCACTCTAACCTAGCCTAGCCTAACCTAGCTTTACTATACTCTACACTACTCTACTCTACTCTGCACTGCTCTACTCTACTCTACTCTAGAAAAGCTTAGTTTACCCTTGCTTAGCTTAGCTTAGCATAACCTAGCTCCACTCTTCTTTACTCTGCTCTATTCTACTCTACTCTAATGTACTCCACCCTTCTTTACTCAATTCTAACTTTGCTTAGCCTATCTTAACCTAACCTAGCTCTACTCTTTTCTTCTCTACTCTACTTTAGTATACTCTAATTTATCATAGCCTAACCTACCTTTGCCTATCCTAAACAAGAACAACTCTATGCTACTCTGCTTTATCTTACTGTTCTTTGCTTTACACTACTCTACTCAACTATACTTTGCCCTACTCCACACTACTTTGCTTTATTATACTATTGCCTAGCCTAGCCTAACCTAGCTCTACTCTACTCTACTCTACTCTACTTCACTCTACTCGACTCTACTCTACTCTAGCCTAGCTTAGCCTAACCTAGCCTAGCCTAACCTCGCTCTACTCTACTCTGTTATACTCTATGCTGCTCTACACTTGTTCTATATACTATTTTTTAACTCTACTTTGCTCTACTTTTTAAAACTCTACTTTGCTTTCCTCTACTCTGTTATGCTCTTCTCTACTATGGTTTAGTCTACCTTGCTATGCTCTACTTTACTCTAATCTGCTCCACTCTAATTTGCTCTGTTATGCTCTACTCTATTATGCTCTACTAAGCTCAGCTCTACTCTCCACTCCACTTTTCTCCTCTCCTCTCCTCTCCTCTCCATTCAACTTCTATACTCTACCCTCCTCTACTCTACTCTACTCTGCTCTACTCTACTCTACACTACACTTCTCTACACTACCCTATTCTACTCTACTCTATTCTACTAACCTCTACTCTACTCTACTATACACTTTCTAAGCTTTATCTTGCTCACTCTACTTTACACCACTCAAGCCTAGCTTATTGTAGCCCAGCTTAGCCTATCCTAAACAAACCTAGCTCTACTCTACTCTACCCTACTCTACTCTACTTTTCTTTAGCCTAGCCTACCATAGCCTACCAGAGCTCTACTCTACTCTACACTACTCTACCCTACACTACTCTACTCTACTATGCTCTACTCTACTTTATCTTACTATGTTCTACTCTTTTACTCTGCTCTGCTTTGCTCTGCTCTGCTCTCTACTTCTCTTATCTCCTATAACCTACTCTTCTCTACTCTATTCTACTCTACTCTTCTCTACTCTACTCTACCCTACTCTACTATAGCCTAGCCAAACCTAACCTAATACATAACACCACTCTACTCTACTCTACCCGACTCTACTTTACTCTAACATAGCCTAGCCTAACCAAACCAAGCTCTACTCTACACTACTCTACTCTACTCTTCTCTACTCTAGCTTAGCCATTCCAAACCTAGACTAGCCTAGCCTAACATTGCTCTACTCTACTCTACTTTGCACTACTATGCTATACTCTACTGTACACTTCTCTACTCTGCTCTACTTTATTATACTTTGTTCTGCTTTGCTCTTCTCTATTATATACTCTAGCCTAGCCTAACCTAGCTCTACTCTACTCCTCTACTTTACTCTAATCTAGCCAAGCCTAGCTTAGCCAACCATAGCCTAGCCTAGACAAGCTTAGCCTAGCTTAACCTAGCTCAACTCAACTCTACTCTACTCTGCTTCACTCTACTCTACTCTGCTCTACTCTACTCTATTCCACTCTACTCTACTCTACTCTACTCTACTCTACTTAAGCCTAGCCTAGCCTAACCAAACAGAACTCTACTATACTCTACTCCACTTTACTCTTCTTTCATCTACTCTACTCTACTCTAACCAAGCCTATCCTAGTCTAGCCTCTCCTAGCCTAGCCTATTATAGCCTAACCTTACATTATTATACTTAATACTACTATACTCTACCCTTCTCTACTCTACTATACTCTACTCTAACTTAGCCTAGCTTAACCTAGCTCTATTCTTCTCTAATATACTCCACTCTACTCTATGCTAGCCTAGCCAAGCCTAGCCTAACCAAGACTAACCTAGCTGTACTTTATTATGCTTTGCTCTAGTCTACTCTACTCTACTCTGCTCTGCTTTACTCTACTCTAGTCTGCTCTACTCAACTTTGCTCTACTCTACTCTACTTTGCTCTATTCTGCTCTACACTACTATACTCTAGTCTACTCTAGCCTAACCAAGCCTAGCCTAGCATAACCAAACCTTGCTTTACTCTACTCTACTCTACTCTTACCAAGCTAACCAAGCTTAGCCTAACTTAGCTTAACATAACCTAACTCTATTCTACTCTACTCTACTCTACTATACTCTACTCTACTCTACTATTCTCTACTATACTCTACCCTAATCAAGCTTAACCTAGCCTAGCCTAGCCAAACATAGCTCTACTCTGCTCTACTCTACTCTAATCTACTTTGTTCTGCTCTACTCTACTTTGCTCTACTCTACTTTGCTTTGCTCTACTCTACTCTTCTCTACTCTGCTCTACTCTATGCTACTTTCCTCTACTATACTCTAGTGTACTCTACTCTATCCTTACCTAGCTTAGCCTAGCCTTACTGAGCACTACTCTACTCTACTCTAAGATAGCCTAGCCAAGCCAACCATAGCATAGCCTATCCCAAGCCTAGCCTAACATAACATAGCTCTACTTTACACTATTATACATTACTCTACTCTAGAATCACCTCACCTAGCCTAGCCTAACTTAGCCTTACTTTACTCTTCTCTAATCTAGCCTAGCTTAGCATAGCCTAGCCTAGCCTACTTAGCTCTGATCTACTCTACTATGTTATGCTCTACTCTTTTTTGCTCTACTCTATTCTGCTCTGCTCTGCTCTACTCTACTCTTCTCATTTGTACTCTAGCCTAGCCTAGCCTAAACTAGCTCTACTCTTCTTTACTCTACTCTATGCTATTTTACTCTTCTCTACTCTACTTTACTCTACTCTACTCTACTCTACTCGAACCAAGCCTAGCCTAGCCAAAGCCGAACCTAGCTCAAATCTACACTACTCTAACCTAGCCTAACCTAGCCAACCATAGCCTAACCTAGCTTTACTGTGCTTTGCTTTGTTATGCTCTGCTCTACTCTTCTCTGCTCTGCTCTACTATGCTTTGTTATGCTCTCCTCTATTTTGCTCAACTCTACTATACACTATTCTACTATACTCTATCCTAGCCTATCCTAACCTTGGTCTACTCTATTCTACTCTTCTCTACTCTTATCTACTCTACTCTATTCTACTATAGCTTAGCCTAGCCTAATCTACCTTGGCCTAGCCTAACCTAGCTCTACTCCACTTTACTCTATTTTACACTACTCTACTCTACTATTCTCCACTCTACTCTATGTTATCCTAGCCTATCCTACCTTAGCCTAGCCTTACCTAACTTAGCTCTAATCTACTCTACTCTATTCTACTCTACTCTAGCCTTGCCTAGCCTAGATTGGCCTAGCATATCCTAACCTACCTCTAATCTGCTCTACTCAGCTCAGCTCAGCTCAGCTCTGCTCTACTCTATACTGCTCAAAGCAGCTCTACTATGCTCTATATTGCAATACTCTGCTCTTCTCTACTCTCCTCTCCTCTCCTCTATTCTACTCCACTCTACTCTGCTCTACTCGACTCTATTTTACTTTACTCTACTATACTCTCCTCTACTCAACTATACTCTACTCTACTCTACTTTACAATACTCTAGCTTAGCCTAGCCTAACGTGTCCTAACCTAGCTCTACACTATTCTACTCTGCTCTAGCTTATCTTAGCCTAGCTTAGCCTAACCTAACCTATCCTAGCCTTACTTAGCTCTACTCTACTCTATTTTATTTTAGTCCACTCTACTCCACTATACTCAACACTCCTCTACTCTATCCTAGTGTAGCCTAGCCTAATCTAGCCGAGCCTAACCAATCCTAAACTAGCTCTACTCTATTATACTCTACTTTACTCTACTAAACTCTACTCTAATCTATTATAACCTAACCTAGGCTAGCCTAACTTAACCTAGCTCTACTCTACTTTCCTCTAGCTTAGCTTAGTCTAACCTAACCTAACTTTGCTCTGCTCTACTCTACTCTTTTTTGCTCTTCTTTACTCTGCTCTACTCATCTCTTCTCAGGTCTGCTCTACTGTACTATACTCTGCTCTATTTTACTCTACTCTATTCTACTCTACTATACTCTATTATACTCTGCTCTATTATACTTTAGCTTAGCCAAGCCTAACCTAGCTCTACTCTACTCTGCTTTACTCTACTCTAGTATAGCCTATGCTAGCCTAGCTTAGCCTAGCCTCTCCTAGGCTAGCCTAACCTAGCTCCTCTATACTCAACTCTACTTATCCTAGCCTAGCCTAACCTAGCTCGACCTTACTCCACTCTATTCCACCCTACTCTACTCTTCTCAACTCTAGCTTAGCCTAAGCTTACCTAACCTAGCTCTGCTCTACTCTGCTTTATTCTACTATGCTTTTCTCCATTCTACTCTTGTCTATTCTGCTCTGCTCTATTTTGCTCTCCTTTGTTATGCACTGCTCTACCCTACACTCCTCTCCTCTTCTCTACTCTTCGTGTTCTACTCTACTCTCCTCTCCTCTCCTCTACTCTGCTCTGCACTACTCTACTCTACACTGCCTTACTCTACTATCCTCTACTCTCCTCTACTCTACTCTAATCTACTCTACTCTACTCTACTATAGCCTAGTCTACTCGAGCCAAGCCTACCCTAGCTTATCATAACCTAACTCTACTATACTATACTCAACTCTAATCTACTCTACTATGCTCTACTCGACTCTATCACAACAAGCCTATCCTAGCCTAACCTCGCTCTATTGTACTCTACTCTTCTCTACTCTACTCTAGCCTAGCCTAGCATAAACTTACCCTGCTCAGCTTTACTCTACTCTACTCTACTCCACTCTGCTCTACTCTGCTCTACTCTACTCTACTCTACTCTTCTTTGCTCTGCTCTGCTATACTCTGCTCTTCTATATTCTACTTTACGATAGCATTTCCTAGGCTATCCTAGCCTAACCTAGCTCTACTCGACTCTACTCTATTCTATCCTACTCTACTCTAATCTACTCTACTCTACTCTAGGCTAGCCTAGCCTAAGATAGCCGAGCTTAGCCAAAAATAACCTAGCTCTACTCTACTCTACTCTACTATACTATACTTTACTCTACTCTACTCCAGTCTAATCTAACTTAACCTAGCCTTACTTAACCTAGCTTAGCTCTACTCTAGTCTATTCCACTCTACTCTACTCTACTCTACTCTACTCTACTCAACTCTAACCTAGCTTAGCCTAACATAACCTAGCTCTACTCTACTCTTGTCTGGTCTTCTCTTTTTTTCTCTTCTATGTTCTTCTTTCCTATGCTCTAGTCTGCTCTACTCTACTCTATTGAACTCTTCTTTGCTCTGTTTTTCTCTACTTTACCTAAGCTATCGTTACTCTACTCTGCTCTACTCTTCTATGCTCTACTCTCCTTTACTCCACACTGCTCTTCTCTACTCTACTCTACTCTGCTCTGTTCTGTTCTGTTGTACTCTGTACTCTAGCCTAGTCTTGCCTAACTTTGCTCTACTCTATTCTGCTCTAAGCTAGCCTATCCTAACCCAACTTAACTAGCTCTACTCTAATGTACTCTACTCTAGCATAGTCTAGCCTAGCATAGCCTAGTTTAGCCTAGCCTAGCCTACCTTTATTCTACTCATCTCTACTCTATTCTATTCTGCATAACTCTGCTCTTCTTTGCTCTGCTCTACTACACCCTACTCTTCTCTGTTCTGCTATGCTATACTCTAGTTTACTCTCCTCTACTCAACTATGCTCTATTCTACTCTATTTTAGCCTAACCTAGCCAAACCTAACCTAGCTCCACTCTACTCCACTAAATCTTAGCCTAACCTAGCTTAGTTTACTTTGCTCCACTCTACTCTACTCCACTATACTCTACTCTAGACAAGCATAGCCTAGTCGAGTCTTGCTTAGCCTAACCTCATTTAACTCTTCTCTGCTCTACTCTACTATGCTCCACTCTTCTCTACTCTGCTCTAATAGACTTTGCTCTGCTCTTCTCAACTCTTCTCTGCTCAGCTCAGCTCAACTATACTCTACTCTGCTCTACTTTGCTCTAGTCTTCTTTGCTCTCCTCTCCTCTACTCTACACTGCTCTGCTATACTCTACTATACTCTACTCTACTCTACTTTACTATACTTTAGCCTCATCTAGCCTAGCCAAGCCTCACCTAACCTAACCTAGCTCTACTCTACACAACTCTACTATACTCTAACTTAACCTAGCCTAGCCTAACTCAGCCTAGCTTAGCCTAACCTCTCTCTACTCTATTTTGCTCTACCTTGCTCTGCTCTACTGCACTCTTTTCTTCTCTCCTCTTCTCTACTCTACTCTGCTCTACTATGCTCTTCACTACTCTACTCTACTCTAGTATACAATACTCTACTATACTTTACTCTATTCAACTCTAACCTAGCCTAGCATAGCCTAGCTCAGCCTAACATAGCTTTGCTTTGCTCTACTCTACTCTGTTCTACTCTATTCTGCTTTACTATAATATGATTTACTCTACTCTACTCTGTTATGCTTTTCTATACTATGCTCTACTCTTCCTTGCACTGCTCTGCTTTGTTCTATTATGCTATACTTTACTTTACTCTACTCTCACTTATGCTTGCCTCGGTAAGCTCTACTCTACTCTACTCTACTTTAGCATAGCCTAACCAAGCTCTACTCAACTCTACACTAATCTACTTTACTCTACTCTACTCAACTCTACTCTCACCTAGCTTAACGTAGCATAACCTAGCTCTACTCTACTCTACCTTACTGTAGCCTAGCCAAGCCTAGCAAAACCTAAATTAGCCTGGCCTAACCTTACTCCACTCTACTCTATTTGCTCTCATCTACTATTCTCTACTCTTTTTGCTTTGCTATGCTCTACTCTACTATCCTTTATTCTATTATGCTTTGCTCTACTCTACTCATTCTTCTCTGTTATGCTCTAACCTATCCAAGCCTAACCTAGCTCTACTCTACTCAACTTTATTCTTGCCTAGCCTAGCCTAGCCAAGCCTAACCTAACTCTACTCTACTCTAGCAGAGCATGCCTAGTCTTGCCTAGCCTACCCTAACTTAGCTCTACGCTTCTCTACACTGCTCAACTCTACTTTTCTCTACATTACTCTGCTCTGCTCTACTCTACTATTATCTGCTCTGTATTACTCTACTCTACTCTACATAGCTCTACTCTACACTGCTCTACTCTACTCTACTATACTCTATTATACTTTAGCTTAGCTTAACCTAATCTAGCTCTACTATACTCTTCTCTATTCTAATATACTCTACTATGCACTACTTTACTCAAGCCTAGCCTTGCTGATGCTAGCCAAGCATAGCCTAATTTAGCTTAGCCTCACTCTACTTTACTCTGCTCTACTCTACTCTAACATGCTCTGCTTTTCTTTGCTCTACTTTACTTTACTCTGTTCTACTATACTTTAGCCTAGCTTAGCCTCACCTAGCTCTACTCAACTCTACTATACTTTACTATGCTCTACTCCACTCTACTATACTCTTCTCTAATCTACTCTAGCCTAGCCTAACCTAACCTTGCTTTGCCTAGCCTAACGTAGCTTTATTGTACTCTACTATGCAATGCTCTACTCTCCTCTTCTATACTCTACCCTATTCTAATATACTCTACTCTACTCTATTCTATTCTAAGCTAGCCTAGCCTAGCCTAGGTTAGCCTAACCTAGCTCTACTCATCTCTGCTCTACTATACTCTACTCTACTCTACTCTATTCTTCTCAACTCTACTTTACTCTTCTTTGCTCTACTCTACTTTGTTCTTCTCTACTCTACTCTACTCTACTCTAACCTAGCTTAGCCTAACGAAGCTCTACTCCACTCTACTTTACTGTACTCTACTTACACTACATACTCTAGCCTAGCCTACCCTATCGTACCCTAACCTAGCCTAGCCTGACTTAGCCTGACTCTACTCTACTCTACTCCACTCTATTATACTCTACTCTACTCACTTCTACTCTACTCTACTTTACCTTATTCTAACATAACCAATCTTAACTTAACCTAGTTCTACTCTACTCAACTCTACTCTAGCCTAGCCTAGCCTAGCTAAACCTAGCTTGGCCTAACCTAACTCTACTATACTCTATTTTCTCTGCTTTACTCTACCTTGTTCTGCTCTACTCTACTCTACACTACTCTACACTGCATTGCTCTATTCTATTCTATTATGATCTCCTCTGTTCTGCTTTGCTCTTCTCTACTCTACTCAATTCTACTATACTTTGCTCTAACCAAGCGTTACCTAGCCTACCCTAATCGAGCTTTACTCTGCTATACTCTTATTAGCTCAGCTCTACTCTACTATGCTCTACTCTACTCTATTCTACTCTATTTTGCTCTACTCTATTCTGCTCTACTCTACTCTGTTCAACTCTGATGTACTTTACTTTACTCTACTCTGCTTTATCTTACTTTACTCTGCTCTACTCTACTATACAGTACTCTATTCTATTATGCTCTACTTTTACTATAGCCTAGTTTAGCCAAGCCTAAGTTAACTCAACTCTATTCTACTCTACTCTAATCTACTTTACTCTACTCTATCCTACTCTACTTTACTTTATTCTATCCTAGCCTAGCCTAGCATAGCTAGCCTAATCTAGCTCTACTTTTCTTTACTCTACTCTACTCTCCTTCAATATGCTCTACACTACTCTACTCTAATCTAGCACAGCCTAGCCTAACATAACAAACCTCTACTCTACTCTACTTTACCCTAGCCTAGTCTTGCCTAGCCAAGCGTAACCTAACCTAACCTAGCTCCACTGTATTCTACTCTGCTCTATTATACTCCACTCTACTCTACTCTACTCTACTCTACTCCATTGCACTCTAGCCTAGCCTAGCATAACCTAGCTCTACTCTACTCTACTCTGCTTTGCTCATCTCTACTCTATTGCACTCTAGTCTATCCCTGCCAAGCCTTGCCTAGCCTAACCTAGCTCTACTTTATTATACTCTACTCTTCTCTAGTCTAGCTTAGCCTAACCTAGCTCTACTATACTCTGCTCTACTCTATCCTATTCTACTCTGCTCTACTCTACTCTCCTCTATTATGCTCTACTTAGCTCTACTTTTCTCTACTCTACTCAACTCTGCTCTGCTCTACTCCATTCTGTTATGCTCTACTCTACTCTACTCTGCTCCACTTTGCTTTACTCTATTCTACTCCACTCTAACCTTGTTTAGCCTAGCATAACATCATTTAACCAAACTTAGCTCTACTCTACTCTACTCCACTCTACCCTATTATACTCTTGCTAAGCATTGCCTAGATAAACTTACTCTAGCCTAGCCTAACCTAGCTTTACTCTACTTTACTCAACTCTAATCTATTATATTATATTCTACTCCTCTCTAACTTAACTTAACCTAACCTAGCCCTACTTTATTCTACTTTACTATACTCTTGCCTAGCCTAACCTAGCTCTACTCTTCCCTACTCTACTATACTCTATTATTCTCTACTCTACTCTACTCTAATCTATTCTACTATACTCTACTCTACTCTAACCTAGCATAACCTAGCCTAACTTTTCCTAACCATGCACTACTCTACTCTTCTCTACTCTACTATACTTTACTCTTCTCTATTATGCTCTACTTTGCTCCTCTCTACTTTACTCTGTAATGCTCTACTCTACTCTACTCTACCCTACTTTGTTCTATTCTAGCCTAACCTAACCTAACTCTATTCTACTCTTCTCTCCTCTATTCTATTCTACTCTACTCTAAGCCTAGCCTAACTTAGCCTAACATAGCCTAGCCTTGCCTTAACTAACCTAGCCAACCCAAGGCTAGCCTAGCTTAGACTAAGCTAGCTCTACTCTACTCTATTATACTATACTTTACTATACTTTACTCCACTCTACTCTACTCTATTCTACTCAAATCAAGCCAAACTTAGCCTAGACAAACCTTGCTCTTCTCTACTCTACTCTTACTTTGCCTAGCCTAGCCTAACAAAGCTCTCCTCTAATTTACTCATCTCTACTCTACTATGCTCTACTCTACCATACTTAACTTTACTTTACTCTAGCCTTGCTTAACCTAACCTAGCTTTACTATGCTCTATTCTACTCTACCCTGCTCTACTTTACTATGCTTTGCTTGCTATGCTCTGCTCTGCTCTTCTTTACTGTACTATGCTCTACTCTATTTTGCTCAGCTTGGCCAAGCTCAAGTCAGCTCTACTCTACTCAACTTTTCTCTATTTTACTATAATATGCTCAGCTTTATGCTACGCTACCCTACTCTACTCTCAGATAGCCTAACATAACCTAGCCTAACCTAGCTTAGCCTAGCTTACCTTAACCTAGCCCTACTCAACTTTTCTCTGCTTTGTTATACTATATTCAGCTCTTTTTGTCTCTTCTCTGCTCTGCTTTGCTCTGTTATACTCTACTCTTCTCTATTCTACTCTACTCTACTCTGCTCTACTCAACTCCACTCTATTCTACTCTACTCAAGACTAGCCTTGCCTAGCCTAACTTAGCTCTGTTTTGCTCTACTCTACTCTGCTCTACTCTACTTTACTCTACTCTGCTTTCCTCTACTCTACTCTGTCTTGTCTACTCTACTCTACTCTTCCCTAGTTTAGCATAACTTAGCCAAGCTTTGCCTAACCTAGCCCCACTCTACTCTTATTCACTATACCCTAACCTTGCTTAGCCTAGCCTACCTTAGCTTAGCCAAGCCTGGCAATGCCAAGCCTAACCTAGCTCAACTCTACTTTACACTACACTACTATACTTTAATCAACTCTACTCTAGTCTACTCTACTCTAGTCTACTGAAAAATAGCCTAACTTAGGCTAGCTTAACCTAGCTCAACTCTACACTACTCTGCCCTGCTCTAATCTACTCTACTCTACTCTAGCTTAGGCTAGTTTAGCCTTGCCTAACTTAGCTCTTCTTTTTTTTGCCTACTCTACTCTACTCTTCTCTAATCTACTCTACTCTTCTCTACTATAGTCTACTCTAGCATAGCCTAACCTAGCTCTCCTCTACTCTACTTTGCTCTATCATAGCCTATCCTACTCTAGTCTTGCCTAGTCTAGCTTAACCTAACCAAGCTCTACACTACTCTACTTTACTTTACACGACTCTACTCTACTCTACTCCACTCTACTCTACTCTACTCTACCCTACTCTACTCTACTCTACTCTACTTTGCTCATCTCTAACCTAGCCTAGCCGAACATAGCTCTACTCTACACTACTATAGCCTAGCCTAGGCTAACCTATATTAGCTCAGCTCTACTCAGCTATGCTTTGCTCTGCTCTACTCTCCTATACTCTGCACTGCTCTACTATGCTCTAGCATCTCCTAGCCTAACCTAACTCTATTCTATTGTACTATACTCTGCTTTGCTCATCTCTTCTCCACTCTACTCTACTATGCTCTACTCTACTTTACTCTTCTATCTCTACTCTGTTCTACTCTACTCTATCCTATTATACTCAACTCTACACTACTATACTCTACCATAGCCTAGCCTATCCTAACCTTGCTCTACTCTACTCAACTCTTGCCTAGCCTAACCTAGCCTAGCCTAGACTAAACTAACTTAATCTAGCTCTGCTATGCTCTACTCCACTCTTTTCTTCTCTACTCTACTTTACTCTGCTTTGCATTACTTTATTGTACTCCACTCTATTCTTCTCTTCTCTACTCTACTTTTTCAAAGCTTAACCCTTCTTGGCCTAGCCTAGCCTAACCTAACCTAGCCTAGCCTTGTCTAACCTAATCTAGCTCTACTCTACACCACTTTACTATACTCACTCTACGTTAGCCTAGCCAAACCTAGCCTTGCCCAACCTAGCCTTTCTTAGCTCTATTCTACTCTACTGTTGTGTACTCTACTCTACTTCACTCTACTCTATTCTGCTCTACTCTACTCCACTATACTCTAACTTAGCTTAGCCTAACCTATTATAGTTTAGCCAACTTTTACTCTGTTTTGTTCTACTTTGCTCAACTCTACTCTATTCTACTATGCTCTACTCTACTTTACCCTACTCTACTAGACTCTTCGTTGCTCTACTCTGCTCTTCTCTCTTTTCACAGCTCTATTCTACTCTGCTCCACTCTATTCTACTCCAAGCTAGCATTTCGTAGCCTAGCTGAGCCTAGTCTAACAGAGCCCTATTCTACTCTACTCTACTTTACAATACTCTGGCATAGCCTAATCGAGCTCTACACTACCCTACTCTACTCTACTCAAACCTAGCTTAGCCTAGCCTAGACTAGCCTTGCTTAGCCTCACCAAGCTTAGCCAAACCTAACTTTGCTCAACTCTACTCTACATTGCTTAACTCTGCTCTCCTCTACTCTACTCTACTCTGCTCTACTCTACTCTACTCCATAATGCTCTAGTCTAGCCTAAACTAACCCAACTCTACTCTACTCTGCTATACTTTACTCTACCTAGCATAGCCTACCCTAGCCTACCCAGTCCTAGCCTAGCAAGACCAAGCTCTACTCTACTATACTCTACTAGAACCTAACCTAACCTTTCTATACTCTATTATACTCTACTCTACTCTACTCTACTCCATTCTAGCCTAGCCTAGCCTAACCTAGCCTAGCATAGCCTAGCTTAGCCTAAATTTTCTCTTCCCTTCTCTACTCTACTCTACTCTACTCTATTATGCTCTTTTCTACTCTACTCTTGTTTTCTCTTCTCTATTCTACTCTACTTTGCTATACTCTACTCTGCTTTGCTCTGCTCTGTGTTACTCTCCTCTACTCTACTCTACTCTACTTTACTGTACTATAACCTAAACTAGCCTAAGCTAACCTAACCTAACTCTAATCTACACTACTCTAGTCTACTATACTCTAGCCTTACCTAACCTAACCTTGCTCTCCTCTGCTCTACTCCCCTTAGCTCTTCCCTACTCTCATCTGCTCTACTCAGCTTCACTTTACTCTGCTATGCACTACACTTTTTTGCTCTACTTTGCTTTGCTATGCTTTGCTCTACTCTGCTCTATTCTACTCTACTTTACTATTTCTATTAAACTAATACATTGCTTAACCTAACCTTACCTAACCTAGCTCTACTCAACTCAACTCTACTCTACTCTAGCTTAACCTAGCTCTACTCTACTCTAGTTTGGTCAACTTTATTATACTATACTATACTCTACTTTACTCTACTCTACTCTAAACTAGCCTAGAATTGCCTAGGTCGAGTATAGCTTAGCCTAACCTCGCTCTACTATGCACTATGCTTTGCTCTGCTCTTCTCTGCTTTTCTCTGCTTTTCTCTACTTTTCTCAACTCTGCTCTACTCTACCCTACTCTACTCTACTCTACTCTACTCCATCTCACTCTACTCTAACCTAGCCTAGCATAGCATAGCTTAAACTAACTTAACTCTACTATGCTTTGCTCTGCTATGCCCTACTCTACTTTGTTATACCCTGCTCCACTCTGTTCTACCCTTCTCTACTTTCCTCTGCTCTACTCTGTTCTACTCTCTAATGCTCTACTCTACACTACTCCAACCTAGCCTAACCTGGACAAGCCTAGCCTAATCAAGCTCTGCTCTACTCTACTCTACCCTACTCTACTCTATTATAGCCTTGCTTACACCAACTTAGCCTAACATAGCCCACCCTAACTCTACTCTACTCTACAATACTCTACACAACTATATTATACTCTACTCTACTCTACTCAACTAAACTCAACTCTACTCTACTCTACCCTAGCCTAACCTAAACTTGCTTAATTATATTTTACTCTGCTCTATTATAACTTAGCCTAACCTAGGCTAACCTAACCTTGCTCTACACAACTCTACTCTTGCCTAGCTTAACCTAGCTTAACCTTATCTAACCTAGCTCTACTCTTCTCTACTCCACTCCTTTCTACTCTACTCTACTCTACTCTACAAATCTCTTCTCTACTCTGCTCTACTCTACTCTACTCAACTTTGCTCTGCTCTACTCTGCTTTACTCTGCTTTGCTCTACTCTGCTTTACTCTGCTCTACTCTACTATACTCTAGCCTAGCCTAGCCTAGCCTAACCTAGCTCTACTCTACTCTACTATACTCTACACTACTCTTGCTTAGCTTAGCCTAGCCTACCTTAGCTTGCTTAGTATAGCCTGACCTTGCTCTACTCTACTCTACTCTACTCTAATATACTCTACCCTATCTTAGCCTAGCCTAACCTAATTCTACCCCACACTACTCTACTCTACTCTACTCTACTCTAGCCTAGCCTATCCTAGCTAAGCCTTACCTATCTTAGCTCTACTCTATCCTACTCAGCTCACCACTCCTTTACTCTATTCTACTCTACTCTGGCCTAGCCTTGGCTAGACTAGCCTAATCAAGCTCTACTCTACTCTACTCCACTCTACTGTAGGTTGGCCTAGCCTACCCTATCCTAGCCTAGCTTAGCCTAACTCTACTATACTCAACTCCACTCTATACTGCTCTACTCTATTATACTTTACTCTAACCTAGCTTAGTCTAGCCTAGCCAAACCTTGCTCTACCCTACTCTACTCTACTCTATCTTTGCCTAGCTTAACCTTTCTCTGTTATGCTCTACTCTACACTACTCCACTTTTCTCAAATAGTCTTTACTCTCGTCTACTCTACTCTGCTCAGCTCTTGTCTGCTTGGCTCTAGTCTACTTTTGTCTACTCTAGTCTGCTCTACTCTTCTATTCTCTGATCTACTCTACTTTGCTCTACTCTCCACTTTTATCCTCTCCTCTCCTCTCTTCTCTCCTCCTCTCCCCTCCTCCCCTCTCCTCCACCCTACTCCACCCTACTCTACTCTACTCTACTCTACCCTACTCAACACTACTCTAATCTACTATACTATACTCTATTCTACTCTAATCTACTCTATTCTACTCTACTCTACTGTACTCTAGCCAAGCCTAGCCTTGCCTAGCTAGCTTACTCTAGCTCTACTCTTCTCTATTATACTCTACTCTGCTTTACTCTACTCTTGCCTAGCCTAGCCTTGCCTAACCAAGCTCTACTCTACACTCCTCTACTCTACTCTACTTAACTCTATCCTTACCTAGCCTCGCCTATTCTTGCTTTGCACTACTCTGCTCTGCCCTACTCTACCTTGCTCAATACTACTCTACTCTACTCTACTTTATTTTACTCTGCTCTACTCTACTCTTTTGCTCTACTCTGCTCCTCTCTGCTCTCCTCTACCTTACTTTTTCTTGCTCTACCATACTTCACTCTACTCTACTCTACTATACCCTATTCTACTCTGGTCTACTTTGCTCTAGTCTACTCTACTCTAGCCTAGCCTACCCTTGCCTATCCTAACAAAGCTCTACTCCACTCTGCTCTACTCTACTCTACTTTACTCTAATCGACTATTCTCTACTCTAGCCCTGCCTAGCCTACCCGAGATAACTCTAGCATGGCTTAGCAAAACCAAACATAACTCTACTATACTATACTCTACCCTACTCTAACTTAATGTAGCCTAACCTAACCAAGCTCTTCTATACTCTACTCTACTCTATTCTACTCTAGCCAAGCCTTTCCTATCTTAGCCTAAGTGAGCTGTGCTCTACTCTGCTCTAATCTACTATGCTCTGCTCTACTCTACTATGCTCTGCTCTTGTCTACTTTGCTCTACTCTTCTCTATACTCTAGCTTAACTTAGCCTAACCTAACCTATTTTACTCTACTCTACTATACTCTAGCAAAGCCAAGCCTTTCCTAGCTTACCCTTGCGTAGCCTAGTAAAACCAAGCCTACCTTAGCTCTACTCAACTCCACTCTACTCTGCTCCACTCTTCTCTGCTCCACTCTACGCTAATCTAACCTAGCCTAGCTTAGCTTAGCAAAAGCTAGCCTACCTTAGCTTAGCTTAGCCTAGCTAAGTTAGCTCTCCTCTACTCTACTCTACTCTAGCCAGCTCTATCTACTCATCTCTACTCTACTCTACTTTGTTATGCTCTACTCTACTCTACTCTTGCTTTGCCTAACCTAGCATGGCTCTACCCTAGTCTACTCCACTCTACTATACTCTCCTCTACTCTAGCCTAGCCTAGAAACCCTTAACCTAGCTTAGCTTAGCCTAGCCTAACTTACCTCAAGCAAACTTAGCTCTATTCTACTCTACTCAACTCAACTCTACTCTACTCTACTTTACTCTACTCTACTCTTCTCTAATTTACTCTACTCTACTCAACTCTACCCTACTCTACTCTACTATACTCCACTACACTCTAACCTAGCCAATCTTGGCCTCACCAAACTTAGCTCTACTCTACTCTACTCTATTCTACTCTTCTCTACTCTACACTACACTCTACTCTAGTCTAGCCTAAACTAACTCTACTCTACTATGCTCTACTCTATTCTGTTATGCTCTACTTTTTTATCCTATACTTTGCTCTACTCTCCTCTGCTATACTCTGCTCTACTCTACTCTGCTCTGCTCTACTCTGCTCTTCTCTACTCTACTCTAGTCTACTCTTCTCTAGTCTGCTCTGCTCTACTCTATAATACTCTAGCTTAGCCTATCCTAGCTCTATTCAGCTCTACTCTACCCCACTTTACTCTAGCCTAGCCTTGCCAAACCTAGCATAACCTAGCCTCTCCTAGCCTTTCCAAGCTTGGCCTAGCCTACCCTCGCCTAGCCTAGCCTAACTTAACCTTGCTCTACTATACTCTACACTCCTTTACACCAGTTTTGTCTACTATGCTCTATTCTACTCTACTCTATTCTACTATTC
The DNA here is from genome assembly GCA_023846275.1 of Vanilla planifolia. NCBI lineage: Eukaryota > Viridiplantae > Streptophyta > Magnoliopsida > Asparagales > Orchidaceae > Vanilla > Vanilla planifolia. The sequence continues at coordinate 816,306 of JAIUJO010000103.1, forward strand.
ATTACTCTAGCCTAGCCTAGCTTACCCTGGCCTAGCCTAGCCTAGCTAACCTTGGCCTAGACTAGCCTAGCCAAGCCTGGCCTAGCTTAGCTCAGCTTTACCTAGTTCTACTCTACTTTACTCTAATCTACTCTACTTTACTCTACACTACTCTATGATATCTACTCTAACCTTGCTTAGCCTAGCCTAACCTAGCTTTCATTTACTCTACTCTTCTTTGTTATGCTCTGCTCTATTAAGCTTTGCTTAGCTCTACACTACTATGCTCTCCTTTCCTCTCCTCCCCTCTTGTCTCCCCTCCTCTGCTCTCCTCTTCTCTACTCTACTCCACATCACCTTACTCTACTCTACTCTACTTTATTCGACTCTACTCTACTCTGCTCTATTCTACTCTACTCTACACTACCCTAGCCTAACAAAGTCTAGCCTTACAAAATCTAGCTCTACTCCACTCTACTCTTCTATACTCTACTCTTCTCTAGCTTAGCTTACCCTAGCTTTGCCTTGCTAAACTTAACTCTACTCTAGTCTAATATATTCTACTCTACTCTACTCTACTTTACTCTAGCATAGCCTAGCCTAAACAAGCCAAGCATAGAATAACCTAACTTTGCTCCACTCTACTTTACTCTTCTCTACTCTGCTCTAGTATGCATTGCTCTATGCTAATCTGCTCTACTTTGTATTGCTCTGCTCAACTCTTCTACTCTACATTGCTCTACTTTGCCCTGCTTTGCTTTGAATTGCTCTGCTTTACTTGGTTTTGGTCTCCTCTCCTCTACTCTACTCTACTCATCTCTATTCTACTCTACCATATTTTACTATACTCTACTCTAGCTTAGCCAAGCCTAGCCTATCATAACCTAGCTCTGCTCTGGTCTGCTCTTCACGACTCTGCTCTACTCTACTTTGCTCTTCTCTTCTCTACTCTGCTCTGCTATACTATACTCCGCTCTACTCAACTCTGCTCTGCACTGCTCTTCTATGTTCTACTCTGCTTTGCACTGCTCTGCTTTACTCTACTCTAGGCTGGCCTCGCCCTACCATGCTTAGCCAAGCCTAGCCTAGTCGAGCCCTATTCTGCTCTACTCTACTCTACTATACTATACTATACTATACTATACTATACTATACTATAGCCTAGCCTACCATAGCCTAGCAAAGCTTAGCCTAACTTAGCTCTACTCGATTATATTTTACTCTATTCTGCTCTCCTCTACTCTATTCTACTCTCGCCTAGCTTAACCTCGCTCTACTCTGCTCTACTTTGTTCTACTCTATTCTACTCTGCTCTCTTCCACTCTATGTTGCTTTACTCTACTAAATTCTATACTACTCTTCTTTACTATGCTCCACTCTACTTTGCTCTGTTCTACACTACTCTACTCTACTCTATTAAACTCTACCCTAGTCTATTACAGCTTAGTTTAGCCTAGCTTAGCCTAGCCTAACCTAGATCTACTCTACTCTACTATACTCTACTCTACACTTTGCTGCTCTGCTCTATTCTACTCTATGTTATGATATTCTACTCTACTATACTCTACTCTTTTTTAATCTACTCTACCTTAGCCTAGGCTAAACTAGCCTAACTTAGCGTAGCCTAGTCGAAGTAGCTCAGCTCTACTCTACTTGTGCGTACTCTTCTCTACTATACTATGTTATGCTCTACTCTACTCTGCTCTGCTCCTCTCTACTCTGCTCAATTCTACTTTAATCCACTCTGCTCTACTGTACTCTTGCCTAGCCTAGCCCAACCTAGCTTTACTCTACTATAATCTACTCTATTATACTCTCTAACGAAGCCTAGCCAAACAAATCCTATCTAAGTCTAACCTAGCCCAACATAGCTCTACTCTACTTTAGCTTAGCTAACATACCTTATCCTATCCTTGCCTAGCATAGCCTAACTTAGCTCTACTATACTTTAATCTACTCTACTCTACTTTACTCTACTCTACCCCACTCTAACCTAGCCTTGCCTAACTTAGCTCTACTTTATTCTACTCTCTCTACTCAACTCTAGCTTATCCAAGCCAAACCTTGCCTAATCTAGCTTTGTTCTACTCTACTATACTCTACAATGCTCTAGTCTACTCCACTCCGCTTCACGTTACTCTATTCTACTCTACTCTGCTCTGTTCTGCTCGACTCTACTCTACTCTACTCTACTCTAACTAAACCTAACCAAGCCTATCCTAGCCTAGCTGTGCCTAGCCTAGCCTAACCTAATGCTACTACACTAGCCTACTCTACTCTACAATACTACATTATGCTCTACACTATTATACTCTACTTTACTTTACTCTACTCTAGCCTACTCTAAGCTAACCTACCCTGGCCTAGCCTAGCTTACCTTGGCTTAACCTAGCTCAACTTAGCTTTGCTCTACTATGCTCTACTCGACTTTGCTATACTCTACTATACTCTTCTCTACTCTGCAATACTCTGCCCTGCTCTGCTCTGCTCTTCTCTGCCCTAATCTGCTCTGATCTACTCTAATTTGCTCTGCTCTTCTCTATTCTACTTTGCTCTAGCCTAGCCTAGCTTTGCTTAACCTAGCTTTACTCTACCCTGCTCAACTCATTACTACTTTAGTCTACTCTACTCTAACCCAGTCGAGCTTAGCCAAGCCTAACCTAGAGCTACCCTACTCTATATTACTCTAACTTAGCCTAGCCTTGCCTAAATAAAACAAACTTATCCTGGCCTAACCTAGTTTTTCTCAGCTTTGCACTGCTCTACTCTACTCTACTCAACTTTTCCCTACTCTACTCATCCCTACTCTAGTCTACTCTTCTCTACTGTATCATACTTTGCTCTCCTCCACACTCCTCCACTCTATTCCACTCTACTCTACTCTATTTTTTATTTTAACCTAGCCTAACCTAACCTAGCTCTACTGTACTCACCATTACTCTAATCTACTCTACTCTACTCAACTCAACTCTACTCTACTCTAGCATAACCAAGCCTAGCCTAACTTAGCCTAGCCTACACTAGCCTAATCTACCACTACTCTACTCTATTCTAATCTACTCAACTCTACTAATGCATAACATAGCCTAGCCTAACCTAGCTTTATTCAACTCTACTCTACTATGCTCTATTTGCACTGCTTTACTTTTCTCTACTCCACTCTACTCCCCATTACTTTGCTCTACTCTACTGTACTCTACTTTGCTCTATTCTACTCTGCTTTTTCTTTTCTCTACTTTAGTCTTCTTTACTCTACTCTGCTCTGATTTCCACTCCTCTCCTCTCCTCTCTCTCCTCTCCTCTCCTCTCCTCCACTATACTCTACTCTACTCTACCCCACTTTACTCTACTCTACTTTAATCAATTCTACTTTACTCTACTCTACTCTATTTTACTCTACTCTACTCTACTCCACTCTGCTCTACTCCAGCCTAGTGTAACCTAATCTAACTTGACTCTACTCAATGCCACTTTACTCTAGCTTAGCCTATCCTAGACTTGCTTAACCTAGCTTAGCCTAATTTAGCTTTACTTTACTCTACTCTACACTACTCTTCTCTACTCTATACAACTCTACTTTACTTTGCTCTTCTTTGCTCTACTCAACTCTACTAGGCTTTGATCTAGCCTTGCCTAACCTAACCTAGCCTAACAAAGCTCTACTCTACTCTACTCTACTCTACTCTACTCTACTCTACTCTACTATACTCGACTCAACTCTAGCCTAACCTAGCCTAACTTACCCTAGCCTAGCCTAGCCTAACCTAGCACTACTCTTCTCTACTCTACTCTACTCTACTTTATGCTACTCTACTCTGCTCTACTCTAACTTGGCTAGCCTAACATAGCCTAACCTAGCTCTATCCTACTATATTCAACTCTAGTATGGCCTACCCTAGCCTAACTTAACCTAGTTTTCTCTACTCTACTATGCTATACTCTACTTTTTATTTCTCCCCTCTACTTTGGTCCATTGTACCCTACTCTGCTATGCTCTGCTTTGCTCTGCTCTGCTCTGCTCTATATTTCTCTGCTCTACTCTACTCTATTATACTATAGACTAGCCCAACCTAACTAACCTGGCTCTACTCTATTCTATTCCAATATACTTTATCCTAGCTTAACTTAGCCTCGCCTAAGCTAGCCTAACCAGGCCTAGCATTACCTAGTTAGTTCTACTCAACTTGACTCTAGCCTAACCTAGCTCTTCTCTACTCTACTCAACTCTACACTATTCTACTCTACTCTACCCTACTTTACAAAATTTTACTCTACCCTGCTCTACTCTACTCTACTTTGTTCTACTTTTCTCTACTCTTCTCTACTCAGCTCTGCTTTACTCTTCTCTAGTATACTTTACTCTACTCTACTATAGCCTAGCCTACCCTAATCTAGCTTACCCTACCTAACTTAGCTTATCTTAGATTAGCTTAAACTAGCTCTACTCTACTCTGCTCCACTCTTCTTTACTCTACTCTGCTCTGTCATGCTCTACTCTACTCTACTCTACTTTTCTCTACTCTGCTCAACTCCACTCTACTCCACTATAGTCTGCTATGCTTTACTATGTTCTGCTCTACTCTAATATACTCTACTCTACTCTAGCCTAGCCTAATTAAACTCTACTCTACTCTTGCCTAGCCTAGCCTGGCCTACACTAGCCTAGTATACCCTAGCAAAACAAAGCTCTACTCTACTCTCCTATACTATACTCCAACTTTGCCTTGTCTCGCCTAGCCTAACCATGCTCTACTCTACTCTACTCTAACTTAGCCTCACTTAACTTGGCCTAACCTAACATAGGTTTGCTTTACTCTACTCTTATTTTCTCTAGACTACTTTGCTTTTCTCTTCTATTCTATACTCTGCTATGCTCTGCTCTTCTCTACTCCACTCTATTATACTTTAGCCTAGCCAAGCTTGACCTTGCTCAACTCTACTGTACTCTACTCAGCTTTACTCTACTCTACTTAACTCTATCCATGTTAGCCAAGCTTATCTTAGCCTAACTTAGCCTGGCCCACCCTAAGCAGACTTAGCTCTATTGTAATCTACTCTACTCTTCTCTAATCTACTCTACTCTACTTTATCCTTAGCTTGGTGAGCCTAACCTAACTTTGCTCTACTATACTTTAGTCTAGCATGGCTTAGCCTAGCCTAGATTAGCCTATTCTAGCGTTGCTTTATGCTACACTACTCTGCTCTTCTCAGCTCTACTCTACGCTACTCAACTCTACTCTACCCTACACTACTTTACTTGATTCTACTCTACTCTAACCTCGCCTAGCCTAGCATAGCCTGACCTAGCTCTACTTTACTCTAACCTTGCCTAGCCTAGCATAGCCTAGCTTAAAAATGTTCTGCTCTACTCCACTCTACTCTGCTCTGCTCTTCTCTACTCTACTCTTCTCTGCTCTACTCAGCTCTACTTTATGCTACTCTGTTCTGCTCTACTTATGTTACTTTCCTCTACTCTTCTCTACTCTAGCACTACATTACTCTACTTTACTCCTCTCTACTCTACTCTACTCTACTTTACATTAGCATAGCCTAGCCTTACCATGCCAATCCTTGAAAAGCCAAACCTAGCCTCGTCTAACCTAGCTCTCCTCTCCTCTCCTCTATCATATTTTACTCTACTTTACTCTACTATACTCGACTCAAATCTAACCTAGCCTAACCTAGCGCAACCTAGCTCTACTCTACTCTACTCTATAATACTCTACTCAAGCCTTGCTTAACCTAGCTCTACTCTACTCTACTTTGCTCTACTCTACTCAACTCAACTCTACTCTACTCTACCCTAGTTTAGCATAGGCTAGCCTTGCCTAGCCTAACCTAACTCTACTCTGCTTCACTCTACTCTACTCTACTCTAGCCTAACAAGTCAAGCCTAGCATAGCCTAGCCCAGTTTAACCTTACTCTACTCTTCTTTACTGTATAGTACTCTACTCAAATCTAATATACTCTACTCTACTCTAACCTAGCCTTGCCTACCAAAACCTACCTCTACTCTACTCTACTCTAGCCTAGCCTAACCTAACATAGTCTAGCCTAGCGTAACCTAGCTCTACTCTACTCTACAAAACTCTACTCTACTATACTCTATACTACTCAGCTCTACTCTATTATACTCTATTATACTCATTTTTACTCTAGTTTACTCTATTCTACTCTAAGCTACCCTACCCTAGTGCAACTTCGCCCTACCTAGCTCTACTCTGCTTTACATTACTCTACTCTACTCTACTTTGCTCTACTCTACCCTGCTCTTCTATGCTTTGCTCTGCTCTGCTCTGCTTTGGTGTACTCTACTTAGCTCTACTCTACTCTACACTACTTTGCTCTGGCCTATCCTAGCATAGCCTAACTTAATTGACCTCTACTGTGCTATACTCTACTCCACTCTACTTTACTCTAGCCTAACCTAGCGTAGCATAGCCTAACCTTACTATACTCTACTCTATTATACTCTACTCTATTATACTCTACACTACCCTACTACACTCTAACCTAGCCTAACAAACACTAGCTCTACTCTACTCTACTCTAGCCTAGTTTAGCCTAGCCAAGCATGGCCTAACCTAACAAAACTCTAGTCTACTCTACTCTATTATGCTTTGCTCTGCTCTACTCTACTTTGCTCTGCTATGCTCTGGTTAGTTCTTCTCTGCTCTACTCTACTCTGATCTAACATAGCCTAGCCTAGCCTAGCCAAACCTAGCTCTACTCTGCTCTGCTCTACTCTACTTTGCTCTACCTCGCTTAGCTCTATTCTACTCTTCTCTACACTTTTTTGCTCTACTCTATTATACTCTGCTCAACTCTACTTTGTCCTACTCTGCTCTACTATACTCTACACTACATTACTCTTCCCTACTATAGTCTACTCTACTAAAGCCTTGCCAAGCCTCGTCATGCTTAGCCTAGCCTACCCTAGCCTAGCCTAGCCTAACCTAGCTCTATTCTACTTTACTCAACTCTACTCTACTCAAACTTAGCCTAGCCTAGCTTAGCATAACCTAACTCTAATCTACTCTACTCAACTCAACTCTAGCCTAACCGAGCTCTGCTCAGCTCTATTTTGCTCTACTATACTCTACTCTACTCAACTGTGCTCCTCCCTACTCAATCCTTTGCCACTCTAATCTACTATATTCTACTTTATCCTAGCCTACCCTAACCTACATCTGCTCTTCTCTACTCTATTCTACTCTACTCTTCTCTATTCTATACTAGCCTAGCATAACCTAGCCTTGCCTATACTTGCCTAGCTTAGCCTAACCTAGCCTAGCCTTGCCTAACCTTGCTCTACTCTACTCTACTTTACTCTACTCTATTCTACTCTACTCTACTTTACTCTACTCTATTCTACTCTACTCAACTCTACACTACTCTACTCTAACCTAGCCTAGCCTAACCTAGCTCTACTCTACTCTACTCTACTTTCTTTGATCTGCTCTACTATGGTCTTTTCTACATTGCTTTGCTCCATTCTACTTTGCTTTGCTCTGCTCTACTCTACTGTACTTAACTCTACTCTGCTCTGCTCTGCTCTACTCTACTCTAACCTAGCCTAACCTAACATAGCTCTGCTGCACTATACTCTACTCTTCTCTATTATACTCTACTCTACTATAAACTATAGCTTAGAATAACCTAACCTATCCTAGCCTAAAGCAACTCTACTCTACTTTTACTTTACTCTACTCTACTCTAATCTACAATATTCTACTATACTCTACTCAAACAATGCCTAGCCTTACCTAACCTAGCTCTACTCTACTCTACTCTATTTGTCTCTACTCAACTCTAGTATACTCTACTCTATTGTACACTAGCTTAGCCTAGCCTTATCTAGCTTTAATCTACTCTACTCTACTCTACAGTACTCTTATCTAGCCTAGCCTATCCCAGCCTAGCATAACCTAACCTTGCCAAGCCTAGTCTTGCTCTACTCTACTCTACTCTGCTCTTCTCTACTCTACTATAGTCTACCCTACTCTACTCTACTCTACTCTACCCTACTCTTCTCTACTCTACTCTACTCTACTTTAGTCTAGTCTACTCTATTATGCTCAACTCTAGCTTAGCATAGCCTCACCTAGCTTACCTTAGCATAACCTTACTCTACTCCACTCTCGATTGCTTTCCTCGACTTGGCTCTGCTCAGCTTTGCTCTGCTTAGCCTAGCCTACCTTAGCCTTGCCTAGGCTAGCATTGCCCAACCTTGCTCTTCTCTGCTCTACTCTGCTTTACTCTGGTCTTTGCTGCTCTGCTCTACTCTACTCTGCTCTACTCTATTTTGCTCTGCTTTGTACTCTTTCCAATCCTAGCATAGCCTAGCCTAACCTAGCTCTACTCTACTCTACTCAAATCTACTCTACTCTAGCCTAGCCAGCCTAGCTTACCATAGGCGAAACTAGCTTAGCATAGCTTAACCTCGCTTTACTCTATTCTAATATGCTCTACTCTACTCTGCTCTAATAGGTTATGCTTTACTCTACTCTAACCTTACCTAGCTTAGCCTAACCTAACCTTCCCTTGCTTAACTAAGCTTAGCCAAACCTAGCTCTACTATTCTCTACTCTATTCTACACAACTCTACTCTGCTTTGACCTACTCTACTCAACTCTACCCTACTCTACTATACTCTTCTCTGCTCTACTCTACTCTACTCTACACTAGGCTAGCCTAGCTTAGCCTAACATAGCCTAGCCTGGCCTAGCCTAGCCTTACCTAGCATAGCCATGCTAAACCTAGCTCTACTCTACTCTGCTCTACTCTACTCAACTCTACTCCACTCTACTCTAGCCTATTATAACCTAGCCTAGCCTACCTTAGCCTACCCTAGCCTAATCTAGTATAGCCTAAACTAGCTCTACTCTACTTTACTCAACTATATTGTACTCCAATTTAGCCTAGCCTAGCATATCCTAACAATGCTCTTCTCTACTATAATCTATTTTATTCTTCTTTACTCTACTCTTGCCCAACCTAGCCTAGCCTAACCTTTCCAAACCTAGCACTACTCTGGTCTACTCTGCTCTTCTCTACACTACTATTTTTTGCTATGCTATACTCTACTCAGCTCTACTCTACTCTACACTACTCTAACATACCCTACATTACTATACTCTAACCTTGCCTAGCCTAACCTTTCTCTACTCTGCTCTATTATACTCTAATCTACTCTACTTTGCTCTTGCCTAACCTAACTTATCTCTGCTCTACTCTTCTCTACTTTGCTCTGCTCTATTATTCTCTGCTATAATTTTCTCTACTCTACTTTTCTTACCTCTACTGTACTATGCTCTTCTCTACTCTACTCTACTCTTCTCTTCTTTACTTTACAATACTCTATTTGAGCCTATCCTAGCCTAGCCTACCTTAGCCTACCATAGCCTAGCCTAGCCTAACCTAACTCTACTTTACTTTGCTCTGCTCTATGCTACACTACACTGCTATGCTCCACTCTGTATAGCTCTACTATGCTCTTTTGCTCTGTTCTACTCTGCTTCGTGCTGCTCTCCTCTCCTCTCCTCTACATTACTGTACTCTACTCTACTCTGCTCTACTCTACTCTAGTCTACTCTACTCTACTCTACTCTACTCTACTCTACTCTACTATACTCTATGCTACTCTACTCTAGCCTTGCCTAGCCTAGCCTCACCAAGCTCTACTCTACTCTACTCTACTCTACATTACTCGATTCTACTCTACTCTAACATAGCCTAGCCTTGCCTAACCAAGCTCTACTCTACTCTACTCTAGCCTGGCCCAACATCAAAAAACCAAACCTAACCTAGCATAGCTTAACCTAGCTCAGCTTTGCTCTACTCTACCCTACTATGCTATGCTCTAGTATGCTCTTCTCTGCTTTGCTCTACTCTACTCTACTTTACTCTTCCCTACTATGTACTCTAGCTAGCCTTACCTAGTTTTACTCTACTCTACTCTACTCGATTTTAACATAACCTAGCCTAGCCAACCATAGCTATAATCTACCCTACTCTACTCTGCTCTATGCTACTCTTCTCTAACATAGCGTAACCTAGCCTAGCTTAAGTTAGCTCTTCTCTACTCTATTCTACCCTAGCATAGCCTAGCCTAGCATTACCTAACCTAGCTTTGCTATTCCCTACTCTACTCTGTCTACTTGCTCTCCATTGCTCTAAAACTATGCTCTTCTTTACTCTAATATACTCTACTCTATTAGTTCCTAGCGTACCCTAACCTGATTCTCCTCACTCTACTTAACTCTACTCTACTCTACTCTACTTTTCTCTACTCTACTCTACTTTTCTCTATTCTACTCTACTCTACCCTAGCAATGCCTAACCTAGCCTGACCTAGCTTAGAGTAACCAAGCTTTACTCTGCTTAACTCTACAGTACTCTACTATACCTTACTCTACTCTACTCTACTATACTCTAACCTAGCCTAGCCTAACATAGCCTAACAAGCTCTATATTTCTCTACTCTACTCTACTAAGCCCTACCCTACCCTAGCCTTACTTAACCTAGCTCTCTCTGCTCTGCTTTGCTCTACTCTTCTTTGCTCTACTTTACTCTTCTCTATTCTGCTCTACTATACTTTGCTATTCTATGCTCTACTCTGCTATGTTCTACTCTACTTTACTCTAGCTAGCCTAGCCTAACCTAACCTAACTCTACTCTATTGTACTCTACTCTTTTCTACTCTACTCTAGCCTTGCCTAACTTAGTCTAGCCTTGTTTATCTTAGCCTAGCTTAACCTAGCCTAACCTAGCTCTACTTTACTCTACTGTACTCTACTGTACTCTACTCTATTTTACTCTACTCTGCTCTATGCTACTACACCCTACTCTATTATACTCTACTATGCTTTTCTCTTCTCTACTCTACTTTGCTCTACTCTACTCTGCTCTACTCTATTCTACTCTACTCTACACTAGCCTATCTCTGCCTAACATAGACTATTTGAGCTCTACTCTCCTATACTCTTCTCTTCTCTTCTCTAGACTAGCCTAGCCTAACAAAGACTATTCGAGCTCAACTCTGCTCTACTCTACTATTCTATAATCTAGCCTAGCCTAGCAAACCTTAGCTTAGCCTAGCCTAGCCATGCCTAGCCTAACCTAGCTCTACTCTTCTCTATTACACTCTACTCTGTTCTACTAGACTCAACTTTGCTCTACTTCACTTGACTCGATTCTAACCTAGCCTAGCCTAGCCTAACCTAGCTCTACTCTACTTTGCTTTGCTTTGCTCTGCTCCACTCAACTTTACTCAACTCTATTTTACTCTATCCTTGCTGGCCTAACCTAGCACTACTCTACTCTAATATACTCTACCTTAGCCTTGCCAAGTCGTGTTTAGCCTAGTTTAGACTAGCCTAACCTCACCTAGCAAAGCCTAGCCTAACTTATCTCTACTCTACTTTACCCTACTCTACCCTACCCTACTCTACTCAACTCTATTCTAGGGTTCTCTACACGATTTTACTTTACCTGACTCTACTCAAACTAACTCTTGCCTTGCCAAGCCCAACTGAGCTCTAATCTACACTACTCTAGCCTGGCCTAACCTAGCTTTACTCTAATCTACTCTGCTCTACTCTCCTTTGCTTTGCTCCCTCTACTTTGCTCTGCTCTACTGAGCTCTAGTTTGCTCTACTCTACTCTGCTCTATTGTACTATTTCCTAGCCTAGCCTAACTTAGCTCTACTCTACTCTACTTCACTCTACTCTACTATACTCTACTCTTCTTTATGCCAGCCTTGCCTAGCCTACCAAAGCCTAGCCTAGCCTAACCTAGCTCTACTCTACACTACTCTACTCTACTATAGTCTACTGTACTCTACTCTGCTCTACTCTACTACACTATACTTTACTCTACTCTAGCCTAGCCTAACTTACCCTAGGCTAAACTAAACTAACTTAAGTCTACTCTTCTCTACTCTACTCAAGCCTAGCCATGCCTAGATTTGCCTAACATAGCCTAACCAATCTCTACTTTTCTCTACTCTACTTTATTATGCTTTACTCTACTCTACTCTACATTATATTGCCTTACTCTGCTCTACTCTGTATTGCTCTACTCTACTTTTCTACCATGTTCTGCACTACTTTGCTTTGCTATACTCTACTCTGCTCTCCTCTCCTCTCCTCTACTCTACTCTACTCTACTATACTCTACTCTACTCTACTCTACTTTACTCTTCTATACTCTGCACTACTCTACTCTACTCTATTCTACTCTAACCTAACCTTACCTAGCCTTTCTTAGCAAAGCCTAGTCGAGCCCAACCAAGCCTAGCCTAGCTCTACTCTACTATACTATGATCTGTTGTACTCTTCTCTTTTCTAATTTACTCTACTCTACTCTACTATGCATTGCTCTACTCTTCTCTATTATGTACTCTACCCTAGCCTAGCATAGCCTAGCTTATCCTAGCTCTGCTCTACTCCTCTACTCAACTCCATTCTAGCCTAGCTTAGCATAGCCAACCATAGCCTAATGTAGCCTAACTTAGTCCTGTCTACCATAGCTCTACTGTACACTACTCTACTCTTCCTAAACCTAGCCTAACCTTGCTCTACTCAGTCTATTCTGCTCTACTCTGCTCTACTAATCTCTACTCTCCTCTACACAACTCTACCCTAGCCAAGCCTAGCTTAACCTAGCCTACCCTAACCTAGCCTTTCATAGCCTAACCTAGCTTCACTCTACTTAACTCTACTATACTATACTCTACTCTAGTCTATTATACTCTTCTCTACTCTAGCCTAGCCTAGCCTAACCCAGCTCAATTCTTCACTACTCTACTCTACTCAACCTCCTCTAGCCTAGCCTAGTCTAGCATAGCTTAACCTAGACTACCCTTGCTCTACTCTACTCTTCTTTGTACTACTCTTCTCTACTCTGCTCTACTCTACTCTGCTCTACTCTTCTCTGAATTGCTCAACTCTACCATGCTCCACTCTACTTTGCTCTACTCATTTCTACTATGCTCTACTCTACTCAACTATGCTCTAGGCTAGCCTTACCTAACCTCGCTCTACTCATTTCCACTCTAATCTACTCTACCCTACTCAAGCCTAGCCTAACCTAGCACTACTCTACTCAATTATATTATACTCTACTTTACTTTAATTTACTCTATTCTACTCTACTCTACTCTACTCTACTTTACTCTTCTATATTCTACACTAATCTACTCTACTCTACTCAGCATTACTCTACTCTGTTCTACTCTACTCTACTCTACTCTACTATGCTCTTCTCTACTCTAATCTATTCTACTTTGCTTTGCTCTACTCTACTCTGCTCTACTCTACTACACTCCACTATACTCTACACTATCCTATCCTTGCCTACCATAACATAACTGAGCTCTAAACTACACTACTTTACACTACTCTAGCCGAGCTTAGCCTAGCCAAGCCAAGCCTAGCCTAACTTTGCTCTATTCTACACTATTGTACTCTACTCTACTCTACTAGACTTTATTCTACTCCACTCTGATCTATTATACTCTACTCAACTCTAACCTAATCTAGCATAGCCTGGCCTAACCTAGCTCTACTCTACTTTACTTTACTCTAGCCCTGCCTAGCCTAGCCTTGCCTAACCTAGCTTTACTCTACTATGCTCTACTCTACTATACTCTATTTTGCTCTACCCTGCTCTGCTCTGCGCTGCTCTACTCTACTCTACTATACTCTATTTTGCTCTACCCTGCTCTACTCTGCGCTGCTCTACTCTACTCTACTCTAATCAATTGTACTCTAGTCGAGCCTAGCCTAACCTGGCTTTACTCTACTCTACTATAGCCGAGCCGAGCCTAGCCTAGCCTAACCTCGCCTAGCTAAGCCTAGCTTAGCCTAACCTAACCTAGCTCAACTCTACTCTACCCTACTCTACTCTACTCTTCCCTACTCCATTCTACTCTTCTTTACTCTACTCAACACGACTCTTCTAACAAAGCCTAGTATAGCAAGACCAAAACAAACACTAATCTACAGTACTCTAGCCTAGCCTAACCAAGCCTAGGCTATCCTCACCTAACTTTCCTCTACTCTACTCAGCTCTACTCTGCTTGTTCTACTCTATTTTGTTCCACTCTTTTGAGCTATGCTCTACTTTTCTCAGTTCTGCTCTACACTACTCTACTCTATTCAGTTGTACTCTATCTTAACCTAGCCTAACTTAGCTCTACTCTACTCTCCTTTACTCTACTCTACTCTACTCTAGCCTAGCCTACCCAAGCCTAGCCTAGCCTAGCCTAATCTAGCTCTCCTCTACCTTAGTCTATTCTTCTCTACTCTACCCTAGCTTACTCTAGCCTAACATAGCCTAACCTAGTTCTACTCTACTCTACTTTACTTTAGCATAGCCTTTTCTAGATTAGTCTAACAAAGCATAACTTATCTATACTCTGCCCAATTTCACTCTGTACTGCTATGCTCCATTCTACACTACTATGCTCTACTATATTCTTTTCTATATTTCTCTACTCAACTCTTTTACCTTGCTCTTCTCTACTTTTCTTTGCTCTGCTCTACTCTGCTCTACTCACTCTACTCTACTCTACTCTAGCCTAGCCTACTAAAGCTTAGCCTAGCTTAGCCAGCTTAGCCTAATCTAGCTCTCCTCTTCTTACTCTACTTTACTCTAGTCTACTCTACTCTACCCTAGCCTAACTTAGCCTAACCTTGCTCAACTCTACTCTACTTTACTTTACCTTAGCCTATTCTAGATTAGCCTAACATAGCCTAACCTATCTCTACTCTATCCTATTTTGCACTACTCTGCTCTTCTCCATTCTACACTACTCTGCTTTACTCTATTCTACTCTATATTACTCTACTTAACTCTTTTACCTTGCTCTTCTCTACTTCTCTTTGCTCTGCTCAGCTCTGCTTCCTCTACTCTATTCTAATTCACTCTACTTTACTCTACTATGCTCTACTATAGTCTAGTCTACTCTACTCTAGTCTAGCCTAGCCTTCCCTAATCAAGCTCTACTACACACTACTGTACTCTAGCCTAACCTAGCCTAGCTTAGTCTAACCTAGCTCTATTCTATTATACTCCACTCTACTCAACTTTACTATTCTCTACTCTAACCTTGTCTTGTCTAACCTAACCAAGCTCTACTCTACTCTACTATACTCTACTCAAGCCGAGCCTTGCCTATCCTAACCTAGCCATGACTAGCCAATACTTTCTTAGCCTAACCTAGCTCTGCTTCATTCTACTCTTCTTTATTATGCTCTTCTCTACTCTACTCTACTCTCCTCTACTCTACTTTGCTCTCCTCTACTCTTCTTTAATCTTTATTATTCTTAGCCTAACCTAGCTCTACTCTACTTTATTATACTCTCCTCTACTCTTCTCTGGCTTAGCCCAACCAAGTCTTCCATAGCATAGCTTAACATAGCCTCTCCTAGCTTTGCCATGCCTAACATAGCTCTAATCAACTCTAATCTACTATACTCTACTCTACTCTACTTGGCTCTACTCTACTCTAACCTAGCCTAGCCTAACCTTACCTAACCTTGGCTAGCATAACCTAGCCTAGCTTAACTTAGCTCTACTATGCTATACTTTACTCTACTCTACTCTGCTCTACCCTACTCTGATCTACTCTACTCTGCTCTACTCTACTTTGTTCTGATATTCTCTGCTCCACTCTTCTCTACTCAGTTGTACTCTACTCTACTCTAGCTTAGCCAAGCTTAGCCTAACCTAGCCTAGCCTAACTTAGCTCTACTCTACCCTACTCTACTTTACTCTACTCTTCTCTACTCTAGGCTAGCCTAGCCTATGCAAACCTAGCCTAGCCTAGCCTAGCTTAGCTCAACCAAACCGAGCTCTATTGTACTATACTCTACTCTACTCTACTTTACTCCACTCTACTCAAGCCTAGCCAAGCCTAACCTAGCTATACTCTACTTTATTCTACTCTACTCAACTCTAACATAGCCTAGCCTAGCTTATCCTAAGCTAGCTCTACTTTACTCTACTCTACTCTGCTCCACTCTATTCTACTTTACTCTAGCTAAGCTTAGTTAAGTCTAGCATAACCTAGCTTTGCATTGGTTTGGACTGCTCTACTCTGGTCTATTCTGTTATGCTCTGCTCTGTGCTGCTCTACATTGATCTGCTCTACTAAAGCTTAGTTTAGCCTTGTATAACCTAGCTTAGCCTAACTAAGATCTTCTTTACTCTGCTCTACTCTGCTCTAGCCATGCAAAGCCTAACCTAGCTCTCCTCTACTGGTCTTTGCTCTACTCTACTCTACTCTACTCTACTCTACTCTACTCTACTCCATTTTGCTACACTCTGCTCTACTCTACTCTATTCTACACTACTCTACTCTGGCCTTGCCTTTCTTATCCTAACCTACCTCAACTCTACTCTACTAAATTCTATCCAAGCCTAACCTAGCCTAGCCTACCCGAGCTTAACCTAGACAAACCTATCTCTGCTCGACTCTGCTCTGCTCTACTCTACTCTACACAACTCTTCTCTGATCTACTCTATTTTGTTATGGAAAAGCCTAACCCAGCCTATTCTAGTCTAGCCTAGTAGGCCTAACCTAACCTAACCTAGCTCTACTCTACTCCACTCTGCCCTACCCTACTCTACTCTAACTTAGCCCAACCTAGCTTAGCCAAGCCTAACTTAGCTCTACTTTACCCTACTCTTCTATACTATGCTTTACTATACTGTACTCTAGTCTATTCTACTCTATTCTACTCTACTCTAATCTTCTATACTAGACTCAAGCCTAGCTTAAACTAGCTCAACACTACTCTACTCTATTATACTCTATTCTACTCTAGTCCACTCTAATCTAACTTAGCCCAACCTAGATCTACTCTACACTACTCTCCTAGCTTAGCCTAGCCAAGCCTAGCATTGCTTAGCTTTGCATAACCTAACTCTGCTTAGCTCAGCTCAGCTCTGCTCTATTATGCTATACTCTTCTTTACTTTACTCTACTCTACCCTACAGTAGGCTAGCCTAGCTAAACATAGCTCTACTTTACTCTACTTTGCTCTACTTTACTCTACTTTACCCTACTTTACTCTAATTTATGATACTTTACTCTAGCCTAGCATAGCCTAGCCTAACCTACCTTAAAAAAACTTTGCTCTAATTTATTTTATTCTACTCTACTCTACTCTGACCTCGCTTAACCTAGCTATACTCTACTCTACTCTACTTCACTATACTTTACTCTAGTCTTGCCTAGCCTGACTTAACCTAGCTTAGCCTAACCTTGCTCTGCTCTACTCTACTCTACTCTACTCTACTCTACCCTACATTACATTACATAACCTATCCTCGCTTAGCATAACCTAGCTCTACTCTACTATGCTCTACTCTACTCAACTCGACTCTATTCTGCTCTTCTCTTCTATGCTCTCTCAACTCTTCTTTGCTCTGCTCTTCTCTGCTCTTCTCCACTCTACTCTACTCTGCTCTAGCCTTTAATAGCCTAGCTAAGTTTAGCATAATCGAGCTCTACTCTACTCTACTCTACTATACTCTAGTCTACTCTAGCCTATCCTAGCTTAGCCTAACCTAGCTCTATACTACTCGACTTTACTAACTCTACTTTACTCCACTATACTCTAACCTAGCTTCACCTAGCCTAACCTAGCTCTACTCTATTCTAATTTACTCAACTCTAGCCTAGCTTAGCCTAGCCCATCATAGCCTACCTAGCCTCACCTAGCATAGCCTAACCTAACTCTTCTAAGCTCTACTCTACATTACTCTGCTCTAGTTTGGTCTGTTCTACTCTGCTCTACTCTACTCTACTCTAAAATACTTTAACATAGCTTAACATAACCTAGCTCTACTTTACACTACTCTACTCTATTCTACTCCTACTATACTCCACTCTAACCTTGCATAACCTAGCCTAACCTATGCAAGCCTAGCCTAGCTAAACCTAGCTTTACTCCACTCTATTTTACTCTACTCTAACCTAGCCTAACCTTATTGTACTCCACTTTACTTTACTCTACCCTACTCTACTCAACTCTACTCTATTTGACTCTAGCCTAACCTTGGTTTGCTCAAATTTACTCTGCTCTACTCAGCTTTGCTCAACTCTGCTTTACTTTTCTATACTCTATTATGTTCTACTCTGCTCTACTCTACTATGTTATACTCTACTCTACAATGTTGCACTCTGCTCTACTCTGCTTTGCTCTCCTACTCTAGTCTACTCACTATACTCTAACCTCACCTAGCCTTGCCTAACCTAGCTTTACTCTACTATACTCTACTCTACTCTAGCCTAGTTTAGCCTAAATTAACTCTACTCTGCTCTGTTTCACTCTGCTCTACTCTTCTCTGTTTTTCTTTACTCTTCTTTATTAAACTCAACACTAGCCTAGCTTAGCCTAACCTAACCTAGCAATACCATACTCTACTCTACTCTACTCTAGCCTAGCTTAGACTAACCTAGCCTAGCCTAACCTAGCTTTACTATATTATACTATACTATATTATACTATACTATATTATACTATACTTTTTTATACTATACTTTATTATACGATACTATACTCCACTCTACTCTATTCTACTCTACTCTTCTCTACTCTAACTTAGCCTAGCCTAGCCTCACCAAGTATTACTTAGTGTAACCTAACTCTACTATGCTTTGCTCTACTCTGCTCAACTCTGCTCTGCTCAACTCTGCTCTGCTTTTCTCTACTCTGCTCTCCTCTACTTAGCACTTCTCTGCACTACTTTACTCTACTCTTCTCCACTCTACTATACTCTACTCTACTCTAGCAAGGCCTAACTTAGAATAGCCTAGCCTAACCAAGCTTTGCTCTGCTCTACTCTTCACTATGCTACTCTACTCTATCCTACTCTATTCTAGCCAAGCTTAGCATAGCCTACCCTAGCCTAGCCTAGCCTAACCTAACTCTACTCTACTCTACTCTACTATATTGTACTTTATAATATTATACTCTACTCTACTCTACTCTAACCTTGTTTAGCTTTTTTTAGCTCTTCTCTTCTCTATTCTACTCTAGCCTACCCTAGCATAACCTAGCTTAGCTTAGCCTGACCTAGCTCTACTCTGCTCTTCACTACTCTACTCTACTCTATTCTACTCTGCTTTGCCCTACTGTATTCTATTATGCTCTTCTTTCCTTTGCTCTACCCTACCCTACTCTTCTCTATTATACTCTAACCTAGCCCAGCCTAATCTAACCTAACCTAGCTCTATTATATTCCACTCCACTCTACTCTACTATACTCTACTCTATTCTTGCCTAGCCTAGCCTACCCTAGCCAAACTTAGCCTAGCCTAGCTTACCTGAACTTAACCTAACCAAGCTCTACTCTACATTACTCTACTCTACTCTAAATTACTCTATCCTGCTTTAGACTAGGTTAGCCTAGCCTAGTTTACCCTAACGTAGCCTAAGCTATCCTAGCTCTACTCTAATCTACCCACCTCTACCCTACTCTACTCTACTCTTCTTTACTTTACTCTACTTTATTGTATTCTTATTTAGCCTAGCCAAACCTAGCTCTACTATACTCTACTTCTACTATTTCCTAGCCTCGCCTACCCGAGCCTAACCTAGCTCTACTCTACTCTACTCTACTCTACTCTACCCTAATCTACTCAAATCAACTGAACTCTACTCTGCTCTAGTCTATTCTACTCTACTCTACTCTACTCTAATGTAATAAACTCTAACAAAGCATAGCCTAGCCTAGCCTAACCTAGCTCTACTGTACTCTACTCTAATCTACTCTAATCGAGCCTAGCCTAGACTTGCATAGTTTAACCTTGCTCTACTCTACTCTGCTTTGCTCATCTTTGCTCTGCTCTACTCTGTTATACTATGCTTCACTCTGCTATGCTCTACTCTACTCTACTCTGCTCTAGTTTACCATGATCTATTCTTCTCTACTCTACTCTACTATACTCTACTTTAGCCTAGCATAACCTCTGCTAGCATAACCTAACCTAGCTCTACTCTACTTTACTATACTCCACTATACTCCACTCTACTTTATTCTTGTCTTCCCTAACCTAGCCTAGCCTAACCTAGCTTGGCTTAGCATAGCCTAACCTAGCTATACTCTACTCTACAATACTATACTCTACTATACTCTACTCTACTCTACTCTACTCTACTCTACTCTACTGTACTCAACTCTACTCTACTCTATTATACTCTACTCTATTTTAACCTAGCCTAGCTTTACCTAACCTAGCTCTACTCTACTCTGCTTTACACTGCTCTACTCCACTCTGCTGTGATCTTCTCTACTCTGGTCTGCTATGCTTTGTTCTACTCTTTTCTACTATCTTCTGCACTACTCTACACTACTTTCATCTACTTTATTCTACTCTACTTAATTTTACTCTACTCTACCCTAGTTTAGCCTAGCCTAGCCTAGCCTAGTCTAACCTAGCTCTACTCTATTATATCCTAATCTACTCTAGTTTACTCTACTCTAGCCTAGTCCAACTTAGCCTTCTCTAGCCTAGCATAACCTATCCATGCCTAGCCTAACTTAGCTCTACCCTACTTTACTCTACTCTACTCTACTCTAATCTACTATACTCTGCTCTAATTAAGCCTAGCCTAACCTAGATCAACTCTACTCAAGTCTAGTCCTACTCTAGCCTCGCCTAACCTAGCCTAGTCTAACCAAGCTCTACTCTACTCTACTCAACTCTACTCTTCTCTGCTCTCCTTTGCTCTACTTTACTTTGCTATGCTCTGCTCTACTCTACTCTACTCTACTCTACTTTATTATACTCTTACGTAGCCCAACCTAACCTAGCTTTTCTTTACTCTACTCTACTGTACTATACTCTACTCTAGCCTTACCAAGCCTAACCAAGCCTATCCTAGCCTAGCCTAAACTAGCTTTACTCTAATGTATTGTACTCTACTATACTCTAACCTATCCTAGCCTAAACTAATCAAACCAAGCTCTTCTCTTGTTTTCTCTACTCTATTCTACTCTAGCCTAGCCTAGCATAACATAGCCTAGCTTAACGAACCAGTACCCTGCTATAGTTTGCTCTACTCTACTCTACACTATGCTGTTATACTCTACTTTGCTCAACTTTGCTTTTCTCCACTCTGTCATGAAGTGCTACACTCTACTCTTCTGAGCTCTACTCAGATCTACTCTACTCTATTCTACTTTAGCCTAGTCTAGCCTTAACTAGCCTAAACTAACCTCGCACTACTCTACTCTGCTCTACTCTAGCCTAACCCAATGTAGCCTAGCCTAACCAAGCTCTTATTTGCTCTATTACACTATACTATACTCTACTCCACTATATTCTACTATACTCTACTCTATTCTACTCTACTCTAATTGAGCATAGCATAGCCTAGCTTAGCATAACCTAGCTTTACTCTGCTCTAATATAAAATATTACTCTACTCTAGCAAAGCCTAGCCTAGCCTAGTATAGCCTAACCTAACCTAACTCTGCTCTACTCTACTCTACTATACACTACCCATCTCTAGGCTAGCCTAGCTTAACCTAGCCTCACCCAACAAAGCTCTGCTATGCTCTACTCTACTATTCTCTACTCTACTTTGCTCTACTCTACTCTTCTTTGCTCAACTCTGCTCTTGTCTGCTCTACTCTACTCTGTTCTGCTCGACTTTGCTCTACTCTACTCTGCTCTGCTCTACTCTGCTCTACTCTATTCTACACTTCTCTATTCTACTCTACTTTTCTCTACTCTAGCCTAGTTTAGCCTAGCCTAGCCTAGCCTAAACTAGCTCTACTCTACTCTACTCTACTCTAGCCTACCCTGGCCAAGACTACCTTAGGATAATGTAGCTCTACTATACATTATTCTACACTACTCTACTCTAATATACTCTACCCTTATTAAGCCTAGCCTAACCTAGCTCTACTCTTCTCTACTCTACTATACTTTGCTCTACTTTTCTCTTCTCTACACTACTCTCCTATCCTCTATTATATTTTGCTCTGCTTAACTCAGCTCTACACATCTCTGCTCTACTATGCTCTGCTCTACTGTACTTAGCTTTGCTCTACTCTACTCTACTATGCACTACTTTGCTCTACTTTATTCTACTCTACTCCACTCTACTATACTCTAGCTATCCTAAACTAGCTCTACTCTAATCTATTATTCTAGCTTAGTCTAGCTTAAGTTAGCCTAGCCTAGCCTATCCTTGCCTTTCCAAACCAAACCTAGCTTAGCTCTACTCTACTATACACTACTCTACTAACCTATACTCTAGCCTAGCTTAGCTTAACCTAGCTCTACTCTACTCTGCTCTACTCTACTCTACTTTGCTATACTCTTCCTTATTCTTCTCCACTCTGCTCTACTTTACACTACTATACTCTACTCTACTCTACTCCACTCAATTCTACACTTGCCTTGTTTAGCTTAGCCTTGTCGAACATAACCTAGCTATACTCTATTCTAAACCACTCTACTCTACTCTACTCTAGCCTAGCCTAGCTTAGCCTAACATAGCATAACCTTGCTCTACTCTGCTCTACTTTTCTCTGCTCTACTTTGCTCTTCTCTACTCTACTATACTGTGCTTTACTCTACATTACTCTTCTATACTTTGCCCTATGCTACTCTACTATGCTCAATTGTACTCTAGCCTAGCCTAGCATAACATAGTTCTACTCTACACTACTCTACTCTACTCTACAATACTCTACTCTACCCTGCACTAGCTATACTCTAACTTACTCTACTCTACTCTATTATATTCTACTTTATTCTACTATACTTTACTCCACTCTATTCTACTCTATCTAACTGAGCATAGCCTAGGCTACCCTAACCTACCTATCTCTTCTTTATTCTACTCTACTAAACTCTATCTAGCCTAACCTAGCTCTGCTTTACGCTGCTCTACTCTACTCTTCTCTAGTCTGCTTTGCTCTGCTCCACTCTGCCTTGCTTTGCTCTATTCTACTCTACTCTACTCTGCTTTACTCAGCTCTATATTGCTTTACTCTACGTTACTCTACTCTACTGCACTCTACTCTACTCCAGCCTAGTCTAACCTAGCCTAGCATAGCCTAGCCTTAAGTAACCTAGGCAAACCTTGCTCTACTCTACTTTAATCTACAATATCATACTATACAATAGTCTACTCTACTCTACTCTACTCTACTCAACTAAACTCTAACCTAGCCTAGCCCTACTTAGCTTAGCCTAACCTCATTCTACTCTGCTCTCCTCTACTCTTCTCTGCTCTACTCTACTTCACCCTATTTTACTCTGCTCTTCTTTGCTCTATTCAACTCTATTATGCTCTACTCAACTCTACTCTATTCTACTCTACTGTAGCCTAGCCTAGCCTAATCAACCTCTACTTTACTCTACTCTACTCTACTTTAGCCTAGCCTACCTTAGCCTAACCTTGCTTAGCCTAACATAGCTCTACTTAACTCCATTCTACTCTACTATATTCTACTCTACTCAAACCTAGGCTAGCCTAACCTTGCTCTACCTTCCTCTACTAAACTCAAGCCTAGTCTTGCCAAGCCTAGCCTAGCTTATCCTAGCTTAACCAAGTCCTTCTCTACTTTTCTTTGCTCTGCTTTAATTTTCCCTACTCTTCTATACTCTACTCTTCTCTACCTTACTCTGCTCTGCTCTACTCAGCTCTACTAAGCTCCCCTCTACAATCCTATGCTCTACACTACTCTACTCTATTTTACATTAACCTAGCCTAGTTTAGCCTAGCCTAACCTAACTCTACTCTGCTATACTCTACTCTATTCTACTCTACTAAACTCTACTCTACTTTTGCTTAGCCTAGCCTAGCTTAACCTAGCCTAGCCTCGCCTACCCTAAACAAGCTCTACTCTACAAAACTCTATTCTACTCTACTCTACTCTATCCTTACCTAGCCTAGCCTAACCTAACCTAGTTCTACTATACTCTACTCGAACCAAGCCTAGCATAACTTAGCCTACCTAACCTTGCTTTGCTTCGCTCTTCTTTACTCTTTTCTACTCTACTCTACTCTTCTTCGTTCATCTCTTCTCTACTCTACTTTTCTCTACTCTACTCCACTCTAACTTAACCTTACCTAACCATGCTCAGCTATACTCTACTCCACTCTAGCCTAGCCTTTCCTAGCCTTGGTAATCCTAGCATAAGCTAGCTCTACTCTACTCTATTATGCTCAACTCTTCTTTGTTATTATTTGCCCTTCTCTGATCTACTCTACTCTGCTCTGTCTACTCTATAGTCTAGCCTAGCTTACCTTAACCTAGCTTTACTCAACTCTACTCTAGCCAAGGCTAGCTTTGCCTACCCTAGATCTACTATACTTAACTATACTCTTTTATGCTCTTCTCTACTCTATTCTACCCTACTCTACTCTAACTTAGCCTAGCAAAGCCTATGCTTGCCTACCCTGGCCAAGCATTGCCAAAGTTAGCTCTTCTCTACTCTACTCTACTCTGTTCTACTCATCTCTACTCTATACTGCTTTGCCCTACTCTACTCTAGCCTTTCCTAGCCTAGCCTAGCCTAACGTAGCTCTGGTCTACTCTAGTCAACTCTACTCTACTCCACTCTTGCGTAGTCTAGCCTACCCTAGCATAACCTAGCCTAACTTAGCCCAACTTAACCTAGCATTATTCTAATCTACTCAACACTACTTTACTCAACTCTACTCTAGTTTAGTCTACTCTACTCTACTCTACTCTACTTTAACCTTGCAAAGTTTGGCCTACCCAAACCTAACTTTACTCTACTCTACTCTACCTTACTCTACACTACTATACTCTACTATAGCATAGCCTAGCCTAACCTTGCTCTGCTCACCTCTACACTGCTTTGCCCTTCTCTACTTTGTTCTGCTAAATACTACTATGCTTTGCTCTGCTCTGCTCTACTCTACTCCTCTTTGCTCTTCCCTACTTTGCTCTGCTCTACTTTGCTCTGCTCTACTCTGCTTTTCTCTGCTTTGCTCTACTCTACTCTTTTCTACTAAGCCCTACTCTGCTCTACTCCACTCTACTCTCCTCTACTCTACTCTATTCTAACATTGCCTAACCTAGCTTAAGCTATACTCTACTCTACTATACTCTACTATAATACTCTACTCTAGCCTAGCCTAGCTTAGCTTAGCTTGACCAAACCTAGCTCAACTCCACTCTACTTAATTCTACTCTACACTACTTTAACCTTGCTTATCCTTTCCAAGCCTAACTTAGCTCTATTTTACTCTACTCTAGCCTAGCCTTACATTGCATAACCCAGCTTGACCTAGCTCTACTCCATTCTACTTTACTCTGCTCTACACAACTCTATTCTGTTCTACTTTACTCTATTTTGCTCTACTCCCCTATTCTACTATAGTCTACTCTACTTTACCCTAGCATCATTTAGCCTAACCTTTCCTAACCAAGATCTACTTTACTCTACTTTGCTCTACTCTACTCTACTCTACTCTAATTTTCTCTAGCCTAGCCTAACCTAGTTCTACTATAATCTTCTCTACTTTGCTTTGCCCTACTCTGCCCTACTCTACTATACTCAGCTCTATTATGCTATGCTCTACTCTACTATACTCTACTCTGCTCTAGTCTACACTACTTTACTCTACTCTATATTAACCTAACCTAACAAAACCTAGCACTACTCTACTATACTCTGCTCTACACTACTTTACTCGACTCCAGCCTAGCCTAGCCTAGCCTAACATCTCTCTTCTCTACTCAGCTCTACTCTACTTTGCTCTACTCTACACAGCTCTATTATGCTCTTCTTTGCTCTACTCTATATTGACAAAGCTTAGCCTAGCTTAGCTTACCCTAACCTAGCTTTACTATACTCTACTCTACTATACTCTACTTTATTATAATCTACTCCTACCTAGCCTAACCTAGCCTAGCCTAACCTAGCTCTACTCTACTCTACTCTACTTTACTATGCTTCACTTTACTCTACTCTACTCTGCTCTACTCTATTCTACTCTACTCTAGCCTAGCCTAACCTAACCTGGCTCTACTCTTCTTTGCTAAGCTCTATGCTACCCTATTCTGCTCTACTCTGCTCTCCTCTACTCCACTCTACTTTATTATTTTATGCTCTGCTCTACCCTTCTCTACTCTACTCTACTCTACTCCACTCTACACTAGCCTAACCTATCCTAGCCTATGCTACCTAAGCCAACCCTACCCTAGCCCAACCTAGCTCTACTCTACTCCACTCTACTCTACTCTAATCTACTCTATTCTACTCTACTCTACTATACTCTACTTTATTCTACTCCATTTTACTTTGCTCTATTCTACACTACACTACTCTACTTTAATCTACTCTAGCCTAGCTTAACCTAGCCTCGCCTAACCTAATCTAGCTCTACTCTACTCCACTTTACTCTACTTTAGCCTAACTCAGCCTAGCCTACCCTAGCCTAACCTAAAATACCAAAACCTAGCTCTACTCTACTCCACTCTACACTTATCTACTTTACTCTATACTCCTCTTCTCTACTTTGCTTTATTCTACTCTACTATACTCTACTCTTCTGCTCTGCTCCACCTAGCTCTATTCACCTTTGCCCTGGTCTCCTCTACTCTCCTTTACTCTACTCTATTCTTCTCTACTCCACTCTACTCTACTATACTCTACTCTAATCTACACTACTTTATTATGCTCTACTATACTCTACTCTACTCTATTCTAATCTACCCTACTCTACTCTGCTCTACTCTCCTATACTCCAGCCTAGCCTAGCCTAACAATGCTCTACTATACTCTATTCTACTTTTCTCTACTCTGCTCAGCTCTACTCTACTCTACTTTACTCTACTCTACTCTTCTCTTCTCTACTCTACTCTACCTACTCTATTCTACTGTGCTCTAGTCTACTTTACTCTACTATGCTCAACTCTACTCTACTCGCCTAGCCTAACCTGACCTGACCTAGCTCTACTCTGCTCTAACATACCAAACTCCACTTTTCTCTAACCTAGCCTAGCTTCACCTCGCCTAGCCTAGCCTAACCATGCTCTACTCTACTCTACTCTATGTTGCTTATCTCTATTCTACTGTACTTTGATCAACATTGCTCTACTCTACTCTACTCTGCACTGCTTTACTCTACTTTAGTCTAGCTCTACTCCACTATACTCTACCCTAGCTAGCCTAACCTAGCTTTTCCTAGCCAAGCCTAGCTTAACCTAGCTCTGTTCTACTCAATAATAGTCTATTCTTCTCTACTCTACTGCAACCTAGCTTAACCTCGCCTAGCTTAACATAACCTAGCTTCACTCTACTCTGCTTTGCTCTCATCAACTCTGCTCAGCTCGACCTTGCTCTGCTATACTAAACTGTACTCAGCTCGACTCTACTCTACTCTATTCTTCTCTACTTTGCTCTATTCTACTTTATTCTGCTCTACTCTACTCTGCTCTACTCTACTCTAGTCTACTTTAGCCTAGCCTAGAAAAGCCTAACCTAGCCTAACTAAGCTCTACTCTACTCTACTCTACTCTAGTAAATCTTAGCCTAGCCTAGCCTAACCAAGGATATCTTAGCCTAGCCTAGCTTAGCTTTGCTAAACTCTACATTACTCAACTCTGCTCTATTATACTCTACTCTACTCTACTTTAACCTATCCTAGCCTAGCCTAGCTTAACCTAACTCTACTCTAGCTTAGCTTGGCCTAGCCTAGCCTAACCTTACCTAACCTAGCCTAGCATATCCTAACCTAACCCTGCTCAACTCTGCTCTACAATGCCCTGCTCTACTCTACTTTGCTCATCTCTACTTTACTCTACTATGCTCTATTATACTCTAGCTTTGCCTAGCTTAACATAGTACTACTATACTCTACTCAACTCCTATTGCCTAGCCTAGCCTAACCTCACTCTACTATACTCCACTCTACTCTTGTCTACTCTACTCTACTCTAACCTATCCAAGCCTAGCCTAACTTTGCTCTACTCTACTCTAATCTACTTTATTCTAGCCTAGCTTAGCCTAACTTTACCCAGCATAGCGTAGCCTAGCCTAACCTTGCTCTGCTATACTCAACTCAGTTATGCTCTATTAAATAATGCTTTACTTTTCTCTATTACATTCTACTATGGTCTACTCTATTCAGCTCTACTCTACTTTAGTATACTCTACTCTAACCTTGCTTAGCTTAATGTAGCCATCCCTAGCATTCCTTAGCCTAGCCTATCTTAGCCTAGCCTAGCTCTTCTCTACTCTGCAATGCTCTTCTCTTCATTTTATAACTCTACTATGCTCTACTCTACTTTGCTCTAATCTACTCTTCTCTACTCTACTCTAATCTTTTGTACTATACTCTACTCTACTCTAACCAAGCCTAGCCTACTTAGCTCTACTATATTATAGTCTAGCCTAGATTAGCCTAGCTTAACTTATCCTCAAATTGCTCTACTCTGCTCTGCTCTATTTTACTCTACTCTACTCTATTCTAATGTACTCTACTCTAACCTAGACTAGCCTAGCCTTGCCTAACCTAACTCTACTCTTCTCAGCTCTAACCTTTTCAAACATAGCTCTATTCTTCTCTACTCTGCTTTAATCTACTCTACTCTACTCTAGTCTACTCTACTCTACCCTTCTCTATTCAACTCTATTTTGCTCTGCTCTATTATGCTCTTCTCTACTCTGCTCTACTCTACTCTACTATACTCTTCTCTGTTACGCTCTACTCTGTTTTGTTCTACTCTTCTCCACTCTGCTCTATCTACTCTACTCTAGCCTAACCGAGCCTAATTGAGCTCTACTCTACTCTACTTTACTCTACTCTACTTTACCTACTCTACTATTTCCATGCCTAGCCTAGCCTACCCCAACCTAGCCTAGCCCAGCCTAGCCCAGCCTAGCCTAACCTAACTCTACTCTGCTCGACTCTACTCTACTCTACTCTAACCTAGCCTAACCAAGCCTAGCCTAACTCTACTCCACTCTACTCTACCCTAACCTAGCCTAGCTTAACCTAGCTTTACACTACTCTACTTTACTCTACTCTAGCATGGCCTCACCTAGACTAGCCTAAACTAGCTCTACTCTACTCTTCTCATCCCTACTCTACTCTGCTTTGCTCCGCTCTGTTCTACACTACTTTGCTCTACTTTGCTTTGCTCTACTCTGCTTTGTTCTACTCTACTCTACTCTACTCTATTTATTTTACTCTAGCCTCGCTAACCCTAACATCGCTCTATCTTACTTTACTTTACTCGACTCTACTCTGCTCAACACTACTCTACCCTACTCTACTCTACTATACTATACTCTACTCTACTCCACTCTACTCTACTCTACTCTACTCTACTCTACTAAAGTCTACTCTATTCTACTTTAGGCTACTCTACACTTCTCTACCCCACCATACTCTAACCTAGCCAAGCATAACCTAGCATAACCTATCCTAGCCTTACCTAACCTCTCCTACCCTAGAATAATATTACTCTATCCTACTCTACACTACTAAATTTTATTCTACTCTAGCCTAGCTAAGCCTAACCTAGCTTTATACTACTTTACTATACCCTACTCTAATCTTGCCTAGCCTAGCCTAACCTAACCTAGACTAGCCTAGCCTTACTATACTCTACTCTACCCTACTTTACTTTATTCTACTCTAGCCTAGCCTAGCCTAACCTAGCTTAGCTTAGCCTAACCTCACCTAGGTTCTACATAATGTTGCTCTGTTCTGCTCTATTCTACTCTGCTCTGCTCTACTATGCTCTGATCAGCTCTACATTGGTATGTTCTTCTCTACTCTGCTCTGCTCTACTCTTCTGTGCTCTACTTTGCTCTATTTAATTCTATTCTGCTTTGCTTTGATATGCTCTACTCTTCTCTTCTCTCCTCTACTCTACTCTGCTCTATTCTACTCTACTCTGCTCTACTCTACTCTACTCTATTATACTCTACTCTACTCTACTCTTCCCTACTCTACTTTACCCTAACCTAGCCTACCCTACCCTAGCCTCGCTTAGCCTAGCATAACCTAACCTCGCCTAGCCTTGCCTAGCCTTACTCTTCTCTACTCTATTTTATTCTACTCTACCATAACTAAGCCTAACTTAGCTTTATGCTACTCTACTCTACTCTACTCTAGTCTAACATAGCCTAGCCTAACCTTGCATTGCCTTACCTAGCCTTATTATACTCTACTCTCCTCTACTCTACTTTATTCTAATTTACTTAACTTTACTCTACTCTTGCATAGCCTAGCCTAACCTAGCTTAGCCTATCCTAGCCAAACCTATCCTAACCTAACCTCGTCTTGCTTAGCCTAGCAATACTCTACTCTAGCCTAGCTAAGCCTAACAATTCTCCATGCTCCTCTGCACTATTCCTCTCAATTAGACCTTGTTTAGCTTAACCTAACCTTGCCTAACATAGCCAATCCTTATTATACTCTACTCTACAGAACTCTTTTCTACACTACTCCACACTATCCTAGCCTAGCCTAAATAAGCCTAACCTTGCCTAACCTACCCTTGCCTTGTTATACTCTACTTTAACCTACTCTATCCTACTCTACTCTGACCTAGCCTACCCTAGCCTAGCCTGACTTAGGCTCTGCTCTACTTTGCCTTTCTCCTCTCTGCTATACTCTTCTCTACTATTCTCTGTTCTTCTCTTCTCTACCCTACTCTCCATACTAGGCTTTGCACTACTCTACTTTGCCCTGCTCTACTTTGTCCTACTCTACTCTGCTCAACTAATGTCTACTATACTCTACTCTAGCTTAGCCTAGCTTAACTAAGCTCTACCCTAATCTACTCTACTCTACTCTAATCTACTCTACTCTACTCTATACTACTCTACTCTACTCCACTCTTGGTAGCCTAACTTAGCCTACCCTAACCCAACCTAACCTGGCTCTACTCTACTCTACTCTACTTTACTCTACTCTGCTCTAATCTAGCATCGCTTAGCCTAGCAAAGTCAAACAAAGCTCTACTCTTATCTAAGAAACACTAGATAACCTAGCTTAGCCTAACCTAACTTAACTTACCTCTGCTCTACTCTAATATGCTTTACTCTACACTACTTTTCTCTACTCTACTCTAGTATTCTCCAATCTGCTTTGCTTGCTCTACTCTACTCTACTCTATTATGCTCTAGCATAGCCTAGCCTACTCAGGCCAAATCTTGCTCTGCTCTACTCTACTCTACTCTACTCTACTCCAGCCTAGCCTATCCTAGCCTTATTTAGCCTAGATTAGCCTAGCCTAGCCTAGCTCTATCTTACTCTACTGTACTACACTATACTCTACTCCACTCTACTCTACTCTACTCTAACCTAGCCTAACCCAACTTAACTCTACTTTATTATAGTCTAGCCTTACTTAGGTAGCCTATCCTAATCTAGCTTTGCTCTACTCTACTATGCCCTACTCTACTCTACTTTACTCTACTCTACTCTACTCTACTCAACTCTACTCTTCTTTACTTTACTATTCTCTACAATACTCTAACCTAGCCTAGCCTAACCTAGCTATACTCTACTCTGCTCTAGCTAACCCAAGCCTAACCTAGTTCAGCTATACTCTTCTTTATTATACCCTGCTCTACTCTACTCTAATCTATTATATTGTGCTCTAGCCTAGCCTAGCCTAACTTAGCTCTACTATCCTCTACTCTACTCTACTCTACTCTATTCTATTCTACTCTTACCTAGCCTAGCCTAACCTAGCTCTACTCTACTCTCTTCTACTCAACTATACTATACTCTACTCTACTCTATTCTACTCTAGCCTTATCTAGCTTAACCTAGCTTAGCCTAGCTCTACTCTACTCCACTCTACTCTATTTTACTCTACTTTATTTTACTCTGGTCTAGTCTACTCAACTCTAACCTTGCTTAGCCTAGCCTAGCCTAACCTTGCTCTACTCTACTCTACCCTACTCTAACCTGTTTTGCTCTGCTCTACTATGCTCTACTCTACTTTGCTTGATTCTACTTTACTCTGCCCTACTTTTCTCTATTCTGCTCTACTCTACTCTTCTCTACTATGCTCTATTTTGCACTGCTCTACTCTACTCTACACTACACTAGCCTAGTTTAGCCAAACCTAGCTTAACATTGCTCTTCTCTACACTACTCTACTCTACTCTACTCTACTTTAGCTTAGCCTACTCTAGCCTAGCTAAGCCTTCCCTAGCCTAACCTAACTTTATTGTACTTTACTCTACTCTACTCTAATCTATTATATTCTACTCTACTCTACTCTAACTCAGCCAAGGCTAGCTTAGCCTAACCTTCCTCTACCTTACTCTCATCTACATCACTCTCGCCGAACCTATCCTAGCCTAACCAAGCTTTGCTCTGCTCTACTCTACTCTACTCTCCTCTACCATGCTCTACTCTGCTCATCTCTACTCTACTCTACTCTACTCTACTCTGCTCTATTATACTCTACCCTAGCCTAGCCTAGCCTAACCTAGCTCTACTATACTCTACTTTGCTCTACTCTACTCTACTCTACTCTTACCTTGCATAGCCTACCTTAGCCTTGCCTTGCCTAACCTAGCCTAGCCTAATCTAGCTATACTCTACTCTGCTCCACTTTACCCTACCCTACTATACTCTACTCTACTCTACTCTACACTATTCTAACCTAGACTTGTCTTGCCTAAGCTAGCTCTACTCTCTGCTCTGCTTTGCCCTACTATACTCTACTTTGCTCTACTCTCCTCTGCTCTATTCTATTCTACTTTGCTCTGCTCTACTCTACTCTTCTCTTCTCCACTCTAGTTTACTCTTCTCTACTCTACTCAACTCTACTCTACTCTAGCCTTGTGTAGCCTAACCTAGCCTAGCCTAACCTAGCTTTATACACTCTATTCTATGCTACCTTACTCTAACCTAGCCTAGCCTAGCTTTGCCTAACCTAGCTCTACTCTACTCTACTCTACACAACTCTGCCCTACTCTACTCCACTCTACTCTTCTCAACTCTTCTCTACTCTACTCTACTCTGCTCTATTCTACTCTGCTTCACTCTACTCTGCTCTACTCTACTCTTCTCGACTTTGCTTTAGTCCTATATACTCTACTCTATTCTTCTCTACTCAACTCTACTCTACTCTAGCCTAGTTTAGCCTAGCTTAGCCTAACTTAGCTATGCTTTACTCTACTCTACTCTACCTTACTATACTATAGTCTACTCTACTCTACTCTAGCCTAGCTTGGCCCAGCCTAGCCTACTCTAGCCTAGTCTAGCCTAGTCTAGCCTATCTATGCATCGCATATCCTAGCTCTACTTTACTTAACTCTACTCTACTATACTCAAATATACTATATTCTACTCTACTCTACTTTAACAAAGACTAGCCTAGCCTAACCTAGCTCTACTCTACACTACTCTAGCCTTGCCTAACCTGCCTAACCTAGCTCTGCTCTACTTTGCTCTGCTCTACTCTTCTCAGCTCAAATCTGCTTAACTCTACTTTGCTATACTCTACTCTTCTACTCTACTCTACTCTACTCTACTATACTCTTTTCTTCTCTTCTCTACTCTACTCTATGCTACTCTACACTACTCTACTATAACTTAGCCTAGCCTAGCCTAAAAAAGCTCTACTCTACTCTACTCTAGCCTACCCTAGCCTAGCCGAGCCATGCCTAACCTAGCACTACTCTACTTTGCTTTTTTTTTCTCTGCTCCACTTTGCCTTGCTCCACCTTATGATGCTCTACTCTGTTTTTTCCACTTTGCTCTGCTCCACTCTGCTTTGCTCTACTCTACTTTATTCTACTTTACTCTTCTCTGCTATACTCTACTCTACTTTAGTCTAGCCTAGACTAGCCTACCCTTGCCTAGGCTAACCTCACTCTACTTTACTCCACTCAACTCTACTCTACTCTACTCCATTCTACTCTACTCTACCCTAGCCTAGCCAGGCCTAGCCTAACCTAACTCAACTTTATTCTACTTTACTCTATTCTTCTCTATTATATCTTACTCTACTTTGGTCTAGCAAAGCCTATCCTATCCTAGCTTAGCCTTGCCTAGTCTAACCTTACTCTACTCTATTCTACTATACTCTACTATACACTAATTTACTCTACTTTATCCCACTCTACTTTACTCTAGGCTAGCTTAGCTTAGCCTAGCCTAACTTAGCTCTACTCTACTTTGCTCTGCTCCACTCTACTCTGCTCTGCTCTGTTATGCTCTGCTATGCTTTATTCTATTATGCTTTACTCTTCTCTACTATACTCTATTCTCCTCTATTCTACTCTACTCTACTCTATCCTACTCTACTCTAACCTCACCTAGCTTAGCCTATCCTAACCTTGCTCTACTCTGCTCTAATTCAGCCTAACCTTGCTTAGCCTAGCTCTACTCCATTCTACTCTACTATATTCTACTCTACTCCACTCGAGCTTATCCTAGCCTAGCCTAATCTAGCTTTGTTCTTCTTTACTCTACTTTGATATGCTCTACTCTTCTCTACTCTTTTTTGCTATGCTCTACTCTATTCTGCTTTGCTCTACTCTACTCCTTTTTACTCTACTCTGTCTCCTCTACTCTACTTTACTTTAGCCTGGCCTAGCATAGCCTAACCTACCCTAGCTCTACTCTACTCTACTCTGCTCTACTCTACTTTACTATACTCTTCTCTACTCTACTCTACTCTAGCCTAGCCTAACCTAGCCTAGCCTAACCTAGCCAAACTTAGCTCTACTTTGCTCTGCTCTACTCTATTTTGCTACACTCTACTTTGCTTTACTTTGCTCTGCTTTACTCTGTTCCAATCTACTCTATGCTACACTAGCCTAGCTTAGCCTAACCTAGCCTACCCTATCTTAACCTAGCATTACTCTACTCTGCTCTACTCTACTCTACTCTACTTTACTCTACTCTAGCCTAGCCTAACTTACCCTACCTTAGCCTATCTTAGCCTAAATTATCGAAACCAAACCAATCTCTACAATACTCCATTCAACACTACTCAACACTAATCCATGCTACTCTACTCTACTTTACTCTACTTTACTCAAGCCTTCCCTAGCCTCGCCTAACCTAAACTATCTTGGCTCTCTTCTACTCTACTATAATATACTCTACACTACCCTACCCTACTCAACTCTACTTTACTCTACTCCAACCTGGCTTAGCCTAACTAGCCTAACTAAACTTGGCCTAACTAGCTCTACTTTACTCTGCTCTTCTCTGCTCTACTCTGTTCTACACTACACTGCTCTGCTCTACTATAGTCAGCTCTACCCTTCTCTGATCTTAGCCAAGCCTAGCCTAACCGAGCTCTAGCCTACTCTACTCTACACCACTCTAGCTTAGCCTGACCTAGCTTTACTCTACACTATTGTACTCTACTCTACTCTAATGTGCTCTATTCTCTCTACTCTAACCAAGCCTAGCCTAACCTTGCTTTACTCTACTCTACACTTCTCAACCCTTGCTCAGCCCAATGTAGCCTAGCTTAGCCTATCCTAACCTAGCTCTACTCTAATCTACACAGCTCTTCTTTTCTCTACTCTACTCTGTAACACTCTACCCTACTATGCTCTACTCTGCTCTACTTTGTTTCACTCTACTCTACTCTACTCTACTCTACTCAACTCCACCCTACTCTACTATACTCTATCATACTCTAACATACCTTAGCCAAGCCAAGCCTAACATAGCTTTACTCTGCTCTACTCTATCCTAGCCTAATCTAAACTAGCTTAATCTAGACTAGCCTAACCTAACCTAGGTATACTCTACTAAACTCTAGTCTACTCTACTCAAACCTAGACTAGACTAGCCAAGCCAAACCTAACTCTACTATACTCTACTCTACTCTAATCTAGCCTAGCCTAGCCTAACCTAACCTAGCTCTACTCTACTCTACTCTGATCTACTCTACTCTACTCTGCTCTACTCTACTCCACTTTGCTCTGCTCTCCTCTTCTCTACACTACTCTGCTCTACTCTAAACTACTCTATGCTACTTCAGCCTTTCCTAACCTAGTATTAACCTAACCTAGCTCTACTCTACCCTACTCTACTCTACTTTACTCTATTCTACTCTATTCTACTCAAACCTTCCCTTGCCTAACTTAGCTTAGCCTAACCTAACTCTACTCTACTCTACTCAACTACACTCTACTATATTATACTCTTCTCTACTCTACTTTGCTCCACTCTATTCTACACTACTCTACTCTACTCTACTCTAACCTAGCCTAGCTTATTTTAGCTCTTCTCTCCTCTATTCTACTATAGCCTACCCTAGGCTAGCCTAACCTAACTCTACTCTATTCTACTCTTCTTTGCTCTACTCTACTCTATCATACTCTGCTCTACTTTGTTCTACTCTACCCTATTCTACTCTATTGTACTCTAACCCTGCCCATCCTTACCTAACCTAACCAAGCTCTTCTCTACTCTACTCTATTATACTCTACTCTACTCTAGCTTAGCCTAGCCTACCTTAGCAAAACGTAGCCTAGCCTAGCCAAGCTGAACTTAACCTAACCTAGCTCTACTCTACTCTACTCTACTCTAGCCTAAGTTAGCCTAGCCTAAGCTATCCTTGCTCCACTCTACCCAACTCTACTCCCCTCTAACCTAGCTTAGCCTAGCTTAGCCTAACTTAGAGAACTCTACTCCACTCTAACCTAGGCTAACCTTGTTGTACTCTACTTTACTCTACCCTACTCTACTCTACTCTACTCTATTCTACTATAGCATAGCCTTGCCTATCCAAGCCTAGCATAGCCTGGGCTAGCCTAATCTTGCTTTGCTCTACTCTATTCTACTCTACTCTACTGTGCTCTACTCTGCTCTACTCTCTCGCACTCTACTCTGCTTTGCTCTCCTCTACTCTAGTATACTCTACTCTGCTCTAACCAAACCAACCAAGACTTGCCTAACCTAGCTCTACTCTACTCTAACCTAGTCTAGCCTAACCTGACTCTACTCTGCTTTGCTCTACTCTACTCTGCTCTTCTTTACTTTGCTCTACTCTTCTCTACTCTGCTCTACTCTATTATACTCTACTAAACTCTAACCTATCCTAGCCTAGCCTAACCTAACCTAACTCTTCTAAGCTTTGCTTTGCTCTACTCTACTCTACTCAACTCTACTCTACTATACTCTAACATAGCCTAACCTAACCTAGCTCTACTTTATTCTACTCTGTATTATTCTACTCCTACTATGCTCTACTCTGACCTAGCATAGCTTAGCCTAACCAACCCTAGCCTAGCTAAGCCAAACCTAGCTTTGCTCTACTCTACTCTAACCTAGCCTAACCTTGTTGTACTCTACTTTACTCTACCCTACTCTACCCTACTCTACTCTATTCTACTCTAGCTTAGCCTATCCTAGCCTAACCAAGCATAGCAAAGCCTAACCTAGCCTAATCTTGCTTTGCTCTACTCTATTCTGCTCCTCTCTCGCACTCTACTCTGCTCTGCTTTGCTCACCTCTACTCTAGTCTACTCTACTCTACTCTAACCTAACCTGTCCAAGATTTGCCTAACCTAGCCCTACTCTACTCTACTCTACTCTAGCCTAGTCTAGCCTAAGCTAACTCTGCTCTGCTCTACTTTGCTCTACTTTGCTCTGCTCTGCTCTTCTCTTCTCTACTTTGCTCTACTCTTCTTTACTCTACTCTTTTCTATTATACTCTACTAAACTCTAGCCTAGCCTAGCCTAACCTAACCTAACCTAGCCATACTCTATCTACTCAACTCTAGCCTAGCCTGGCCTAGTCTTACCTAGCCTAGCCTAACGTAGCTCTACTCTACTCTACTCTATCATACTATACTATACTACATTATACTATACTATAATAAATTCTACCCTACTCTACTATACTCTACTCTACTCTACTCTAACTTAGAGTAGCCTTGCCTCACCAAGTATTACTTGGTGTAACCTAATGCTACTATGCTTTGCTCTGCTCTACTCTGCTTTTCTCTGCTCTGCTCTACTCTTCTTAGCACTTCTCTACTCTGCTCTACTTTGTTTTACTCTACCCAGCTCTACTCTACTCTACTCCAGCCTAGCCTTGCCTAACAAATCTTTGCTCTGCTCGATTCTTCTCGACATTAGTCTAGTCTACCCTACTCTATTCTAGCCACGTTTTGCCTAGCCTACCCTAGCCTAGCCAAGCCTAGCCTAACCTAACTTTACTCAGCTTTACTCTACTCTACTCTAGCCTAGCCTTGCCTAATCGATCTTTGCTCTGCCCGACTCTTCTTGACGTTAGTCTAGTCTAGTCTACTCTATTCTAGCCAAGTTTTGCCTAGCCTAACCAAACTCTGCTCTGCTCTACTCTACTATACTCCACTATATTATACTCTACTTTGCTCTACTCTATTATACTCTACTCTACTCTAACCTAGCCTAGCTTATTTTAGCTTTCTCTCCTCTATTCTACAATACCTTACCTTAGCCTAGCCTAACCTGACTCTGCTCTACTCTACTCTACTCTATTCTACTCTTCTTTGCTCTACTCTACTTTATCATACTCTGCTCTACTTTGCTCTACTCTACCCTACTCTACTCTATTGTACTCTAACCCTGCCCATCCTAACCTAACCTAACCAAGCTCTTCTCTACTCTACTCTACTCTACTATACTCTACTCTACTCTAGCTTAGCCTAACCAAACCTAGCCTAGCCTAGCCAAACTGAACTTTACATAACCTAGCTCTACTTTACTCTAGTCTACTCTAGCCCAAGTTTGCCTAGCTTAGCTTAGCTTAGCCTAGCCTAAGCTATCCTAGCTTTACTCTACCCAACTCTACTCCTCACTAACCTAGCCTAGCCTAGCTTAGCTTAACTTAGAGCACTATACTCTACTCTAACTTAGCCTAGCCTAACGTTACTCTACTCTATTATGCTCAGCTCTGCTTGCTCTATTCTATTCTATTCAACTCTACTCTCTACTACTCTACTCTGCTCTGCTCTACTATGCTCTTCTCTGCTTTAGTCTACTCTTCTTTACTCTAATCTACTCCACTACTATATTCTATTCTACTATACTCTAATCTAGCCTTGCCTAGCCTAGCCTAATCAAGCTCTACTCCACTCCACTCTACTCTGATCTTGCTTAGCCAACCTTATCCTATGCTAACCTAGCCTAATATTCCTTTACTCTATTCTACTCTACTCTAGCCTAACATACCCTAGTCTATCTTAGCTCTCCTATGCTCTGCTCTTCTCTACACTGCTCTGCTCTGCTTTGCTTTTCTCTGCTCTACTATACTTTATTATACTCTACTCTAACATAATTTACCTTAGCCTAGACTAACCTAGCCTAACACATCTCTACTCTACTCTACTCTATTTTACTCTACTCTACTCCACTCTGCTCTTGCCTAACCTAACCAAACCTAGGTCTACTCTACTCTACTCAACTCTACTCTACTCTGCTTTATTCTACTCTACTCTACTCTACTCTACTCTACTCTACTCCACTCTACTCTGTTATATTCTGCTAAACTCTGTTATGCTCTACTATGCTTTGCTCTACTCTATTCTACTCTACTCTAGCCTAGCTTAGCCTAACCTAACCTTGCTATACTCTACTTTACTCTACTATACTCTACTCCACTCTACTCTATTCTTGCCTTGCCAAACATAGCCTAGCCTAACCTAGTCTGGCCTAACATAACCTAACCTAGCTCTACTATACTCTACTCTACTCTACTATACTATACTATACTCTACTATACTCTACCCTACTATACTATACAAAACTATACTCTACTCTACTCTAATTTATCTTAGCCTAACCTAGCTCTACTCTTCTCTACT
The DNA here is from genome assembly GCA_023846275.1 of Vanilla planifolia. Classification (NCBI taxonomy): domain Eukaryota; kingdom Viridiplantae; phylum Streptophyta; class Magnoliopsida; order Asparagales; family Orchidaceae; genus Vanilla; species Vanilla planifolia. The sequence continues at coordinate 856,102 of JAIUJO010000103.1, forward strand.
TTACTTGGCTCTTCACCACTATGCTCTACCCTATTATACTATGCTCTTCTCAACTCTGCTCTCCTCTACTTTGTTCTACTCTACTCTACTCTCCTCTACACTACTGTACTCTACTTTCATGTACTCTATTTTACTTTACTCTACTTAACTTTACCTTAGTTTAGCCTATCCTAACCTAACTAACTTTACTCTATTCTACCTTAATCTACTCTACTTTACTCTAATCTCCTCTACTCTAGCCTAGCCCAGCCTAGCCTTCTCTAGCCTAGCCTAGCCTAACCATGCCTAGCCTGACTTTGCTCTACCCTACTTTACCTTACTCTACTCTACTCTTCTCTACTCTACTCTACCTTACTTTACCCTACTTTACTCTAATCTACTAGAGTCTACTCTAACTTAGCTTAGCCTAACCTAAATCTACTCTACTCAAGTCTAGTCTATTGAAGTGTAGTCTAACCTAGCCTAACCTAACCTAGCTCTGCTCGACTCTACTTAAATTTACTCTTCTTTTCTCTACTCTACTTTGCTATGCTCTTGTCTATTCTACTCTACTCTGTTCTACTCTAGTCTGCTCTACTACACTCTTTCCTTGCCCAACTTAACCTAGGTCTTCTCTACTCTACTCTACTATAGCCAAGCCAAGCCAAGCCTATCCTAGACTGGCCTAACCTAGCTCTACTTTACTCAATTGTGCTTTACTTTACTCTACTCTACCAAACCTATCCAAGCCTAACCTGACTAACCTAGCTCTACTCTAGTTTTCTATACTCTACTCTATTATAGCCAAGCCTAGCTTAATAAAGCCTAGCCTAACAAACCTTTACTCTGTTCTAGTTTGTTATACTCTTATTTGCTCTGCTCTACTCTGCTCTATGTTGTTATACTCTACTTTCCTCAACTTCGCTTTACTCTACCCTACTATGCACTTCTACACCTTACTCTGCTCTGCTTTGCTCAGATCTACTCTACTCTACTCTACTTTAGCCTAGCCTAATGTTATATAGCCTAAACTTACCTAGTTCTACTCTACTATACTCTACTCTACTCCGCTCAAGCCCAGCCTCACCTAGACTAGTTTAACCAAGCTGTACTCTACTCTACTATAATCTACTCCACTATATCTACTCTACTATACTCTATTCTACTATTCTCTAACATAGCCAAGCCTAGACTAGCTTAGCCTAACCTAGCTTACTCTGCTCTACTCTATTATATTACTCGACTCTAGCCTAGCCAAGCCTTGCTTAGTGTAGCCTAACCTAACCTAACTCAACTCTGCTCTACTCTACTCTACTCTACTCTATAATACACTACTCTTTTGTTTCCTAGCCTAGCTTAGCCCAGCCTCACCTAACATAGCTCTGCTCTATTCTACTCTACTATACTCTTCTCTACTTTACTCTACTCTACTCTTCTCTACACTACTTTGCTCTTCCCTACTCTTCTCTACTCTACTCTACTCTAATCTACTCTCCTCTCATCTCCTCTACTCTTCTAACTTCCCATCTCCTCTCTTCTCCTCTACTCTATTTTACTCTACTCTACTCTACTCTACTCTATCTACTCTACTCTACTCTATCTACTCTGCTCTACTCTAATCTGCTTTATTCTGCTCTACTTTGCTCTACTCTACTCTATTCTACTGTACTCTACTCTGCTCTACTCTTCTCTAATATATTCTACTCTTCTCTATTCTTCTTTACATTACTCTACTCTTGCCTAACCTAGCCTAGCCTAAACTAGCTATACTCTACTCTACTCTACTCTAGCCTAGTCTAGCCCAACCTACCCTAGCCTAGCCTAACCTAGACTAATGTAGCTCTACTATACATTACTCTACACTACTCTATTATAATTTACTCTACCCTTATCTAACTTAGCCTAACCTAGCTCTACTCTACTCTACAATGCTATACTTTGCTATGCTTTTCTCTTCTCTACACTACTCTCCTATCCTCTATTATATTTTTCACTACTCAGCTTTGCTTTGCTCTGCTTTGTTTTGCTTTGCTATGCACTACTTTACTCTGCTCTATTCTACTCTACTCTACTCAACTATACTCTAGCCTAGCCTAAACTAGCTCTACTCTACTATTCTAGCCTAACTTAGCCTACCTTAGCCTAGCCTAGCCTATCCTAACATATCCAAACCAAACCTAGCTCAGCTCTACTCCACTCTACTCTAATCAACCTTACTCTAGCCTAGCTTTTCTTAACTTAGCTCTACTTTACTCTGCTCTACTCTCCTATACTCTACTCTACTTTATTATGGTCTTCTCTATCCTTCTGAACTCTACTATAGTTTGCACTACTCTACTCTAATCAACTCTAGTTTACAGTAACCTTGTTTAGCCTAGCCTTATTGAGCATAACCTAGCTATACTCTATTCTACTCCACTCTACTCTACTCTACTCTAGCCTAGCCAAGCCTAACATAGCCTAAGCTTGCTTTGCTCTACTCTACTTTACCTTTCTCAACCCTACACTTCTTTGCTCTTCTATATTATGCTTTACTCTACCCTACTCTACAGTAACTTAGCCTAGCCTAGCCTAATATAGCTCTACTCTACACTACTCTACTCTTCTCTACAATACTCTACTGTAACATACCCTAGCTCTAGTCTATCTTACTCTATTATAGTCTACTCTACTCTATTATACTCTATTCTATTCTTCTCTACTTTACTTCACTCTACTCTACTCTATCCTAACCTAGCCTAGTCGAGCCTAGGCTAACCTACCTAGCTCTTCTCTACTCTACTCTTTAAGCGCTACTCAACTCTAGCATAGCCTAGACTAGCTTAACCTAACTCTGCTCTACTCTGCTCTACTCTTCTTTGCTCTTCTCCACTCTACCTTGCTGTGCTCTATTCTACTCTACTCTACTCTGCTCAACTTAGCTCTACTCCTACTTTACCCTGCTCTACTCTACTCTACTATACTCTACTCTTCTATACTCTATTGTAGTCAAACCAAGCCTAGCCTTGCATAACCTATCCTAACCTTGTCTACTCTACACTACTTAACTCTATTATACTATACTCTACTCCATTTTACTCTATTCTACTCTACTCCAACCTAGACAAGCATTACCTAGCTTAGCCTAACCTTGCTCTACTCTACTTTACTCTACACTACTTTGCTCTGCTTTGCTCTACTATGCCCTACTCTACTTTGCTCTACTCTGCTTTGCTCTTTTCTACTATGTTATGGTCTAATCAACTCTACTCTATTCTACTCTACTCTAGCCTAGCCTAATCGACCTCTACTTTACTATACTTTACTCTACTCTAGCCTAGGCTAACCTAGCCTAGCCTAGCTTTGCCTAACATTGCTCTACTCTACTCCACTCTACTATACTCTACTCTACTCTTACTTAGCTTAGCCTTACCTAGCCTAACCATACTCTACCCTACTCTACTCCACTATAGCCTATCCTAGCCTAACCTGGCTTAGCCTATCCTAGCCTAACCAAGCTTTTCTCTTCTTTGCTCTGCTCAATTCTACTTTACTTTTCCTTACTGTGCTCCACTCTACTCTTCTCTACTCTACTCTGCTCCACTCTGCTCAACTTTACTCAGCTCTGCTTAGCTCTCCTCTACTCTCCTCTGCTCTACTCTACTCTACTCCATATTACTCTAAGCTAACCTAACTAAACTCTACTCTACTATACTCTACTCTACTCTATTCTACTCTACTTTACTCTATTCTAACCTAGCTTAGCCTAAACTAACCTTGCTCTACTCTACTCTACTCTACTTTACTCAGCTCTGCTTAGCTCTCCTCTACTCTCCTCAGCTCTGCTCTACTCTACTCCATATTACTCTAAGCTAACCTAACTAAACTCTACTCTACTCTACTCTATTCTACTCTACTCTACTCTATTCTAACATAGCTTAGCCTAACCTAACCTTGCTCTACTCTACTCTACTCTACTCGAGCCTTGCCTAGCGTAGCTTAGCCCACCTAACCTAGCTTTGCTATGCTCTGTGCTACTCTTATCAACTCTACTCTGCTCTGCTTTGCTCATCTCTTCTCTACACTACTTTTCTCTACTCTAATATGCTCTAACTTAGCCTAGCCTAACAAGCTCTGCTATACTCTACTCTACTCTACTCTATAATACTCCACTCTTACCTAGCCTAGCCTATCCTAGCTTAAGCTAGCTCTACTTTGCTCTATTGTACTCTACCCTTCTCTACTATGTTTTCCTCTTCTCTTCTTTACTCTACTCTACTCTACTTTACTCTGCCTTACACTATACTCTAGCCTAGCTTACCCTAACCTAGCTTTATTCTAATCTACTCCACTCTAATCAAGGCTAGCTTAGACTACCCTAGCTCTACTCTACTTAACTATACTCTACTATGCTCTTGTCTGCTCTGCTCTACCCAACTCTACTCTAACTTAGTCGAGCCTAAGCCAGCTTACCCTAGCTTAACATAGCCTAACTTAGCTCTGCTCTACTCTACTCTACTCTGCTCTCCCAATCTCTACTCTGCACTTGTCTGCTTTACTCTACTCTACTCTACTAAACTCTTCTCTACTCCACTCTACTCTAGCCTCGCCTAGCCTAGCCTAGCATAACATAGCCCTGGTCTACTCTAGTCCACTATAATCTACTCTTCTCTTGCATAGTCTCGCCTACTCTAGCCTAAACGAGCCTAGTATAGCCTAACTTAGACCAACTTAACTTATCATAACTCTACTCCACTCAACTCTACTCTTCTTTACTCTACCTACTCTACTCTAGTCTACTCTACTCTAATCTACTTTAATCTGGCGTAGCCAAGCTTACCCTAACCAAACTTAGCTCTCCTTTACTCTACTCTATCCTACTCTACACTACTCTACTCCAGCATAGCCTAGCCTTACCTAGCCTAACCTTACTATGCTCTACTCTTCTCTACTCTAGTTTTCACTACTTTTGTATTCTCTGCTCTACTCTGCTCTGCTTTGTTTTTCTCTATGCTACTCTGCTTTTCTCTACTCTGCTCTATTCTACTACTCTCTGCTCTTCTCTACTTCACTCTGCTCTGCTTTGCTCTACACTACTCTACTCTGCTCTGCTCTGCTCTATTATGCTCTACTCTACTCTGCTCTACTCTGCTCTGCTCTACTCTACTCTACTGTACTCTACTCCACTCTACTCTAACCTAGCCTAACTTAACCAAACCTAACCAAGCTTAACCTAGCTCTAATCTACTCTACTCTATTATAGATTAATACTCTACTCTAGCCTTGTTTATCTTAGCTTAGCCTAACCTAACCTAGCTCATCTCCACTCTATTATACTCTACTCCACTCTACTCTAAACTACTTTAACCTTGCTTATCCTTTCTTAGACTAAATTAGCTCTATTCAACTCTACTCTAGCTTAGTCTTGGATTGCCTAGCATAACCAGATGTAGCTCTGCTCCACTCTACTCTGCTCAACTCTGCTCTACTCTACTCTACTCTACTCTACTCTACTCTGCTCTACTTTGCTCTACTTTGCTCTACTCAACTCTACTCTACTCTACTCTAGGATCATTTAGCCTAACCTTGCCTAACCAAGCTCTACTTTACTCTACTTTACTCTATTCTAATCTACTCTGCTCTGCTTTACTCTACCCTACTTTGCTCTACTCTGCTCTTTTATGCTATGCTCTATTTTCTCTGCTCTACTCTGCTCTGCTCTTCTCTACTCTACTTTACTCTACTCTATCTTAACCTAACCTAACCTAGCACTACTCTACTCTACTCAACTCTAGCCTAGCCTAATCTAGCTCTTCTCTACTCTGCTCTAATCTACTTTCCTCAGCTCTACTCTACTTTGCTCTACTCTACACTACTCTATTATGCTCTTCTATGCTTTTCTCTACATTGGCAAAGCCTAACCTAGCTTAGTCTAACCTATCCTAGCTCTACTATACTTTATTGTACTCTACTATGCTCTACTCCAACCTAACCTAATCTAGCCTAGCCTAGCCTAGCCTTGCTTAACCTACCTCAACTCTACTCTACTATGCTCTTCTTTACACTACTCTACTCTACTCCACTCTACTCTACTCCTTCCAACTCTACCATACTCTACTCTATCCAAACCTAACATAGCCTAACATAGTCTGACCTAGCTCTACTCTTCTTTACTCACCTCAGATCTACTTTACCTAGTTCTGTTATACTCTACTCAGCTATACCCTACTCTACTCTACTCTACTATTTTATGCTCTGTTCTACCCTTCTCTTCTAAGCTCTACTCTGCTCTACTCTACTCTGCTCTACACCTCTCTACTCTAGCCTAAACTATCATGTCTATGCCTTCTAAGGCTACCCTACCCTAGCCTAACCTAACTCTACTCTACTCTACTCTACTATATTCTATCTACTCTACTTTACTCTACTATACTCTACTATACTCTACTCTACTCTACACTACTATACTCTGCTCTGCTTTAGCCTAGTTAACCTCACCTAGCCTTGCCTAATCTAGCTCTACTCTACCCTACTCAACTCTACTCTACTCAAGCCTAACTTAGCCTAGCCTAGCCAAGCCTACCCTAACCTAGCTATAATCTACTCTACTCTACTCTACACTACTCTACTCTACTCTATCCTAGCCTAGCCTAGCCTTGCCTAGATTAGCCTAACATAACCTAGCTTAGCTCCACTCTACTCTGCTTGACTACACTCTACTCAACTTTTCTCTGTACTCCTCTTCTCTGCTTTGCTTTATTCTACTCTACTACACCCTACACTTCTACTCTGCTCTACCCACCTCTACTATGCTTTAGTCTGCTCTACTCAACTCTCCTCTACTTTACTCTATTCTACTATACTCTAATCCACTCTACTCTACTATACTCTACTCTAATCTACTGTACTCTACTCTACTTTACTCTACTTTACTCTAGCCTTGCCTAGCTTAACCAAGCTGTACTCTACTTTTCTTTTCTCTACTCAGCTTCGCTTTGCTCTACTTTACTCTACTCTACTCTATTCTGCTCTTCTTTGCTCTATTTTGCTCTGCTCTACTCTACTCTATTGTACTCTACTCTACTCTACTCTACTCTTACCTAGCATAGCCTAACCTAACCTAGCACTACTCTAATCTAATATACTAAACTCCACTTGACTTTAGCCTAGCCTAGCTTCACCTAGCCTAGTTGAGCCTAATAATACTCTGCTCTGCTTGACTCTATGCTGCTCATCTCTGTTCTACTCTACTTTGACCTACTTACTCTAGTCTACTCTAGTCTACTTTAGCAAAGCTTAGCCAAACTTAACCTAGCTCTACCTTACTCTACTCTACTCTAGCTCACCTAGCCTAGCTTAACCTAGCTCTCCTTTACTCTACAATAGTCTACTCTGCTCTACTATACTCTAACCTAGCTTAACCTTGCCAAGCTTAACCAAACCTAGCTCTACTCTACTCTGCTCTACTCTGCTCTACTCTACTCCACTCAACTCTATGCAGCTTGGCCCTGCTCTACTCTATTCTTCTTTACTTTGCTCTGTTTTACTCTACTCTGCTCTACTCTGCTTTGCTCTACTCTACTCTACTCTATTGTAGCTTATCCTAGCCTAGTCTAACTGAGCTCTACTCTAGTCTACTTTGCTCTACTTTAGCCTAGCCTAGACAAGCATTGCTTTGCCTAGTGTAACTAGCTCTACTCAACTTTACTTTACTCAACTCTGCTTTATTATACACTACTCTACTCTACTCTGTTTTAACCTAGCAAAGCCTATCCTAGCTTAACCTAACTCAACTCTACTCTACTCTAGCCTAGCTTGGCCTAGCCTAGCATAACATTACCTTACCTTGCCTAGAATAGCCTAACCTAACTCTATTCAGCTCTGCTCTATACTGCTTTGCTCAACTCTTCTCTACTTTGCTCTACTACACTCTACTGTACTCTAACTTTGCCTAGCTTAACCTAGTACTACTCTACTCTTCTCCTTTCTAGCCTAGCCTAACCTCACTCTACTCTTCTCCACTCTACTCTAGCCTACTCTACTCATCATTACTCTACTATACTCTACTCTAACCTAGCCAAGCCTAGCCTAACCTTGCTCTACTCTACTCTAATCTACTCTACTCTAGCCTAGCTTAGCTTAACCTTGCCCAACATTGTGTAGCCTAGCCTAACCTTACTTTACCCTACTCTACTCAGTCATGCTCTATTCTACTAAACTCTACTTTTCTCTACTCTATTCTACTCCACTCTACTCTATTCTACTCTACTCTACTCTGCTTTACTCTACTTTGCTCTACTCTAGTCTGCTCTCCTGTACTCTGGTAGACTCTACTCTACTCTTCTCTAACCAAGCCTCAACAAGACTATCCTAGCTCTACTCTACTCTACTCTACTCTAGCTTAGCCTAACTTAGCTCACCTCTGCTCTACTCTACTATGCTCGCTCTACTCTACTCTGCTCTGTTATGCTCTTCTCTGTTATATTCTTCTTTGCACTACTTTGCCTTGTTCTACTCTACTTTTCTCTACTCTGCTCTACTGTACTCTACTTTATTCTACTCAACTCTAGCCTTAACTAGCCTAACCTAACTGACCTCTACTCTACTCTATCTTACTTTACACTCTTTAGTGTTGCCTAACATAGCCTAGCCTAACCTAACCTAGCTCTACTCTACTCTACTCTATTATATTATAATCTACTATACTTTACTTTTCTCTACTCTATTCCATTATACTCTATACTACTCTACTCTACTCTATCTACCCTAGCCTAGCCATGCCTAGCCTGGCAAAACATAGCCTAACCTAGTTCTACGATGCTCTGCACTACTCTGCTCAAGTTTGCTCTTCTCTGCTCTACTCTGCCCTATTCTACTATGCTCTGCTCTTCTTTACTCTGCTCTGTTATACTCTATTCTATTATACTCTACTCTACTATTCTCTACACTAGCATAGCCTGACCTAGCTTAGCCTAGCATAGCTTAGCATAGCCTAACCTTGCCTAGCAAACCAAACCCAATATAGCTCTACTCTACTCTACTCCACTATACTCTACTCTACTCTACTCTACTTTATTATACTCTGTTCTACTCTACTCTATTCTTCTCTACTCTACTCTAACCTAGAATAGGCTTGCCTATCGTAGCATAGTTTTTCCTAACCTAGTTTTACTATGCTCTTCTTTACTTTGCTCTACTTTTCTCTACTCTACTCTACTCTACTCAATTCTACTCTACTCTTCTCTACTCTACTCTACTCTACTCTACTCTATGCAAGCCTAGCCTAGCTTAAACTAGCCTAGCCTAACTGAGCTCTGCTCCACTCTACTCTACTTTTCTCTACTTTATTATATTCTAGCTTAGCTTAGCCGAGCCTACCCTAGCTTTGCCTATCGTAGCCTAGCCTAGGCTAACCTAACTCTACTCACTCTACTCTACTCTACTCTACTCTACTCTACCCTATTATACTATACTCTACTCTACTTTATTCTACTTTACTCTACTCTAATCTACTCTACTCTAATTTAGCCTAACATAGCCTAGCCAATCCTAGCTCTACTATGCTCAACTCTACTCTAGCCAGCTTAGTTTAGCCTAACCAAACTCAATTCCACTCTACTTTTCTCTACTCTACTCTGCTCTACATATCTCTGCTCTTCTCTACTCTTCTCTCTTCTATTATGCTCTACTCTACTCTCTTCTTTTCAGCTCTGTTCTACTCTACTCTGCACTGCTCTTCTATATTCTACACTACTCTACTCTAATCTACCCTACTCTAACCTACTCAACACTAAACTAGTTTATCTTAGCCTAGCCTAACCTTGCCTAACCAAGCTTTACGCTACTCTACTCTACTTTACTCTACTCTACTCTACTCTCGCCTAGCCTAGCCTAACCTAGCTTTGCTCTACTTTACTCTTTTCCTCTCTGCTCTACAATGCTCTACTTTATTCTACTCTACTATGCTCTACACTTCACTACTCTGCTCTACTCTACTCTACTTTGCTCTACTCTACCCAACTCTACTCTAGCCTAGCCTAGCCTAACCTAGGCTATGCTAACCTAGCCTTATTCTACTCTTTTAGACTCTAGCCTAGCCTAGCTTAACTTAGCTCTGTTCTGCTCTACTCTACTCTACTTTACACTACTCGACTCTACTCTCCTTGACTCTACACTACTTTAACCAGACCTGGTCTTGTCTTGCCTAACTTAGCCTTGCTCTACTTCACTCTACTCAACTCCACTTTACTCCACTCTACTCTTGCCTAGGCTAACCTAATCAAGCATAGCCTAAACTAGATCTACTCTATTTTACTCTATTATATTATACTCTACTCTGCTCTACTATACTCTTCTCTACTCTAGTCTACTCTACTCTAACCTGTCCTAACATAACCTAGCGTAGCCTAACCAAGCTCTACTATGTTGTGCTCTACTTTGGTCTGCTCAGCACTACTCAGCTCTACTCAACTCTACTCTACTCAGCTTTACTCTGCTCTGCTCAGCTCAGCTCTACTCAACTCTACTCTCGCCTAGCAGAGCCAAGTTCTACTCTACTCTACTATACTTTGCTCTAGTCTAGCCTAGCCTAGCCAAGCTTGTGTTAGCATAGCTTAGCCTAACTTAGCTCAACTCTACTCCACTCTACTCCAATTCACTCTACTCTACTCCACTCTATTATACTCTACTTTACTCTACTTTTATCTATTTTACTCTTTGCTACTCTACTCCATTCTACTCTACTCTACTCTAATCTATTATACTCTTCTCTACTCTTCTCTAACCTTGCCTAGCCAAGCCTAACCAAGATCTACTTTACTCAACTCTACACCACTCTACTCTATTCTATTCTACTAAACTCTAACATTGCCTTAACTAGCGTAGCCTAACCTTGTTCTACTATACTCTACTCTGCTCTACATTACTCTCCTTTCCTTTAGCCTACTCTACTGTACTCTGTGTTACTGTACTCTACACTACTAACCTTGCTCTGCTTTACTCTTTAATGCTCTACTCCAGCCTACTCTAACCTAGACTATTCTAACCTAGCTCTGGTCTACTCTAATTTACTCCGCTCTATTTTGCTCTACTTTACCCTTCTCTACTTTGCTCTGCTTTGCTTTGTTTTGCTTTGCTCTACTCTGTTTTGCTTTTCTCTGCTCTACTCTACTCTGCTCTTCTCTACTCTTCTCTACCCTACTCTACTCTACTCTACTCTACTCTACTTTAATTTACTCTACTCTACTCTTGCCCTAGCTTAACTTAACTCTACCCTACTTTACTCTACTCTACTCCACTCTAAATCTACTCTATTATATTCTACTCTACTCTAACTTTTCATAGCCTAACCTAGCTCTACTCTACTTTACTCTACTCTACTATACTCTACTCTGCTCTAGCATATCCCAACCTAGCTTAGCTTAGCCTAACCTAGCTCTACTATACTTTGCTCTACTCTAAATTGCTCTACTCTACTATGCTCTCCTCTACTCCATTTTACTTTACTCTAGCATAGTTTAGGCTAGCCTATCCTAGCCTAGTTGAGCTTTACTCTACTTTACCCTACTCTACTTTACTTTACTCAAGCCTAGCCAAGCCTATCCTAACCTCGCTCTACTTTACCTTTCTCTGCTCTACTATACTCCAATCTACTCTACTTTTGCATAGTTTGGCCTAGCCTATCCAAGCTTAGCTAAGCTTATCCTAGCCAAGCCTAGCCTAACCTTGCTCTACTCTACTCTACTATACTATACTCTACTCTACTCTAATCGACTCTATTCTACTCTAACTTAGCTTAGCCTGGCCTAACCTCACTCTCCTCTGCTTTACTCTACTTTACTCTACTATAGCCTAGACCGACTTAGTTTTGTTCTACTCTGCACTACTTTGCCTTACTCTGCTCTTCTCTGCTCTACTCTACTCTACACTACTTTAGTTGCGCCTAGTCAGACCTAACCTAGCTCTACTCTACTCTACTCTACTCTACTCTACTCTACTCTACTCTACTCTACTATAATCTAGCCTAGGTTAACCTAGCCTAGCCCAACCCAGCCTAAATTAACCAAGCTCTATTCTACTCTATTCTACTCTACTATACTCTATTAAATTCTACTCTACTATACTCTTCTTCACTCTAACCAAGCTTAGCTTAGCCTAACCTTACTCTACATTGCTCTACTCTACTCTAATCTACTCTGCTCTACTCTGTTGTGCTCTACTCTACTTTGCTCTTCTCTACTCTATTCTACTCTGCTCTGCCTAGCATACCAAGCTCTACTCTACTCTAGTCTTGCCTAGCCTAGCCTAGCATAACCTAGCTTAGCTCAGCCTAGCATACCAAGCTCTACTCTACTCTAGTCTTGCCTAGCCTAGCCTAGCCTAACCTAGCTTTGATCTGCTCTATTCTGCCATACTTTGCTCTACTCTACTCTACTCTACTCTATTTTATTCTACTCTACACTACTCTACTCTAACCTAGCATAGCCTAGCCTATCCTAGCACTACTCTACTGTACTCTATCATAGCCTAGCCAAGCCTTTCTTAGCCTAACCTAGCTCTACTCTACTCTACTCTCCTCTACTCTGCTCTATCCTACTCAACTCTGCTCTACTTTACTTTACACTACTCCACTATATACTACTCTACTCTAACCTAACTTAGCCTAGCTTAGCCAAACTTAACTCTACTCTATTCTACTCTACTATGCAGTCTACTTTACTATACTCTATTTTACAATACATTTTTCTACTTTAGCCTAGCCTAGCCAAACCTACCCTAGCCAAGCTTAACCTAATCTAGCTCTACTCTGCTCTGCTCTACTCTACTCCACTTTTCTCTGCTCTGCTCAACTCTGCTCTGCTGTTCACTGCTCTACTATTCTCTCCTCTACTTTACTTTATTTTACTTTACTCTAGCCTTGCTTAGCCTAATGTAGCCTAGCTTAGCCTCCCTAGCTCTTCTTTACTCTATTATGCTCTTCTTTTCTTTTTACAGCTCTACTATGCTCTGTCCTACTATCCTCAGCTCTGCTTTGCTCTACTCAGCTCTTTTCTACTCTTCTCTACTCTACACTACTCTAATGTACTCAAGTCTACTCTAATCTAGCCTAGCCTACAATAGCCTTCCTATCTCTACTCTACTATAGTCTAACCTAGCCAAGCCTTACTCTACTCTACTCTATTTTATTTTACTCTAACCTAGCTAAGCCTAGCATAGCTCTATCCTACTTTACTTTACTGTACTATACTTAAAACTACTCTACTCTACTATACTCTACTCTACTCTACTCTACTTTACTATACTATACTATACTATACTATACTATACTATACTCTACTCTACTCAAGCCTACTCTACTCTACTCTATGCTACTCTACACTTCTCTACCCTACCCTACTCTAACCTAGCCTAACCTAACATAGCCTAACCTATCCTAGCCTTACCTAACCTCTCCTACCTTAGCCTAGCCTAACTCTACCCTACTCTACTCTATCATATTTTATTCTGTTATAACCTAGCTAACCCTAACCTATCTTTATACTAATGTATTATACCCTACTCTAGTCTAGCCTAGCCTAGCCTAACCTAACCTAGCCTAGCTTAGCTTAGCCTTACTATACTCTGCTCTACCTTACTCTACTTTATTCTACTCTAGCCTAGCCTAACCTAACCTAGTGTAGCCTAACCTCACCTAGGCTCTACTCAACTTTGCTCTATTCTACTCTGCTCTGGTCTGCTCTACTCTGCTCTTTTCTACTCTACTCTGCTCTGCTCTTCTGTGCTCTACTTTGCTCGATTCTATTCTATTCTACTTTGCTTTGCTCTTCTCTACTCTTCTCTTCTCTGTCTACTCTACTCTGCTCTACTCTACTCTACTCTTACTCTACTCTATTATACTTTACTCTACTCCACTCTACTCTACCCTACCCTACCTTACTCTAACCTAGCCTACCCTAGCCAACCCTAGCCTTGCTTAAGCTAACCTAACCTCACCTAGCCTAACCTAGCCTTACTCTACTCTACTCTATTTTATTTTATTCTACTCTACCCTAACTAAGCCTAACTTAGTTTTATGCTACTCTACTCTACCCTACTCTAGTCTAATGTAGCCTAGCCTAGCCTATTATAGCCTTACCCAACCTTATTATACTCTACTCTACTCTATTCTATTCTATGATACTTTACTCTACTTTACTCTACTCTACTCTTGTATAGCCCAACCTAGCCTAACCTAGCCTAACTTTGCCTAACCTTGTCGAGCTTAGCCTAGCCTAACTTAGCTTAGCTTATCCTAGCCAAACGTATCTTAACCTAACCTTGCCAAGCTTAGCCTAGCCTTACTCTACTCTACACTTCTCTACTCAATTGTACTCCACTCTATTTTATTCTACTCTAGCCTTGCTAAGCTTAACATTGCTCTATGCTCCTCTATACTATTATACTCCATTAGGCCTAGTTTAGCTTGGCCTAACCTAACCAGGCATAGCCAAGCCTTATTATACTCTACTCTAACCAACTTTATTCTTCTCTACTCTACTCTAGCCTAGGCTAGCCTTGCCCAGCAAATCCTAACCTTGCCCAACATAGCCTCGTCTTGCCATACTCTACTTTAACCAACTCTATTCTACTCTACTTTTGCCTAGCCTAGCCTGACTTAGGCTTTGCTCTACTCTGCTCTGCTTTGCCATTCTCCACTCTACTCTACTATTCTCTACTATACTCTACTCTTCTCTTCTATATCCTCCTATGCCTTACTTGACTCTACTCTGCTTTGTCCAGCTATACTCTGCTCTACTCTGGTACACTATACTCTACTCCAGCCTAACCTAGCTTAGTCTAGCCTAACTGAGCTTTACTCTACTTTACTCTACTCTACTCTACTCCACTCTACTCTACTCTAACCTAGCCTATCTTAGCCTACCATAACCCAAACTAACCTAGCTCTACTCTACTCTCTGCTCCACTCTACTCTAGCCTTGCCTAGTTTAGTAAAGTCGAACCAAGCTCTACTCTGATCTACTAAACTCTAGCCTAGCCTAGCTTGGCGTAGCTTAACCAAACCTAGCTCTACTCTACTCTACTCAACCTTACCCTACTATACTTTTCTCTATTTTGCTATGTTATTCTTTACCTTGCTCTACTTGCTCTACCCTACTCTACTCTATTATGCTCTAACATAGCCTAGCTTAGACAAGTCTAATCTTGCTCTACTTTACACTACTCCACTCTAATTAGCTCTACTCTACTCTACTCTAGCATAGCCTATCCTTACCTAATCTAGCCTAGATTAGCCTAGACTAGCTCTACTCTACTCTATAATACTCTACTATATTCTACTCTACTCCACTCTACTTTATTAAACTCTAGCCTAGCCTAACCTAACTTAGCTTTACTTTACTATAGTCTAGCCTTGCTTAGCCTAGCCTATCCTAATCTAGCTCAGCTCTACTCTACTCGACTCTGCTCTACTCTGCTATACTCCACTCTACTCTACTCTACTCTACTTTACTCTACTTTTCTTTACAATACTCTAAACTAGTATTGCCTAGCATAGCCTGACCTAGCTCTACTCTACTACAGCTTAGCCAAGCCTAACCTAGTTATGCCTTACTCAGCTCTAGTACACTCTACTCAAATCTACTCTAATCTATTATATTGTGCCCTAACCTAGCCTAACCTAGCTCCACTCAACTCAACTCAACTCTACTCTACTCTATTATATTCAACTCTTGCCTAGCCTAGCCTAACCTAGCTCTACTCTACACTCTTCTACTATGCTCTACTCAACACTACTCTATTATACTCTAGCCTTGCCTAGCCTAACCTAGCTCTACTCCACTCAACTATATTCTACTATAGTCTACTCTGCTCTTAGCTTAGCCTAGCCTAACCTTACTCTACTCTACTCTACCCAACTCTACCCTACTCCACTCTGTTCTACTCTGCTATGTCTACTCTACTTTACTCTGTTCAACTATACTCTGCTCTACTTTGCTCTGCTCCATTGTACTCTACTCTACTCTGCTCTATTCTGCTCTACTTTGCTCTGTTTTACTCTACTATACTCTACTCTATCCTTGTTTAGCCTAACATAGCCTTGCCTAGCTTAACCTTTCTCTACACTACTCTACTATACTCTAGCTAATCCTAGCCTTGCCTGGCCTATCCTAGCTCTACTGTATTTTACTCTACTATACTCTACTCTAATCTACTATATTCTACTCTAACTCAGCCAAGCCTAGCTTAGCCTAACCTTGCTCTACTTTACTGTACTGTACTATACTGCACTCTACTCTACTCTACTCTACTCTCGCCTATCCTAGCCTAGCCTAACCAAGCTCTGCTCTACACTACTCTACTCTATTCTACTCTTCTCTACCATGCTCTACTCTACTCTGCTCTACTTTGCTCTACTCTACTCTATGCTGCTTTATTGTACTCTAGCCTAGCCTAGCCTAACATAGCTCTACTATGCTCTAGTTTACTCTACTCTATTCTTTCCTTGCATGGCCTACCTTAGCCTAACCTAACCTAGCCTAATCTTGCTCTACTATACTCTATTTTTCTCTACCCTTCTATACTCTATTCTACCCTACTCTATTCTACTCTACTTTGCACTACTCTAATTTAGCCTTGCTTTGCCTAACATAGCTCTACTCTCTGCTCTGATCTGCCCACTATGCTCTATTCTACTCTTCCCTGCTCTACTCTATTCTACTTTGCTCTGCTATACTATGCTCTATTCTTCTCTACTCTGCTCTGCTTTACTATTCTCTACTCTAATCAACTCTACTATACTCTTGCCTAGCATAGCCTAGCTTAGCCTAGCCTAGCCTAGCTTTGCCTTGCTTTGCCTAACCTAGCCTAGCCTTATGTAGCTCTACTCCACTCTATTCTACTCTACTCTACTCTAACTAAGCCTAGCCTCGCTTTGCATAACCTCGCTCTACTCTACTCTTCTATACTCTACTCTACACTAATCTGCTCTGCTCTACTCCACTCAACTCTTCTTTACTCTTCTCTACTCTGCTCTGTTCTACTCTGTTCATCTCTATTCTTCTCTACTCTGCTCTTCTCTACTTTGCTCTACTCTATAGTCTATTCTACTCTTCTCTACCAAACTTTACTCTACTCTAGCCTAATTTAGCCTAGCCTAGCCTTACCTAGTCTAACTTAACACTACTTTACCCTACTCTAATATACTCCTTCTTACCTTAATATACTCTACTCTACCCTAGGCTAGTTTTGCCTAGCCTATCCTACTCTAGTCTAGCGTAGCCTAACCATGCTCTACAATTCTTTACTCCACTTTTCTTCGATATGCTTTGCTCTACTCTGCTCTACTCTGCTCTACTCTTCTCTACTCTACTCTACTCTACTCTACTCTACACCACTCTACTCCACTCTACTCTAGCCTAGCCCAGCCTATTCAAGCCTCTCCTAGCCTAGCCTTGCCTAACCTAGCTCTTCTCTACTCTACTTTACTTTACCCTACTACACTGTACTCTACTCTACTCTAGTTTACTCAAATCTAGCATAGCCTAACCTAGCTATACTCTATTCTAGCTTAGCAAAACCTACCTTTACTCTGCTTTGCTTTTCTTTACTCTGCTTATCTATGCTCTACTTTTCTTTGCTTTACTCTACTCTGCTCTACTTTGCTCTATTTTGCTCTGCTCTACTTTGCTCTATGCTACTCTTCTCTACCCTACTTTACTATGTTGTACTCTAACATAGCCTAACCTGGCTCTACTCTACTCTACTCTACTTAAGCCTGGCCTAGCCTAGCTTAGCCTTGCCTAAGCTAGCTCTATTCCACTCTACTCTACTCTACACAACTCCACTCTGCTCTACTCTACTCTAGCCCAACTTAGCCAAGCCTAGCCAAACTGAGCTCTACTCTAACCTATACTAAACTTGCATCGCTTAGCCTAGCCTAACCTAACTCTACTCTACTGTATTATACTCTACTCCACTCTACTTTACTCTGCTCTAATCTAACCTTGCCTAGCCTTGCCTTGCCTAACCGAGCTCTACTCTACTCTGCTATAGACTACCTAGCTAGCCTAACTAGCTCTACTCTGCTCCGCTCTATTCTATTCTACTCTACTTCTCTCTACTCTATTATGCACTAATCTACTCTAATCTTCTCTACTGTTACCTATCCTAAGATAACTCTACTCTATTCTACTCTACTCTTTTCTACTGTATTCTACTCTACTTTAGCCTAGCTTAGACTGGCCTAACCTTGCCTAGCGTAATGTTGCTCTACTCTACTCCACTCTGCTCTACTCCAATCTAATCTAGCTTAGCCTAACGTATTCTAACCTTGCTCCACTCTGCTCTACCCAGCTCTACTCTGCTATGCTCTACTCTACTATGCTCTTCTCTAATCTATTCTACTATGCTTTTCTCTTCTATATTGTACTTTACTCTAATCTACTTTAACCAAGTCTAGCCTAGCCTAACCTAACCTAGTTCTATTCTACTCTACTCTACTCTACTCTACTCCACTCTACTCTACTCTAGCCTAGCCTAGCCATGCCTAACCTAACCTAGCTCTGCTCTACTCTATTCTTCACTATTGTATCTTACTCTACTTTAGTCTAGCAAAGCCTAGCTAGTCTAGCCTAGCTTAGCCTAACTTAGGTGTGCTTTGCTTTGCTCTACTTTACTCTGCTTTTCTGCACTCTATTTTGCTCTACTCTGTTCTACTCTACTCTTCTCTACTCTACTCTATGATACTCTAGCCTAGCATAGCCTATCCTTACCTCACTTAGCTTAACCTAGCTCTACTCTACTCTAGTCCACTCTACATTACTCTACTCTAGCCTAGCCTAACCTACCCTTCCCTAGCCTCTCCTAACCTAGCTTAGGCCAACCTAACCTATCTCTACTATACTCTTTTCTACTCAACTCTACTCTACACAACTCAAGCCTTCCCTAGCCTCACCTAGAATTGCCTAGCCTAACCTAACCTAGCTCTCCTCTACTCTACTATAATATACTCAACACCACTCTACCCTACTCTACTCTACTCTACTCTGCTCTACTCTACTCAAACCTAGCTTTTCCTAACCTAGCCTGCTTAACTTGGCCTAACTTACTCTTCTCTACTTTACTCTACTCCGCTCAACGTATTTCTACTCTAGACTACTCAGCTCTACTCTAGTCAGCCCTACTCTGCTCTACTCTTCTGTACTTCACTCTTCTTTGATCTACTTTGCTCTTCTCTATTCAACTCTTTTTTATTATACTCTACTTTACTCTACTAAAACATAGCCAAGCCTAACCTAGCCTAACCAAGCTCTACCCTACTCTACTCTACTATACTCTAGCTTAGCATAACTTAGCCTGACCTAGCTTTACTCTACACACTATAATATACTCTACTCTACTCTACTCTAATTTGCTTTACCCTATTCTACTTTAACCAAGACTAGCCTAGCCTAACCTCGCTCTATTATACTCTATGCTTCCCAACCCTTGCCCAGCCTAGTGTAGCTTAGCTTAGCTTAACCTAACCTAGCGCTGCTCTGCTCTACTTTTTTTCTACTCTACTCTAAAATGCTCTACTCTATTGTGCTCTACTCTGCTCTTCTTCGCTTTGCTCTACTTTTCTCTTCTCTACTATACTCTATCTTACTCTAGCCTACCTTAGCCAAGCCTAGCCTAACCTAGCTTTACTCTACTCCAATCTAGCCTAACCAAGCTCTACTCTACTCTACTCAAACCTAGCCTAGACTAGCCTAGCCAAACCTAACTCTACTATACTCTACTCTACTCTACTCCAGCTTAGCCTAGCCTAACCTAACATAGCTCTACTCTACTCCACTCTGATTTATTCTACTCTGCTCTGTTCCACTCTACTCAACTTTGCTTTTCTCTGCACTTCTCTACTCTACTATGCTCTACTCTAATCTACTCTACTCCACTTTAGCCTTTGCTAGCCTAGCCTAACCTGACCTAGCTCTACTCTACCCTACTCTGCTCTACTTTACTTTGGTCTACTCTACTCTACTCTTGTCTGGCCTAACCTAACTTAGGCTAACCTTTCTCTACTCTACCCTACTCTACTCTAACCTAGCCTTACCTAGCCTAGCCTAACTTATCTTAGCCTAACCTATCACTACTCTCCTCTACTCTTCTTCCTTCTGCTCTATTCTACTCTACTTTGCTCTACACTTCTCTGTTCTACTCTACACTGCTCAACTCTATTTTACTATACTCTACTATACTCTTCTCTAGCCTAGCCTAGCCTAACCTAGCTTAATCGAGCTCTACTTTACTCTACTACACTTGATTCTACTCTGTTCTAGTCTACTCTACTTTACTCTACTACACTCTACCTTACTCGACTCTACTCTGCTCTAATCCACACTAGCCTAGCTTACCACAGTATAACCTAGCCCAGCCTAACCTAATCTAGCTCTACTTTACTATCCTCTACCCTACTCTACTCTATTCTACTCTACTCTACCATACTCTAAACTTGCCTAACAAGCCTAGCCACACCTAGCTCTACTCTACTCTAGCCTAACTTAGCGTTGCCTAACCTAGCCTATCTTAGCTTAACCTAGCTCTATTCTACATTGCTCTTTTGCACTCTTCTCTTCTCCTCTTTTTTCTACTTTACTATGTTCTACTCTATGCTCCTCTATTGTACTCAAGCCTAACCCAGTCTTTCCTAGCCTAACCTAGCTCTACTCCATCCTACTCAACTCTATGCTACTCTACCATACTCTACTCTATTTTACTCTACCAAAGCCTAGCCAAACCTATCCAAGCCTTGCCTAGCCTTACCAAGCCTAGCCTAGCCTAACCTAATCTAGCTCTACTCTACTCTGCTCTTACCTAGCCTTGCCTAACCTAACCTAACATAGCTTTACTCTAGCCTACCCTAACCTAACTTAACTTAGCTCTTCTCTACTCTACTTAACTCAGCTCTGCTCAGCTCTGCAATGCCATGCTCCACTCTGCTCGTCTCTACTATACTCTACTTTGGTTTGCTATGCTCTACTATATTCTAGCATGGCCTAGCCTAACCTAGCTCTATTATATTCTACTCTACTCTACTCAACTCCACTATATCATATTATAGCCTAGCCTAGCCTTGCCTAACCCACCTTAACCTATCTTAGCCTAACCTAGCCTAACTTAGCTCTACTCTACTCTACTCTTCTCTAACCTTACCTAACCTGACCTAACGTAGCTCTACTCTACTTTAATCTACTCTAATCTACTTTACTCTAGCCTAGCCTAACACAACTTAGCTTAGCTTAGTCTAGGCTAACTTAACCTAGCTTTACTCTATGTTACTCTACTTTATGTTTCTCTACTATTCTCCACTCTACTCTACTCTGCTCTACTCTACTCTTCTTTACTCTACTCTACTCTACTCTACTCTAGCTTAGCTTAGCCTAATCAAGCCTACCCTAGCTTAGCATAGCCTAGCCTAGATCTATACTACTCTACTCTAATATACTTTACTATACTCTACTCTATCTACTCTACTCTAACCTAGCCTAGCCTTGCCTAACCAATCTTAGCTCTACTCTACTCTACTCCACTCTAGTCTATTCAAGGCTTTCTTAGCCTAGCCTAACCTAACCTAGCTCTGCTCTGCTCTTCTCTACTTTACACTACTCTTCTCTACTCTATTTTATTCTACTATACTCTACTCTACTTAACTCTAACCTAACCTAGCCTAGCCTACCCTAACCTAATGCTACCCTACTCTACACAACTCTACTCTTCTCTAGCTTAGCCTAACCAAGCCCAGCCTAGCTGAGCCTAACCTAACCTCGCTCAACTCAACTCTACTTTACTCAATTATATTATACTATATTATACTCTACTCTACTTTTCTTTAATCTACTCTACTCTCCTTTACTCTAACTTAGACTTGGTGAGCCTATCTTAGCTTAACAAAGCTCTACTCTCCTTTACTCTGCTTTACTCTACTCTACACTATTTTTCTCTACTATGCTCCACTCTGCTCTGCTCTTCTCTACTTATATATACTCTACAATGCTATGCTCTACTCTGCTCTAGTCTACTCTACTCTACTCTACATTACTCTTCTCTAACCTAACCTAACTTAGCCTAGCCTAACCTAGCTCTTCTCTACTCTACTCTAGCCTAACCTTGCTCTACTCTACTCTACTCTACTTTACTCTACTCTAGCCTAGCATAGCCTAGCCTAGCCTACCCAAGCCTAACCTAGCTCTACTATTCTTTCCTCTACTCTACTATATTCTAGTCTACTCTACTCTACTCTAACTTAGCCTAGCCTAACCCTACCTAACCTAGCTCTATTCTTCTGTACTCTACTCTACTATACTCTATTATACTCTAATCAAGCCTATCCTAGCCTAACCTAGACTAACTTAGCTTTGCTCTTCTCTGCTTTGCTCTAGTCTTCTATGCTCTACATAGCTTTACTCTACTTCGCTTTGATTTGCTCTGCTCTAATCTACTCTACTTTACACTGCTCTACTCAACTCTACTCTACTATAGCCTCGCCTCGCCCAGGCTAACCTAACCTAGCTCTACTCCACTCTTCTCTACTCTCCTTTGCTCTACTCTACCCTATTCTACTTTATGTTAGCCTAACCATACTTAGCCTACCCAAGCTTAACTTAGCTCTACTCCACTCTACTCTATTCTGCTCTACTCCACTCTACTCTTCTCACTCTACTCTAACCTTACCTATCCTAGCCTTTCCTAACATAACGTATCCTAACCTAGCACTACTCTACTTCACTCTATTCTGCTCTACTCTAATCTACTTAACTCTTCTCAATCTCTACTCTACTCCTCTTTGCTCTACTCAACTCTACTCTGCTCTTCTCTGTTTTGCTCAGCTTAGCTCTGCTCTACTATTCTCTACTCTACTCCAGCCTCTAGCTTACTCGAGTTCTACTCTACTCTACTCTAGCTTAACCTAGCCTTATCTAGCTCAGCTCTACCCTACTCTGCTCTGCTTTACTCTACTCTGCACTACTGTGCTTATCTCATCTCTACTCTACTATACTCTTCTCTACTCTACTCTCGTCTAGCATATTTTAGCCTAGCCTAACCTTGCTCAACTCTATTCTACTCTACTTCACTCTACTTTACTATACTTTAGCCTATCTTGCCTATCCTAGCCAAGCCTCGCCTAACCAAACTCTACTCTACTTAACTCTACTATACTCTATTCTAATCTACTCTACTCTACTTTACACTACTCTAATCTATCTATTTTACTTCAACATACCCTAGTCGAGCCTAGCCTAACCTAGCTCTACTCTACTCTACTCTACCATACTCTACTCTTCTCTACTCTACTCTAGCTTAACCTTGTTTAGCCTAACCTCTCCTAGCCTAACCTAGCTTGCCTCTGCTCTACTCTGCTCTGCTCTTCTTTATTATACTCTACATTATTATACTCTAACCTAGCCAAGCCTAACCTAGCTATTCTCTACTATACTCTACTCTTCTCTACTCTAAACCTACCCTAGCCTGGCAAAACCTAACCTAGCTCTACTAAACTCTTATTTACTCTATTCTACACTACTCTAGCTTAACCTAGCTCAATCTAGCATAGCATAACCTAGCTCTATTCTACTCTACTCTAGCTTGGCCTACCCTAACACTGCTCTACTCTACTCTACTATACTCTATTCTACTTTACTCTACTCTACTCTACTCTACTGTACTCTACTAAAGTCTATTCTACTCTACTCAACTTTACCTTACTCTACTCTACTCTACTTTACTCTATTCTAATCTACTCAACTCTATTCTATTCTACTCTACTCTACTCTACTTTACTCTACTCTACTCTATTATACTCTACTTTATTCTATTATACTCTACTTTATTCTATTATACTCTACTCCACACTACTCTACTCTACTCTACTCTATTATACTCTACTCTAACCTTACCAAGGCTTGAGCTAGCTTAGCCTAACCTAGCTCTACTCTACTCTACTCTATACTGCTTTACTTTGCTCTTCTCTACTTTGCTTAGCTCTACTCTACTCTGCTCTACTCTGCTCTGTCCTACTCTGCTTTTCTTTATCCCACTCTGTTTTCCTTTCGTCTGCTCTATTATACTCTACTCTACTCTACTTTACTCTTTTCTACTCTACTGTATTCTCCTCTACTCTATTCTAACCTAGTATAACTTAGCCTAACCTAGCCCAAAAAACCCTAGCTTAACCAAACCTATCTCTACTCTTCTCTACTCTACTCTACTCCACTTTACTCTTTTCTACTCTACTATCCTCTACTCTTCTCCACTCTTCTCTGCTCTACTCTGCTCTACTCTACTATGCTCTTCTCTACTCTACTTTGCTTTACTTTAGCCTAGCATAGCCACTCTACCCAAGCCTAGCAATGGAAGGCAGCCAAACCTTGCTATACTCCACTCTACTATAGCCTAGCCAAACATGTCTCTGCTCTGCTCTTCTCTGCTTTACTCTGTTCCACTCTGCTCAGCTCTACTTTACTCTGGTTTGCTCTACTCTACTTTTTTCTACTCTGCTCTTCCCTACTCTACTCTACTCGAGCCTAGTTTTGCCTAACCTTGCCTAGCCTAGCCTACCTTAGCTTTCCCTAACCTAGCTCTACTCTACTTTACATTACTCTACTCTTGCCTAGCCTAGTTTAGCCTAACCTAGCCTATCTTAACCTAGCTCTACCTGGCTTTTCTTTGCTCTGCTCTACTCTGTTCTACTCTACCCTGCTCTTCTGTACTCTACTACAGTCTACTCTACTCCACTATACTCTAGCCTAGCCTAGCTTAGCTTAGCTCTACTCTACTTGACTCTATTATACTCTATAATACTCTACTCTTGCCTTGCCAACCTTAGCTTATCCTTGCCTAACCTAGCCTAACCAAGCTCTACTTTATTCTACTCTACTCTACTCTACTCTATTCTATTATACTCTAGCAAAGCCTAGCCTAGCGTAGCCTAACCTAGCTCTACTCTACTCTACATGACTGTACTCTACCCTAGCCTAACCAAGCCAAGACTTGCCTAGCCTAGCTTAACTAACCTTGCTCTACTCTACTCTACTATACTCCACTCTACTCTATTCTACTCTACTCTCCTCTACTCTACTCTATTCTACTTTGCTCTACTCTACTCTATGCTACACTACTCTGCTTTACTCTACACTACTCTAACCTTGCCTAGCTTAGACTTGCCTAGTATAGCTTAGGTTAACCTAGCTCTATTATTCTTTACACTACTCTACTCTGCTTTGCTCTGCTTTACTTCTCTCTACTCTGCTCTGCTCTACTTTACTTTTCTCTACACTGATTTGCCTTTGGTTTTTCTGCTCTACTCTGCTCTACTCTACTTTACCCAATTCACCTCTACTCTACTCTACTTTTCTCTACTCTAGCCTTGTTTAGCCTAGCCTTTCTTAGACTAGACAAACAAAGCTCTACTCTACTACACTCTACTCCACTCTATCCTCACTTAGCCTTATTAGCTCTGCTCTGCTTTGCTCTAATGTACTCTTCTCTACTCTACTCAACTTTGTTGAACTCTACTCTACTCCACTAGGCTCAACTCTGCTCTGCTTTACTCTGCTCTACTCTACTCTACACTACTCTACTATTACCAAGCCTAGCCTATTCTAACTAGCTGTACTCTACTCTTCTTGTATCTAGCCTAGCATAACATAGTCTAGCCAAACATAGACTAACCTTGCTCTACTCTTCTCTACTCTACTCTGCTTTGCTCTACACTACTCTGCTCTTCTTGTCTCTACACTATTTTGCTCTACTATGCTCTAGTCTATCTGCTTTAGCAAAGCCTAGCCCAACCTAGCTTAACTTAGCCTAACCTAGCCTAGCCTAGCCTAACCTAACCTAACTCAACTCTACTCCACTCTACTCTACTCTACTCAACTCTACTCAAGCCTAACCTTGCCTAGCCTTGCTTACCATAGCCTAACCTAGCCCTGCTTTACTCTACTCGATTCTACTCTACTCTACTCTACTTTTATATACCCTACTATACTCTAATCTACACTAACTTAGCCTAACCTAGCTATACTATACTCTGCACTACTCTACTAAACACTACTCTACTCTGCTCTACTCTGCTCTACATTATCTCTACTGTTCTCTACTCTACTCTACTCTACTACGCCCTTCCTTACTCTGCTTTGCTCTGCTCTACTCTACTATACTCTACTCAAGCCTTTCCTAACTTAACCAAGCCTAGCTTAATCGAGCTCTACTCTACTCTACTATACTCTACTCTAGCAAGCCTTTCCTAGCCTAGCCTAACCTAACTCTACACAACTTTACCCTACTCTACCCTAGCCTAGCTTAGCCTAACCTTGCTCCACTCTACTCTATTCTGTTATAGCCTAGCCTTGCCTAGTCTTACTCAACTCTACCCCACTCTACTCTACTATACCCTACTAAACTCTACTATATTCTACTCTAACCTAGCCTAGCCTAGCTTAATATAGCTTAGCTTAACCTTGCTCTACTATGCTTTATGCTGTTCTACTCAACTCTGCTTTGCTTTTCTCTACTCTACTCTTGTAACAACCTTAGTTTTCCTTTATTTTTTTGAGGAAGTGCTCTTTGAAATGAGTTCAACTGTGTTTAGTTTATAATTTTCAGAGCATTAAGGATTAAATTATGAATTCTTTAAAAATTTGGGATAAATTTGTAATGTTTAGCATAGATTTGTAATCTTGTAAATGTCAGCATAGTTCAAAATTTTTTGGTGGAAGGTATATTTGCAATTTTAAAAGACGTTGGCTATCATAGTTATATGTGTATTTTTAAGAATTTTGGCACAGTTCTATCTCTTTTGGTGGATGACATATTTGTAGATAACAAACTCAAAAGGGGTGTTATGCACAAAAAAAGTCAATTCTCAAGCCTTCTAGTAGATGGTTCATGAGGGTTGGAAAAATTTCGATTGCAATTATAAAAGCCAAAACCAGTGTGTGTTTGAATAGCACTTTTGAAAAAAAAAACTACGTGAAAGGTTTGTTAGAGCACATGGAGTGTGAGGATTTTTGTAAGTGATGGCTGGCAAGAATTCACTAAGGTCTCTTGAGAGTGTGTGAGAGTTTCAGTAGTTACCGTCGTGCATAGTTCTTGCATGCGACAGTGACAGTCAGTGAGATTCCATAAGATAAGGTAAGAAAATGCCATTTTTGCTTTGTCAGGGTTATGTAAGGTTTATCGATGAGCAGGGGAGACCGATAGGGTGGAAGTTGAGTCAAATTTGATCGGTTCAGTGCATGAATCGGTCTGTCTAGTGTCAGTAAACTATTTCTGTTTCGTTGGATGCAAAGGAGAGAACCTGTTCAGGCCTTGGACAGGGTTGCATTGCGGAACTGGGCATGTTTGATCGGGCTGCATTACTAAATCGGGAACACTGGGCGCGGTCGGCCCAGCATTGATAGAAACCAAATTAAGTGAAAATAGAAATAAATTTTTGGGATTTGTTTGGGGATAGCTATTTAAAAAGCACTTTTGGTTAATAAGAACTTTTTATTTTTTGACTATGGCTTTGTAGAACATCAAGAAAACAAATCAAAAGAGGGCAAGATGATTGGTACACCAAATCCAGGTAGATAAATTCCTCACCTAATGATGTAGCACAATATTGTTTGTTTTTACATGATTTCTTACTATCACATGGTGTTAATTTCATAAAAACTAGAAAGGAAGAAAAAATAATGGTAAGGAAAGAAACAATGTGGTGTAATATGATAAAATAAAAAAGGTAGAAGCAATATGGAATGAAATGTCTTTCGATATGGTATAATTATCTAGATTTATGGTTAGAAAATGGTAATAAAAAATGGGACTCCTAGAGAACATTATCCTCATCGCTAGGCTCAGGGTGTGGGATTGTAGGGTATCAATCTTGACATGAGATATTTGCTTAGGGTTATGTGCTATGACTCCATGATGATTTACACTAGGCCCAACATGTTGGATCGTAGGGTATGATATCATATCTACCTGGTGGCACTAGGCCCACCGTGTTGGATCGTCGCAGGGTATCAATCTTTTGTTCAGATATCTTCCTTATATTATTTACTTGATTGGACCTAGAGGATATGCATTAAAGGGAATTGGGCCAAGTAATAATACACTTATAATAAAAAATAATAAGGAATTGCATTTCTTTTATGGTTTTTTTCTAGTATTATATATGATATATGGTATTGTTTTATTTTTATGCATATGATTCATTTTCACTGTTCATGGTATGTACTTTATTTATACTTGGTTAACTATGTAGATTTATCTACTAAGATCTATAAAATCTCATTTAGTGCTTACATCATAGGTCATGCAACCACTGCATCTAGAATTGGGATTGATAGTGCTATAGGAGAGCCCTTTTAACAAGATGTGTGAGAAAGGGGAGGGCTTGGTGTTGATTAAACTTTTAAGAAAAAATGTCTTTATTTATATATTTTTGATTTTGGAGTTGAGATTTGTCTTTCTGTCTGGTCCCCACCATGGGTTTTGTTTATTGTTCTCACTCTGATGATAATTTTTTGTCTAGTGGTACTAGTTTAAGTGGGGGCTTGACAAGTTGGTATCAGAGCTTTGGTTCAGAAATAAGTGGGAAGTGGGTGTGAGGACACCAGCACACAATTGCATCTTTAGTGTTACTTCTCTCTTAGACATTAGTTGTCAAATAACTTATGTAGTTATGCAGGATTTCAATATACTTCAAATAATGGAAAGATTTGAATTTAGAAGTATAGATACGGGTAAAGAAAAAGAGCAGACGCAACAGGAATTAGCACAAACCTTAGTCTCCTTATTGCGATCAATTGGAAACACTGGTAAGCTATAGGGGCAAGGAATCTATCAACTTGGTGGTTGACCATTTTTAGTGGATGCATCCTTCTTCTTCTGCTGGGGAAGGGGATCTTACGATTACAGAAAATTGGTTAGAGCAAATGAATATTATCTTTGAAGGGATGTCTTGTCCAGATGATAGAAAAGTGGCCTTGGCAGTTTTGGTATTAAAAGATGCTGCCAGACAATGATGGAGTTCTCAACATCTGCTCGCTTTTGAAGCCAACCAATGAAAGTCATCTCCTCGAAAGAATTCATAGAAGAAATTTAGCAATGGTATATGCCCATTTCAATCAAAGCCAAAATAAAGGAGGAGTTGAATAATCTCAGGCAAGGTAATCTGTCCATTACCGCTTATGAAATAAAATTCTCCCACCTAACTAAATATGTGCCTCATTTAGTAACACCATAAGAACTATTGTTTTACATGTTTTGACGAGGTCTGCGGGATGAAATTTGGGGAGCTTTAGTAGCAATCTGAACAACAAACTATTTAGAATTATTGGAGTATGCCCGCACGATTGAGCTAGAACTCAGTTTACTGGTAACGAGCAAATAAGAAGATAAGAAAAGATTTGATCCTCTAAAATCTAAATTCAGATTCACAGGAAAAAGAGCTTGTCCTAGTTTTTCTAAAGAAGAAACTTCCACTAATTCAAGATCTAATAGGTTTAGACCATACAGATCAAGCACTGGTAGAGTTAGTTCAAGTTCAACTAGAATGAGTAGATGTGAGAAATGTGAAAGATGGCATAGAGGAGAATGTTGATCAGAATTTATCCGACCAATGAGATGATATTATGCAAAGAACTAGGGTATATTGCTCGAGATTGCCCAAAATTATTAGAACTGAAAACTGTTGGTGCTTCAACTAGTGGAGTTAGAGATAATGTAAGTCAAGGTAGAGGCCATGGATCTACGACGACTTCAAGCACTGTGGTTAGAGATGGAATGACAAGAAGGGGAGGTCAATGAGTATTTATTCGATCACTCGGCAAGATGCTCCACACTCCACTGACGTCATTATAGGTATGCTCGTGTCATAAAATTTTGTCTTTTCTATACTCTTTGAATATGGAGCCTCATACTTTTTTATGTCCACTAATGCACTCTACTGATGTCATTATATAGGTATGCTAGTGTTACACAACTTACCCATTTCTGTACTATTTGATTGTGGAGCCTCACATTCTTTTATATCCACTATGTTATCGAGGAAAATAAAAATCCTATTTTACACTCCATGAAATATCTATTAGAAGTAAAAATGCCAGATGGAAATAGTATTAGTGTAGAAAATTTATGGAAGATGAGATAGATATTAGAGGAAAGAAATTCTCAGTATTGCTACACATCCTATCTCTAAGTGAATTTGACGTAATTCTTGGCATGGATTGGTTGTTGAGCATAAAGTAAAAAATAGATTGCTATGAAAAGAGGATTTAAATTCCAATCCTTAGAGAAGATAAATTAATCTATTTTGGCCAAGGGAGAAAATTTTCTATCATAACATGCTCAAAGCCCAGAAGCTACTAAAGAAAGGATGTGATGGATGTCTGGTATTCATTGTGGACTTCGATAGATAATTTTGTCAACCCTCAAAAGTATCGATAGCTAAAGAATATTTGGATGTCTTCTAGGAGGAATTATTCATAGGGAAATTGAATTTGAAATTCGATTGATTCCTGGTGTTAAGCAAGTATTATTAGACAAAGGATTTATTAGACTAAGTGTGTCCCCATGGGGAGCACCTATCTTATTTGTGAAAAGGAAAGATTGAAGTCTTTGTATGTGTGTGGACTATTGAGGAATCAATAAAATCACCATAAAGAATAAATATCCTTTGTCGTCAATTGATGTGTTATTTGATCAGTTACATGGAGCAGTTGTATTTCCAAAATTGATCTGTAATTTGGATATCATCAGTTAAAAATCAAGTAGGAAAATGATCCAAAGATAGCTTTCAAAACTAGGTATGACACTATGAATTCTTAGTACTACTCGTTAGGCTAACCGATGCACCAGCAACTTTTATGGATTTAATGAATCGAGTGTTCAAGAAATATTTGGCCACTTTATTATTGTCTTTGTTGATGATATCCTGATTTATTCAAAATCCTTGGAAGAACATGTTACACATTACATTTAACACTACAGACTTTGAGAGGAAATCAATTATATGCCAAATTCTCGAAATGTGAGTTTTGGTTATCCAAAGTCATTTTCTTAGGACATGTTGTCAGTGCAAAAGGGGTCTCTATAGATCCACAATAGATTTTTTCTATCATAGATTGGCCAAGACCCACAACCGTGTCTGAGGTCAGAAGCTTCTTGGGATTGGCCAGATATTACAGGAAGGTTGTCAAAAGTTTTTCTCAGATTGTCACATGATTAACAAATTTAGCACGAAAGACAACAAAATTATAATGGGATGCAGCTCGTTAGAATAGCTTCCAAAAACTAAAAGAGAAATTGACTACAGCTCTAATTCTAGAAATGACAGAAGGCACAGAAGGTTATCAGATACATAGTGATGTCTCGTTGTAAAGGCTAGGCCGTGCATTGATGCAACATCACAAGGTAATTGCCTATTCATCTAGACAACTTAAGACACATGAAAATAATTATCTTGTGCATGATTTGGAGTTAGTAGCTATAATTTTTACCTTAAAAATTTGGAGACATTACTTATACGGAGTTAAATGTATGATATTCACTGATCATCAGCGTTTAAAATATCTTTTCACTCAAAAGGAATTAAATTTTAGGCAAAGAAAATGGTTGGAATTTATTAAAGATTATGATGTAGAAATCACATATCATCCAGGTAAAGGAAACGTGGCGGCAGATGCTCTCAGTAGAAAAGCTAATGTTAATACCTTATTAACTACTACCCTAGAAGAAAAGCAATTGATCTTTGAGATGGACAAGTTGCAATTGGAATCTAAAATACAAAGAAGTATGATGTTACTGGCTCACCTATCTGTAAGGCCAGATTTGTTTATGTCAATAAAAAATGACCAGGCTAAAAAAATCAAAACTACAAAAGATAATCCAAAGGGTCCACAAAGGACTAGCATCTAAATTTAAATTCGATAAGGATTGTCTACTTTGATTTCAAGATAGATTATGGATACCCAACTCAGAGAAATACTATTAAAAGAAGCTCACAACTTTCGTTATTCCATACATTCGAGAGAGAATAAAATGTAACAAGAGCTAAGACAACAAAACTGGTTACCAGGGTTGAAGAAAGATTTGGCTAATTGGGTTCAAAGGTATATAATTTGTTGACAAGTCAAAAGGGAACAACAAAAGCCTGGAGGATTACTACAGTCATTATCGATACCAAAATGAAAATGGGAAGAAGTGGGAATGGATTTTGTAGTTGGATTACCCAGATCACCTATAGGTCATGATGTAATTTTGGTAATATTGGTTAGGCTGACAAAAACTGGTCATTTTCTTGCTATAAAGACAACTTATTCTATTGAAAAAATCAAAACTATTCAAGAAAAAATGAAAGCAGCCTAGGACAAACAAAAGAAATACTATGATGTCAAACATCAAATGATAAAATTTCAAGAGGGGGAGCACGTATTTATTAAAGTAAGTCCAACCAAAGGTATCATAAGGTTTGGAAGGACAGGAAAATTAAAGCCTAAATCCATTGGTTCTTTTCAAATACTAGAAAGGGTTTGACAAGTGGCATATTGACTTGCTTTATCTCATCAGTTGATAGGAGTGCATTATGTCTTCCATGTCTCAGTGTTAAGGTTATACATTCTAGATCCCTTCCATGTGGTGAGCTACATGGATCTAGATGTGAAATTAAGAAAGAATTGTCTTATCCAGAATCACAGTAAGGATCCTTGATCGATAATAAAAGAGGCTAAGAAACAAGTTATTCCCATGGTTAAAGTATTATGGAATGGTCAAATAAAAAGAGAAGCTACATGGGAAGTAGAGGCAGAAATGATCACTCGGTACCCACACTTGTTTTAAATTTTAGGAAGAAATTTTTGGAAGGAGGAAAGATTATAACAGCCTTAGTTTTCATTTTTTTTTTTGAGAAAGTGCTCTTTGAGATGATTCCAATAGTGTTTAGTTTTGAAATTTTTGGAGGTTTAAAGAGCAAATTATGAATTTTTAAAGATTTGGGATAAATTTGTAATATTAAGGGTAGATTTGTAATTTTATAAATGCTGACATAGTTCAAATTTGTTTTGGCAAAAAGTATATTTTTTAGGAATTTTGGCATAGGTCTATCTCTTTGGCGGAGCATATATTTGCAAATAATGAATTCAAAGGGGACTTTATGCACTAAAAAGTCTTTTCTCAAGCCTTCTTACAGATAGTTCATGAGGGTTTGAGAAATTTCGTTTGTAGTTATAAAAGCTGAAACCAGGGTGCATTTGGAAAGCACTTTTGCGAAAAAAACGACTGTATGAAAGGTTTGTCAGAGAACGCGGAGGGTGAGGATTTCCGTAAGTGACAACTGGAGAAAATTTCGTAAGGTCTTTTGGGAGAGTGAGAGAGTTCTGACAGTCGCTGCCGGGTAGAGTTCTGACACACAATAGTGACGGCCGACGAGATTCTGTAAGATAAGGTAAGAAAATGCTATTTTTCTTCGCCAGGTTTGTGTAAGTTTTTTAGTGAGCGGCGGAGACTGAGAAGGTGGAAGCCGAGAAAGATTTGATCGGTTGAGTGCATGAACCAGCCGATCCAGGGTCAGCGAACTATTTCTGGTCGGACGCGAAGGAGAGAACCAGTTCAGGCCTTGGACCTAGTCGCATTGCTAAACTGGGCACACTAAGCACAGCCGGTCCAGCGTCGTCGGAAGCAGAATTAAGTCAAAACAGGAAGAAATTTTGGGATTTGTTTATGGATAGCTTTTTAGAAAGCCGTATTGGTTAATATGAACATTTTATTTTTTTGACTATGGCTTTGTAAGACATCAAGAAAACAAATCCAAAGTGGGCAAGACGATTGGCACAGCAAATCCAGGTAGTTCCTAACCATGTGATGTTGCAACACAATATTATTTGTTTTTACAAGGTTTTTTATTGACACGTGGTATTAATTTCATAAAAACTAGAAAGGAAGAAAAAATATGGTAAAGAAAGAAACATTATGGTATAATATGCAAAAATAATAAAGAAGTTATATGGAACAAAAAGTTTTTTTGTATGGTATTATTATCGGGATTTATGGTTAGAAAATGACAGTAAAAAATTTGATTCCCAGAGAGCATTATCCTCACCACTAGGCCCAGTGATCACAGGGTATCGTTTTTCATATCAGATATCTGTCTAGTGTTATGTGCTATGACTCCATGATGATTTATACCAGGCCCAGTGAGTTGGATCATAGGGTACGGTACCATACCTACTTGGTGGCACTAGGCCCAGCTCGTTGCTCGCAGGGTATCGATCTTCAGATCTGATATTTACCTAGTGTTATGTGCTTGGTTAAATGCCAGGTGGAGAACATTTGCTTGATTGAATTAATAGGATAATGTGTCGAAGAGAATTAGGCCCAATAGTAACACACTTATAATAAGAAAAAATAAGGAACTGGCATTTCCTTTGTGGTTTTTTATCTAACATTATATGTCATCTCGTATGGTTTTATCTTTATGCCTATGATTCATCTTCACTGTTCATGGTATGTATTTTATTTATACTTGGTTAACTATGTGGATTTATCTATTGAGATCTATAAAATCTCATTTAGTGCTTACATCACAGGTCATGCAACCACTGCATCGAGAACTAGGAATGATGCTGTTACAGGAGAGCCCTTTTCACAAGTTCTGTGAGAAAAAAGAGCGCTTAGTGTGACAAAACTTTTTAAAAAATGTCATTATTTATATATTTTGGAATTTGGAATTGGGGTTTTCCTTTTTGTGGGGTCCCCACCTTGGGTTTTGTTTATTGTTCTCACTCTAATGATAATTTTGTTATCTAGTGGTACTAGTTTAGGTAGGGGCTTGATAGCTCCACTCTACTCTCCTCTCTCTGCTCTGCTCTTCTCCTCTCTGCTCTGCTCAACTCTACTCTACCCTACTCTTGCTCTACTCTACTCTACTCTACTCTAGCCTAGTCTAAACTAACTGAGCTCTGCTCTACTCTACTCTTCTCTAAGCTACTCTACTCTACACTACTCTAGCCTAGCTTACCCTAACCTACTCTAGCCTAGCCTAGCCAAACCTAACTCTATTATGCTCAACTCTACTCTATTCTATTCTCTTAAACTATACTTTACACTACTCCACTCTACTGTACCCTACTCTACTCAAACCTAGCCTAGCTTAGCTTATCCTAACTCTATTTTTTTTTTCTCTACTCTAGCCTACCATAGCCTACCCTAGCCTAACCAAACCTAGTCCTACTTTGCTCTGCTATGTTTTGCTATGCTCTGCACTGCTCTATTCTACTCTGCTCTACTCAATTCTACTATACGCAACAGTACTTTGGCTTACACTTTCCTAGCCTAGGCTAACCTAGCTCTACTTTACTCTACTTTACTTTACTCTAGCCTAGCCTAACCTAGCTTAGCATAGGCTAACCTAACCTAGACTAACCTAGCTCTATTTTACTCTACTCTCCTATACTCCACCCTATCTTCTTTACTCTACTCTAACCTATCTAGCTTAACCCAACCTAACTTCTCTCTACTCTACTCTACTCTATCCTAGCCTAACCTAACCTAGCTCTGCTATACTCTGCTCTACTTTACTCTACTCTGCTCTGCTCTATTTTACACTACTCTGCTTTACCCTTCTCTACTCAACCCTTCTCTGCTCTACTCTGCTATGCTTTGCTCTATTATGCTCTGCTCTGTTCTGCTCTGCTCTACTCTACTCAGCTCAGCTCTACTTTGCTCTACTCTAATCAGCTCTACTCTACTATACTCTACTCTAATCTACTCTACTCTACTTTGCTTTGCTCTACTCTACTATGCTTTTCTCTACTTTACTCTACCCTATTATGCTCTACTCTACTTTGCTCTACTCTAGCCTAATTTAACTTATCCTAGTCTAGCCTAGCCTAACCCAGCTCTACTTTACCCTACTCTTCTCTACTCCACTCTACTCTACTCAACTCTACTCTAACCTAGCCAAGCCTAACCTAGCTCTACTTTGCTCTACTCTAGTCTACTCTACTTTACTCTACTCTGCTATACTTTACTCAGCTTTGCCCTACTCTACTCTATTCTGCTCTACACTACTCTACTTTGCTCTGCTCTACTCTGCTCCTCTCTTCTCTATTCTACCCTACTCTACTCTACTCTACTCTAGCCTAGCTTTGCCTAACCTAACCTAGCTCTACTCTACCCTACTCAACTATACTCTAGTTGACTCTAACCTAGCCTAGCATAGCCTAACCTAAACTAGCCTAACCTAACCTAGCTCTACTCTACTCTGGTCTGCTATGCTTTGCTCTACTCCACTCTGCTCTACTTTGCTTTACTCTACTTTGCTCTAGCATGCTCTACTCTACTCTACTTTAGCCAAGCCTAGCCTAGCCTAACCTAACCAATCCTAGCTCTACTCAACTCTACTCCACTCTACTCTACTTGAGTCTAGCCTAACCTAGCCTTGCTTAACCTTGCTCTACTCTACTCTACTCTACTCTACTATACTATACTCTACTATACCCTACTCTACTACACTCCACTCTGCTCTACTATTCTCTACTCTACTCTACTCTAACCTACCCTAGCCTCGCTTAGCTTAGCTTAACATAGCTCTATTCTAATCTACTCTACTCTTCTCAGCTCTACTCTTTTGTATTATACTCTTCTCTATTCTTCTCCACCCTACTCTATTGTTCTCTACTCTGCTCTATTTTATTATACTCTGCTAGACTCTAGCCTTGCCTAGCCTAGCTGAGCCTACCATAGCACTACTCTACTCTATTCTACTCTAGTCTACTTTACCCTACTCTTCTCTAGCCTAGCCTTGCCTAGCCTACCCTAGTCTAGCCTTGCCTATCCATGCTCTACTCTATTATGCTTTACTTTACTCTACAAAACTCTACTCTATTCTACTCTACTCTACTTTACTCTAACCTAGCCTAGTCTAGCATCACTTAACCTAACTCTATTATACTCTACTCTAACTTAGCTTAACCTAGCCTAGCCTTACCTTGCCTAGCTTACTTTAGCCTAACCTAACTCTGCTCAACTTTGCTCTATACTTCTTTGGTCTACTCTAATTTGCTCTACTCTATTCTACTCAGACCTACTCTGCTCTATTATACTCTAACTTAGCCTAGCCTAACCTAACCTAGCTCTACTCTACTTTAGCCTAGTCTAGCCAACCCTAGCCAAGGCTAGTTTAGCCTCACTTAGCTCTTTTCTACTCTACTCTACCCCACTCTACCCCACTCTACTCTATCCTACTCTACTCTACTAAACTCTAGCCTAGCCTAATCGAGCTCTGCTCTGCTCTGCTTTTCTCTACTCTGCTCTGTTCTACTCTTCTACTTTGCTCTGCTCCACTTAACTCTACTTTATCCTAGCCTAGCTTAACCTAGCATTGCTTTATTCTTCTCTACTCTACTCTACTCTTCTAGACTCTACTCTTCTTTACTCTAGCCTAGCCAAGCTTAGTCTAGCTTAGCCCAACCTAACCTTGATTTACTCTACTACTCTATTTTACTCTACTCTTCTCCACTCTACTCTACTTTCTTCTACTTTTCTCTACTCTGCTCTGCTCTTCTCTACTTTTTTATGCTCTTCTCTAGTCTACTATGCTTTGCTTTTCTCTACTCTGCTCTGCTCTACTCTTCTCTACTTCTCTCTACTTTGCTCAAATATGCTCTGCTTTGCTCTACTCTACATTGATATGCTCTGCTCAACTCTACTCAGCTCTGGTCTCCTCTCCTAACCTCACCTCTCCTCTCCTCTCCTCTCCTCTCCTGTCCTCTCCTCTCCTTTCTTCTACTTTACCATACCCTACTCTACTCTACTCTACACCTTTCTACTCGACCCTACTCTATTCTACTCTACACAACTTTAATTTACTCTCGCCTAACGAAGCCTTCCCTTATCGAATCTACCTCTACTCTACTTTACTCTACTATACTGTACTCTAGTCTAGCCTAGCTTACACTAACCTAGCCTTACTTAAGCTAGTTCTACTCAGCTCTTCTCTACTATAGTCTAACCTTTACATCCTAATCTAGCTATGCTATGCTCTTCTCTACTCTTCTCTACTCTATCCTACTCTGTTCTGCTCTACTCTACTCTATTTTATACTCTAGCTTAGCCTAGCTTAGTTAAGCCTATCCTAGCTCTACTATACTCTTTCTCTACTCTAATCTAGTCTATTATACTATACTCTACTCTGCACAACTCTTGCCTAGCCTAGCTTGACATAGCTTAACATTGCCTAGCCTAGCCTAACCCTTCTCCAGTCTTCTATACTTTACTCTGCTCTACTCTGCTCTGCTCTACTCTATTATGTTTTCTCTACTCTATTATGCTTTGTTCTACTCTACACTACTCTACTCAGCTAAACTCTGCTATACTCTACTCTATTCTGCTCTGCTCTACTCTCTTCTACTCTACTCCACTCTACTCTACTCTACTCCACTCTACTCTACTCTAACCTAAAGTAGCCTAGCCTTGCCAAACCTAGCTCTACTCTACTCTACTCTAGCTTAGCTAAGCTTAACCAAGCTATACTCTACTCTACTCTGCTATCCTCTACACTACTCTGATTTGCATTGCTCTGCTCTACTCTACATTACTGTAGCCTTGCTTAGCATAGCCTAGCCTAGCCTAACCTAACGTAGCTCTACTCTACTCTACTCTACTCTACTATACTCTAGACTAGCTTAGCCTAGCCTATCCTCTCCTAGCCATACTTTGCTCTATTCTACTCTACTCTACTATACTCTATGCTACTCTTCTCTAGTCTACTCTACTCTAATATATTCTAACCTTGCCTGGCTTAGCCAAGCCTAGTATAGCTTAGCCTAACCTAGCTCGACAACGCTTTGCTCTGCTCTGCTCTTCTCTTTTTTGCACTGCTTTGCTCATCTTTACTTTGCTCTATTATATTCTACTCTAGCCTAACCTTCACTTGACTAGCCTAGCCTAATGAAGCTCTGCTGTACTCTACACTTTTCTATAGTACTCTACTCTACTCTACTCTACTATATCCTCGCTTAACCTAGACTACCCTAGCCTAGCCTAGCCTAACCTAACTCTACTATGCTCTTCTCTACTCTACTCTACTCTACTCTACTATATTATACTCCACTCTACTATACTCTATGCTATTTTACTCTAACCTATCCTAGCCTACCATTGCTCTACTCTTCTCTGCTCTACTCAAGCCTTCCCTAGCTAAGCCTAGCCTAACCTAGCTCTGCTCTACTTTATTCTTCTCTATGCTATACTGCTCTACTGTCCTCTACTCAGCTCTGCTCTACTATACTCTACTCTACTAATTTATATGCTAACCTAGCCTAGTTTAACATAGCTCTACTCTACTCTACAAAACTAAACATTACTCTACTCTAGCCTAGCTTAGCGTAACCTAGCCTAGCCTAGCCTAACCTAACCTAACCTATCTTTACCCTAATCTTCTCTCCTCTACTCCAATCTACTCTACTCTAATCTACACTTCTCAACTCTACTCAAACCTAGCCTAGCCAAATTTAGCTCTACTCTACTCCACTCTATCTTAGCTTAGCCTAGCCTAAACTAGCTCTACTCTACTCTGCTCTGCTCTATTCTATTCCACTCTACTCTACTTTACTCTACTCTACTCCACTCGTCTACTCTTCTCTACTTTACTCTACTCTACTATACTCTAGACTTCCCTAGCTTAGCCTAATCTAGCTCTATTCTACTCTACTCTACTCTACTCAAGCCTTGCCTAAGATAACCTTGCTGAACTCTACTCTACCATGCACTATTCTACTCTACTCTATCTTAACCTAGCCTTGCCTAACCTAGCTTTGCTCTACTCTACCCTGCTCTACTCTACTCTTCTCTGCTTTGCTCTACACTACTCTACCATTCTCTACTCTTTTTTTACTCTACTCCACTCTGCTCATCTACACTACTTTGCTTTACTCTCCTCTGTTATCTTGTACTCTACTCTGTTCTACTTTACTCCACTCTACTCTACTCTTCTCTACTCTGCTATACTCTACTCTACCCTAGTCTACCCTACTCTACTCTACTCTACTTTACTCTAGCCTAGCTTAGCTTAGCCTAACCTAACAATGCTCTGCTCTACTCAACTCTACTCTACCCTACTCTACTCTAGTCTAACCTAGCCTAGCCTAGCCTACCTTAGCCTATCAAATCCTAGCCTAGCCTAGACTAACCTAGCTCTACTCTACTCTACTCTACTCTACTCAACTCTACTCTAACCTAAACTAGCCTAGCCATACCAAGTTTTACTATACTCACTCTACTATACTTTCTTGTAATCTAGCCTAGCCTTGTCTTGCCTAACCTAACCAAAGCTAGCTTTGCTCTGCTCTACTCTACTCTAGTATGCTCTGCTTTATTTGATTATGCTCTAATCTTCTCCACTCTACTCTACTCTACTCTAATCTTTACTCTAGCCTTGCTTAACTTAGCTTTACTTTACTCTACTCTACTATAGACAAACATAGTCTAGCCTAGCTTACCCTAGCCTAGCCTATCCAAGCCAACCTTAGCCTACCTACCCAAACTCTTGTACACTCAATTCAACTCTACTCTGCTCTTCTCTACTCTAATATACTGTACTCTAATCTAACCTAGCCTAGCCTACTTGAAACTAGCTTTGCTCTACTCTAGTCTACTCTCCTCTACCTTACTCTACTAAACTCTGCTCTACTCTACTCCACTCTACTCTACTTCACTCTAGTCTACTCTACTCTACTCTACACTACTCTTCTTTACTCTACCCTAACCTAGCTCTAATCTACTCTACCCTACTTTAATCCTTTAATTTTTTCTACTCTAGCTTAGCCTAACTTGGCTCTACATTACTTTGTTCTACTCTACTCTACTCTGTCCTACTCTACTCAGCTCTACTTTACTCTACTCTACTCTACTCCACTCTACTCTAACAAACCCTAACCTAACCTAACCTACCCTAACCTAGCTCTACTCTACTCCACTCTGCTCCACTCTATCCTTCTACTCTCCTCTAGCTTTACCTAGCCTAACTTAGCCTAACCTAACCTAGCACAGCTCTATGCTACTCTACTCAACTCGACTCTACTCTACTCAAACCTTACCTAGCCAAGCCTTGCCTAACATAGCTGTACTCTACTCTACTCAAGCATAGCCTTACTTATCATTGCCTTACTTAACCTAGCATAGCTTAACCTAGCTTTGCTCTACTCTACATTGCTCTAGTCTACTTTGCTCTGCTCTACTTTGCTTTGCTCTACTTTGCTCTACTTTACTTTTTTCTACTCTACCCTACTCTACCCTAACCTCATTTAGCCTAGCCTAACCTAGCCAAGCTCTACTCTACTCTACTCTGCTCTAAACAAGTCATTCCTAACCTAGCTTTGCTCTTCTCACCTCTATTATGCTCTTCTATACTCTACTTTACTATGCTTTGCTCTGCTCTATTCTACTTTACTCTTCTCTACTCTGCACTGCACTACTTTACTCTACTCTTCTCTACTCATCTCTACTCTACTTTACTCTACTCTTTCCTTACCTAGCCTTGCCTAACCTAACCTAGCTCTCCTCTACTCTACTCTACTTGACTTTAGCCTAGCCTAGCCTAGTCTACTCTAGCCTAGCCTAGCCTAGCCTAGCCTAGCCTAGCTTAGCCTTACTTAGCCTTACTTAACACTCTTCTACTCAACTCTACTCTACTCTTCTCTACTCTACTCTGCTTAACTTTCTTATTCTTTACTCTACTCTCCTCTACTCTACTATGCTCTACTCTAATCTGATTTGCTTTACTCTACTCTATTATGCTCTGCTCTGCTCTACTCTTCTCAACTCCACATTAGCAAAGCTTAGCCTAGCCTAACCAAACCTAACTTAGCTCCACTATTCTCTACTCTACTCTACTCTTACCTAGCCTAACTTAGCCTAGTCTAA
This sequence comes from Vanilla planifolia, assembly GCA_023846275.1. NCBI lineage: Eukaryota > Viridiplantae > Streptophyta > Magnoliopsida > Asparagales > Orchidaceae > Vanilla > Vanilla planifolia. The sequence goes on from JAIUJO010000103.1 coordinate 898,003, forward strand.
CCTTGCCTAGCCTAACCTAGTTCTACTTTACTCTACTCCATTATATTATACTCTACTCCACTATACTCTACTCTACTCTAGTCCACTCTACTCTACTATACTATACTCTAACCTTGCTTAACCAAGCCTAGCATAGCCTAACCTAGCTCTACTCTTCTTTACTCTACTCTACTCTACCCTACTCTAGCTTAGCCTAGCTTAGCCAAACTTAACTCTACTCTACTCTATTCTACTCTAACCTAGCCTAGATTATGCTAACCAAGCTTAACCTAACCTAGCCCAACTTAGCTCTACTCTACTCCACTCTACTCCACTTTGTTGTACTCTACTCTACCCTACTCTAACCAAGCCTAACTTTGCTCCACTCTACTCTACTCAACTCTAATATACTATATTCAATTGTACTCTACTCTAACATAACCTAGCTTAGCCTAGCATAACCTAGCTTAACACTGCTCTACTCTACTCTAGCTTAACCTTGCCTTAGCCTTGCCCAACCTTGCATATCCCAACCTAGCCAAACTATGCTCTACTCTTCACTACTCTACTATGCTCTACTCTACTCTACTTTGCTTTTTTGTACACTACTCTACTCTAGCCTAGCCATGTTTAGCCTAACTTATTTTAGCTCTACACAACTCCACTCTATTCTAGTCTACTCTTAACTATATTATACTCTACTCTACTCTACTCTAGCCTAGCCTAGCTTAACCTACCCTAACTTAACCTGGCATAGCCTTACCTAAACAAGCTCTACTCTACTCAACTCTACTATACTCTATTGTATTATACTCTACTCTATTATACTCTACTCTAATCTAACTTAGCCCAACTTAGCCAAGTCTATCCAAGCTCTACTCTACTCTACTCCTCTCTTGCCTAGCCAAGCCTAACCTAGCCTAACCTAGCACTTCTCTACTCTACTCTGCTCTACTCTACTCTACTTTACTGCACTCTATTCTATTATACTCTAGGCTAGCTTAGCCTAACCTAGCCTAACTTGACCTTGCTCTGCTCTACTCTAGCCTAGCCTAACCGAGGCTTACCTAGCCTAGCCTAACCTAGCCTTGCCTAACCTAACTCTACTCTACTATATTATAATATACTCTACTGTACTCTACTCAACTTAGCTCTAGTCTACTCTATTTAACTCTACACTACTCTATCTTAATCTACCCTAATCTACTTTACTCTACTTTTCTATAGCATAGACTGGCGAAGTACTTCTCTGCTTTACTCCATTATACTCTACTATACTCTATTCTTCTCTACACTACTTAACAGATAATACTTCAGCCTAAACTTTACTCTACTCTACCCTACTATATTCTATTAAACTCTACTCTACTGCAATCTACTTCACTCTACTCTACTATAACCTAACATAGCCTTGCCTAACCTATCTCTACTCTACTATATTCTTTCTTAGTTTAGCCTAACCTAGCTTTGCTCTTCTTTGCCCTATTATACTCTATTCTATTATGCTCTTCTCTGGTCTACTTTATTCTACTCTACTCTTGCCTAGCCTAGCCTAGCCAAACCAACCTCTACTCAAATCTACTCTACTCTAATCTACTATATTATACTATACTATACTCTACTCTACTCTACTGTCTCCTAGCATAGCCTACCTTAGCCTAGCCTAGCCTTGCCAAGCATAGCCTAGCTTAACCAACCTAGCCAGGCTCTAATCCAGTATACTCTACTCCATTCTACTCTACTCTACTCTTCTCTTCTCTACCTAACTTAACCTAGCTATGCTAGACTCTACTCTACTCTACTCTACTATACTCTGCCCTACTCTAATCTACTCTACTCTACCCTAGCCTAGCCTGACCTAGTCTAGCCGAGCCTAACCTAGCTCTACTCTACTCTTCTTTGCTCTTCACTACTCTGTTATACTTTTCTCCACTCTGCTATACTATTCTCTACTCTACTATGCTCTACTCTACTCTACTCTACTCTACTTTGGTTTTCTCTGCTCTATTCTGCTCTACTCTTCTCTACTCTACTCAGCTCTACTCAGCTCTGCTCTCTCCTTCACTCCACTCCTCTACTCTCCTCTCCTCTCCTCTCCTCTACTCTACTCTACTCTACCCCACTCTACTCTACTCTACCCTAATCTACTCAAATCTACACAACTCTGTTCTACTCCGCTCTACTCTACTCTACTCTAGCCTAGCCTAGCCTAGCTTCGCATAAGTTAGCCTAATCTAGTCCTACTCTACTCTACTATACTCTACACTACTCTACTCTGCTCTACTTAGCCTACCTAAGCATAGCCTAAACTAACCTAGCTCTACTCTACTCTACTCTATTATACATTGTGCTACTGTACTCTACTCTATCCTAGCCTACCTTAGCCTAGCCTAATTTAGCTCACTCTACTCTACTCTGCTCTGCTCTACTCTTCTCTACTTTACTCTATACTGCTCTAGTCTATTTTGCTCTACTCTACTCTACTCTTCTGCTCTTCTTTGCTCTACTCCACTCTGCTCTCCTCTACTCACCTCTACTCTACTATATTCTATTCTACTCTACTTTACTATACTCCACTCTACTCTAATCTAATCTAAGTTACTCTACTATACTCTACTCTACTCTATTATACTCTCGCCTAGCTACTCTTAGACAACCAAAACCAAGCTCTACTATACTCTACTCTACTCATCTTAACTTTAGCTTAGCCTAGCCAAATCTATTACTATTTTACTCTGCTCTATTCTACTCTTCTCTGCCTTGTTCTACTCTACTCTGCTCTGGTAAGCTCCACTCTGCTTTGCTCTACACAGCTTAAATCTACTCTATTTTACTTTGCTCTACCTTGCTCTACTCTACTCTGCTCTACTCCACTCCGCTCTACTTTAGCCTCGCGTGCCTAACCTAACCTAGCTCTACTCTACTCTACTATACTCTACTCGACTTTAGCCTAGCCTAACCTAGCCTAGCTAGCAAAGCCTAGCCTAACCTAGCCCTACTCTACTTTGCTTTGCTCTACTCTGCTCTACTTTGCTCTACTCTGCTCCACTCTAATGTTCTTTACTTTACTCCACTCTTCTTTACTCTTCTCTTCCCTTCTCTACTCTATTTTAGCAAAGCCTAGCCTCACCTGGCCTAACCTAATCTTACTCTACTATACTCTACTCCACTCTACTTTAGCTAGCCTAACCTAACCTAACCTAGCTTTACTCTGCTCTACTCTACCCTACAATACTCTTCTCTACTCTACTGCACTCTACTCTACTATACTCTACTCTAACCTAGCATAACCTCACCTAGCTTAGTCTAATCTAACTCTACTGTGCACTGCTTTATTCTACTCTACTCTACTCAACTCTACTCTAATCTGCTCTGCTCTACTCTTCTATGCTCTATTTTTCTGTGCTTTGCTCTTCTCTGCTCTACTCTACTTTGTTTTGATCTACTCTACCATACTTTACTTAACTCCACTCTACTATACTCTAGCCTAGTCTAACCGAGCCCTACTTGACTCTACTCTAGCCTAGCCTAACCTTGCTCTACTCTACTCTACTCTACCCTGCTCAACTCTACTCTAACCTAGCCCAGCCTAACCTAGCTCTACTTTACTCTAGCCTAGCTTAGCCTGGCCTTACCTAACCTAGCCTAACCTAAATTTGCTTAACTCTACTCTGTAATGCTCTGCTATACTTTTCTTCTTTGCTCTACTATAATCTGCTCTCCTCTCCTCTCCTTAGCTCTCCTCTCCTCTACACTACTCTAATCTATTATACTCTACTCTACTTCACTCTACACTAATCTACTCTGCTCTACTCTCCTTTACTCTACTCCACTATACTCTACTTTATTTTACTCTGCTCTACTCAACTATAGCCTAGCCTAACCTAGCTCTACTTTACTATACTCTACTCTACTCTAGTCCAACCTAGCCTACTCTACCCTAGCCTAGCTTAGGATTGCCCAACCAAGCCTATCTTGGCTCTGCTATTCTCTACTCTACTAAACTAAAGTCTACTCTACTCTACTCTACTTTATTCACCTCTTCTCTACTCTAATGTAACTTAGCCTAGTCTAACCAAGCTCTACTCTACTCTATTCTACTCTAGCTTAACCTTGCCTAGCCTAACCTTGCCAAGCATAACCTAGCCTAACCTGGCCCAACCTAGCTTAGCTCTACTCTACTCTTCTCTATTATGCTATGCTCTACTCTACTCTTCTCTACTCTACTCTACTCTACTCTACTCTGCTAAACTTTGCTATGCTCTACTACTCTCTGCTCGTTAGGCTAACCTAGCCAAGCCTAACTCAACTCTACTCTACTCTACTATAGCCTAACCTAGCCTAGCCAACCATAGCCTAGTTTTGCCTAGCCTAACTTAGCTCTAGTCTACTTTACTCTACTCTACTCTGTTCTACTCTACTCTACTCCACTCCACTCTACTCTACTCTACCCTTCTCTAACCTTGCCTAGCCTAGCTCTTTTCTTCACTATCATTGCTAAGCCTAGCCTACCATAGCATTGCCTAACATAGCTCTACTCTACTCTGCTATGCTCTGCTCTACTTTGCTCTACTCTGTTATGCTCTACTCTACTCTGCTATGCTTTGCTCTACTATATTCTACTATACTATAGCCAAGCCTAACCTAGCTGCTCTACTTGACTCTACTCTATTCTAATCTACTCTACTCTACTCTTCTATACTCTTCTCTACTTTACTCTACTCTACTCAAGCCTAGTCAAGCCTAACATAACCTAGCCTAGCCTAGCTTAACCTAGCTCTACTCTACTCTACTCTTCCCTACTTTAATTTACTCAACTCTACTCTACTCTACTTTCAGCTACACTAGCCTACAATAACCTCGACTAACCTTGCTCTACCTTGCTCGGCTTAAATTTGCTCTACTAAAGTATTCCCTACTCAGCTCTTCTCTACTTTACGATGCTTTGCTTTACTCTACTCTACTCTAGCCTAGCCTAACCTAGCCTAACCTAACCTAACCAAACTCTACTCGACTCTACTCTTCTCTACTCCACTCTACACTACTCTACTCTTCTTTATACTAGCTTAACCTAGCCTAGCTCTACTATGATCTTCTATGCTCTGCTTAATTTTGATCTACTCTACTCAACTCTCCTCTGCTCTACTCTACATTGTTCTACTTTGCTCTTCTCTACTCTACATTACTCTACTCTATTGTATGCTAGCCTAACCTAACCTATCCTAGCTCTACTTTACTCTACTCTACTCTACTCTACTCTAGTAAGCTAGCCTATCCTAACCCTGCTTAGCTTAACCTAGCCTATCCTAGCTTAGCCAAGCGTAGGTTGGCCTAGCCTAACTAGCTTTACTCCTCTAGTCTAATCTACTCTACTCTACTCAACTTAGTTCTACTCTTCTCTACTCTACACTACTCTATTGAAACCAAGCCTAAACTAGCCAAGCCTAACCAAACTCTAATCTACACTACTCTAGCATAGCCTAATCTAGCCTAGCCAAGCTTAACCTAGCTCTACTCTCTTAAGCTCTACTTTACTTTGCTCTATTCTTCTCTAAGCTACTCTACTATGCTTTACTTTTTTTTAATCTGCTCTGCTCTTCTCTACTCTACTATACCTACACCACTCTACTCTACGTTACTCTATCCTATCTAGCCTAACCTGGCTCTACTCTACTCTACTCATATGTACTATACTCTACTCTCGCCTAACCTCGCCTAGCCTAGCTTATCCTAGCAATACTCTCCTTAAATCTACTCTACTCTACTCTACTCTATTCTACTCTACTCTACTGCACTCTAGCCTAGCTTAGCTTACCTTAGCCTAGCCTTGCCTAGCTCTACTCAAATTAACTCTACTCTACTTTAGCTTAGCCTAGCCTAGATTAGCCTAGTATAGCCTAACCTAGCTCTACTCTACTCTACTATACTCTACTTTACTATGCTATACTCTGCAATACTTAGCTCTACTATGCTCTGCTCTATATTTCTTTGCTCTGCTCTTCTCTACCTTAGCCTAGTTTAAGTTAGCTCTATTTTACTCTACTTTACTCTACTATACTTTTCTTTACTCCAGCCTAACCTAGCCTTGCCAAACCTAACCTAGCTTAGCCTAACCTAGTTCTACTCTTCTCTCTTTACTCTACTATGCCCTACTCTACTATGCTCTTCTCCACTCTACTTCTCTCTACTCTACTGTAATCTACATTGCTGTTCTCTATTCTCTAGACTAGCCTAGCTTAGCCTTGCCTAACTTAGCTCTACTCTACTCTACTGTACTCTACTCTAGCCTAGCCTACCATTACCAAGCATAACCAAGCCTAGCCTAACTCAACCAAGCCTAACCTAGCTCTACTCTACTCTATTCTATGCTTCTTTGCTCTACTCTATCCAGCTCTGCTCTACTCTACTCAAACATAGCCTAGCCTAGCCTTGCCTAACCTAATTTATCCTAACCTAGCATAACCCAACTAAGCTCTACTCTGCTCTGCTTTACTTTACTTTGCACTGCTCGACTCAGCTCAACTCTGCTCTACTCTATTCTTCTCTACCCTTTCCTTGCCTAGCGTAGCCTAATCGAGCTCTACTATACTGTACTACAATCTACCCTAGGCTTGCCTAGCTTAGCCTACCATAGCAAAGCACAGCCTAGCCTAGCCTAGGCTAGCTTAACCTAACTCTACTCTACTCTATTTTACTCTACTCTTCTAAACTCAACCCTACTCCACTCTACTCTACTGTACACTAATCATACCTAGCCTAGCCTAACCTTGCTCTACTTTACTATACTCTAACCTAGCCTAGCTTAGCCTCACTTAGCCTAGAATAACTTAGCTCTGCTCTGCTCTATTTTCCACTACTCTACTCTGCACTACTTTACTCTACTCTTCTCTAAACTATTGTACTCCAGCCTAGCATTGCCAAACCTAGCTCTACTCAACTCTACTCTATTCTACTCTAGCCTAGCCTAGCCTAGCCTAACCTAGCCTAGTCAAGCTTAGCGAGGCCTAGCCTAACCTAGCTCTACTCAACTGTACTCTACTCTACTATACTTTACTTAGTCTTACTATTCTCTACTCTACTCTAATAAAGCCTAGCCTAGCAAGCCTAACCTAGCTCTAATCTACACTACTCTAACCAAGCTTAACCTAGCTTTACTCTACTCTACTCCATTCTACTCTGCTTTACTCTGTGCTGCACTACTCTGCTCTTCTCTATTCCACTCTGGTTACTCTTCTCTACTCTCCTCTACTTTACTCTACTCTATTGTATTCTATCCGAACCAATCCTAACTTAACTCTGCTCTACTCTCACTTAGCCTAGCTTACCCAACCTAGCATAGCATAGTCAAACCTTTGCTAGCTCTACTCTACTTTACTCTACTCCACTCTACTCTACTCTACCCTACTCTACTATACTCTACTCTACTCTAATCTACTCTACTCTACTCTACCCTACCCTACTATAGCCTTCTCTAGCCTACCCTAACTTAGCCTAGCCTAACCTTGTTCTACTCTACTCTATTTTACCCTACTTTGTTCTATTATATTCTATTCAAGCCTTGCTAGGCTAGATTAACCCAGCATGGCCTAACCTAGCTCTACTCTACTCCACTCTACACTACTCTACTATGCTAGTCTACAATACTTTGCTCTACTTTACTCTGCTTTTGATTTCCCTACTCTGTATTGTTGTACTCTACTTTACGTTGCTCTATTCTACTCTGCTCTTCTCTACTCTCCTTTCCTCTCCTCTACTCTACTCTACTCTACTTTACCCTACTCTACTCTACTCAGGTCTGCTCTTCTTTTCTCTACTCTACACAGCTTTGCTTTGCTCTGTTCCACTTTGCTCTACTCTTCTCTACTCTTCTCTACTCTACTCTACTCTAATCTACTCTATTCTAGCCTTGCTTAGCCTAATCAAGCCTAACCTAACTTCACTCTACTCTACTCTACTCTACTCTATTGTACTATACTCTTCTATACTCCACTCTAACCTAGCCTAGCCTTGCTTAACATAAGATAGCTATACTCTACTCTACTCTGCTCTACTCTGGTCTCCTCCAACCTTGCTTAGCCTAGCCTAGCAAAGCTCCATTATGCTCTGCTCTTCTTTGCTCAAGTTTACTCTACACTACACTACTCTACTTTGATCTGCTCTACTTTACTCTAGCCTAGCCTAACCTAACCTAGCTTTACTATACTCTTCTCTAGCTTAGCCTAACCTAGCCTAGCCAAGCCTAACCTTGCTCTACTCCACTCTACTCTTCTCTTCTCTTCTCTTCTCTACTCTACAATACTCTACTCCACTCTAACAAAGACTAACTATGCCTTGCTTAGAATAACCTAACCTAACTTTGCTCTACTATACTTTTCTCTACTCTACTCTACTCTATTTTTCTCTACTCTACTCTGCTCTACTCTACTCTTCTCTACACATATATACTCTGCACTACTCTGCTTTGCTCGGTTCTACTCTACTCTACTCTACTCTTCTCTAGCCTAGCCTCACTTAACCTAGCCTAACAGAGCTCTACCCTACTCTTCTCTACTCTATACTATTTTACTACACTCTACTCTACTCTAGCTTAGCCTAGCCTAGCCTATCTTAGCCTAGCTTATCCTAGAATAGGTTAACTTAACTTAGCTTTACTCTACTCTACTCTGCTCTACTATACTCTTCTCTACACTACTATACTCTACTCTACTCAACTCTACTCTAGTCTAGTCTAGCCTAGCCTAACCTAGCTCTACACCACTCTACTCTACTCTAGGCTAGCCATGCTAAAGCAAGCCAAGCTAGCTCTGCTCTATTCTACTCTACTTTACTATTCTCTGCTCTACTATGCTCACCTCTATTCTACTCTATTATGTTGTACTCTACATTGCTATGCTCTGTTTTAGTATACTATAATCTATTACACCATAGCCTAGCCTCGCCTAACTTAGCTTAAGTATACTCTACTCTACCTTATTCTACTCTACTCTACTCTAGCCTAGCCTATCCTAGCCTGACCTAGCCTAGCTTAGCTTAACATAACCTAGCCTTGCCTGGCCTAGATTAGCTGGGCCTAACCTTCCTCTACTCTAATCTACTCTACTATTCTTTCACCTAACCTAGCCTAACCTAGCTATTCTCTAGTCTACTATAGCCTTGCCTAACCTAGCTTTACTCTACTCCACTCTACTCTGCTTAACTTTTCTCTTCTCTACTCTACTCTACTCTGCTCTACTCTCACCTAGCCTAAGCTAACCTAACCTAGTCTAGCCAAGCCTAACTTAAGCTAGCTCTACTTTGCTTTCCTCTACTATACTATACTATACTCTACCCAATTCTACCTTATTCTACTCTATTCAATGCTAGTCTAATATAACCTTAGCTAGCTTAGCCAAGCCAAACCAAGCTCTATTCTTCTCTACTCTACTCTATTATACTCTACTCTACTCTACTTTAAGCTAGCCTCACCTAGCCTAAGCTAAACAAACCTAGCTATGCTCTCTCTACATTGCTGTGCTATGCTCTACTCTACTCTTCTCTGCTGTTCTCTGCTTTGCTCTGCTCTGCTCTACTCTGCTCTGCTCTACTCTATTATACTTTACTCTATTCTACTCTACTCTACTCTTGCCTAGCCCAACCTAGCTTAGCCTAACATAGCTCTACTCTATTTACTAATCTACTATACTCTATTATGCTCTACTCCACTCTATTCTACTCTACTCTATTCTACTCTTCTCTAACATCGCCTAGCCTAGCCTAGCTTAGCTTAGCTTCGCCTAACCAAGCTCTAATCTAATCTACTCTAATCTACACTACACCACTCTATTTTGCTCCGCTCTACTCTACTCTATTATGCTCTATTCTACTCTACTCTGCTCTATTCTTCCTTGCTCTACTCTACTTTGCCCAACTCAGCTCAGCTTTGCTTTGCTCTATAGTACTCTACTCTAGCCTTGCCTAGCCTACCCTAGCCTAACGGAGCTCCACTCTACTCTACCCTACTTTACTCTTCTCTACTATACTCTACTTTACTCTACTTAACTATATTCTACTCTACTCTACCCTAGCCTTGGCTAACCTAACTCTTCTCTACTCTACTTTACGCTACTCTACTCTAGTCTAGCCTAGCTTAGCCTAGCCTACCCTAGCCCATCCTAGCCTCGTCTAGCCTAGCCTAACTGGCTCTAAGATACTCTACTCCACTCTATTCTACTCTACTCTGCTCTACTTTACTCGACTCTACTTTAACATAGCCTAGCCTAGCCTAACCAAGCTCAACTTAACTCTACTCTACTCTACTCTAGCTTAATATTGCGTAGCCTAGGCTAGCCAAGCCTAGCCTAAAGTAACCTAGATTAGCTCCACTCTACTCTTCTATGCTATGCTCTGCTCTACACTTCTCTACTCTGCTCTACTCTACTCTACTCTATTTGAGATTAGCCTAGCATTGTCAAACCTATCTCCACTCCACTATACTCCACTCTACTCTTCTCTACTCTACTCTACTCTACCCCATTCTACTCTAGCCTTGCTAAGACTAACATAGCTTGGCCTAGCCTTGCTTAGCATAGCCTAACCTAACTTTACTCTATCTAACTCTACTATGCTCTACTATACTCAACTCTACTCTACTCTACTCTACTCTGCACTAACCTTGCCTAGCATAACCTAACCTTATTCTTCTATACTCTACTCTACTATACTCTACTCTAGCTTAGCCTACCTTGGCCAAACCTAAGCTTACCTAGCTCCACTCTGCTCTACTCTACTCTAACTTAGCCTATCCTAGCCTAACCTAAGCTTACCTAGCTCCACTACACTCTACTTTACTTTTCTCTTCTCTGCTCTGCTCTGCTCTATGCTGCTTTGCTCTACTCTACTTTGTTTTGCTTTATCCAATTCTACTGTACTCTACTCTACTCTAGCCTAGCATAGCCTAACCTAACTTAGCTCTACTCTACTCTACACTATTATACTATACTCTAACATAGCCTAACCTTTCTTAGCCTAGCCTAAACAAGCTCTACTCTACTCTACTGTACTAAACTTTACTCTACTCTACTATACTATACTCTACTCTACTCCACTCTAATCTACTATACTCTAATCTACTATACTCTACTTACTCCACTATGCTCTACCCTAACCTTGCTTAGCTTTGCCCAGCCTTGCCTCGCTTACCCTAACCAAGCTTTACTATACTCTTCTTTAGTCCACTCCACCCTACTCTGCACTATTTTGCTCTACTCTGCTCTGCTTTACTCTGCTCTACTCTACACTACTCTTCTCTACTCTACTCAGCCCAGCACTACTTTTCTATGCTCTACTCAACTTTGCTCTGATCTGCTCTACTCTACTCTTCTCTAACCTACCTTAGCCTGACCGAGCTCTCCGCTACTCTAGTAGAGCATAGCCTAGCTTAGGATAGCTTAGGCTAACTTAGCTCTACTATACTCTATTTTACTCTGCTCTACTCCACTAGACTCTACTCTAATCTACTCTAAACTTCTCTACTTTACTTTGTTCTCACCTATCCTAGACTAGCCTAACCTAGCACTACTCTACTATGCTCTTCTCTAATTTTGCCTATTCTAGCCTAGTTTAGCCTAGCCTAACCTAGCCCTACTCTGCTATTCTCTACTCTATTTTTTTACTCTACTCTACTCTACTCTACTATGCTCTACTCTACTCTACTCTACTATACTCTAACCTAGTCTAGCCTAAACTATTTCTACTCTACTCTACTCTAGCTTAGCCTAACCTAACCCAACTTAGCCAAGCCTAACATAGCCTAACCTAGCCTAGCCTAACCTAGCTTTACTCTATTCAACTCTACTCTACTCTCTTCTACTCTTCTCTACTCTACCTTACTCTACTCTACTCTAACCAAACTTAGCCTAGCCAAGCAAAACCTAGCCCTAATCTACACTACTCTAACTTAGCCTAAACTATCTTAACTGAGCCTAACCTACCTTAGCTCAGCTGTGCTCTACTCTACTCTACTCTATTATGCTATGCTTTGCTCTGCTCTACTTTGCTCTACTCTTCCCTACTCTACTCAACTCTACTCATATTTACTTTATTGTACCCTTTGCTAGCCTAGACTAACCTAGCTCTACTATACTCTGTTATACTCTACTCTACTCTATTCTACTTTCTCCTAGACTAACCTAGCCTAGCCTAGCCTAACTTAGTAATACTTTACTTTACACTACTCATCTCTAATCTACTCTACTCCACTCTATCGTAGCCTAGCTTAGACTACCCTAGCCTTGCTGAGCTTAACCTATCTCTACTTTACTCTTTTTTACTCTCCTTTAGCTTAGCCTAGATTATCCTAGAATAGCCTAACCTACCTCTACTCAGCTCTACTTTACTTTTCTCTACTCTGTTATACTCTGCAATGCTTTAATCTACACTACTCGACTCTACATTTCTCTTCTTTGCTCTTCTACTCTACTTTGCTCTGCTCTACTTTGCTCTACTCTACTCTGCTATACTCTCCTCTCCTCTACAAAACTCTACTCTATTTATTCCACTCTACTCTACTCTACTCCACTCTACTCCACTATGTTCTAGCCTAGCCTAGCCTAATCAAGCTCTATTCTACTTTACTCTACTGTACTTTGTTCTACTTGACTAAATCCTAGTTTAGCCTAGCCTAGCCAAACCTAGCTCTGCTCTACTCTACACTACTCAACTCTACTCTACTCCACTCTACTCTACTGTACTCTATTATACTCGACTAAATACTAGCTTAGCCTAGCATAGCCCAACCTAGCTCTACTCTACTCTACTCTACTATACCCTAACCTAGCCTAGCATAGCCTAACCTAGCCTTGCTCTGCTCTACTCTATTCTGCTCAACTCTGTTCTGCTCTGCTTTACTCTTCTCTTCTCTGATCCACTCTACTTTTCTCTACTCTACTATGCTTTACTTTAGCCTTGTTTAGCATAACTTAACCTACCCAAGCCTATTCTATCTCTAATCGACTCCACTCTACTCAATTGTACTCTACTCTAGCCTAGCCTAGCCAACCTTACCAAAGCCTAGTCTAGCCTAGCTTAGCTTAACCTAGCTTTACTCTACTTAACTTTACTCAAATCTTCTCTGCTCTACTCTACTCTACTCCACCTTAACTTAGCCTAGCTAAGCTTAGTCGAACATAACCCTACTCTACTCTACTTTTTCCTAGCCTAGCCTGGCTAAACCTAGCTCTACTCTACTCTGCTTTGCTCTAAATGACACTACTTTACTATGCTCTACTCTACTCTATTATACTCTACTCTATCACACTCTAGCTAAGCCTACCCTGACCTAACTCTACTATACTCTTCTCTACTCTACTCTACTATACTTTACTCTACTCTACTCTACTCTACTCTAACCAAACCTAGCCTAGCCTAACCTAGCCCTACTATGCTCTACTCTTCTCTACTCTACTCTACTCTCTCTACTCTACTCTACTCTTCTCTGCTGTGCTCTACTCTGCTCTACTCTTCTCTACTCTATTGTACTCTACTCTAGCTTTGTTTTGCATAACCTAGCCTAGGCTTGCCTATTCTAGCTCTACTCTTCTCTACTCAAATCCTACACTCCATTCTATGCTACTCTACTTTAGCCCAACCTAGCCAACCATAGCAAAGCCTAGCCTAGCCTAACCCAACCAAACCTAGCTCTACTTTACTTAATTCTACTTTATTGTATTCTAATCTACTCCACTCTACTCTACTGAAACTTAGCCTAGCCTTACCTAGTCGAACGTAGCTCTACTCTACTTTGCTCTACTCTTGTCTAGCCTAGCCTAGCCTTGCAAAATCTAGCTCTACTCTACTCTGCTCTACTCTACACCACTCTGCTCTACTCTATTCTATTCTACTCTACTCTTCTATACTTTAGCTTAGCCTAGCCTAACCTAGCTCTACTACACTCTTCTCTTCTCTACTCTACTCTACTATACTTTACTCCACTCTACTCTACTCTACTCTACTCTACTCTACTCTAACCAAGCATAGCCTAACCTAGCTCTACCTTATTATACTCTGCTCTAGCCTAGCCTAGCCATGCCTAGCCTAGCCTAGACTAACCTTTCTCTACTCTAATCTACAATGCTCTGCTCTATATTTTATTACTATGCTCTGCTCTGCTCCACTCCACCCAACACTACTCCACTCTATTCTACTCAAGCCTAGCCTAGCTTAGCCATGCGTAGCCTAACTTAGCTCTACTCTACTCTCTTTGCTCTGCTCTACACTACTCTACTCTACTCTACTTTGCTCTGCTCTACTTTGCTCCACTTTGCTCTACTCTACTCGCTATACTCTGCTCTACTATGCTCTTCTCTACTCTATTCTACTCTCCACTACTCTACTACTTTAGCCTTACTGAGCCTAATATTACCTAGCTCTACTCTTCTCTACTCTACAATACTCTATTATACTAAACTCTAGCATAGCCTAGCTAAGCCTGGCATATCCTAGCCCTACCTACCCTTGATAAACCTTGCTCTACTCTACTCTACTTTACTCTATTATACAACACTATACTCTACTCTACTCTAATCTACTCTTCTCTACTCAACTTTACTCAACTATAACCTATCTTAGCCTAGCCAAACTACCCTAGCTAAGCCTAACCTAGTGCTACTCTACTCTACACTACTCTACTCTGCTCTAGTCTACTCTGCTCTACTCTATTCTATTCTGACTTTGCTCTTCTCTACTCTACTTTGCTAAACTCTTCTCTACTCTAACCTACTCAACTATACTATACTCTACTCTACTTTAACCTAGCCTAACCTTGCCTAGGTTAGCATAACCTAGCTATAATCTTCTCTACTCTGCTTCGCTTATCTATGCTTTGCTCTGTTTCGCTCTGCTCTACCTTATTCTTCTTTGTTTTGCTCTAGTCTTCTCTGCCCTGCTCTGCTCGACTCTACTTACACTAGCATTGCCTAGCGATGCCAAGCATAACCTAATCGTGCTCTACTCTACTCTACTCCATCCTAGCCTCGCCTACCCTAGCCTTACCCTTCCTAGCCTAGATTAACCTATCTCTAATCTACTTTACTCTACTCTACTCTACTATAATCTACTCTATTCTATTCCACTCTACTCTACTCTATTCTACTTAACTCTAACCTAGCCTAACCTAGCTAGCTTAGCCTAACCAAGCTCTACTCTACTCTGCTCTACTCTGCTCTATTCTGCTCTGATCTACTCTGCTCTACTTTGCTCTTTTCTGCTCTGCTATACTCTATTCTACTTTGCTTTGCTCTTCTTTGCTATGCTTAACTCTACTCCGTAATGCTCTAGCCTAGCCTGGCTTATCCTAAATGAGCTCTAATCTACTCTACTCTACTCTACTCCACTCTACTCTACTCTACTCAACTCTAGCCTAGCCTAGGCTAGCTTACCCTAGCCTAACCTAACTTAGATCTACTCTATTAAGCTTTACTCTACTCTACTCTAACTTAGTCTAGCATAGTCTAGCTAAACCTAGCTCTACCATAATCTACTTTACTCTAGCTTAGCTAAGCTTAGCCTAGCCAAACTTAGCTCTTCTATACTCTACTATGCTCTGCTCTTTTTTTTATTGCTCTACTCTACTCCACCCAACTCTGCTCTACTCTCCTCTGCTCTGTACTACTCAGTATTGCTCTACTTTGCTCTACTCTACTCTTCTCTACTCTACTCTACTCTATTGTACTCTAACTTTGCCTAGCCAAGCCTAACTTAGCTCTACTCTACTCCACTCTAGTCCATTATACTCTAGCCTAGCTTAGCCTTGCCTTGATTAACCTAGACAAATACAACCTAGCCTAATCTAGCCTAACCTAGTTCTATACTCTATTCTACTGTAGCTCTACTCTAATATGCTCTACTCTACTCTACTCTAACCTAGCCTAGCCTACATAGCTCTATTGTACTCTAGTGTAGCCTAGCCTAGCTCTACTCTTCTATGTTATGCCCTACTCTACTCTAGCCTAGCCTAACATAACTCTACTCTACTCTACTCTTTCCTAGCCTAGCTTAGCCTCACTAAACATAACTTAGCTCTGCTCTACTCTACCATGCTCTATGTTGCTCTACTCTGCTCTGCTTTATTTTGCTCTACTCTATTCTGCTCTCCTCTACTCTAGTCTTCTTAACTTTACTCTATACTACTCAACTCTACTCTAGCCTAGCCTTGCCTAACCTAGCATCACTCTACTCTACTATGCTTTACTTTATTCCATTACCCTACTGTGCTCTACTCTACTATGCTCTACTCTACTCTACTCTACTCCATTCTACAATAATCTCCTCCACTTTACTCTAGCCTAGGTTAGCCTAGCAAAGCCAAGCCAAGCCTAACTTTGCCCTACTCGATTCTTCTTTGCTCTACTCTGATTTTCTCTTATCTACTATACTCTACTCTACTAGAATCTACTCTATTTTTGTCAGTTTTTCCCTATACTGCTCTACTCTGCTCTGCTATACTCTACTCTACTCTGCTCTACTTTGCTCTACTCTACTCTACTCTACTCTGCTCTACTTTGCTATTCTCTACTCTTCTCTACTCCACTCCAATCTAATCTACTCTAGCTTAGCCGAGCCTAGCCAAGCCTAGCGTAGCCTAACCTACCTTTGCTCTACTCTACTCTACTCTGCTCTACTCTGCTCTACCCGACTCCTATTTTCTTTGCTCTGTTATTCTCTATTCTACTATGTTATACTCTACTTTGGTCTGCTCTATATATTCTGCTCTACTCTTCTCTTCTTTGCATTACTTTACTTAGTTCTACTCTACTTTACTATACTCTAGTCTGATCTACTCTAGCTTTCTTTAGCCTAGCCTAGCCTAACCTATCTTAGCCTAACCTAACTCTACTTTACTTTACTCTACTCTACTCTAGTCTAATCTGGCCTATACTCTACTCTACTATACTCTAACCCAGCTTAGCCTAGCCTAACCTAGCTTTTATTTACTCAACTCTGCTCTACTCTACTCTACTCTTCTTGCTATAATTTCTCAACTCTGCTCTACACTCCTCTACTCTATTATGCTCTTCTCTACTCTATTCTAGTCTACTCCACTTTGCTCTACTCTATTCTACTCTACAATGCTCTTCTTTGCTCTTATCTACTTTGCTCTGCTCTGCTCCATACTGTTCTGCTCTTCTCTAATCTACTCTACTCTTTTTAGCTATGCTCTGCTCGACTCTACTCTCCTTTCCTCTCCTTACCTCTCCTCTCCTCTCCTCTACTCTATTATACTCTACTCTACTCTACTCTGCTCTGTTATGCTCTACTCTACTCTACTCTACCTTATTCTACTTTACTTAACTCTAGTCTACTCTACTCTAGCCCATCCAAGCCTAGCATTACCTAATCTAGCTCTACTATAGTCTACTCTACTTTACTCTTGCTTGGCCTAGCCTAGCCTTGCTAGCCTACCCCAGCCTAACCTAGCTTAACTGAGCTCTACTCTACTCTACTCTACTCTAGCAAGCCTAGCCTAGCATAGCATAGTATTGAATAACCTAGCTCGGCTCTGCTCTACTCTGCTTTACTCTACACTATTTTGCTCTACTCTACTCTGTATTATACTACTTTACTCTTCTGTTATGCTCTACTCATCTTTGCTTTGCACTTCTCTACTCTGTTCTACTCTATTCTACTCTGCTTTGCTCTACTCTACTCTACTATACACCTCTCTGCTCTACTATACTCTATTCTACTATACTCTACTTTATTGTACTCTAGCCTAACCTAACTTACCTCTACTCTCCTCTACTCCACTCTACTCTTATCAAGCCTAGCCTAACTTAGCTCTACTCACTCTAGCCTAACCTAGCCAAGTATAGCCTAGCCTATCCAAAATCTATTGTACTCTACTCTACTTAACTCTACATTACTCTTCTCTACTCTGTTGTACTCTACTCTTGTCTACTATACTCTGCATTGTTCTGCTCTGTTGTACTCTTCACTGCTTTGTTGTGCTATACTCTACTCTGCTCTTCTCTGCTCTGCTTTGCATTACTCTACTTTGCTCTACTTGGCTCTGCTCTTCTCTTCTCTGCTCTAATTTTCTCTACTCTACTTTAGCCTTGTTTTGCCTAACCTAGCCTAACCAAACTCTACTAACCTAACTTAGCTTACTAAGCTTTGCTCTTCTCTACTCTTCTCTGCTCTGCTATGCTCTACCTTACTTTGCTCTTCTCTGCTCTGCTCTACCCTACTCTGCTCTACTTTACTCTTCTCTTCTCTACTCTACTCTGCTCAGCTCTACTTTGCTCTACTCTACTTAACTCTCTACTCTACTCTACTATATTCTAGCCTAGCCTTGCCTAACTTACCTAGCTCTACTGTACTCTACTCTACTATACTCTACTAACCTCCACTCCATTCTAGCATAGCCTAATCGAGCCTTGACTAACCTTGTCTAGCCTAACCTAGTTATGCTATCCTCTACTCTACTCTGCTCTACTTTACTGTACATTAGCCAAGCCTTGCCTAGCCTAACCTAATCGAGCTCTACTCAACTCTGTGCTGCTCTACTCTACTTTACTCGAGCGAAGCATTACCGATCCAAGCCTTGCCTACTTTAGCCTAGCTTAACCTAGCTCTACTCCACTCTACTCTTCTCTACTCTACACTAACCTAGCCTAACTTAGCCTACACAAGCTGTACTCTTCTTAACTTTGATCTTCTCAGCTCTACTCTTTTATGCTCTATTCTTCTCTATTATGCTCTACTCTACTCTATTTTTCTCTACTCTACTTCACCCTACTCTACTCTACTCTACTCTAGCCTAGCTTAGACTAGCATAAGCTAGCCTAACCAACCTCTACTCCACTCTATTGTACTTTACTCCACTTTTCTCTAGCCTAGCCTTACCTAGCCTACCCTAGCCTAGCCCAGCATAACATAGCCTTGCCTAACCTAGCTCAACTATACTCTTGTCTACTCTACTCTACTCAACTGTACTCCACTCTACCCTAACATAACTTAGCCTAGCCTCATTTAACCTAGCTCCACTCAACTCTACTCTTCTCTAGCCTTGCTTTTCCTAGCTTAGCCTAGCTTATCCTACCTTTTCCTAGCCTAGCCTAGCTTAGCCTAGCTAAACTCTACTCAGCTTTGCTCATTACTACTCAGCTCTACTCTACTCTACTCTACTTTGCTCAGCTCTACTCTAATCTACTCTACTATGCACTATTGTACTCTAGCCTAGCCTAGCTTAACCTAACCTAACTCTACTCTACTCTAACCTAACCTAGCCTAAGCTAGCCTAGCCTAACCTACTCCACTCTACAATGCTCTACTCTACTCTAGCCTAGCCTAACCTAGCTTTGCTCTATTATGCTCTGCTTTGCTCTAATCTACTCTACTCTGCTCTACTATGCTCCACTATACTCTACTCTAGTCTTGCGTTGCCTAGCCTAACCTAGCTTTACTCTACTCGACTATAGTCTACTCTACTCTACCTAGCCTTGCCGAGCAAGGCATAGCCTATCTTAGCCCAACCTAACCTAGCTCTCCTCTACTCAATTTTACTCTACTTTACTCTACTTTACTCTACTTTAGTCTATCCTAAACTAGCTAAGCCTAACTTAACTTAGCTTTACTCTACTCTACTATGCTCTATTCTACTCTACTCTACTCTAGCCTAATTGAGCTTAGCCTAGCCTTTCTCTACTTTATTCTTCTCTACTCTACTCTACTCTACTCTACTCTAATTTTCTTTGCTATGTTATACTTTACTCTACTATACTCTACTCTACTCTACTCTTATTTACTCTAGCTTAGTTTAGCCTTGCTTAGCCTAGCCTAACCAAGCTCCACTCTATTATACTCTACTCTACTCTACTATACTTTTCTCTAGTCTAGCCAAGACTTCCCTTGCCTAGCCTAGCCTAGCCAAGCCTAACATAGCTCAACTCTCTTTTACTTTACTCTGCTCTACTCTGCTCTACTCTACTCTAACTTAGCCTAGCCTAGCCTAAAGTAACCTAGCTCTGCTCTATATTACTCTATTTTACTCTACTCTACTCTACTCTAGCCTAGCCTAGCTTAACCTAGCTCTACTCAACTCTACTATTGTTTGCTCTACTCAACTCTACTTCTTTTGTTATGCTCTACTCTGCTCTTCTCTACTCTGCTCTGCTCTACTCTACTCTGCTCTACTCTACTCTTCTTTATTGTACTCTTATCAAGCTTAGCCTAACTTAGCTCTACTCTTCTCTATTCTAGTCCACTCTACTCTACTCTACTCTAGCCAAGCTTAACATAGCTCAGCCTAGCCTACTAACTTTTTCCTACTCTACTCTGCTCTGCTCTACTCCACTCTACTTTTCCCACCCTTATGCCATTATGTTGTTCTCTACTCTAGTCTAGTCTACTCTACTTTGATCTACTCTATGCTACTCTTCTCTGGTCTTCTCTACTCTGCTCTATAATGCTATGCTCGGCTCTACTCTACTCTACTCTCCTCTACTCACTGCTCTTCTCATCTCTTCTCCTCTCTTCTCCTCTCCTCTCCTCTCCTCTCCTCTCCTCTACTCTACTCTACTCTACTCAACTCAACTTTACTCCACTTTACTCTACTCTACTCTACACAACTCTACTCTACTCCACTATACTCTAGCCTAACCAAGCCTAGCCAAACTTAATCTAGCTCTACTCTACTTCACTCTATTATATCCTACTCTACTCTAGCCTAGCCTAGCCTGGCCTAGCTTAGCCCAGCCTAACCGAGCTCTACTCTACTCTTCTTTATTCTACTCTATCTTAGCCTAGCCTAAAATAGAAAACCTAGCTCTACTCTACTTTACTCTACTCTACTATATATTCAATGCTCTACTCTACTGCTCCACTTTCCTTTGCTTTGCTCTGCTCTCCTCTCCTCAACTTTACCTTACTCTATTTTTCTCTTTTGTACTCAACTCTACTCTATTATACGCTACTCCACTCTACACTCTCTACTCTAGCTTAACCTAGTCTAGCCTAACCTAACCTAACCTTAGTTAGCTCTACTCTACTCTAGCCTACTCTATTATTATACCCTAACCTAGCCTAGTTTAGCATAAATTAGCCTAGCCTAGCCTACCTAACCTAACTCAGCTCTACTCTACTCTACTTTAGCTTAGCCCAACTTGGCCTAACCAAGCTCTAGTCCACATTACTCCACTCTATTCTACTCTGCTCTTTTTGTCCTACTTTATTCTACTCTACTCTACTCCACTTTACTATGCTACCCTCTCCTCTGCTCAGATTTGCTTTCCTCTACTCTCTTTTACTCTACTCTCCACCCCTCCCCTCTCCTCTCCTCTCCTCTCCTCTACTCCACTTAACAATACTCTACTCAACTCTACTCTACTCAACTTTACTCTACTTTACTATATTCAACTCTACTCCACTCTACTTTACTCTACCCTACTCTAACCTAACCTAGACTAGCCAAGCCTAACCTAGCTCTACTCTACTCTACTCTACCTTAGCTTATCTTAACCTAGCTCTACTCTGCCTACTCTGCTCTACTCTAATCTTCTCTACTCTACTCTACTGTTCTCTGCTTTACCCTACTCTACTCTATTATACTCTACTCTACTCTACTCTACTCTAGCCTAGTTTAGCTTAGCCTAGTTTTGCCTAAAGTAGCTCTTCTATACTCTACTCAACTCTAGCCTAGCCAAGCCATGCCTACATGAGCGTAGCCTCGCCTAGCCTAGCCTAACTTAGCTTTACACTACTCTACTCTACCCTACTCTACTCTACTCTACTCTAGCCTAACCTAGCTCCACTCTACTATGCTCCACTCTTCTCTGCTCTACTATACTCAACTCTGCTTTTCTTTTCTCTACTCTACTCTCCTTTGCTCTACTATGCTTTGCTCTGCTCTACTCTGCTCTACTATACACTGTTGTGCTTTGTACTGCCCTGCTCTTTTTTGCTCTACTTTAATCTATGCTACTTTGCTCTACCCTACTCTACTCCACTTTAACCTAGCCTAGCCTAAATTAGCTCTACTCTACTCTACTCTAGCCTATCGTACCCTACCTTAAAATAGCTTCGCTCTACTCTATTGTGCTCCACTCTACTCTACTCTACTCTATTCCTCTCTGCTCTACTGTACTCCACTCTACTCTATTAAAGCCTAGTTTAGTATAGCTTAGACTAGCCTAAAGTAGCTATATTCTACTCTACACTACTTTACTCTACTCTACTCCACTTTACTCAACTATAGCCTAGCCTAACCTAGCTCAACTGTGCCTTACTATACTCTTTTGTACTCTTCTCTAGCCTAGCCTAACCTAGCTCTTCTCCACTTTGCTTTACTCTACTCTATTCTACTCTACTTTTCTCTTGTCTGCTTTGTTTTGCTTTACTTTGCTCGTCTTCACTTTACTATGCTCTACTCTATCCTATCCAAGCCTAGCCTAGCCTAGCCTAACCTTGCTTACCCTTGCCTAACCTAGCTCTACATGACTCTACTGTACTACTTTAGATAGCCAAAATTAGCCTAGCTAGCCTAGTCTAACTTAACCTCACCTAGCCTACACTTCACTACTCTACTCTTCTATTCTCTGCTCTTCTCTTCTCTACTCTACTCTACTATAAGCCTAGCCTAACCTAGCCTACCCTAACCTAGCATAGCCTAACCTAACCTAGCCTACTCTAGCCTACCATAGCCTAGCTTAGGCTAAGCTAACTGTGCTCTACTCTACTCTACTATACTCTATTATAGTCTTCTCTACTCTACTCAACTCTACTCTAATTAAGCCTTACTTAGCTGAGCCAATCCTAACACTACTCTACTTTTCTCGACTCTACTCAACTCTAACCTAGGCAAGCCTAACCTAGCATAACCCAGTCAAGCCTAGCCAAACCTAGCTCTACTCTACTTTGCTCTGATCTACTCTGTTATGCTCTACTCTATTCTACTATACTTTACACTACTCTACTCAAGCCTAGCTTAGCCTAACCTAACCAAGCTTTACTCTACTATACCCCTCCTCTATTCTAGCCTAACCCAACATAGCTTAGCCTAACTTAGCTCTACTATACACTATACTAATCTACTCAATTCTACTCTACTCTACTCTACTCTAATCTACTCTTATTTGTTCTTCTCTGCTCTACTCTACTCTGCTCTATTGTACTCTAGCCTAGCCAAACATAGCTCTACTCTACTCTATTCTACTCTACTATACTCTTCTCTAACCTTCTTTACTCTAGCCTAACCTAACTTAACTCTACTCTACTCTATAATGGTCTATTAAACTCTACACTACTCCACTATTCTCTACTTTTCTCTGCTTTCCTCTACTATATTACTCTCTTCTATACTTTACTCTAGTCTTCTCTACTTAGCTCTGCTCTACTTTGCTCTACTCTACTTTGCTTTGTTCTATTTTTCTATGCTCTACTTTACACTATTCTGCTCTCCTCCCCTCTCCTCTCCCCTCCACTACTCTCCTCTCCTCTCCTATCCTCTCCTCTACTCCACTCTACTCCACTCCACTCTACTCTACTCTTCTTTACTCTTTTCTACTCTACTCTACTCTAGCCTAGCCTAATCCAACTCTGTAATACTCTACTCTACACTAGCCTTGCCTAACATAGCCTAGCATAGTTTACCCTATCGTAAGCTAGCCTAACCCAGCTACACTTTATTCTACTCTACTCTACTCCAGCCTAGCCTATCCTAGCCTATCTTAGCTCCAATATTTTCTACTCTACTTTGCTCTTCTCTTCTCTGCACTGCCTTGCTCTACTCTATTCTACATTACTCTGCTCTATAGTTCTAGCCTGCTCTACTATGCTCTACTCTGCTCTACTCTCCACTCCTCTACTTTACTCTACTCTACTCTACTATATCTCCTCTACCCTACTCTAGCCTCACCTAGCCTAGCCTAACCTAGCCTAACCTAGCTCTCCTTTACTCTACTCTAGTCTATTCTAGCATAACCTCCCTTAGCATGGCTTATCCTTATGTAGCCAAGTCTAACCTAGTTGTACTCTATTATACTCTTCCCTACATTAGTCTACTCTACTCTATTATACTTTACTCTACTTTAACTTAGCCCTGTCTAACCTAACCAAGCTCTACTCTACTCTAATATAGCCTAACCTTGCCTAGGCTGACCTAGCTCTGCTATACTCTACTATGTTCTGCTCTGCTCTGTTCTACTCCACACTTCTCTGCTTTACTTTACTCCATTCTAGTCTACTTTACTGTACTCTACTCTAGTCTAGCTTAGCCAAGACTAACCTAGCTCTATTCTACTATGCTTTACTCTACTCTGCTTTACTCTACTTTGCTCTACTCTACCATGCCCTACTCTACTCTATTCTACCTTGCTCTACTTTGCTTTTTTCCACTCTACTTTGCCTTCCTCTACTTCTCACTACTCTAATCTACTCTACTCCAGCCTAGCCTAGCCTAACATAGCCTAGCCAAGCCTAATCTCACACTACTCTACCTTACTCAACTCTAGTCTACTGTACCCTACGCTACACTGCTCTAGCCAAGGCTAACCATGCTTTACTATACTCTACTCTACTCTATCTTAGCCTTGCCTTTCCTTGGCTAGCCTAGCTTAGCTTAAGCTAGCTTTGCTTTGCCTCACTCTGCTCTGTTATGCTCTGCTCTACTCTACTCTACTCTACTCTTCTTTAATCTCCTCTACTCTATACTCTAGCCTAGCTTAGGCTAACCTAGCACTACTCTACTCAACTCAACTCAAGCCTAGCCTAGCCTTGGCTTGCTTAGCCTAGCCTACCCTAACTCTACTCTACTCTTCTTAACTCTCTTATACTCTACTAGACTCTACTCTATTCATTTCTATCCTACTCTACTCTACTCTACTCTAGCCTTGCCTTGCCTAGCGTAGCCTTACCTAGCCTATCCTAGCTCTACTTTACTCTAGTCTAGTCTAGTCTACTCTACTCGAGCCTAGCCTCACCTATAATAGCCTTACTAATCCTAGACTAACTTAGCCCAACTGAGCCATGCTTTACTCTACTCTACTCAACTTTACTCTACTCTACTCTTCTTTACACTACTCTACTTTACTATACTCTACTCTACTCTACTATACTGTAACCTAACCAAGTCTAACCAAGCCTAACTAGCTCTATATAGTCTACTCTACTCTACTCTTCTCTACACTACTCTACTCTAGCTAGCCTAGCCTAGCCTTGGCTAACATAGCTTTACTCTACTCTGCTCTACTCTACTCTTCTCTACTTTTCTTTGCTCTTCTTTTCTATTCTCTACTCTGTTCTACTCAAGTGTATTCTATTTCGCTCTGCACTACTCTAGTCTGCTCCACTCCACTTTGCTCTACTCTGGTCTACTTCAATATGCTCTACTCATCTTTATTATGCTTTGCTCTATTATGCTTTGCTCTTCTCTGTTTTATTATTTTATGCTCTACTCTGCTCAATTCTACTCTACTCTGCTCTACACTACTCTACTCTACTCTATTCCACTCTAATCTAGCCTAGCCTAACCTAAACTAGCCTAAACTAGCTCTATTTTACACTACTACTCCACTCTAACCTAGCCAAACCTAACCTAGCCTAGCCTAGCATAACCTAACCTAGCTTAACTAAACCATACTCCACTCTAACTTTGACTAACCTAGCCTAGCTACTTAGCTCTACTCTACTAAACTCAAGCCTAGCTTAAGCAAACCTAGCTCTGCTCCACTCTGCTCTTCTATGCTCTACTCTACTCTACTCTGCTCTACTATGCTCTACTCTACCCTACACTACTTTAATATGCTCCACTCAAGCATGGTTTAGCTGAGCATTACCTATCCTAGCCTAACGAAGTTCTACTCTACTCTACTTTACTCCACTTTACTCTAACCTAGCCTAGCCTAACCAAGCTCTACTCTACTTTGCTCTACTCTACTCTACTTTGCTCTACTCTACTCTACTCTACTCTACTCTACTCTAATCTGCTCTACTCTACTTTGCTCTACTATGCTCTGCTCTACTTTACTCTACTCTACTCTACTTTGCTCAACTTTGGCCTAGCCTAGCATAAGCTAACCTAGCTCTACTCTACTCTACTCTACACTATTCGACATAACCTAGCCTAACTTAGCCAAGCCTTGCTTAGCCTAACTTAGCCAAGCCTAACTATGCTCTAATCTACTCTGCTATGCTTTGCTATACTTTGCAAGGATCTGCTCTGCTCTACTCTGCTCTACTCTACTCTAATTTAGCCAAGCCTAGCTTAGTCTAACCTAACCTAGCCTAGCTCTATTCTACTCTACTCTACTATACTCTACTCTAGCTTAGCCTAGTAAAACCTAGCCTAATCTAACTCTACGATATTGTACTCTACTACAGTCTACTCTATTGTAGCCTAGCATACACTATCTTAGCATAGCATAACCTATCTCTACTCTACTCTACTCTACTCTAGTCTATGCTACTCCACTCAACTGTACTCTACTCTACTCTATCCTAGCCAAGCCTAACCTAGCTCTGCTGTACTCTACTCTACTATACTTTTCTCTATACTACTCTACTCTACTCTACTTTGCTTTATATACTCTATTATTCTACTCTACTTTGCTATGTTCTACTCTGCTCTCCTCTACTTTCCTCTATACTACTTTATTCTACTCTACTATGCTCCACTATACTCTACTCTACTTCACTCTCCTCTATGCTACTCTACTCTACTCTACTCTACTCATCTTTAGCTTATCCTAGCCTTGCCTAGTCTAACCAAGCTACACTTTGCTCTACTCTACTCTTTGCTACTCTCCTCTACTCTAGCCTAGCATGGCCTACCCAAGCCTACCTTAGCCAAGCCTAACCTAATCTTACTCTACAATACTTTACTCCATTATTCTCTACTTGACCCTACTCGACTCTGCTCTGCTCTACTCTACTATTCTCTAATATGCTATGCTCTTCTCTACTCTGGTTTTCTCTACTCTACTCTGCTCTGCTTTACTCTAGCTTAGCCTAGCCTAGTTGAATCGAGCACTACTCTACTCTACTCTACTCTAGCCTACCCTAGCTTAGGTTATGCTAGCAAGGAATAACCTAGCTTAGCTTAACCAAGCTTTACTCTACTCTACTATACTCTAACCTAGCTTAGCCTTGCCTAGCTTACCTCTATTCTACTCTATTCTACTATACTAAACTAAATTTTATTATACTCTACTCTAACAAAGCCTCGCCTTACCTAGTCCAACCTTGCCTATCCTAACCTAGCCTAACTGAGCTCTACTTTGCTCAACTTTTCTTTGTTGTGCTCTACTCTACTCTCTGCTCTACTCTACTCTACTCTGCTTTACTCTAGCTTAACCGTTTTTGCCTAACCTTACCTAGCCCTACTCTACTCTGCTCTACTCTACTCTACACTACTCTAGCTTAGCATAACCTAACCTAGCCAAACTTAGCCTAGCCTAACCTACCTCTACTAAACTCTACTCTAACCTAGCCTAGCCTAACCTAACTGTACCCTACTCTACTCTACTCTAGTCTACTCCACTATAGCCTAGCCAAGCCTAACTTAGCTCTACTCTGCTCTTCTCTACACTACTCTGTTCTAATCTACTCTACTCGTCTCTACTCTATTGTACTCTGCTCTAGTCTAGCTTAGCCTAGCATAACCTAACTTGACCTAGCTCTACACTACTCGACTCTACTCTACACTACTCGACTCTAGCCTCGCCTAACCTTACCTTGCCTAACCTAGTCTAACCTAACCTAGCCTAACCTAACCTAACTCTGCACTACTCTACTTTACTATATTATACTCTACTCAGCTTTACTCTACTATACTCTACCCTACTCTACTCTAATCTACTCTACTCTACTCTACTTTTCTCTAGCCTAGCCTAGCCAAGTACTACTTTACTCCATTATACTCTACTCTACTCTATTCTTCTCTGCACTACTTAATAATACTCTAACCTTGTCTTTACTCTACTATACTCTACTATATTCTACCCTACTCTACTCTACTAGAATCTATTTTACTCTACTCTCGTCTACTCTACACCACTAAAACCTAGCATAGGCTTGACTAACCTCGCTCTACTCTAATGTACTCTACTCTACCCTAGCCTAGCCTAACCTAGTTTTACTCTACTCTGCTCTGTTTTTCTCTTCTCTACTTTGCTCTACTCTATTCTTCTATACTTTTTCCTAGCATAGCCTAGCCTCACCTGACCTAACTCTACTCTACTCTACTCTACTATGCTCTACTCTACTTTACTCTACTCAACTCTACTCTACCCTTGACAAGCCTATCTTAGCCAACCCTAGCCTTGCCTAAGTTAGCTCAACCTAACATAGCTCCACTATACTTTACTCCATTCTACTCCACTCTACTCTACTCTAATCTACTCCACTCTACTCTAACCTAGCCTAGCCTAACCTAGCTTTACTATACTCCACTCTACTCTACTCTACTCTACTCTACCCTACTCTACTCTACCCTAGCCTAATTTACCATAGTGTAGCTTAGCCTAGCCTAACCTAACTCTACTCCTCTTTACTCTACTCTATTCTATAGTACTCTTATATTCTATAAATTACTCTACTTTTCTCTAACTTTTCCTAGCTTATCCTAGCCTAACCTTGCTCTACTCTATTCAACTCTACTTTGCTCTACTCTACTTCACTTTAGCCCAACCTAGCCTAAACTAGCTCAACTCTGGTCAACTCTACTCTTCTCTGCTCTGCTCTACACTACTCAACTCTACTCTTCTCTACTCTACTTTGCTCTACTCTACTATACTTTTCTCTACTATACTCTAGCCTATGCCAGTCTCACCTTGCTTTACACTACTTTACTTTACACTGCTCTACTCTACTCCACTCTAGCCTAGCCTACCTTAGCTAAACCAGCCTCAGCCTAACCTAACCTAACCTTACTCAAGTCTACTCTACTTTACTCTACTCTACTATGCTCTACTCTGCTTTATTATACTCTATTATAATCTAGCCTAACTTAGCCTAGCCTAGCCTAACGTAGCTCTATCTGACTCTTCTCTACTCTAGCCTAGCCTAAACTAGCTTAGATTGACCTAGCTCTGTTCTACTCTATTGTGCTTTGCTTTACTTTTTATTGCTCTGCTATGCTCCACTCAACTTTACTCTTCTCTACTCTACTCTACTATAGTCTAGCTTAGCCTGGCTTAACCAAAGATAGCTCTACTCTTTTCTGCTCTATCATGCTTTCCACTACTCTACCCTCATCTACTATACTTTGCTCTAATTTTCTCTACTCTACTCTACTTTGTACTGCTCTTGCCTACTCTACATTACTCTTTTCTACTCCACTTTAGCCTAGCCTAGCCTAATCGAATCTAGCTCTACACGACTCTAGTCTAGCAATGCCTAACCTAGCCCAGCCTAGCCTTGCCCTACCTTGCTTAGATTAACCTTGCTTTACTCTTCCCCTCTCTATTGTACTATAATGTACTCTACTCTACTCTAATCTACTCTGCTCAACTCAACTCTAACCTAGCTTAGCTTAACCTAGCTCTACTCTACTCTACTATGCTTTTCTCTGGTCTGCTCTACTTTGTTATGCTCTTCTCTACTCTACTCTACTCTACTCTACTCTACTTCGCTCCTCTTTGCTCTGCTAAACTCTACCCTAGCCAACCTTAGCCTAGCCTTATTGAACTTTTCTCTACTCTACTCAATTCTATCCTAACCTCTCCTAGCCTAGCTTAGCCTAGCCCAACCTAGCCTAACCTAGCTCTACTCTACCCTACTCTACTCTACTCTACTGCACTCTACTATAACCTAGCCTTGCATAACATAGCTCTACCTTACTCTACTATACTCTAGCATTACCTAGCCTAAGCTAGCCCTGCTCAACTCTACTGTGCTATGCTCTTCTTTTCATTGCCCTAATCTACTCTACTCCACTCTACTCTGCTCGCCTCTGCTCTTCTCTACTCTGCTTAGTTGTGCTCTACTCTACTCTACTCTATTGTACTCTAGCCTAACCTAACTTAATTCTACTCTACTATACTTTAGACAAGCTTACCCTAGCCTAGCCTAACCTGGCCTAACCTATCCTAGCCAACCCTAGTCTAGCTTAACCTAATTGTACTCTTTGCTAGTCCACTAGACTCTACTCTTTTCTAGCATAACCAAGCCTTGCCTACTAAGCTCTACTCTACTCTAGTCTAGCCTAGCCTAACCTAGCTCTACTCAACTATATTTTGCTCAGCTCAGCTCTACTCTACTCTATTCTACTCTTCTATACTCTTGCCTGGCCTAGCCTAACCTAACTCTACTCTACTCTACTCTATTCTTCTCTACTCTACTCTACTCTACTCTATTCTACACTACTCTAGTCTACTCTAGCCTATCTTAGCATAGCCTAGCCTAGCCTAGCGTAACCTCGCTCTACTCTGCTCTGCTCTGCTCTAATGTTCTCTACCCAACAATAGTCTACTCTACTCTTCTCAACTCAACTCTACTCTACTCTACTTTAGCCGAGCCTTTTCTAATCTAGCCTATCCTAGCCTAGCCTAGCCTGACCAAGCTTTACTCTACTTTGCTCTATGCTTCTCTACTCTACTCTGCTTTGCTCTACTCTTCTTTACTCTACTTTGCTCTTCTCTGCACTACTCTACTCAACTTTACTCCATTCTATTCTATTATGCTCTGCTCTTTTATGCTCTACTCTACTCTACTCTACTCTAGTCTACTCTACTTTACTCTAGCATAACCTAACCTAATTATACTTTACTCTACTTTACTCTACTCTACTCTACTCTGCACTACTCTACTCTTCACTTGCCTTTTCTAGCCTAGCATAACTTAGCCTAGCATACTCTAACCTAGCTTAGCCTAACCTAGCTCTACTCTACTCTACTCTTCTCTACTCTACTCTACTCTACTCTAACCTTGCCTAGCCTAGCCTAACCAAGCCATACACTATTTTACCCTACTTTACTCTTCTCTAGCATGGCCTGGCCTAACTTTGCTCTACTCTTCTCTACTCTACTTTTCTTTGCTCTACTCTACTTTACTATTCTCTACTCTGCTATGTCTACTCTACTCTACTCTACTCTATTATACTCTAGCCTAGCTATGCCTAACTTAGCTCTACGTTACTCTACTCTACTTAACTCTACTATAATCTACTCTAGCTTAGCCTAGCCTATCTTAGCCTAACATAGCCTTTCCTTGGTTAGCCTAACCTAGCTCTACTCTAATCTACTCTAAAATACTCTAGCCTAGCTAAGCCTAATCTACCTCTACTATACTCTTCTCTACTTAGCTCCACTCTACTCTACTCTATGCTAGCCTAGCCTAGCTTAGCCAACCCTATCTTAGCCTTGCCTAACTTAGCCTAACCTAGCTCTACTTTGCTCTGCTATACTCTACTCTGCTCTAGTCTATTCTTACCTAGCCTAGCCTAGCACAACCTAGCTTAGCCTAGCCTAGCCTAACTTAGCTCTATTCTTCTCTGCTCTGCTTTGCTCTAATCTACTCTACTCTACTCTCCACTACTCTACTTTTCTCCACTTTGCTTTGCTCTACTTAACTATGCTCTACTCTACTCTATTATGCTTTACTCTTCTTTGTTCTACTCTAGCTTTGTTAGGTTAGCCTATCATATCTTACCCTAGCTGAGCCTAACCTCGCTTAACCAAGCTCTACTCTACTTTACTCTAATCTACTCAAATCTACTTTACTCTAGCTTAGCCAAGCCTATCCTAGTCAAAAATAGCTCTACTCTACACTACTCTACTCTAACTTGGCTTACTATAGCAAAACCTAGCTCTACTCTACTCTACTCTACTCTACTCTGCTCTGCTCCTCTCTACTCTCTTATAGTCTAACCTAGCTGACCCTAACCTAGCTCTACTATACTCTACTCTAATATACTCTACTAAACTCTACTCTACTGTACAATACCCTACTCTACACTTCTCTACTCTATTATAGCCTAACCTAACCTAGCCTAGCTTAACCTTGCTCTACTCTACTCTACTCTATTATACTATACTCTACTCTACTCTACTTTATTCTACTCTACTCTACTATACTCTAATCTACCTTACTCTACTCTACTTTACTCTACTCTAACTTAGCCTAGTCGAGCTCATCCTAAACTAGCTCTACTATGCTCTAGTCTACACTACCATACTCTACTTAGCTCTATTCTACTCTGCTCCACTCTATCCACTTTACTCTGCTCTTCTCTACTCTGCTCTTCTTTGCTCTGCTCTACTTTGTTCTGCTCTTCTTTACTGTACTTTACCCTAGCCTAGCATAGGCTAGCTGAGTCTACTTCTCTTTACTTTACTCAACTCAACTCTACTCTAATCTACTCTACTCTACACAATTCTAGCCTAGCCGAGCCTACCTTAGCCTAACATATCTCTACTGAACTCAACTCTACTCTACTCCACTCTACTCTACTATACTCAACTCTAACCTAGCCTTGCCTAACCAAACCTAACCTAGCACTACTCTACTTTACTCTACTCTAGCTTGGCCTAGCCTAGCCAAGCCTTGCTTCACATAGCTTAGCCTGGCCTAACTCTACTCTACTATGCTTGCTCAACTCTGTTATTTTTTATCTACTCTACTCTATTTTGCTCTATAATACTCTACTCTGCTCTGATCTACACTAGTCTACTATACTCTACTCTAGCCTAGTTTAGACTCGCTACTATAATAACTTTGCTCTACTCTACTCAACTCAACTCAAGCCTAGCCTAACCTACTTTAGCTTAGCCAACCTTAGCCTAACCTAGCTCTACTCTACCTTTACTTTACCCTACTATACTATACTTTAATCTACTATATTCTACTCTACTATACTATAACTTAGCTTAGCCTATCCTAGCCTAACCTAACTCTACTCAACTCTACTCTACTCTATGCTACTCTACTCCACTCTAGCCTAGCATAGCCTAACCTAGCTCAACTATACCTACTCTACTCCACTCTAGTCTAGCATAGCCTAGCATAGCTTACCCAAGCTAGCCTCACCTTACTTAACTTAGCTCTATTATACTCTACTCTAACATAGTCTAGCCTAACCTAACCAAGCTCTACTCTACTCTACACTACTCTACTCAACCTAGCCTTACCTAGCCTAGCCTAGCAAAGCCTAGCCTAGCCTAGCTTAGCTTAACCTAGCTCTCCTCTACTGTGATCTACTCTACTATGCTGCACTCCACTCTGCTCTTCCCTACTCAGCTTTACTCTACTCTGCTCTACTCTACTCTTCTCAACTATTTACTCTAGCTTAGCCTAGCATAGCTAAGCCTAACCTAGCTCAACTTTACTTTACTCCCTTACACTACTCTATTCTAGCATAGCCAAAGCTAGTAAACCATGGCCTAGCCTAGCCTAACCTAGCTCTAGTTTACTATACTCTACTCTACTCTACTCTACTTTGCTTTACTCTACTCTTCTCTAAACTAGCCTAACCTAGCCTAGCCTGAACTAGCTCTTCTCGACTCCACTCTAGCATAGTTTCCAAGCCTAACCTAGCTCTGTTATGCTCTAAACTGATCTTCTCTACTCTACTCTACTTTACTGTACTATGCTCTGCTCTACTCTGCTCTGCTCTGCTTTACTCTACAATACTCGAGCCTAGCTTAGCCTAGCCAAACCTAACCTAACTCTACTCTACTGTACTCCACTCTACTCTATGTTTCTCAACTCTACTATGCTCTACTATACTCTACTATAGTCTAGCCTAACTTAACCTAGCCTAGCCAAGCATAGCCTAACTTCACTCTATTCTACTTAACTCCCTTATACTCTACTATATTGTACTCTACTTTACTCTAAGCTAGCCTAGCCTAGCCTGGCCTAACATACCTCTATTCTTCTCTACTTTACTCTACTCTACACTAGCCTAGCTTAACCTAAACTAACCTAGCTCTACTCTGCACTTCTTTGCTCTGCTCTTCTCTACTCTGCACTACTCTACTCTGCTCTATTTCACTTTGCTTTGCTCTAATCTACTCTACTTTGTTGTACTCTATGCTACTCTACTCTATTATACTCTGCTCTACTCCAGCCTTGCCTAGCATGGCCTAGCCTAATATAACCTTGCCCTACTTTACTCTACTAAACTTTACTCTACTCTAGCCTAACCTGAGCTAACCTAGCCTAGCCTATTTGTGCCTAACCTAGCTTAGCCTAACCTTGCGCTACTCAATCTATTCTACTATATTCTACTCTACTCCACTCTAATCTTCTCTACTCTACTCTAACCTAGCTCAACCTAGCTTAGCCTAGCCAAGCTTAAGCTAACCAATCTCAACTTTACTCCAGTCTACTTTGCTCTATTCTACTCTACTCTACTCCGCTTTACTCTACTCTACTCTACTCTTCTCTGCTCTTCTCTTCTCTACCATGCTCCATTCTACTCTACTATACTCTACTCTACTTTGCTTAGCTCTACTCTACACTACTCTACTCTTCTCTAGCCTAGTCTAATTGAGCTCTACTCTACACTGCTCTACTCTTGCCTAGCCTAGCCTAGCCCAGCCTTGCCTTGCCTAGCCTTGCCTAAGCTAGCTCAATACTACTCTTTTGTACTCTACTCTACTCTACTAGATTCTACTCTACTCTACTCTATTCTATTCTTCTTTGCTCTACTCTAACCTAGCCTAGCCTAACCTAGCTCTACTCTACTATACTTTAGCCTTGCCTAGCTTGGCCTTACCTAGGCTAACCTAACCTAGTTTTGCTAAGCTCTGCCCTACTATGCAATACTCTGCCCTATTTTTCTTAACTCTGCTTTGCTCTAATCTACTCTACTCTACTCTATTGTACTCTAGCCTAGCCTAACCTAACATAGCTCAACTCTACTCTACTATACTCCACTCGAGAATAGCCTAGCCTAGCCTAGCTTAACCTAGCCTAGCCAACCCTACCCTACTCTAGCCAAACCTATCTCTACTCTACTCTATTATTCTGAATTCTACACTTTTCTACTCTTCTCTACTCTGCTTTCCACTACTCAACTCTACTCTAACCAAGCCAAACCTAACAAAGCCCAACCTAGCTATAATCAATGCCACTCTATGCTAGCCTAACCTAGCATAACCTACCTTAGCTATATTCTGTTCTACTTTGCTTTTCTCTTCTCTGCTTTACTCTACACTGCTCTACTCAACTCTGCTCTTCTCTACTATATTCTACTCCATTATAGTCTACATTATTATACTCTATCCTAGCCTATCCTAACCTTGCTCTACTCTACTCTTACCTAGCCTACCCTAGCCTATCCTAACCTAGCCTAACCTTGCTCTACTCTACTTTACTCTTCACTACTTTACTCTACTTTACCCTACTCTACTCTACTCTACCCTACTCTACTCTACTTAAGCCTACCATAGCCTACCTTAGGCTAACCTAGCTCTACTCTAGTAAGCTTTACTCTAATCTAATCTCGCTTAGCCTAGCCTAGATTGGCCTAGCATAGCCTAACCAGCCTGTACTCTGCTATACTATGCTCTACTTTGCTATGTTCTACTCTATACTACTACACTCTACTATCTTCTACTCTACTTTCCCCTACTATACTCTACTCTACTCTAACCTAGCATTGTCTAACCTATCGTAACCTAGCTTTATTATTCTCTACTCTACTCTACCACTCGAACCTAGCCTAGCCTTGCCTAACCCAAACTAACCTAGCTCTACTCTACTCTGCTTCACTCATCTCTCCTCCACTCTACTCTACACTACTCTGCTTTGCTTTGCACTACTCTACTTTGCTCTACTCAACTCTACTTTACTCTACTCTAGCCTAGCTTAGCTTTGCTAACCAAACTTAGCTCTACTCCACACTTCTCTACTCAACGTTACTATACTCTACTCCACTATACACTAGCCTAACTTAGCTTAGCCTAGCCTAGCCTAACCGAGCTCTGCTCCAATCTACTCTACTCTACTATAATTTGCTATACTCTACTCTATTCTACTCTATCCTACTCTACTCTACTCTATTCTATCTAGCTTAGCCTAACTTAGGTCTACTCTACTCTACTATACTTTACTCTTCTCTGTTCTACTCTATTGTGTTCTATGCTACTCTACCCTGCTCTATTTTGCTCTGTTCTTCTCTTCTTTGCTCTGCTCTTCTCTGCTTTGCTCAACTAATCTCTACTCTACTATAATATACCCTACTCGAGCCTAGCCAAGCCTAGCCTAATCGAGCCCTACTCTACTCTACTCTAGCCTAACCTTGTTTAGCCTACCCTAACCTTGCCTTGCCTACCCTTGCTCTACTTTATTATATTGTACTCTACTCTACTTTACTAAACTATACTCTATATTACTCTACTCTACTCTTCTCTACTCTACTCTAACCTAACCTAGGCTAGACAAGGCTAACCTTATTCTACTCTAATAGACACTACTCTAACAATGCTTAGCCTAGCCTACTCTAGCTAGCCTAATCTAGCTCTTCACTGCTCTGCCCTATTAAGCTCTACCTTATTTTCCTCTACTCTGCTCTACTCTGCTTTGCTCTACTCTATTCTACTCAACTCTACTGTACATTAGCCTAAGCTAGCCAAGCCTAACCTAACCTAGCTCTTTCCTACTCTACTATACACTACTCTAACCCATCCTAGCCTAGCCTTGCCTACCCTAACTTAGCCTAGACATGCCTAGCCTAGCCTAGTCTAATCTAGCTCTACTCTACTTTACTCTACTATACTCTATTATACTCTTCTTTACTCTACTCTACTCTAGTCTAACAAAGTCTAGCCTAACCAAGTGAAACCTAGCTCTAATCTACACTACTCTAGCCTAACATATTCTAGGTCAGCCAAGCCTAACCATGCTCTAGTCTACTCAACTCTACTCTTCTCAGCTCTGCACTACTCTTCTTTTCTCTGCTCTTCTTTACTCTACTCTACTCTACTCTACTCTACTCTAATATAATGTATCCTAGCCTAGGTTAACCTAGCTCTACTCTGCTATACTACATTCTACTCTACTTTGGCCTAGCCTATCCTAACCTAGCCTAGCCTAGCCTAACCATACTCTACTTTACTATACTCTACTCTACTCTACTCTAATCTAGTCTATTCTACTCTACTCTACTATACTCAAGCCTAGCCTAGCTTAGCCTACCCTAACCTTGTTCAACTCTAATCTACTCTACTTTGCTCTGCATTGCTCTGCTCTGCTCTTTTACTTAGCTTAGCTCTACCCTACTTTGCTCTACTTTATTCTATTCTACCTGCTCTGCTCTGCTCTCCTCTACTCTACTCTAATATGCTCTACCCTACTCTACTCTACTTTGCTTTACTGTAATCTACTCTACTCTACTCTACTCTACTCTAGCTTAGCCTATCCTAACCTAAGCTAACTCTACTCTACTCTACTCTACAATACCATACACTTCACTTGCCTAGCCTTACCTAGCTAGGCTAGCCTACCTTACCCCAGCCTTGCCTTGCTTAGCTGTACTTTTTTGTGTTATAGTCTACTCTACTCTAGCCTAGCCAAGCCCAGCTTTGTTTAGCCTAACCTTGCTCTACTCTGCTTATCTATGCTCTACTACACTTTGCTTTTCTCAACTCTGCTCCACTCTGTTCTGCTCTATTCTACTCTATTTTGCTCTACTCTTCTCTACTCTGTGCTCCAGCCTAGCCTAACCTAGCTCTACTCTACTCTACTCTACCCTAGCCTAGCCTAACCTAGCTCTACCTTGCTCTGCTATACTCTAGCATAGTGATAGCTTAGTCTAGCCTAACCTTGCTCTACTCTACTCTTAACTTACTCTACTCTGCTCTACTCTACTAAGCTCTTCTCTACTCCACCTAAGCCTAGCCTAACCTTGCCTAACCTAAGTTAGCTCTATTTTTCTCAGCTCTACTCTACTCTACTCTACTATACTCTATAATGATCTGCTCTACCATGCTCTACTCTATTATGCTTTTCTTTGCTCTGATCTTCTCTACTCTACTCTGCTCTACTCTACTTTACTTTACTATAGCTTCGCCTAACTTTCCCTAACCTTGCCTAGCTTAACCTAGCTCTACTCTACTCAATATTATTTTACTCTACTCTGCTCCAACCTAGCCTTGCCTACCCTAGCCTCGCCAAGCGTAGCAAAGCTTAGCCCAACAAAACCTTGCTCTACTCTACTCTACTTCACTTTACTCTACTCTAGCCTAGCATAACCTAGCCTAATCTAGCCTAGCCTAGCTCTACTCTACTTTACTATACTCTACTCTAACTAAGCCTAGCCTATCCTATCCTAACTATGCTCTACTCTACTCTATTATACTCTACTCTATTCCACTCTATGCTACTTTAGCCTTGTCTTGCCTAACCTAGGTTGGCTAACCTAGCTCTGCTCTAGTCTACTCAGCTTCGCTCTACTCTATTCTATTATATTATGCTCTCTACTCTACTCTTCTCTAATATGCTCTACTCTACTCTGCTCTACTCTGCTTTAGTCTACTCTACTCTACTCTACTCTTCCTTAGTTTACTCTACTTTGCTCTACTGTACTCTAGCTTGGCCTAACCTAACCTAGCTCTACTCTACTCTAGCCTAACTTAGTCTAACATAGGTCTACTCTACTCTACTCTACTCTACTTCACTCTACTTGACTCAACTCTTCTCTTCTCTACTCTACTCTACTTTAACCTAGTTTAGCCTAGCCTAACCTAGCTCTACTCTACTCTGAGCTACTCTGCTCTACTTTACTCTACTTTGCTCTACTTTTTAAACTC
Source organism: Vanilla planifolia (assembly GCA_023846275.1). Taxonomy (NCBI): domain Eukaryota; kingdom Viridiplantae; phylum Streptophyta; class Magnoliopsida; order Asparagales; family Orchidaceae; genus Vanilla; species Vanilla planifolia. Next base: position 936,705 of record JAIUJO010000103.1, read on the forward strand.
TACTTTTCTCTCTTCTAGTCTATTTTGCTCTTCTCTACTATGCTCTTATCCACTATGCTCAACTCCACTCTACTCTACTTTGTTCTACACTACTTTGCTATGTTCTGCCTACTTTATTATGCTTTACTCAGCTCTACCAAGCTTTCTTCTCCTTTTTTCTCCTCTCCTTTCCTCTCCTCTCATCTCATCTTCTCTACTCTACCCTACTCTACTCTACTCTACTCTGCTTTACTCTAATCTACTCTACACTTCTCTGCATTACTCTACTCTACTCAATTCTAATCTACTCAACTCTACTCTACTCTACACTAGCCAAGCCTTATCTTACTCTACTATACTCTACTCTTCTCAAGCCTAGCTTAGTCTAACCTAACATGGCCTACCCTAGCCTATCCTAAAGTAACCTAGCTCTACTCTACTCTACCTTACTCTACTCTACTCTACTCTACTCTTCTCAAGCCTAGCCTACCTTAGCCTAACCTAGTTCTACTATGCTCTACACTGCTCTATGCTATACTACTCTACACTACTCTGCTCTACTCTGCTCTACTCTACTCTATTCTACTCTAGTCTAGCCTAATCTAGCCTGACCTAGCCTAGCCTAGAATAACCTAACTCTACTATAAATGACTCTACTGTACTCTAATATAACCTTGCCTATCCTAACCAAGCTCTACTCCACTCTACTTTGCTCTTTTCTACTCTAGCCTTTCCTTGCCTAGCCTAGCAAATCCTAACTTAGACTAGCAAAGCTTAACCTAACTCTACTCTACTCTGCTTTGCCCTATTGTGTTATGCTATGCTCTGCACTTCTTTACTCTGCTCTACTCTACTCTACTCTACTCTTCTCTCCTCTACTCTTCTCTGCTATGTACTGTAGCCTAGCCAAGCCTAGCTCTACTCTAGTCAACTCTAGCCTAGCCTAGCTTAGTCAACCATATCGTTGCCTAGCCTAGCTCTGCATTACTATGCTATGCTATGCTCTGCACTTCTCTACTCTGCTCTACTCTACTCCACTGTACTCTACTCTACTCAACTCTTCTCTAACCTTGCCTAACATAAACTTGCTCTTGTCTACTCTACTCTAGCCTAGTTTAGCCTAGCCTAGCTCTATTTAACTCTGCTTTGCTGTACTTTCCTCTTCTCTGCTCTGCTCAGCCCTGCTCTACTCTACTCTACTCTACTACAATTACTCTTCATTACTCTATTCTACTCTACTCTACTCTGCTCTACTCTACTCTAGCCTAGCCTAACCTAACCTAGCCATGCCTAGCCTAGCCTAGCATAGCCAAACCTAGCTTTACTCTACTTAACTCTGTTATACTCTACTATATTCTAACTTAACCTAGCTCTCTTCTTCTCTACTCTGCTCTACTCTACTCTAGCCTAGCCTAGCCTAACCTACACTAACATAGCTCTGCTCTATTCTGGTTTGCTCTGCTCTACTCTACTCTGCTCTACTCTACTTTTGTCTACTCTACTCTACTTTGCTCTACTCTGCTATACTCTACTCTATTCTGCTCTACCCTACTCTATCCTACTCTAGCCTAACCTAGCTTAGCCTAACCTAACCTAGCTCTACTCTACTCTACTCTACTCTACTTTAACCTAGCCTAACCATGCTTAGCCTATCCTAGCCTAGCCTAACCTTGCTCTACTCTACTCTACTCTACTTTGCTCAAATCTATAATACATTAACCAAGCTTAGCCTAGCCTAGCCTTACTTAGCCTAACCAAGCTCTACTCTACCCTGCTCTACTCTACTCTACTCTGTCTTGTTATGCTCTTCTCTACTTTGCTCTACTCTACTTTGCTCTGCTCTACTCGACTCTTCTCTGCTCTTCTATGTTCTACTCTACTCTACTATACTCTACTCTGGTGTACTATATTCTACTCTATCCTTGCCTAGCTTAGCCTCGTCAAATCTTGCTCTGCTCTACTCTACTCTACTTTAGCCTAGCCTACCATAGAATAGCCTATCCTTACCTAGTCAAGCATAACTTAGCTCTACTCTACACTATTATACTTTGCTTAATTTGACTCTATTCTACTCTACTATACTCTACTCTACTCTTCAATCACTTAGATTGGCTTAGCCTAACAAGGCTTTACTCTACTCTACTTTACTCCAGCCTAGCTTAGCCTAGCTTTGTCTAGCCTAACCATGTTTTACTCTACTCTACTCTATTCTACTCTGGTCTGCTATACTCTACCTTGCTCTACTCCAATGTACTTTAGTTGAGCCTAGCCTAACCTAGCTCTACTCTACTCTACTATAGACTAGCCTCGCCCATCCTAGCCTAACCTCGCCTTGCCAAGCCTAGCCTAGCCTTCGTAGCCTAGCCTAGCCTAACCTAGCTCTACTCTACTCTATTTTATTTTACTCTTCTCTACTCTACTTTACTCTACTCTACTCTACTCTTACCAAGCCTAGTCCAGCCAAGCTGAACATAACTCTAATCTACACCACTCTAGCCTAGGCTACTTTGCCTAGCATAGTCTAACTGAGCTTTAATCTGCTCTGCATTGCTCTACTATGCTCAGCTCTACTCTACATTACTCTACACTTCTTTGCTCTACTCTACTTAATTATGCTCTTCTCTATTCTACTCTACTCTATTTTACTCTACTCTACTATACTCTATCTTAACCTATCCTAACCTTGCTCTACTCTACTTTATTCTAGTCTCCTCTACTCTTCTCTATTCTACTATAGCCTAGCCTTGCCTAGCCTAGCCTACCCTCGCCTGGCCTAACCTAGCTTAACCTAAGCCAGCTCTACTCTAATTTACTCTACACTACTTTACTCTACTCTACTTTGTGTTAGCCTAGCCAACCCTACCGTAGCCTAGCCTCGCCAAACCTAGCTCTACTCTACTTTACTCTGCTCTACTCTAGCCTAGCCTAGCCTAGATTGGCCTAGCATAGCCTTAATTACCTCTGCCCTATTCTACTCTGCTCTACTCTGTTCTACTATACACTACTCTATGCAACTCTTCTCTGCTCTATATTTCTCTACTCTGCACTTCGACTCTACTCTGTTATACTCTGCTTTTCTCTGCTCTACTCTACTCTCCTTTCCTCTCTTCTCCTATATTCTACTCTACTCTACTCTAATTTACTCTACTCTACTCTCCTCTACTCTAGTTTACTCTACTCTTCTCTACTCTACTCTAATCTAGCTTAGCCTTGCCCAGCCAAGCCTAATCTAGCTCTACTCTACTTTAGCTTATCCTAGCCTATTCTAACCTAGCCTAGCTCTACTCTACCCTATTATACTCTACTCTACTCCACTCTCCTCAACTCTCCTCTACTCTAGCCTAACCTTGCATAGACAAACTTAGCCTAGCCTAGCAAAGCCTAAAGTAGCTTTAGTCTATTGTACTCTACTTTACTAAACTTTGGTCTAATCTATTATAACCTAACCTAGCCTAGCCTAACTTAACCTAGCTCTACTCTACTTTACTCTAGACTAGCTTATCCTAACCTTTTCTAACTCTGCTTTAGCCTGCTCTTCTTTGCTCTCCTCTACTCATCTCTTCTCAGATCTACTCTACTCTGCACTACTCTACTCTACTCTACCCTATTATCCTCTACTCTTCTTTACTCTACTCTACACTACTATGCTTTAGCTTAGCCAAGCCTATCCTAGCTCTACTCTGCTCTTCTCTACTCTACTCTACTCTAGCCTTGCCTAGTCTAGCCTATCCTAGCCTAGCCAAGCCTAGCTTAACCTAGTTCAACTCTACTCAACTCTACTTATCCTAGCCTAACCTAACATAGCTCAACCATACTCCACTCTACGCTACTCTACTCTACTCAACTCTAGCCTAGCCTAGTCTAACCTAGCTCTACTCTACTTTACTTTGCTCTTCTTTTTTCATTCTACTATGCTTTTCTCTTCTCTGCTCTGGTCTATTTTTCTTCGCTTTGCTCTGCTCTCTCTTTCTATGCTCTACTGTTCTCTACTCTCCTTTCCTCTCCTCTACTCTGCTCTACTCTGCTCTACTCTGCTTTACACTACTCAACTCTTCTCTACTCTGCACTCCTCTACTCTCTTCTACTCTCCTCTACTCTTCTCTACTCTAACTTAGTCGAGCCGAGCCGAGCCTACCCTAGCTTATCATAACCTTACTCTATTCTAATTTACTCTACTCTACTCTACTCAACTCTAATCTTCTCTACACTACTCTACTCAATCCTAACCAAGCCTAGGTTAGCCTAACCTAACTAAACTTTACTCTACTATTCTCTAACCTAGCCAAGCTTAGCCTAGCCTAAACCTACCTTGCTCTACTCTACTCTACTCTGCCCTGCTCTACTCTATGCTACTCTTTTTTGCTCTACTCTACTCTACTCTACTATGCTCTATTCTACTATTCTATAGCATAGGCTAAGCTATCCTAGCCTAACTCATCTATACTCTACTCTACTTTACTGTGCCCTACTCTACTATAATCTACTCTACTCTACTCTACTCTAGGCTACCCTCGCTGAAAATAGCCTAGCTTAGCACAACTTAACCTTGCTCTATTCTACTCTACTCTACTCTTCTATACTTTACTTTACTCTACTATACTCTACTCTATGTTTTCCTAGCCTAACTTAGCCTAGCTTAGCTCTATTATACTTTGCTCTGCTCTACTCTTCTCTACTTTACAATACTTTGCTCTACTCTACTCTATTCTACTATACTCAACTCTACTCTGCTCTTGCTAACCCTAGCCTAGCCTAACCTAACCTAGAAGATCCTATCCTAGCTTAACCTAGCCTTACCTAGCTCTACTCTACAATACTCTCCACTACTCTACTCTACAATACTCTCCACTACTCTACTCTACTCAACTCTAACCTAGCCTAGTTACCTTAGCCTAACTTAGTTATACTCTACTCTCCTCTATCCAAGCTTAGCCTAACGTAGCACTGCTCTACTCTGCTCTTCTCTACTATGCTCTACTCTGCTCTACTATACTCTACTTTTCTCTACTTTACTCTACTTTGCTCTACTCTACCCTTTTTTATTATACTCTGCACTACTTAACTCTAGTAAGCTCTACTCTACTTCACTCTAATCTACTCTACTCTAGCATAGTTTACCCTAGCCTAGTCTAGTCTAGCCTAACATAACAAAGCTCTACCTTAATCTACTCTACTATGCTCTAACCTAGCTTAGCCTCACTTAGCACTTCTCTGCTCTACTCTACTCTGCTTTGCTCTACTATATCATACTTTTTTCTACTCTTCTCAACTCTACTCTGCTTTGCTTTACTTTATTCTACTCTACTCTACTCTATTCTAATCTACTCTGCTATAGTCTACTCTACTCTGCTCTACTCTTCTCTACCCTGGTCTGCTCCACTCTATTTTTGTCTGTTCTACTCTACTCTTATCCATTCTGCTCTACCCTACTCTACTCTACTCTGCTCTAGCCTAGCCCAACCTAGCATAGCCTAACTTAACCTAGCTCTACTCTACTCTACCCAACTCTACTCGACTCTAGCCTAGCCTGACCTAGCTCTGCTCTCTACCCTACTCTACTCTATCCTTCTATTCCTTACTCTACTTTACTCAACTTTAGCAAAGCCTGGCCTAGCATAGCCTCGCCTTACCAAGCTTTACTCAACTCTACTCTGCTCGAGACTAACTTAACCTTTCCTACCATAGCTAGCTTAGCCTAGCTTAACCTAGCTCTACTCTACTCTAATCTAACCTAGCTTAACCTAGCCTAGCTTAGCCTAACCTAGCTATACTCTGCTCTACTCTGCTTTTCTTGGCTCTACTCTACTCTTTTCTACTCGACTATGCTTTGTAGTTCTCTTCTTTACTCTGCTAACCTCTACACTACTCTACTCTACTCTTCTTTAGCCTAGCTTAAGATAGCACTACTCAACTCTACTCTACTCTCCTCTCCTCTTATCAGCTCTACTCTTCTATCCTCTCCTCTCTTCTCATCTTCTATACTTTACTCTTCTCTAATTTACTTTACTCTACTCTACTCTACTCTACCCTGCTCCACTCTACTCTGCTCTACTCTACTCTACTCTACTCTACTCTAGCACAACATAGCTTAGCCTTACCTAATCTAGCTCTACTATACTCAACTCTACTATACTCTACTCTTGTCAAGCCTAACTGAGCTCTACTCTACTCTACTCTACTCTACTTTACTCTAGCCTAGTTTAGACTAGCATAGCCCAGTATAGAATAACCTATCTATGCTCTACTCTACTCAACTCTGCTTCGTTCTACTCTGTATTGCTCTGCTCTACTATGCCTTGCACTACAATTCTCAACTCTGCTCTGCTCTTCTTTGCTTTGTTATACTCTGCTTTACTTTTCACTTCTTTACTCTACTCTACTCTACTTTTTTCTACTCTACTCTTCTCTACTCTATTTTACTCTACTCTACTCTATTATACTCTACCCTACCCTAGCCTAATCATGGTATACTCTAATACTCGACTCATCTCTAGCCTAGCCTAGCTTTGCTTAGCCTAACCTATCCTAGCCTCACTTAACCTAGCCTTACCTAATCTAGCTCTACTCTACTCTATTTTACTCCACTATACTCTTCTCTCATCTACTCTACCCTACACTACTCTACTAAAATAGATTCTACTCTACTATACTCTAGTCAACTCTACTCTAACCTAGCCAAGCCTAACTTAACCCTACCCTAGCCTAACCTAGCTCTACTCTATTCTACTCTACTCTACTCTACTACTCCCTGCTCTACTCTATTCCACTCTACTCTTATCCACTTTTCTTTACTCTGTTATAGCCTAGTTTAGTCTTGCTTAACCTAGCCTAGCCTAACCAAGCTCTACTCTAGTCTGTTCTAATTTGTTCTAGCCTCAATTAGCCTAGCCTAGCTTTGCTCTTCTATGCTCTACTCTGCTCAACTCTACTCTACTTCACTCTATTCTATTATGCTCTGCTCTACTCTACTATGCTCTACTCTACTCTACTCTCCTCTAGCCTTGCCTATCCTAGCTTAGCTTAGCCTAACTAAACCAAGCCTGACCTAGCTTTTCTCTACTCTGATCTACTATGCTCTATTCTTCTCTATGCTACCTTACACTCATCTTTGTTCTACTCTACTCTACTCTTATTTAGCAAAGCCTAGCTCTGCCTAATGTAGCCTAACCTAACTAATCCAAGCCTAGCCTAGCCAAACCTAACCTAGCACGACCCTTCTCCACTCTACTCTACTCACTCTACTCTAGCCTCGCCTAACCTAGCCTTGCCTATCTTAGCCTAACCAACCTCTCCTCAACTCTACTATACTCTACTATACTCTACTCTACTTTACTCTACTCTATTTTACTCTAAGCTAGCCTAGCATAACCTAACCTAGCTCTACCTACTCTACTCAGCTCAACTCTGCTTTGCTCTGCTCTGCTCTACTCTACTATACTATTCTCTACTCTCTTCTGCTCTACTTTTCTCTACTTTTCTCTTTTATGCACTACTCAACTCTACTCAACTCCACTCTAGCCTTTCTTAGCTTAGCCTAGCCTTGCTTAACTGAGCCTTACTCTACTCTACTCTACTCTACTCTAGTCTTCTATACTCTTCTTTACTCTAGCCTAGCATAACTTAAATGAGCTCTACACTACTATACACTACTCTATAATACTCTAACATAGCTTACCCTAGCTACCCTAACCTAGCTCTACTTTTCTCTACTCTACTCTAGAGCCTTGTCTACCCTCATCTAGCTATGCCTAACCTAACTCTGTGAAGCTCTGCTCTACACTACTCTACTTTGCTCTATTGTGCTCTAGCCTAGCCTAGCATAACGTAGCTCTACTCTACTCAACTCAACTATACTCTACTCTAACCTAGCATAGCCTAGCCTTGTATATCCAAGCCTATTCTAGCCAAACCTAGCTCTCCTACACTCAGATCTAGTATGCTCTACTCTACTCTACTCCACTCTACTCTAACATAGCCTATCTTATTTGTACTCTACTCTTTTTTACTATACTCTACTCTACCCTAGCCAAACTTAGCCTACCATAGCTTAGCCTAGCCAAACCTTGCTTTGCTTATCACTACTCTACTCTGTTCAACTTTGCTTTACTTTTCTCTATTCTATTCTGCTCTACACTTCTCTACTCTGCTCCACTCTACTCTACTCTTCTTTGCTCAACCCTACTATGCTATCCTATACTCTATTATACCCAACTCTACTCTACTATAACCAAACTTAGCTTAGCCTAATCTAACCTTACTCTACCCTACTCTACCCTACTCGAGCCTTTCCTAGCCTAACCTAGCTGTGCTCTACTCTGCTCTACTTTTCTCAGTTTTGCTCTTCTCTTCTCCACTTTATTTTACTCTAGCCTAGCCTAACCTGGCCTAGCCAAACCTAACTCTACTATACTATACTATACTATACTATACTATACTATACTATATTATACTACACTATACTATACTCTACTCTACTCTAACCTAGCCTAGCCTAGCCTAACTTAGTATAGCTTAGCTTAACTTAGTTCTTCTATGCTTTGCTCTACTTTGCTCTACTCTGTTGTACTCTACTCTATTTCTCTACTCTGCTCTATTATAGTCTTCTAAACTATACTCTACTTTTCTTTACTATGCTCTTCTCTACTCTACTCTATCATAGCCTAGCCTAATTGAGCTCTACTCTTCTCTACTCTTCTCTATGATTCTCTACTCTACTTTACTATAGCCTAGCTTAGCCTGCCCTTCCCTAGCCTGGTTTAGCCATACAAAAATCTACTTTGCTCTACTCCACAAAACTCTACTCTATTATCCTATACTCTACTATACTCTACTGTATTCTACTCTATTCTACTATACTCTACTCTAATTTAATCTAGCATAGCCTTACTTAGCCTAGTCTATCCAAGCTCTACTCTTCTCTACTCTACTATAGCCTAGCCAAGCCTAGCCTAACCTAACTCTACACTATCATATTCTACTCTTCTTTGCTCAACTCTACTTTACTCTTCTCTGCTCTACTCTTCTCTACTCTACTCTATTATACTCTAGCCCAACCTTGCCCTACTCCACTTTACTCTATTCCACTCTACTCAAATGTAGACTAGCCTAGCTTAGCCTAGCTTAACCTAACCTAGCCTTACCTAGCCTGACCTAACTTAACCTAACTCTACTCTACCCTGTTCTCCTTTACTACACTCTACTCTACTCTACTCTAATCTACTCTACTCTACTTTAATCTACTCTAACCAAACAAAGCTTAGCCTTGCTTAACTTAGCTATATTCTATTCTACTCTATCCTAGCTTAACCAAACTTTGCTCTTCTCTACTCTACTCTACTCTACTCTACTCTGCTATACTCTACTCTCCTCTACTCTTCTCTGCTCTACTCGACACTTCTCTACTCTGCTCTGCTCTGCTTGACTCTGCTTTGCACTGCTCTACTCTTCTCTTCTCTACTCTGTCCTACTCTACTCAGTTCTACTCTACTCTATTCTTCTCTACTCAGCTCTACTCTGATTTGCTCTGCTCTTCTCTACTCTAATTATCTCTATGCTACTCTACTCTAGCCTTGTTTATCCTTGCCTAGTATAGCCTAGCCTAACCAAGCTAAACTCTATTATATTGTAGTCTACTCTATTCTATTCTAACTTAGCCTAACCTAACCTTACTTTGTGCTGCTCTACTCTACTCTGCTCTACTCTACTCTGCTTCACTCTGCTCTACTATCTCTACTCCTCTCAACTCTGCTCTGCTCTGCTCTATCCTTCTCCACTCTACTCTACCCAAGCCTAGTCTAGCCTAAACAAACTTAGCTCTACTCCACTCTACTCTTCTCTACTCGACTCGACTTTAACCTAGCCTCACCTAGCCAAACCTAACCTAGCTATACTCTACTCTACTCTTCTCTCCTCTTCTTTGCTCTACTTTTATTTATAGTTCTTTGCCCTACTCTACTTTGCTATACTCTACTTTACTCTACTCTACTCCAGCCTAGCTTAGGCTAACCTAGCTTTTCTCAGCTCTCCTTTTCTCTACTCTACTCTACTCAGCTCCACTTTACTCTACTTTGCCAAGCCTAGCTTAGCATAGCCTACCCTAACCTTGCTCTACTCAACTCTACTCTACTCGAGCCTCACCTAACCTTGCTTCGTCTAGACTAGCCAAGCCTAGCTCAACCGTGCTCTACTCTACTCTACCCTACTATACTCTATTTTACTCTACTTCACTCTTCTCTACTCTACTATACTCTACTCTACTCTAACGTATGCTAACCTAGCCTAGCTTAGCCTAACGAAGCCCTACTCTACTCTGCTCTACTCTTCTCAGCTCTTCTACACTCTACTCTACTCTTCTCAATTCTACTCTTTTTTTCTATATTATTCTCTGCTCTCTTCTACTCTACTTTGGTCTACTTTACTATACTCTACTAAAGCATAGCCTAACTTAGCCTTCCCTAGCCTAATAAAGCTAAACACTACACTTCTATACTCTATTCTATACTACTTGAGCCTAGCCTTGCTTAGCCTATCCTTTCCTAGCCTAACCTAACCTAACATTACTCTACTCTACTCTACTATAAACTTGCCTAGCCTAGCCTCGCCTAACCTAGCTCTACTATATTCTACTGTACTCTTGCCAAGCTTAGCCCATCCTAACTCTGCTCTGCTCTACTCTGCACTACTCTACTCTACTCTATATTGCTCTACTCTACTCTGGTCTTCTCTGCTCTTCTATGCTCTTCACTACTCTACTCTATTGTACCTTATCCTAGCATAGCCTAACCTAACCTAGCCCTACTCTACTCTTCTCTACTCAACTATGCCCAACTCAAAGTTAGCCCTAGCCTAGCCTAGTTTAGCCTAACTTAATCTAACCTCCCAAGTCGAGCCAAACCTTATTCTACTTTACTCTATTATATTTTATTCTACTATAGCCAACTTAAGCTTAACTTAGCCTATGCTAATATACTCTACCCTACTCTACTCTCCTCTACCCACCCTAGCCTAGTTTAGTCTCGCCATGCCTCATTGCCTAACCTATCCTAACCTAACCTTGCCTAGCCTTCTCTGCTCTATTATACTCTACTATATCAACTATACCCTATTTTATTCTACACTAGCTTAGCTAAACCTAACTTAGCATTATGTTACTCTACTCTACACTAGCCTAATATAGCCTATCCTAACCTAGCCTAACCTAACCTAGCTTAGCCTAGCTAAGTCTTACTATACTCTACCCTACTCTACTATACTTTAGCCTACCCTAGCCTGACCTAACCTAGCTTAGTCTGGCCTAGCCTTGCTCTGCTCTACTCTACTCTGCTATACTCTAATCTATTTTAATCAACTCTAGACTTGCTAATTTTTACATAGCTCTATGGTACTCTACTTTACTCTATTCTACTCTAGCCTATCCTAACCTAGCCTAGCTAAGCCTAGCTTAGCTTAACCTAGCCTAGGTTAGCCAAGCCTTACTATACTCTATTACACCCTATTATAGTCTACTCTACTCTAGCCTAGCCTAACCTAGCCTAGCCATGCCTAGCCTAGTTTATTTTACATTACTCTACTTTACTCTACTCTATTTTATTTTACTCTAGCCAAGCTAAGCTTAACATAGCTTTATCCTGCATTACTCTACTCAACTAAACTCTGCTCTACTCTACTCTAACCTATCCTAGCCAAGCCTAACCTAGCTCTACTCTTCCCTGCTCTACTATACTCTACTCTACTCTAGCCTAGCCTAGCCTAGTGTAGCCTAACCTAGCCTAACATAGCTCTACTCTTCTCTAATCTACTCTACTCTGCTATACTCTAATCTACTCTACTCTACTCTACTTCACTTTACTCTACTCTACTTTGTTAAACTCTTCTCAACTCTACTGAGCTCTACTCTGCTCTACTCTTCTATACTCTACTCTGTTGTAGTCTACTCTACTTCAGTCTAGCCTAGTTTAACCTAACCTAGCTTTACTTTACTCTACTCTGCTCTGCTCAGCTCTGCTCCACTCTATTCCATTGAACTCTAGCCTAGCTTAGCCTAGCAAAGCCTAACCTAACTTAGCTCTACTCCACTCTACTCTAGCCTAGCCTAACCAAGCCTTGCCTAGCCTCGCCAAGCCTAGCCTAGCATAACCTAGCTCTACACAACCCTACACTAATCTATTATATTATACTCTACTCTACTCTACTCTACTCTACTATACTCTAGCCTAGACTAGCTTAGCCTAGCCTAACCTAGCTCTACTCTATTCTACTCTACTCTACTCTACTTTACTAAAACCTAACCTAACCTAGATCTACTCTACTCTACTCTACTCTAGCCTAGCTTAGCCTAACCTAGCTCTACTCTACTCTATTGTGCTCTGCTCATTTTTTATTACTTTGCTCTACTCTGCTCCATCTACTCTATGCTACTCTACTATTTTGCTCTACTCTGCTCTACTCTTCTTCGCTCTATTCTACTTTGCTTTACTCTTCTCTACTCTACTTTACTCTATTTTGCTTTAAACTAGCCTAGTAGAACCTAACCTAGCTCTACTCTACTCAACTCTATTCTACTATGTTCTACTCTGGCCTATCTTAATTAGGGCTGGCCTAACCTAGCCTAACCTTGTTTATACTCTACTCTACATTGCTTTATTCCACTCTACTCTACTCTAATCTAACCAAGCCTAGCATAGCCTATCCTATGTAACTCTACTCTACTCTAGCATAGCCTAGCCTAACCTAGCTTAGCTCTGCTCTGGTCTGATCTACTCTACCCTGCTATATTCAACTCCACTCTACTCAACTCTACTATATTCTTCTCTACTGTACTCTACTCTACTCTAACTAGCCAAGCCTAGCCTAACTTAGCTCTACTCTACTCCTGCTCTAACTTAGCCAAGCCTAATGTAGCTCTGTTTTTACTCTGCTCTACTCTACTCTACTATGCTCAAGTCTGCTTTGCTCTTCTCTACTCTACTCTACTTTGCCATACCCTACTCAAACCTAGCATAACTAGCCTAGTTTATCCTAACCTAATCTAATCTCACCTAGCCTACCCACGTTTTACTCCACTCTACTCTATTTTTTCTACTCTAGCCAAGCTAAGCCAAACTTAGCCAAGTCTAGCCTAAGCTATCATAACCTAATGTCTCCTAGATTAGCCTAGCCTTACTCGACTCTATTATACTCTACTCTACTCTACTATACTCTACACAGTCCATTTTATTCTACTCTAGCTTAGCTAAGTCTAACTTAGCTCTATGCTACTCTACTTTACTTTAGCCTAACATAGCCTATCCTAAGAAAACTAGGCCAACCTAGTCTAGCCAAGCTCAGTCTTACTATACTCTACTCTACCCTACTCTATACTACTTAGCCTAGCCACACCTAGCCTATGCTAACCTTGCCTAGTCTCCCCTGGTCTTGCTCTACTCTACTTTATTTTATCCAAGTCTAGCTTAGCTAATCCTAACTTAGCTCTATGCCACTCTACTCTACTCTATTCTACTCTAACTTTACCTAGCCTAGCCTAACCTAGCTTAGCATAGGCTACGCTTACTATACTCTACTCTACCTACTCTAGTCTACTTTACTTTAGCCTAGCCTAGCCCTAGCCTTACTCTACTCTACTCTACTTTAATCTACTCTATTTTATTTTACTATAACCTAGCTAAGCCTGACATAGCTCTATCCTACTTTACTCTATTATACTCTACTCTATTATACTCTTCTCTACACTACTATACTCCACTCTACCCTACTCTGCTCTAGTCTACTTTACTCTACTCTACTCTACTCTACCCTACCCTACTCTAACCTAGCCTAGCTTAGCCTAGCCTAACCTGTCCTTGCCTACCTAACCTCACCTAGCCTAGTCTAGGCAAACTCTACTCTAATTTATTTTATTCTACTCTAGCTTAGCTTAGACTAACCAAGCTTTGTACTACTCTACTCTAGCCTAACCGAGCCTAGCCTAGCCTAGCTTAACCTAACCAAACATTACCTTACCCAACCTTACTATATTATAGTCTACACTACTCTATTATACTCTACTCTACTTTACTCTACTCTAGCTTTTCCTAGCCTAGCCCCTACCATAGCCTAACCTAGCCATGCCTAGCCTAGCCTTGTCTAGCCTAACCTAGCTTAACCTAGCCAAGTAGAGCCTAGCCTAACCTATTCTAAGCAAACCTCATCTAGCCTAGCATAACCTTACCCTACTCTACTCTAGCTTAACTAAGCCTAACCTAGCTCTATGCTACTTTACTCTACTCTTGCCAAATATAGCCTTACATAGCCTAGCCTAACCTAGCCATAGTATACTCTACTTTACCCAGCTCTACTTTACTCTACTCTCGACTAGCCTAGCCTAGCTGAACCTTACCTAGGCTCGACTCTACTCTATTATATTCTACTCTTGTCTTTCGAAGCCTAACTTAGCTCTGTCCTACTCTACTCTACTCTATTCTACTCTATCCTAACCTCACCTAACCCTAGCCTTGCCTAACCTAACCTAGCCTAGCTTAACCCAACCTGGTCTAGCCTAACCTTACTATACTCTATTCTACCTACTCTACTCTATTCTAATCTAGCCTAGCCTAAACTCACCTTAAGCTTTACTCAGCCTTGCTCTGCTCTACTCTGTTCCGCTCTACTCTGCTCTACTTTGCTCTGATCTGTAGTACTCTATTTAGCTCTACTCTACTCTTCTCTCCTCTACTCTATTATACTCTACTGTGCTCTACTCTACTCTACTCTATTCTACTCTACTCTATTCTGCTCTACTTTGCTCTTCTATGCTATGCTCTACTTTATACTGCTTTACTCTGCTCTAGTTTACTCTACTCCATTACACTCTATAATATTTTATTCTACTCTAGCCTAGTTATGCATAACTTAGCTCTCTGCTCCTCTACTTTTCTCAAATTCACTCTAGCTTAACCTATCCTATCCTAGCAAACCTAGCCCTAGCCTAGCCCAGCCTTATTATACTCTACCAACTCTACTCTACTCTACTCTACTTTAGCCTAGCCTAGCCTAACCTTCCTATACTCTACTCTACTCTATTTTGTTACACTCTAGCCTAGCTAAGCCTATCTTAGTTCTATGCCACTCTACTCTACCCTAACCTAACTTAGCCTTGCCTAACCTACCTATGTCTAACATAACAAAACATAGCCCAGCCATACTATACTCTACTCTACCCTACTCTACTCTACACTACACTAGACTAGTCTAGCCTAGCCACGCCTAGCCTTACTCTACTCTACTCTAGCATTGTAACCTAAATTAGCTTTATAAGACTCAACTTTACTCTACTCTAGCCTATCCTATCTTACCCTAGCCTAGCCTAAGCTATCTTAGCCTTACTCAGCTATTCCATAATGTACTCTGCTCAACTCTACATTACTCCAGTCTACTCTACTCGACTCTTACTTAGCCTAGACAAGCCTAGCCTAGCCCAGCCAGACCTAGCCTAGCCTAGTCAAGCCTAACCTAGCTTAACCTATCCAAACCTGACATCACCTAACCTAGCTTGGCCTTATTATACTTTACTCTACTATATACTACTATACTCTACTCTTACCTAGCTAAGCCTAACATAGCTCTATGCTACTCTATACTACTCTACTCTATTCTACCCATACTTAACCTAGCCTAGCTTACCATAACCTTGAATAGCCTAGCCTCGCCTTGCTATACTCTACTTTAACCTACTCTACTCTACTCTACTCTTCCCTAGCCTAGCCTAGCCTCACCTGGGATCTACTCTACTTTGCACAGCTCTGCTCTTCTCTTCTAATCTATACTCTTCTCTGCTCTCTTCGACTCTGCTCTTCTCTGCTCTACTCTACTTTACTCTACTCTGCTCTAATTTTCTCTACTCTGCTTTGCCATACTCTATACTCTACTCAACCCTACTTTACTCTTGCCTAGCCTAGCTTAGCCAAGCCTAATTGAGCTCAACTCTGCTCTACTCTACTCTAGTCTACTCTACCTGACTATAACCTAGCCTAAACATGCCTAGCCTAGCCAAACCTAGCTTTACTATAATTTACTCTAGCATTCCCTAGCCTAGCCAAGCCTAACCTTACTATACTCTACTGCACTCTACCTTAGCCTAGCCTAGCCTGGACTAGGCTAACTTAGTTCTGCTCTACTCTATTCTCCTTCACTCTACTCTGCTTTACTTTGCTTTTACTTTTCCCTACTCTGCTCTACTATTCTTGTTATACCCAGTAAAAAGTTTTATGTTAATCTTTAATGAATTAATTTTTGGCTTGGATGATTTCAGATCGACAGTAGGATGAGCCAGGAGCTCAATCAGAGGCTAATGGAATTTTTGAAATTTCTGGGGATTTTTCGGAGCACCGAGGTAATTTTTAAGTAATTTTCCCTGTTTAATTAGATTTATTGGATTTTTAGAAATTCGAAAATCCATTTAAATTAAACCGGAAATTGGTTTTTACCGCGCGTGAACCGGACCGGAACGGTTCAGCGGAGGCGGAGACGGTTCGCCGAGTGAGTTTGCGCGTGCGTTCTGATAAGCGGATCGGACGGTCGTGATCGACGGTTGGGATTGAACCGGCTGATCGGGTGCTTACCGTGTCGATAGCGTGTCGACAGCGCGTATCGGGTGCTTACCGTGTCGAAAGCGTGTCAACGGCGCGTAATGGGTTTCACCGTGTCGGCCAGAAATATAAAACCCTCGCGAAACGATTAGGGTTCGTTCGGCCGACCGATAGAGAGAGTTTTTCCGGCGTACGGCGCGTGATTCCGGCGGCCTGGCAAGGGGCTTTTTGTGCCTGGAGATTCACGAGAACGAGGAGAGTCAATTCGTACCGGATTCGTTCGGCGAGGAGCTGCGGCGAGCTGCGGACGAAGTTCACCGTCGCCAGCGTCGTTGAGGTAGGAAATTCAGTTTAAATTAGTGATTTAGTAGAAAATTAAAAGCATGAAATACTTTGCTTAATGAAAACAAGCATGTGGATGAAAATCGGATTTAATTGAATGCTAAATTGTGTCTTTTGCAAATTTCGGAATTTCCTGGAAAAATTCCCATTTCGCCGAAAAAAAAAATTTATTGATGCTTAGGAGCATGTTAGGAAATTGTTCTCCTTGTTCGCAGTCGCCGGAAATCGACGGAAGGATCGTAATGGTCGGCGATGGCAGCGGCTAGGGTTTCGCGGGCTTCGGACCGAGAAAGGAGAAGGGTTTAGATAATTACAAATTTAATTAAGTAATTAATGGTATTTATGCTATTTTATTAGTAATTAAAATAATCCAATTAACGGATTAATAAGAAATTGGTTCGGCGGTGTCGCGGTTCAGCGCGAGAGTTCCGAACCGGCAGCGAAAACCGGTTCAGCGGGATTCGGCTGCGGACGAACGGCGCGAAAGCCGAACCGGCCGCGAAAACCGGTTCCGCGGGATTCGGCGCGGACGAACGGCGCGGAAGCCGAACCGGCAGCGAAAACCGGTTCAGCGGGAGTCGGCGCGGACGAACGGCGCGGCGCGGAGGAGAGAGAAGCGGAAGGAA
This sequence comes from Vanilla planifolia, assembly GCA_023846275.1. Taxonomy (NCBI): domain Eukaryota; kingdom Viridiplantae; phylum Streptophyta; class Magnoliopsida; order Asparagales; family Orchidaceae; genus Vanilla; species Vanilla planifolia. The sequence goes on from JAIUJO010000103.1 coordinate 954,214, forward strand.
AATTCGGAAATTTATTATTAATCCAAATTTTCGGAAATAAAAAGGATAAGCGAAAAATTTAATTCGAAAATTAATCCGAATTTTTGGAAAAAGGATATATGTGGAATTTAAATTCGGAAATTTATTTCGAATTTCGGAAAATGGATAAAGGGCGGAAATTGAAATTGGGATTTAAAAATTTCCTGAAGTAGGGAAAAATGTTATCAGTGATGACAGTACAGCTGGAAACAGTCAGACAGAAGTATGGTACATGGATGCTACCAGAACAGTCAGTAATTGACAGTTGTGTTGCTTGATGGCAACGGCATGGATTGAGTCAGTTTATTCAGTGTTGGCATATTTTATGGATTGGCATACTGGACCGGACTACTATAGACCCTATATGATGTTTTAGGGTAGTTGTGGTAGGTAACTATGCGGTTCAGACTTAGCTTCCACAGTATACATGTGACTGGTATGCGCCTTGTTGTACCTGGATACATGTTGCCAGATCTTGGAGTTAGAGATTGGCAATGACTGTAGGGGCGTGAGCTTCTATGGAAGTTGTTGGTAGAGGACTCTTTGGGACGGTGGCTGAGTCGATCTCTCCTGGTCCATGTGTGTAGGCCTGCGCGCCTGAGGGTGGCAGGGGTGTCTCGCAGTGGCTAGCCAAGTGTGTAGGCCTGCGCGCCTTAGGGTGGCAGGGGTGTCTCACGTTGGCTAGAGATTTTGTGACTGGATTTGTCTATAGTCTCCAGGAGATTGATTGACGAGAGACGCTGCGGTGTCGGGTGCTTAGGGGCCATGCGTGTTTCGAGATGGGCGTTCCCACTGGCATGCTACCTGGAAGCCCAGAGGAGAGCTACTCTGGTGTGACTAGGGGTGACTGTGGTTGGTCGGAGTCTGGGACTGAGAGTGCCTATCCACCATACATTGTTATGCTGTATTCCTATATTTTTGCTATTATCCTTCTCTTGCATGTGAGTTTTACTAGCTGTCTTTCCTACTGGGCGTAGCTCATTCCTGTATTGTATATTTCAGTGGCTCGGCAGACTTGACGCTACCTGATTAGGTGGGATCGTGGTCAGCAGGCTTGTGGAGGATATCTGATTGTGATTGTCTGAGATATTCTGGTTAGTTGATTGTTGCTGTTGGATGTATTTAATGAGGTTATTATTCTCATATGTCATGTAATATGTGAGGGAGATTCTGACTTATGTTTCTGGTTGGATAATATTGCACTTGTTGGACTTGGTCTTATTCTTGTAATGTAGTTTCCATTTACTACCCTACCTTATTGTCTTGGAGTATGGTGTGTGGAGTGCCATATTTTATCTGAGGATGTTATATATCTTTTTGTTTGATGGTGAGGTCATTACATGACTATGGAACTTAACCATGGGGGTTCAGACTTCTAATGGACCGGTTCTCCTACCCGTAGGGGTTAGGAGTATTGGGTCTAGTAGGAGTAACATTGCGCGAGTCCATCTGTTAATTCAGGAGTCATGAACCTGATTTGACGGTGTACCCGGGAGATGGGATCCACATTGTTAAGGGAAGTAGGTGTGTAATGATGTGTTATATCCTATGTTTTCGTAGGCTACTCAGGTTGGTATGGGACGATCTGAGTTGTCTATATAAAAAAAAAAAAAAAAAAAAAAGAAAAAAAAATTTGTATGCCAAAAATCAGCCTAGGAAAAATGGGGTGTAACAATTCTCTGCTCGACTCTACTCTGCTTTGCTTTACTTTACTCTACTTTACTATATTATACTCCAGCCTAGCCTAGCCTAGCCAAGCCTAATCTAGCTCTACTCTACTCTACTCTACTCAACTCAACTCAAACCCTACCTAGCCTAGCCTAGCCAAATCTACCTCTACTCTACTCTAGCCTAGCCTAGCTTGCCTAACATAACCTAGCTGTGCTCTACTTTGCTATACTCTATTTTTCTCTACTATGCTCTGCTATGCTCTTTACTACTCTGCTTTGCTCTATGTAGCCTAGCCTAGCCTAACATAGCTATACTCTACTCCACTCTATACTACTCTACTCTACTCTACTCTAACCTAGCCTAGCCTACCCTAGCCTAACCTAGCATAACCTAGCTCTACTCTTCTCTACTCTACTCTATACGAATCTAACTTAGCTTTGCCGAGCCTAGCTCAACCTTGCTCTACTCTATTCTGCTCTACTTTGAACTACTATTCTTTAACCAAGCCTAGCCTAACCTAGCCCAACTCTACTCTACTCTACTTTACATTATTCCTCTCTACTCTTCTCCAACCCTGCTTAACTTAGCGTAGCAAAGCTTAGCCTAGCCTAGCCAAACCTTGCTCTACTCTACTCTACTCTACCCTACTATACTCTACTCTACTCTATTTTACTCTATTCTATTCTACTCTACTCTACTCTACTCTACTCAACTCAACTCTACTCAAAGCTAGCCTAGCCTAACTAACCTAGCCTAGCCCATCCTAACCTAGCTCTACTCTACACTATTATGTTGTGATTTTCTCTACCCTTCTCTATTCTACTCTACTCTAGTCCTTTTTACTCTGCTCTACTCTGCTCTGCTCTACTTTGCTCTATTCTGCTCAGCTTTGCTTTACTTTGTTGTGCTCTGCTCTACTCTACTCTACTCTACTCTACCTTAGCCTAACCAAGCTCTACTCTACTCTACTTCACTCTTCTCTACTCTACTCAACTCTAGCCTAGCCTAACCAAGCCTAACATAACCTAGCACTACTCTACTCTATTATACAATACACTTCACTACTCCACTCTACATTACTCTGCACTATTATACTCAACTATACTCCACTCTACCCTACTCTACTCTAATCTTCTCTACTCTAACCTAGCCTATCCTAGCTCTACTCTACTATACTCTACTCTAGTTTAGCTTAGCCAAGGCAAGCCTAGCCAAGCCTAGCTCTCTACTATTCTACTCTATTCAGCTCAACTCTACTCTATCATGTTCTACTCTATTCTACTCTACTCTACTCTACTATACTCTGTCCTACTCAGCTCAGCTCTAACCTAGCCTACCTTAACCAAACACTACTATACTCTTCTCTGCTATTCTCTAGTTAGCTCAGCTTAGCTGACTTTAGCTCTACTCTTCTATGCTTGACTCTGTTCTACTCTACTCAACACCTCTCTTTTTTTCTCTTCTCTGCCTTACTCCAACCTAGCGTAGTTTAGGTTAGCCTAACCTAGCTCTACTCTACTCTGCCCCACTCTGCTCTGCTCTTCTTTACTCTGCTCTACTCTGCTCTACTCTACACTACTCTACTACACTCTACTCTACTATGCACTAGCTTGGCCTACCCTTACCTAATATAGCCTAACCCTTCTCAGCTCTACTCAGCTCTACTCTACTAAGCTCTACTCTACTTTTTCTAACCCTCCTTTACTCTACTATGCTCTTGTCTACTGTGCTCTTGTCTACACTGCTCTACTTTGCTCTACTCTTCACTGCTCCACTCTTCTCTGCTCTCCTCTACTCTACTCTGCTCTTCTCTACTCTACTCTACTTTATTGTACTCTAACTTATCCAAGCAAAGCCCAACCTTACTCTACTTTACTCTATTTTACTCTAGCCTAGCCTGGCCTAGCCTAGCCAAACCTAGCCTAACCTCGCCAAGCCTAGCCTAGACACTCATAGTTCTACTCTACTCTACTCTTCTCTACTGTGCTCTTCTTTACTCAAACCTTGCTTAGCCTAGTCTAGACTAACCTACCTTTACTCTACTATACTATAAACTTGCCTAGCTTAACCTAGGTTAACTTAGCTCTACCATACTCTATTATACTTTGCTCTACTCTAATCTATTCTACTCAACTCTTCTCTACTTTAGTCTTCTCTACTCTACCCTGCTCTACTCTACTTTACTCTACTGTACTGTTCTCTACTGTAGCCTAGTTTAGAATAGCCCAGCCAAGCCTAGCCTAACATAGGTGTAATTTACTCTACTGTACCCGACTCTACTCTACTCTACTCTACTCAACTGTATTCCAATCTTCTCTACTCTACTCGTCTCTACTCTACTCTTCAAGCCTAAACTAACCTAGCCTTGCCTAACCAAGCCTAGCCCAGCCTAACCTAGCTAAACTCTACCCTACTCTATTATACTATACTCTACTCAACTCTAGTTTATTCTACTTTACTCTACTCTACTCTACTCTACTCTACTCTACTCTACTCAACCTTAACCTAGCCTCGTCATGCCTTGCCTAGCCTTGCTCAGCCAAACCTAGCTCAACTATACTCTACTCTGCTCTGCTTTATTCTACTCTACTCTACTCTACGCTACTCTGCTCTTCTCTACTTTGCTCTGCTCTTCTCTACTCTACACTACTCTGCTCTGCTTTGTTCTTCTCTGCTCTTCTCTACTCTACACTACTCTGCTCTGCTTTATTCTTCTCTGCTCTACTCTACTCTACTCTGCTCTAGCCTATCCTAGCCAAACAAAGCTTTATTATACTCTTCTTTACTCAACTATACTCTACTCTACTCTACTTTAGCCTAGCCTACCTTAGCCAAGCTTTACCCAACCTGCCTCTTCTCTACTCTACTCTACTCTATTATATTGTACTATACTCTACTCTACTTACTTTATCCTATTATACCCTACTCTACTCCACTCTACTCTACTATACTCTACTATACTCTACTCTAAGCTAGCTTAGCCTAGCCTAGCCTAACCTTACTCTACTCTACTCTACTCTACACTTGCTCAACTCTTTTCTTTTTTGCTTTAAACTACTCTACTGTTCTCTACACTACTATGCTTTACTTTTTTCTTCTCTACTCTACTTTGCTCTACTCTAACATAGCCTAATCTAATCTTACCTAGCTTTACTATACTCTACACTACTCTGCACTTCTTTGTTGAGCTCAGCTTAGCTCTGCTCTACTCTATAATGCTCTACTTTGTTCAACTCTATACTACTCTACTCTACTCTAATTTAGCCTAGCATAGCCTAGCCTAACCTACCTATACTCTACTCTACTCTACTTTGTTCTACTTTGCCCTGCTTTACTCTACTTTGCTCTACTCTACTCTATTTTACTGTACTTTGCTCTACTCTACTCTACTCTACTCTAATCTACTCTATCTACTATACTCTACTCTACTTTAACTTAGTTTAGCCTAGCTTAGCTGTGCCTAGCCGAACCTAGCTCTACTCTATTCTACTCTACTCTATCCTACTCTACTCTACTCTACTCATCACTAGCTTATCCTAGCCTACCCCAGCCTAGCCTAACCTACCCCAGCCTAGCCTAGCCTAACCTAGCTCCACTTTACTTTACTCTACTCTAATCTACTCTAAACAAATCTATTCTACTCTACTCTACTCCACTCTAACTTAGCCTTGCCTAATTTAGCATAACCTAGCTCTACTCTACTCTAGCCTAGCCTAACTTGGCTCTACTCTACTCTGCTCTACTTTGCTCTATTCTACTCTGCTCTACTCTACTCTAACATGCTCTATTACACTCTAGCCTAGACAAACCTACCTCTGCTCTAGTCTACTCTACTCTACTCAACTCAACTCTATTTTACTCTAGCCTAGCCTATTCTTGCCTTGCTTTGCCTAGCCTAACCTAGCTCTACTCTACTCTACTCTACTCTACTATACTCCACACTAACCTAACCTAGCCTTGCCTATCGTAACCTAGCTCTACTCTACTCTACTATGCTTTGCTCTACAATACTCTGCTCTACTTTGCTTTGCTCTTATATACTCTATTTTAATTTGCTTTGCTCAACTTTGGTCTGTTCTACTCTACTCTCCTCTGCTCTGCTCTCCTCTACTCTACTCTATTCTACTCTACTCTGCTCTACTCTACCATGCTCTACTCTACTCTAATCTAGCTAAGCCTAGTTTATCATAACCTAACCTAACTATACTACACTTTACTCTACTCTACTCTATTATACTCTAGCTTAGACTGGCCTGGCCTAGCCTAACTTAGCCTGGCCTAGGTAGCCAAAATTAGCCTAACCTAGCCTAGCCTAGCATAGCTTATCTTAGCTCAATTGTACCCTAATGTACTCTACTCTTCTCTACTCTACTTTACTCTTCTCTACGCTACTTTACTCTTCTCTATACTAACCAAGCCTAGACTATCAATACCCAACCTTGCTCAATCTACTCTAGCTTGCTTAACCTAGCCTAGCGTAACTTAGCTCATCTCTACTCCACTCCACTATATTATAGTCTACTCTGCTCTACTCTACTCTTCTCTACTTTGCTATACTCTACTCTATTATTCTCTACTATACTCTATCCATGCCTAGCCTAACTTTTCTCTACTCTACCCAACTCTACTCAACTTTGTTCTCACCTTGCCTAGTCTAGCTTAGCTTAACCTAACCTAGCTCTACTTCTTTCTACTTTACTTTACTCTACACTAGCCTTGCCTAGCCTACACGAGCCTTGCCTAGCCTACACGAGCCTTGCCTAACCTAGCTCTACTCTACCTTACTCTGCTCTGCTCTGCTCTGCTCTACTCTACTCTACTTTGCCATGTTCTACATTACTCTACTCTACTCTTCTACTTTGCTTTTCTCTACTCTGCTTTGTTTTTCTCTGCTCTGCTCTTCTCTACCTTCCTCTCCTCTCCTCTACTCTACTTTACTATGCTATAATCTATCATAATCTACTCCACACTACTGTACTCTACATTACTCTACTCTACTCTACTCTACTTTACTCTACTCTACTCTACTTTACTCTACTCTACTCTACTCTACTCCATTCTTCCTTACTTTACTCTAGCCTAGACTAACCTTTACTCTACTCTAATCTAGCCTAGCATAGCTTAGCCTAGCTTAGCCTAGCCTAACCTAACCTAACTCTACTCTACTATACTCTATTATGCTCTGCTCTAGTTTACTATACTTTACTCTAGTCTAACATAACGTAGCATAGCCTAACCAAGCTCTACTCTACTCTACCTTACTCTAATTAATCTAGCCTAACCTTGCCTAGCTTAGCCTAGCCTAGTGTGGCCTAACTCAGCTTAGCCTAACCTAGTTCTGCTCTTCTCTGCTTCACTCTACTATGCTCTACTCTTCTTTGCTCTTCCCTGCTTTGCTCCACTCTAATCTGCTCTGCTCTACTCTACTCTACTCTATAGCATAGGCTAGCATAGCTTAGCCTTGCCAAACCTAGCTATACTCTACTATACACTACTCTATTCTACTCTAGGCTAGCCCTGCCTAGCTTACCATATCCTAGCCAAGCCTAGCCTAGCTGAGCCTACCATAACCTAGCTCTACTCTACTCTAATGTACTCTACTATGCTCTACTCCACAAAGCTCTGCTTGACTCTACTCTAACCTACCCTAGCCTAGCATAGCATAACTTAGCCTATCCTAACCTGGCCAAGCATAACAAAGCTCTACTCTGCTCTCCTATGCTCTATTATGCTCTGCTCTTCTTTGCTCTACTCTACTATACTCTACTCTTGCCTAGCCTAGCTTTGCCTAACCTACCATAGCCTAACCTAGCTCTACTCTACTCTACACTACTCTACTCTACTCTACTTAACTCTACTCTACTCTAGCCTAGCCTAGCTTAACCTAGTCTAGCCTAACCTAACCTAGCTTAGCCCAACCAAACTGAGCTCTACTCTACTCTACTCTAAAATACTCTACTTTACTCTACTCAACTCTAATCTACTCTAAGATAGCATAGCCTAGCCTACCTTAGCCAAACCTAGCCTAACCTAGCTTAACCTAGCTCTACTCTACTTTACTCTACTCTAACTTAGCCCTACCAAGCCTATCCTAACTTAGCTCTCCTCGACTCTACTCTAATCTACTCTATTCGATTCTACTCTACTCTAGCTTAGCCTAAACTAGCTCTACTCTGGTCTTCTTTTCTCTACTTTGTTTTATTTTGTTATGCTCTGCTTTTCTATAATCTTCTTTATTCTACTCTACTCTGCTCTACTCTACTCTACTATACTCTACTCTGCTATGCATTACTCTAGAATAGCCTAGCCTAACCAAGCTCTACTCTACCCTACTATGCTCTGCTCTACTATAATCTACTCTAGCCAAGCCTAGCCTAGCCAAACTAACCATGCTCTGCTCTATTCTTCTTTTTTCTACTCTGCTTTGCTATTCTCTACTTTGCTCTACTCTACCCTTCACTTCTCCACTCTTCTCTTCTCCACTTAACTCTAATCCACTCTGCTCTGCTATGCTCTCCTTGACTCTCCTCTCCTCACTTCCCCTCACCTCTCCTCTTATCTTCTCTACTCTACTCCTCTACTCTACTATACTCTACTCTACTCTACTCAACTCTACTGTACTCTTCTATATTCTACTCTACTCTACTATACTCCATTCTATTATATGCTACTCTACTCTACCATACACAAGCATAGCCTAGCCTTGCCTAATCTAGCACTACTCAACTCTACTTTACATTATTTTACTCAAATCTAGCCTAGCTTAGTGTAGTCTAGCTTAACATATCTTAGCATTACTTAAGCTAGCTCCACTCTACTCTACTCTACACTAACTTAGCCTAAATAAGCCTTGCCTACACCCACCTAACCTAGCTCTCCTCCATTATACTTTGTTATGCTCTACACTACTCTGCTTTACACTACTCTGTATTGCTCTACTGTACTCTTTGACTCTACTCTACTCTGATCTCCTCCCTCTCAATCTTCTACTCTATTCTACTCTAGTCTACTCTACTGTATTCTACTTTACTCTACTCTACTCTACTCTACTCTACTATACTCTACTCTTCTCTACTTTGCTCTACTTTGCTCTACTCTACTCCATTCTAGCCTAGCCTAGCCTATCCTAGCTCTACCTTACTCTAATCTACTCTAGCCTTTCCTAGCCTAGCCTAGCATAACCTTACCTAGCTCTATTCTATTCTACTCTACTCTATTCTAACCTACCCTAGCCTAGCCTAACCTAGCTCTATTATACTCTACTCTACTCTACTCTACTTTACTCTACTCTAATCCACTTTGCTAGACACTACTCTACTCTAATATAGCGTAGCATAACCTAACCAAGCTCTACTCTACTCTACTTTACTCTAGCTTTGCCTAGCCTAGCCAAGCCTAACCTATGTAGCCTTGCCTAACCAAGCTTTGCTCTACTTTACTCTGCTCTGTTATACTGTGTTCTGCTCCACTCTTCTCCACTCTACCCATCTCTGCTCTACTCTATCATGCTCTGCTCTATTATTCTCTGCTCTTTACTCTAGCCTAGCCTAGCCTAACATAACTCTACTATACTCTACTCTACTCTAATATAGCCTAGCTTAGCCTTACTTCACTTAGCTCATATCTACTCTACTTTGCTCTACTACACTCTACTCTAGTGTTCTCCACTCCATTCTAATCTATTTTACTCTTCTCTAACTTAGCCTAAGCTGGCCAAGCAAAACTTAGCTCCTCTCTACACTACTATAACTGAGCGTAGCCTAACCTAGCCTTGAATAACCTAGCCTACTCTACTATACTCTTCTCTACTTTGCTCTGCTCTGCTCTACTCTACTCTATACTACTATAGTTTGCCTAGCCTAGTTTAACATAACCTATGAAAGCTCTACTCTAACCTAGCCTAGCCTAAGCATGCTTTACTATACTCTACTCTACTCCTCTCTACTCGTTTTTTGCCTAGCCTAGCCACTCATAGCTTAACCTTGCTTTACTATACTTTAACCTACTCTATTATACTCTACTCTACCCTACTCTTTTCTACTCGAGACTAGCTTAGCCAAACCTAGCCTAACCTAGCCTGACCTAGCTCTACTCTTCTCTACTCTAGCCTAGACAAGCTTAGATTAGCCTAGGATAGCCTTACTTAGCTCTATTTTACTCTATTCTACTCTATACTGCTCTGCTCTACTCTACTCTACTCTACATTTCTTTGCTATGCTCTTATACTCTTTTCTGTTTTACTCTACTTTTCTCTACTTTACTCTTTTCTCCTCTACTCTACTCTATTATGCTCTACTTTACTCTCCTCTACTCCATTTTGTTGTACTCTATTTTACTTTACTCTACTCTATCCTAGCCTAACCTTGCCTATCCTACCATAGCCTAGCCTTGCCTGGCCTAGCCTAACCTAGCTCTACTCTACCTTACTCTACTATACTCTACTTTACTCTACTCTACTCTATCTAATCGAGCCTAGCCTAACCTTGCCAAACCTTGCTCTATTCTTCTCTTCTTTACTTTACTCTACTCTACTCAACTCTAGCCTAGCATAGCCTATCATAACATAGACTAACCTAGCTCTGCACTGCTCTACCTTGCTCTGCTCTGCTCTGTTCAACTACATTCTACTATACTCTACTCTACTATGTTCTGCTCTACATTGCTATACTCTTATCTTCTCTACTTTACTCTAATCTACTCTACTCTAGCATAACATAGCTTAGCCTAACCTAACCTAACCTAACTCTACTCTAGTCTCCTTTGCTCTACTCTACTCCACTCTACTCTTCTTTACTCTTCTCTTCTAAAGCCTAGCCTAACCTAGCCAAGCCTAATCTAACTCTTCTCTACTCTATTATATCCTAAGCTAGGTTAGCCTAGACTTTCCTAACCTAGCTATACTATACTCTGCTCTTCTCTACTCTACTCTGTTATACTTTTCCTTGGTTTTCTCTACTCTGCTCTACTCTTCTCTACTCTACTCCATTGTACTCGTGCCTAACATAGCCAAACCTTACTCTACTCTACCCTAATCTACTCTTCTCTACTCTACCTTTCTCCACTCTACTTTACTATACCCTGATCAACTCTACTCTAGCCAAGACTAGCCTAACCTAACCTAGCCTAGTCGAACCTAACTCTCCTCTACTTTATTCTATTATACTCTACTATACTCTACTCTACCTTACTCTTCTCTAACCTAGCCTAGCCTAACCAAACCATGCTCTAGTCTTCTCTACTATACTCTTCTCTATTCTACTCTACTCTACTATACACTACTCTAGCCTAGCCAAACCTACCTTAACCAAGCTTTGCAGTGTTCTACTTTTTTTAGCTCTACTCTACTCTGCTCTGCTCCATTCTACTATGTTCTGCTCTACTCCTCTCTACTTTGCTCTGTTTTTCTCAACTTTACTCTACTCTACTCTATTGAATCCTAGCCTAGCCTATTTGAGCTTTACTCTACTCTATTGTACTCTACTATAGCCTTGCCTAGCATAACCTAACCTAGCTCTACTCCACTCTATTATGCTTTGCTCTACACCATTAGACTCGACTCTATTCTACTTTTCTATACTCTGCTCTACTTTACTCTAACCTAGCCTAGCCTACCTTAACCTAACCTAGCTTTATTCTACTTTGCTCTACCTACTCTAACCAAACATAGCCTTGCCTCATATAGCCTAGCACAACCTAACTCTACTCTGCTCTGCTCTATTCTCCTTTGCACTTCTCTATTTTGCTCTACTCTACTCTACTCCACTCGACTCTACATTGCTCTTCGCTTCTCTACTCTACTCTACTCTATTGTACACTACCTTAGCCTAACCTAACCTAGCTCTACTCTACTCTAATCTACTACACTCTAGCTTACCCTAGCCAACCCTACTAGCTTAACCAAGCCTATTCTTGCCTAAGCTAGCTCTACTCTACTCTACTGTACTCTACACAACTCTGCTCTACTCTACTCGACTCCACTCTACTCTAACATAGCCTAGCCTTGCCTAGTTTAGCTAAGCCTTGCCTAACCTTGCCTAAGCTTGCTCTACTATACTCTACTCTACTCCTCTCTACTCAATTCTTGCCTAGCCTAGCGTCACATAGCTTAACCTTGCTCTACAATACCTTAATCACCTTTACTGTACTCTACTATACCCTAGTCTTGTCTACTCTAGCCTAGCTTAGCCAACCCTAGCCTAGCCTGACCTAGCTCTTCTCTACTCTAATAAACTCTACTCTAGCCTAGCCAAGCCTAGATTAGCCTAGGATAGGCTAACCTAACTCTATTAATCTACTCTATACTACATTGCTCTACTCTACCCTACTCTGCATTTCTCTACTCTGCTCTTATACTCTTTTCTACTCTACTCTACTTTTCTCTACTTTACTCTCCTCTACTCTGCTCTCCTCTCCTTTACTCTACTCTACTCTGCTCTACTTTACTCTCCTTTACTCTATTTTGCTCTACTCTATTTTACTTTACTCTACTTTAGCCTAGCCTAACCTAGCTTTACTCTACTCTACTCTACTCTACCCTATCCTAGCCTAGCCTAGCCTAACCAAGCTTTACTTTACAATATTCTAATATACTCTACTCTATGTTACTCTACTCTAACTGGGCCTTGCCTTACCTAACCAAGCTCCACTCTACTACACTATACTCTAGAATAACCTTACCTAGCCTAGCATAGCATATCCTAGCTTTGCCTAACCTAGCTCTATTTTTTCTACTCTCCTTTGCTATGCTTCACTATGCTCTGCTCTTCTCTACTCTGGTCCACTTTGCTTTGCTCTACTATACTCTGCTCTGCTTTATACTCTAGCCTAGCCTAACTTTACTCCACTCTACTCTACTTTACTCTACTGTAGCCTAGCACGGCCTGACCTAGCATTGCTTACGCTAGCCTAGCCTAGTCTAGCCTACCTTAGCCAAGCCTAACCTAGCTCTACTCTACTCTAATCTACTATACTCTGCTCTAAATAAGCCTACCCTAGCCTTTTTTAACCTCACCTAACCTAGCCTAGCCTAGCATAACGTAGATTTACCCTAGCCTTGCCAAGCATCACCTAGCCTACTCTAGCCTAACCTAGCTCTTCTTTATTCTACTCTACTCTGGATTGCTTTGCTCTACACAGTATTGCTTAGTTCTACTCCTCTACTCTGCTATGCTCTCCTCTTCTCCCCTAACCTCTCCTTTACTCTACTATACTCTACTCTTCTCTACTCTATTGTACTCTACTCTAGTTTACTCTACTCTACTATATTATACTCTAGCCTGGCCTAACCTAGCCTAGCTTAGCCTAACATAGCTCTACTTTACTAAAGTCCACTCAATTATAGTCTAGCTTAGCCTAGCATAACCTACCTTGGCAAAGTCTAAAATAGCATGGCCTAGCATAACTTAGCTTTACTTTTTTATACTCTATTCTACTCTACTCTACACACTCTAGTCTACTTTATACAAGTCTACTCTAATCTAAAATAGCCTTGCCTAACCTTACCAAGCTCTACTCTACTATAATCTACTTTATAATAGGCTAGCCTTGCCTAACATTGCCTTGCCTTGCTTAGCCTAGCCTAACCAAGCATAACCTAGTTGTACTCTACTCTGCTCTACTCTGTTATGCTATGCTCGGCTCTACTATTCTCTGCTCTACTCTACTCTGCTCTACTATACTCTACTCTGCTCTACTATTCTCTATTCTGTACTCTACCATAGCCTAGCTTAGCCAAGCCTAACCTAGCTCAGCTTTACTCCACTCTACTTTACTATACTTTACTCTTCTTTAGCTTAGCCAACCATAGCCTAGCCTAGCCGAGCTTAGCCTAAGCTAACCTAGCCCTACTCTACTCTACTCTACTATTCTCTATACTACTCTACTCTAATCTTGCCTAGCCTAGCCTAGACTAACCTAGCATTATTAAGCCTAACCTAGTACTACATTGCTCTACTCTACTCTACTCTTCTATGTTTTACTATGCTCTACTCTGCTCTACTTTGCCATTTCTACCCAGCCTGCTCTGCTCTACTCTACTCTACTCCGGCATAGCTTAGCCTAGCCTTACCTAACTTAGCTATATTCTATTCTACCTTACTCTACTCTACTCTACTCTACTCTATCTAGCCTTGCCTTACCAACCTAACCTAGCTATGTTCTATTATACACTGCTTTTCTTTTCTTTTCTCTGCTTTGCTCTCCTTGGCTTTATTTTACTCTGCTCTACTCTGTGATGCTTGTCTCTGCTCAGCTTTTCTTTGCTCTACTCTACTCTGCTCATCTCTGCTTCACTTTACTTTGCTCTACTTAGCTCTACTCTATCATAATCTACTCTACTCTACTTTAATTTAGCATTACCTTGCCTAACCTAACCTAACTCTACTCTACTCTACTCTGCTCTGCTACTCAAGCTTTGCCTAGCCTAGCCTTGCCGAGCCTAACCGAGACTAACCTGACTTAGCTCATCTCTACGCCACTTTACTCTACTCTAATCTATTCTACTCTACTCAAGCCTAACTAGCCTAGCCTAACCAAGCTCTACTCTACTCTGCTCTGCTCTACTCTACTCTACCTTACTCTACTTTGCTCTACTCTTCTCTATTATACAATACTATACTCTACTCTACTCTAAAATACTCTACTCTACTATACTCTAGCCAAGCTTCGCCAAGTCTAACCAGACCTAGCCTAACCTAGCTCTACTCTACTTTACTCTACTACTCCTCTCAAGCCCAGCTTAGCTTAGCCTATCCTGACCTAGCTTATCTCTACTCTATTATACTCTACTCTGCTCTACACTTCTCTCCCTTTGTCTACTCTGATCTGCTCTCCTCTGCTCTCCTCCCCTCTCCTCTCCTCTCCTCTACTATACTCTACTCTACTCTACTCTACTCAACATTACTCTACTATACTTTACCTTACTCCACTACACTCTACTTTATTATACTCTACTCTACTCTACTCTACTCTAACCTAGCCTTGCTTAGTTGATACTAACCTAGCTCTACTATACTCTAACCTAGCCTAACCTAGCCTAACTTTTGTCTGCTATGCTCTAATCTACTCTGCTCTACTCTTCTCTATTCTACTCTACTATGCTCTACTTTACTTTACTTTACTCTACTCCACACTGGCCTAATATAGCCTAACCAAGCCTCGCTTAGCCTAAACTAGCTCTACTGTACTCTAATCTACCCTACTATAGCCTAGCCTACCAAAGCCTAGCTTAGCATAGCCAAGCCTAGCCTAACCTAGCTCTACTCTACTTCACTCAACTCTAACCCAGCCTAACCTAGCTCTACGCTGCTCTACTCTACTCTACTCTACCCTGCTCTGCTTCGATCAACTGTGCCCTGCTTTGCTCTACCTTACTTTGCTCTGTTTTGCTCGTTTCTATCTTGCTCTGCTCTACTAATCTCTACTCTACTCTACTCTAGCCTAGCTTCGCCTTGCCAAGCCTAGCCTACCTTAACCTAGCTTTATGTTGCTTTACTTTACACTACTATACTCTACTCTGCTCTTACCTAGCCTAGCCAAGCCAAGCCTAGCTTAGCCCAACCAAACCAAGCAAAACTCTACTCTGCTCTACCCTACTCTACTTTACTCAACTCTACTTTACTCTACTCTACTTTAGTCTTGTCTAGTCTACTCTCTTGTAGCCAACTCTACTCTACTCCACTCTACTCTAACCTAGCCTAGCCTATCTTAACCTAGCTCTACTTTAGTCTACTCTACTCTACCTTAATTTGCTCTACTCTACTCTACTCTATCTAAGCTAGCCTTACCAAGCTTACCTAACTATGGTCTACTCTGCTGTGCTCTGCTTTTCTCTTCTCAACTATGCTCTCCTTGGCTTTCTTCTACTCTACTCTGCTCTATCTCTACTCAGCTCTGTTATACTCTGCTCCACTCTACTAAACTCTACTCTGCACTACTCTTCTCTGGCCTATCATACTATACTCTACTCTACCCCACTCTACTCTAGCCTAGCCTAACCATGACTAGCCTACTCTAAAACTATTCTACCATACTCTGCTCTACTCTACTCTACTCTACTCTATTATACTCTAACCAAGTCTAGCCTAACCTAGCTCTACTTTACCAAACTCTGGTCCACTCTACTCTAGTCTAGTTTATCCTAGCCTAACTTAGCTCTACTTTACTCTACTATAATCTACAATACTCTAGCCTAGATGAGCACAACTTAGCCTACCATAGCATAACCTAGCTCTATTCTTTTCTACTATACTTTGCTAAGCTCTGCTCTTCACTACTCTACTCGCCTCTGCTCTACTCTATATATCTTAGTTTTGCTCTTTTACTCTGTTCTGAACTGCTCTGTTGTACTCTACTCTTGTCTGCTTTACTCTATTCTACTTTGGTTTACTTTACTCTACTTTACTCAGCTCTTCTATACTCTACTCTACACTACTATACTCTACTCTAGCGAGACTAACCTAGCACAGCCTTGCTTTGCCTATGTTTGGCTAACCAATCTCTACTCTGCTCTACTTTATGTTACTTTACTCTTTTCTACTTTACTCTGCTCTTTTCTGCTATACTCTGCTCTGTTCTTCCCTGCTCTACTCTACTCTACTCTACTTTGCTCTACTCTACTAAACTCTACTCTAGCTTAGCCTAGTATAGCCTAGCCTAACCACTCTAACTTAGCCTAGCTTAGCCTAACCTTACTCTACTCTGCTCTATACTACTCTAGCCTAGCCAACCCAAGCCTAATTTGGCTCTACTCTACTTTACTCTACTCTACTCTACTTCACTCTACTCTACTCTACTCTACTCTTTCTACTCCAATACTCTACTTTATTCTCAACTTGTTTCTCTTAGCCTAGCCTAACCTAGCTTTACTCTAGTCTACTCTACTTTATATTGCTATACTTTTGCATAGCCTAATCTAGTCTAGGCTACCCTAGCCAAACCTAACCTGACACTACTCCTATTTATTATACTCTACTATGCTCTAATATACTCTACTTTATTATACTCTACTTTATTATACTCTACTTATACTTAGCCTAGCCCAACCAAGATCTACTCCACTCTACTCTTCCCTACTCTACTCTACTCGACTCTACTCTACTCTAGCCTAGCTTAGTTCAGCCTAGCCTAGCCTAAGCTCACCTAGCACTACTCTGCTCAGCTGTAATCTACTCTACTGCTCTACTCTACTTTGTTCTACTCTACTCTACTATACTAAACTCTAGCCAAGCCTAGCCTAACTTTTCTCTACTCTACTCTTCTCTACCCTAACTTAGACTACCTTAGGCTAACCTTGCCTAACCTACCTCTAGTTTACTCTACTCTACCCCTATTATGCTTTGCTCTACTATACTCTACTCTGCTCTTGTCTACTTTACCTTACTCTACTCTACTCTATTTTAACATAGCCTAGCTTAGCCTAGCCTAGCATAACCTTACTCTGCTCTACTTTACTTGACTTTACTCTATCGTAGCCTATCCTACCCAAACCTAGCATAGCCTTACGTAGCCTAACCTAAAATAACATAATTCTACTCTCCTCTGCTCTACTCTCCTCTACTCTCCTCTCCTCTAGTCTACTCCACTCTACTCTATGCTACCCTAACCAAGCCTAGCTTAACTAAAGTTAGCTCTACTCTACACTATTATAGCTTAGCCTAGCCTAACCTAGCTATGCTCTACTCTACTAAGGTATGCTCTACTCTACCATGCTCTGCTCTACTCTACTCTACTCTACTTTGCTTTACTCTACTGTGCTCCATTCTACTTTACTATACCCTACTCTACTCTACTTTAGCCTAGTTTAGCCTAACCTAACTCAACATAGCCTAACAAAGCTCTACTCTACTCTACTATACTGTACTCTACTTTACTCTACTCTACTCTAGTCTTGGAAAACCTAACATAGCTCTGCTCTACTATGATATGCTCTACTCTACTATATCTAGCTCTACTATACTCTACTATGCTCTACTCAGCTCTACTCTACTCTTCTTTACTCTACACTACTATACTCTAGCATGGCAGAGCCTAACCTAACCTAGCTCAACTTTACTCTACTCAACCCTAGCCTAGCCTAATCCAGCCTAACTTAGCTCTACTCTGCTCTGTTATACTCTTCTTTGCTCTACTTTTTTCTACTCTTCTTTGCTCTACACTGCTCAACTCTAACTAACTTTAACAAAGCATAACTTAGCCTAGCCTAACCTAACCAAGCTCTCCTCTACTCAACTCTACTCTACTCTACTCTACTCTACTCTAACCTAGCCTAACCTATCCTTGCTCTACTCTACTCTACTCCATTATGCAATACTCTACTCTACTATAACCTAGCCTAACCTAGTCTAGCTTAGCCTAACCTAGCTTTACTCTGGTCTGCTCTGCTCTGCTCAACTCTACTTTGCTCTACTATGCTTTACTCATCTCTGCTCAACTCTGCTCTACTCCACTCCACTCTACTCTACTCTAGTCTGTTCTACTCTACTCAACTCTACTTTGGCATTGCCTAGCCTAGCCTAATTGAGCTCTATTCTACTATACTTTACTCTTATCTACTCTACTCTACTCTACTCTGCACTACTTTACACTAGCCAAGCCTAGTTTAACATATCTCTACAATACTCTACTCAATTCTACTCTCTACTCTACTCTACTCTACTCTACTATACTCTAGCATAGCCTAGCCTAACCTAGCTCAACTCTACACTACTCTAATATACTAAACTCTACTCTAGCCTAGCATAGCCAAGCCTAACTGACCTAAGACTAGCCTAGCCTAACCTAGCTCTACTCTACTCTACTCTATTCTACTCAACTCTACTTTACTATACTCTACTCTACTCTAACCTAACCTAGCCTAGCCTAGCATAATCTAACTATACTCTACTCTACTTTACTCTACTTTTTTTTACTCTGCCCTACTATACTCTCTACTCTCCTATCCTCTACTCTACTCTGCTCTTATCTACTTTACTCTACACTTCTTTACACTACTCTAATCTACTATATTCTATTCTACTCTAGTCTAGCCTAACCTAGCTCTACTCTGCTATACTCTACACTACTCTACTCTACTCTACTTTATTCTACTCTACTCTAACCAAGCCTAACCTAATAAAACCAAGCTCCACTTTACTCTAGCTTAACCTTGCCTAGCCTAACCTAGCTCTATTTTACTCTACATTAGTCTACTCTACTCTACTCTACCCTAGCTTAGCCTATCCTATCCAAGCCTAGCCTAGCCTAGCTATCTTAGCCCAACCAAACGTAGCTCTATTATACTCTACTATACCCTTCTCTACTTTATTCTACTCTACTCTACCCTACTCTGCTCTACTTTTTTCTTCTCTACTCTACAATCCCTTACTCTACTCTACTCTACTCTGCTCTTCTCTACTCTACTCTACTCTACTCTATTTTATACTACTCTACTCTACTTTACTCAACTCTACTATACTTTGCTTTGCTCTACTCTGCTCTGCTCTGCTCTATTCTACTCTCCTCTACTCGACTCTTCTCTACTCTGCTCCACTTTTCTCTCTCTACTCTACTATACTCTACTATAGCCTAGACTTGTCAAGCTTAACTTAACCAAACCTAGCTCTACTCTACTATGCTTTTTTCTATTACTTTACTATAGACTAGCCTAGCCTTTCCTAGCATAAACTAACTTAACTGAGCTTGGCTCTGCTCTACTCTACTCTATCTTACTCTACTCTACTCTACTCTACTCTAGCCTAGACTTACCAAGCTTAACCTAACCCAACCTAGCTTTACTCTACTATGCTTTTTTCTATTACTCTACTATAGCCTAGCCTAGCCTTGCCTAGCATAAGCTAACTTAACCAAGCTTGGCTCTGCTCCACTCTACTCTACTCTACTCTGCTCTACTCTAGCTTAGCCTAACTTATACTAGCTTTGCTCATCTATGCTCCACTAATCACTTCTCTAATCTGCTCTACTCTACTCTATTCTTCTCTACTCTACTTTGCTCTACTCTACTATGCTCTGCTCTAACCTGCTCTCCTCTCCTCTCTTTTACTCTCTTCTCCTCCCCTCTTCATTTCTCTCCTCTCTACATTACTATACTCTACTCTACCCTACTAAACTCTAACTTAGCCTACCCTTACCTAGCATAACCTAGCATAGCATAATCTAGCTCTATTCTACTCTACTCTAAACTGCTGTACACTACTTTACTCTATTCTGCTTTGCTCTACTCTACTCTACTTTGCTCTTCTCTATTCTACTTTGCTCTTCTTTGCTCTACTCAACTCTACTCTACTCTACTCTAGCATAGGCTAGCCTAGCCTAGACTAGCCTAACTGAGCTCTACTCTACTCTACACTACTTAACTCAAGCAAAGCCTAGCCTAGCTTACCCTCATGTAGCCTAGCCTTCCCTAACCTTGCTCCACTCTACTCTACTCTACTCTACCCTGCTCTACTCCACTTTATTCTAACTTAGCCTAACCTTGCTCTACCCTACTCTACTCTACTCTTGTTTAGCATAGCCTTACCTAGCCTAGCCTAACCTTGCTTTACTCTACACTACTGTGCTCGGCTCTACTTATTATTGCTGCACTATGCTCTGCTCAACTCTGCTCTACTTTGTTCCGCTAAACTCTACTTTGCTCTACTCTACTCTATTCTTCTCTACACTACTCTACACTATTGTACTCCAGCCTAACCTAACCTAGCTCTTCTCTACTCTTCTTAACTCTATTTTATTATTCTCTAGGCTAGCCTAACCTAGCCTAGCCTATCCTATCCTATCTTTGCCTAGCCTAACCTCATTCTACTCTATTCTACTCTACTGTAGCTTTACTCTAATCTGCTCTACTCTACTCTAGTCTACTCTATTCTACTTTATACTTGCCTAACCTACCTAGGTCTACTCTACTCTAGTCTAACCTAGCCTAACTGAGCTTTACTCTGCTCTACTTTGCTACGTTCAACTCTAGTCTAGTCTAGTCTACTCTACTGTTGTCTTACTTATCCTAGCCTATGCTAATCTAACCTAACTCTACTCCACTCTGCTCTAGCCTAGCCTAGTCAACCCAAACCTAGCTCTGCTCTACTCTGCTATACTCTGTTCTATGTTGCTCTTCTCTACTCTGCTCTGCTCTGCTTTACTCAACTCTTCTCTGCTATCTTTTCCTCTACTCTATTCTACTCTCCTTTACTCTACATTACATTAATTTGCTCTACTCTACCCTACACTACTCTACTCTAACCTAGCCTCGCCTCACCTACCCTAACCTAGCTTTACTTTACTCTACTCTACTCTATTCCATTCTACACTATTAGACTCTACTCTACTCTATTCTACTATACTCTTTTCTACTCTAGCCTAGCTAAGCATAGCCTAGCTTAGCCTAGCCTATCCTAACTCTACTCTACTCTACCCTTCTTTGCTTTGCTCTACTCTACTCTATTATACTCTAGCCTAGCCAAGGAAGCTTAACCTAGCTCTGTTCTACTCTACTCTACTCAACTCTAATCTACTCTACTCTACTCTAGCCTTGCCTAACCTATTCTTGCATAGCTTAACCGAGCCTAGCCTAACCTTGATCTACTCTACTCTCCTCTACTATACTCTACTCTACTCTACTTTACTCTACTTTACTCTACTATACTCTGTTCTACTTGACTAAATCCTACCTTCGCCTAGCCTAGCCCAACCTAGCTCTGCTCTAATCTACACTACTCTTCTCTACTCTACTCCAAGCTACTCTACTGTACTCTATTCTACTCGACTACATCCTAGCTTAGCCTAACGTAGCCCAACCTAGCTCTACTCTACTCTACTCTACACTACTCTATTATACCCTAACTTAGCCTAGCCTAGCCTAACCTAGCCTTGCTCTGCTCTGCTCTGCTCTACTCTGCTCTACTCTGTTCTGCTCTGCTTTACTCTTCTCAATTATGCTCTACTCTACTCTTCTCTACTCTATTATGCTTTACTCTAGCCCTTTTTAGCATAACCTAGCCTAGCCAAGCCTATTCTAGCTCTACTCTACTCTACTCAAATTCTCCACTCCATTCTATGCTACTCTACTCTAGCTTAGCCTAGCTAACCTTAGCAAAGCCTAGCCTAGCCTAACCTAGCCTAACCTAGCTCTACTCTACTTAACTCTACTTTACTGTATTCTAATCTACTCCACTCTACTCTACTCTAACTTAGCCTAGCCTTGCCTAGTCAAACGTAGCTCTACTCTACTTTGCTCTACTCTGCTCTTGACTAGCCTAGCCTTGCCAAACCTAGCTCTACTATACTCTACTCTACTCTACACCACTCTACTATGCTTTACTCTATTCTATTCTACTCTACTCTATTATACTTTAGCTTAACTTCGCCTAACCTAGCTCAACTACACTCTTCTCTTCTCTACTCTACTCTACTATACTTTACTCTACTCTCCTCTACTCTACTCTAACCAAGTAGAGCCTAGCATAGCCTAACCTAGCTCTACCTTACTATACTCTACTCTAGCCTAGCCTAGCCATGCCATGCCTAGCGTAGCCTAACCTTGCTCTACTCTAACCTACTATTCTCTACTCTATATTTTATTACGATGCTCTGCTCTACTCCACTTCACCCTACACTACTCCACTCTACTGTACTCAAGCCTAGCCTAGCTTAGCCATGAATAGCTAACTTAGCTCAGCTCTACTCTCTCTGCTCTGCCCTGCACTGCTCCACTCTACTCTACTCTGCTCTGCTCTACTTTGCTCCAATTTGCTCTACTCTACTAGCTGTACTCTGCTTTACTCTCCTCTACTATGCTCTTCTCAACTCTATTCTACTCTCCTCTACTCTACTACTTTAGCCTTGTTGAGCCTAACGTAACCTAGCTCTACTCTTCTCTACTCTACACTACTCTACTATACTAAACTCTAGCCTAGCTTAGCTAAGCCTAGCATATCCTAGCCCTACCTACCCTTGATAAACCTTGCTCTACTCTACTCTACTTTACTCTATTCTACTATATTATATCCTACTCTTCTCTACTCTACTCTAATCTACTCTTCTCTACTCAACTTTACTCAACTCCAACCTATCCCAGCCCAACCAAACCTAGCCTAACTAAGCCTAACCTAGTGCTACTCTACTCTATACTACTCTACTCTACTCTAGTCTACTCTGCTCTACTCTATTCTGCTCTACTCTACTCTACTCTACTTTGCTCTTCTCTACTCTACTTTGCTAAACTCTACTCTACTCTAACCTACTCAATTATACTATACTTTAAACTAATTTAACTTAGCCTAACCTTGCCTAGGTTAGCATAACCTAGCTCTAATCTTCTCTACTCTGCTTTGCTCATCTATGCTTTGCTCTGTTTCGCTCTATGCTACCTTATTTTTCTTTGTTTTGCTCTAGTCTTCTCTACCCTGCTCTGCTCTACTCCACTCTACACTAGCATTGCCTAACGATGCCAAGCATAACCTAATCGACCTCTACTTTACTCTACTCTACTCTACTCTAGCCTAGCCTCGCCTACCTTAGCCTTGCCCTTCCTAACCTAGATTAACCTAGCTCTACTCTACTCTACTCTAGTCTATTCTACTATAATCTACTCTATTCTATTCGACACTACTCTACTTTATTCTACTTAACTCTAACATAGCCTAACCTAGCTAGCATAGCCTAACCAAACTCTACTCTACTCTACTCTATTCTGCTCTTATCTGCTCTGCTCTACTTTGCTCTTTTCGACTCTACTCTACTCTATTCTACTTTGCTTTACTCTTCTTTGCTATGCTTAACTCTACTCCATAATGCTCTAGCCTAGTCTGGCTTAGCCTAAATGAGCTCTACTCTACTCTGGTCTACTCTACTCTACTCAACTCTAGTGCAGCCTAGGCAAGCTTACCCTAACCTAACCTAACTTAGCTCTACTCTACTAAACTTTACTCTACTCTAACTTAGTCTAGCATAGTCTAGCTTAACCTAGCTCTACCATAATATACTCTACTCTAGCTTAGCTTAGCTTAGCCTAGCCAAACTTAGCTCTTCTCTACTCTACTATGCTCTGCTCTTCTTTTTATTGCTCTACTTTACTCCACTCAACTCTGCTCTACTCTCCTCTGGTCTGCATTGCTCTACTCTACTCTGCTCTACTCTTCTCTACTCTACTCTACTTTATTGTACTCTAGCTTTGCCTAGCCAAGCCTAACTTAGCTCTACTCTACTCCATTATACTCCAGCCTTACTTAGCCTAACCTTGCCTAACCTAGGCAAATATAGCCTAGCCTAATCTAGCATAACTTAGTTCTATACTCTATTCTACTCTAGCTTTACTCTACTCTACTATAACATAACCTAGCCTACCTAGCTCTACTGTACTCTAGTCTAGCCTAGCCTACCTCTACTCTTCTCTGCTATATCCTACTCTACCCTAGCCTAGCCTAACATAACTCTACCCTTTCCTAGCCTAGCTTAGCCTCGCTAAACATAACCTAGTTCTACTCTACTCTACTCTACTCTACTTTACTTTATTCAACTCTATTATACTTAACTCTAACCTAGCCTAACCTAGCTAGCTTAGCCTAACCAAGCTCTACTCTACTCTGCTCTACTCTACTCTATTTAACTCTGATCTACTCTACTCTACTTTGATCATCTCCACTCTACTCTACTCTATTCTACTTTGCTTTACTCTTCTTTGCTATGCCCAACTCTACTCCTTAATGCTCTAGCCTAGCCTTTCTTAGCTTAACTGAGCTCTACTCTACTCTACTCAACTCTACTAAACTCTATTAAACTCTAGCCTAGCCTAGGCTAGCTTATCCTAGCCTAACCTAACTTAGCTCAACTCTACTATACTTTACTCTACTCTACTCTACTCTAACCTAGTCTAGCATAGTCTAGCTTAACCTAGCTTTACCATAATAAACTCGACTCTAGCTTAGCTTAGCCTAACCTAGCCAAACCTAGCTCCTCTCTACTCTACTGTGCTTTGCTCTTCTTTTTATTATTCTACTATACTCCACTTAACTCTGCTCTACTCTCTTCTACTCTGCATTACTCTGCATTGCTCTACTCTAATCTGCTCTATTCTTCTCTACTCTACTCTACTCTATTGTACTCTCGTTTTGCCTAGCCAAGCCTAACTTAGCTCTACTCTACTCTACTCCACTCTACTATATTATACTCTAGCCTAGCTTAGCATAGCCTTGCCTAACCTAATCTTGCCTGACAAAGTTCTATACTCTATTATACTCTAGCTCAACTCTAATATGCTCAACTCTAGTCTACTCTAACCTAGCCTAGCCTACCTAGCTCTATTGTACCTAGCTCTTGCCTAACCTTGCTATACTCTACTCTACTCTTCTCTTGGCTTGGCTAGCCTAACCTAACTTGACTCTGCTCTGCCATATTCTACGCTACTTTGCTTCACTCTACTATACTCTGCTTTGCTATACTTTACTCTACTATGCCCTACACTACACAACTCTACTCTACTCTACTATTTTCTGCTTTACTCTTCTCTAATCCACTCTATTCTAGCCTAGCCTAACCAAGCTTAGCTTAGTCTAGCTTAGCCTAACCTAGCTCTACTCAACTCTACTATACTCTACTCTACTATACTCTATGCTGTTATACTTTAGCCTTGCCTATTCTAACCTAGCCTACCCTAGCTTTGCCTAACCTAGCTCTAGTATACTTTACTCTACTCTAATTTACTCTATTATATTCTTCTCTATTATACTCTACATTAACTTATCTTAGCCTAGCCTAGCTTAGCCTAACCTAGCTCTACTCTACTCCACACTATCCTACTCTACTCTACTTTAACCAAGCCAAGTTTACCCTAGCCTAGCCTAACCCAAAACTACTTCTGCTCTACCACCTTTACTCTACTCTACACTACTCTTCTTTGCTCCACTCTACTCTACTTTCCTCCACTATACTCTAGCCTAACATACCATAACTTAGCTCAACTCTCCTCTACTCCATAATACTCCACTCTAGCTTATCCTACCAAGCCTACCCTAATCTAACATAGCTATTCTCTACTCTACTCTTCTTTTCTCTTCCCTACTCTGCTCCACTCTGTTCTGCTCTACTCCGCTCTACTCTATGCTAATCTACTATGTACCCTAGCCTAGCCTAACCTAGCTATACTTTACTCTACTTTGCTCCACTCTAGGCTAGCCTTGCCTAGCCTACCATATCTTAACCAAGCCTACCCTAACCCAGCTCTACTCTACTCTAAAGTACTCTACTATGCTCTGCTCCACAAAGCTTTGCTCAACTTTACTCTAACCTACCCTAGCCTAACGTAGCATAACTTGGCCTATCTTAACCTGGCCTAGCATAACTAAGCTCTACTTTGCTCTCCTCTGCTCTTCTTTGCTCTACTCGACTCTACTCTCCACTACTCTAGCCTAGCCTAGCTTTGACAAACCTAACATAGCCTAACCTTGCTCTACTCACCTCTAGGCTACTCTACTATACTCTACTTAACTCTACTCTACTCTAGCCTAGCCTAGCCTAACCTAGTGTAGCCTAACCTAACCTAGCTTAGCCCAACCAAACCAAGCTCTACTCTACTCTACTCTATACTACTCTACTTTACTCAACTCTACTCTACTCTAATTTACTCTAATCTACTCTAAGATGGCCTAGCCTTGCCTACCTTAGCCAAGCCTACCCTAACCTAGCTTAACCTAGCTCCACTCTACCTTACACTACTATACTCTACTCTAACTTAGCCCTATCTGTCCTATCCTAACCCAGCTCTCCTCTACTCTACTCTAATCTACTCTATTCGACTCTACTCTAGCTTAGCCTAAACTAGCTCTGCTCTGGTCTACTTTTCTCTACTTGTTATGTTTTGTTATGCTCTACTCTGTTATACTCTTCTTAATTCTTTCCTACTCTACTCTACTCTACTTTGCTATACATTATGCTAGAATAACCTAGCCTAACCAAGCTATACTTTACTCTGCTCTGCTCTACTATATTACAATCTACTCTAGCCCAGCCTAGCCGAGCCAAGCCTAACCTCGCTCTGCTCTATTCTTCTTTTTTGTACTCTACTTTGCTCTTCTCTACTCTACTATGCTCTTCTCTACTCTGCTTTGGTCTACACTACTCTACTCTACTCTATCCTTCACTACTCCACTCTTCTCTTCTCTACTCTACTCTAATCCATTCTGCTCTATTATGCTCTCCTAGACTCTCCTCTCCTCTCGTCTCCTCCCCTCACCTCTCCTCTTATCTTCTCTACTCTACTCCTCCTTACTCTACTATACTCTTCCCTAGTCTACTCTACTCAACTCTACTCAACTCTATTGTACTCTTCTCTATTCTACTCTACTCTACTATACTCCATCATATTCTACTCTACTTTACTCTACCCTACCATACACAAGCGTAGCCTAGCTTAGCCTAATCTAGCACTACTCAACTCTACTTTACACTACTCTACTCTAATCTAGCCTAGCTTAGCCTAGTTTAGCTTAGCCAATCCTAGCTTAGCCAAAGCTAGCTCCACTCTACTCTACTCTATTATACTCTACTCTACTCTACTCTAGCTTAGCCTAAATTAGCCTTGCCTATACCCACCTAACATAGCTCCCCTCTACTATACTCTGTTATGCTCTACACTACTATGCATTACACTGCTCTGTATTGCTCTACTCTACTCTTTCACTCTGCTCTACTCTGCTCCCCTCCCTCTCCTCTCTTCTACTCTGCTCTACTAAGTCTACTCTACTCTACTCTACTTGACTCTTCTCTACTCTACTCTACTCTACTATTCTCTACTCTACTCTAATTTGCTCTACTCTACTCTACTCTATTCTAGGCTAGCTTAGCCTATCCTAGCTCTACCTTACTCTAATCTAATCTTGCCTTGCCTAGCCTATCCTTGAGTAGCCCAACCTAGCTCTACTCTACTCTACTCAACTCCATTCTAGCCTACCCTAGCCTATCGTAACCTAGCCTAACCTAGATTTGTTACACTCTACTCTACTCTACTCTACTTTACTATTCTCTAATCTACTTTACTAGACTCTTCTCTACTCTAATATAGCACAGCATAGCCTAACCAAGCTCTACTTTAATCTACTTTACTATACTATACTCTACTCTGCTCTGTTCTACTCTTCTCTACTTTGTTATACTCTACTCTATTCTTCTCTACTGTACTCTATCCATGCCTAGCCTAACTTTTCTCTACTCAACCCTACTCTACTCTATTTTGTTCTCACTTAGCCTAGTTTAGCTTAGCTTAGCCTAACCTAGCTCTACTTTTTTCTACTTTACTCTACTCTACACTAGCCTTGCCAAGCTTACACTAGCCTTGCCTAACCTAGCTCTACTCTACTCTACTCTACTCTACTTTAATCTAGTCTAACATTGCCTAACAAAGCCTAAGCTAGCTCTACTCTACCTTACTCTACTCTGCTCTACTCTGCTCTGCTCTGCTCTGCTCTACTCTACTCTACTCTGTCATGCTCTACATTACTCTACTCTGCTCTTCTACTTTGCTTTGCTCTACTCTGCTTTGCTTTGCTCTGCTATGCTCTTCTCTACTTTCCTCTCCTTTCCTCTACTCTACTCTACTTTACTATGCTATACTCTATCATAATCTACTCCACTCTACTCTACTCTACTTTACTCTACTCTACTCTACTCTACTCCATTCTACCTTTATTCTAGCCTAGCCTATTTTAGCCTAGCCTAACCTAGCTCTACTCTACTCTACACTACTCTACTCTACTCTAGCCTAGCATAGCTTAGCCTAACCTAACCTAACTCTACTCTACTATACTCTACTCTACTCTACTCTACTCAACTCTACTATACTCTTCTTTATTCTACTCTACTCTACTATACTCCATTCTATTCTACTCTACTCTATCATACACAAGCATAGCCTAGCCTAGCCTAATCTAGCACTACTCAACTCTACTTTACACTACTTTACTCTAATCTAGCCTAACTTAACCTAGTCTAGCTTAGCATATCTTAGCTTTGCCTAAGCTAGTTCCACTCTACTCTACTCTACTCTAACTTAGCCTAAATAAGCCTTACCTACACCCACCTAACCTAGCTCTCCACTATTATACTCTGCTATGCTATACACTACTCTGCTTTGCACTGCTCTGTATTACTCTGCTGTACTCTTTGACTCTACTCTACTTTGATCTCCTACCTCTCTCTCTTCTACTCTATTCTACTCTAGTCTACTCTACTCTATTCTACTTTACTTTACTCTACTCTACTCTACTATACTCTACTCTTCTCTACTCTACTCTACTTTGCTCTACTCTACTCTACTCCATTCTAGCCTAGCCTAGCCTATCCTAGCCCTACCTTACTCTAATCTACTCTAACCTTGCCTAGCCTAGCCTAGCATAGCCTAACCTAGCTTTACTCTATTCTACTCTATTCTAGCCTACCCTAACCTAGCCTAACCTAGCTCTATTGTACTCCACTCTACTCCACTCTATTTTACTCTAATCCACTTTACTAGACTCTACTCTACTTTAATATAGCATAGCATAACCTAACCAAGCTCTACTATACTCTACTTTACTTTAACATAGCCTAGCCTAGCCATGCCCAACCTACGTAGCCTAGCCTAGCCATGCCCAACCTACGTAGCCTAGCATAACCAAGCTCTGCTCCACTTTACTCTGCTTTGTTATACTATGTTCTGATCCACTCTTCTCAACTCTACCCATCTTTACTCTACTCTATCCTGCTCTGCCTTATTATTCTCTACTCCTACTCTAGCCTAGCCTAACTTAACCCAGCTTTACTATAGTTTACTCTACTCTACTATATCCTAGCCTAGCCTAGCTTAGCCTTACCTCACTTAGCTCATACTCTACTCTTCTCTGCTCTACTACACTCTACTCTAGTCTGGTCCACTCCACTCTAATCTATTTTACTCTTCTCTAACTCTGCCTAAGCTAGCCTAGCCAAACATAGCTCTTATCTACACTACTATAGCTGAGCCTAGCTTAACCTAGCCTTGAATAACCTAGCTCTACTTTACTCTACTCTTCTCTGCTTTGCTCTTTGTTGCTCTGCTCTACTCTATACTACTCTACTTGGGCCTAGCCTTATTTAATTGATCCTAACAAAGCTCTACTCTACTCTACTCTACTATACTTTAGCCTAACCTAGCCTAGCCGACCCTAACCTAGCCTTGCTTGGCCTAGCTTAACCAAGCTCTACTCTACTTTACTCTACTATACTCTACTTTTCTCTACACTACTCTACTTTACTCGACTTGACACCACTCTACTCTACCATAGCA
The DNA here is from genome assembly GCA_023846275.1 of Vanilla planifolia. Lineage (NCBI taxonomy): Eukaryota > Viridiplantae > Streptophyta > Magnoliopsida > Asparagales > Orchidaceae > Vanilla > Vanilla planifolia. The sequence goes on from JAIUJO010000103.1 coordinate 984,185, forward strand.
TAGCCTTGCCTAGTTTAGGCAAGCCTTGCCTAGCCTAGCCTAAGCTTGCTCTACTATACTCTGCTCTTCCCCTCTCTACTCGATTCTTGCCTAGCATAGCCTCACACCGCTTAACCTTGCTCTAATATATTTTAATCTACTCTACTATACTCTACTCTGCCCAACTCTTCTCTACTCTAGCCTAGCTTAACCAACCATAGCATAGCCTAGCCTGACCTAACTCTTCTCTACTCTACTCAAGTCTACTCTAGCCTGGCCAAGCTGAGATTAACCTAGGATAGCATAACCTAGCTCTATTTTACTTTAGTCTACTCTATACTGCTTTGCTCTACTCTACTCTACTCTATATTTCTCTGCTATACTCTTATACTCTTTTCTGCTCTAGTCTACTTTTCTCTACTTTACTCTCCTCTGCTCTCCTCTCCTCTACACTACTCTACTCTGCTCTACCTTACTCTCCTCTACTCTATTTTGCTCTACTCTATTTTACTTTACTCTACTCTAGCCTAGACTAACCAAGCCTAACCTACCTTAGCCTAGCCTTGCACAGCCTAACCTAACTTAGCTCTACTATACTCTACTATAATCTACTTTTCTCTACTCTACTCTACTCTAGTCGAGCCTAGCCTAACTTAGCCAAACCTTGCTCTATCCTTCTCTTCTTTACTTTACTCAACTCTAGCCTAGCCTATGATAAGATAGACTAACCTTGCTCTGCTCTACTCTACTTTGCACTGCTCTGCTCTCCTCTATTATGCTCTACTATACTCTACTCTACTCTGTTCTGCTCTACTTTGCTCTACTCTGATCTTCTCTACTTTACTCTACTCTACTTTACTCTACTCTATCATAACATAGCCTAGCCTAGCCTAACCTAACCTAGCTCTACTCTACTCTACCCTACTCTGCTCTACTCTACTCCACTCTACTCTTCTCTACTATTCTCTTCTCTAACCTAGCCTAACCTAACTAATCTAGCTCTTCTCTACTCTACAACATCCCAACTTAGCTTAGCCTACACTTTCTTAACCTAGCTCTACTACACTCTACCCTTATCTGCTCTACTCTACAATACTTTTCTTTTCTTTTCTCTGCTCTACTCTGCTTTATTCTACTCCACTATACTCATGCCTAACATTGTCTAACCTCGCTCTACTCTACTCTAATCTACTCTTCTCTACTCTATTATTCTCCAGTCTACTTTATTGTACTCTACTCTAGCCAAGCCAAGGCTAACCTAGCCTAGCCTAGCCTAACTTAGCCCTACTCCAATTCATTCTACTATACTCTACTCTACCTTACTCTTCTCTAACATAGCCTAGCCTAGCATAACCTAATATTGCTGTATTCTTCTCTACTATACTCTACTCTACTATACACTAGTTTAGCCTAGCCAAGCCTACCTTAACAAAACTTTTCCATGCTCTACTTTGTTAAGCTCTACTCTACTCTACTATGCTCCATTCTACTTTGTTCTATTCTGCTCTGATCTACTTTGCTCTACTCTGTTTTACTCTGCTCTAGTCTTCCCTAACCTTGTTTACTCTATTCTATTCTATGCTAGCTTAGCCTAGCCTAACCTAACCTTGGTCTACTCTACTGTACCCTACTCTACTCCAGCTTAGCCTAACCTAGCCTAGCCTTTCCTAACATATCCTAGCTCTATCCTACTATACTCTACACTACTCTACACTAGTCTACCCACTCTACTCTAATCTACTCTTCTCTAACCTAGTCTAGATGAGCCTAGCCTAGCCTCGCTTAGGCTAACAAACCTCTACTCTTCTTTACTTTACTTTACTCTATTCTACTCTGTTCTACTCTACTCTGCTCTGCTCTACTCTAGTCTACTCTGCTTTTGTTACACTCCATTTTTTTCTAGGCTGATTTTTGGCTTATTTTTTTTTTTTATTTTTTTTTTTTTACATATAGACAGCTCAGATCGTCCCATACCAACCTGAGTAGCCTACGAAAAACATAGGATATTACACATCATTACACACCTACTTTCCTTAACAATGTGGATCCCATCTCCCGGGTACACCGTCAAATCAGGTTCATGACTCCTGAATTAACAGATGGACTCGCGCAATGTTACTCCTACTAGACCCCATACTCCTAACCCATACCGGTAGGAGAACCGATCTAATAGAAGTCTGAATCCCCACGGTTAAGTTCCATAGTCATGTAATGACCTCACCATCAAAAATAAAATACATAACATCCTCAGATAAAATATGGCACTCCACATACTATACCACCAAGACAATAAAGTAAAACAGTGAATGGAAACTACATCACAAGAATAAGATCCAAGTCCAACAAATACAATATCATCCAACTAGATACATAAGTCAGAATCACCCTCACATATTACATGACATAAGAATAACAGTCTCCCTGAATACATCCAACAGTATCAATCACACTAACCAAAATGTCTCAGAAAATCACAGATCAGATATCCTCCACTAGCCTGCTGACCACAATCCCACCTAATCTGAGTGGCGTCAAGGCTGTCGAACCGCTGGAAAAATATAGATAATAAAGGAGTGAGCTACGTCCAGTAGGAAAGACAACTAGTAAAAACTCACATGCAAGAGAAGGATAATAGCAAGAGTATAGGAATACAGCATAACAATGTAGGGTGGAAAGGCACTCTCAGTCCCAGACTCTGACCAACCACAGTCACCCCCAGTCACACCAGAGTAGCTCTCCTCTGTGCTCCCAGGCAGCATGCCAGCGGGACACGCCCATCTCTGTGCACGCATGGCGCCTAGGCAAAGCATGCCAACGGGACACGCCCATCTCTGTGCACGCATCACAACGCCTAGCACCCGACACCACAGCGTCTCTCGTCAATCAATCTTCTGGAGACTATAGACAGAACCAGTCACATAGATCTCTAGCCAACGTGAGACACCCCTGCCACCCTCAGGCACGCAGGCCTACACACTTGGCTAGCCACGGCGAGTCACCCCTGCCACTGCCACTCTCAGGCGCGCAGGCCTACACTCATGGACCAGAAGAGATCGACTCAGCCACCGTCACAAGAAGTCCTCTCCCACAATTTCCATAGAAGCTCATGCCCCTACAGTCATTGCCAAGCTCTAACTCCAAGATTCGGCAACATGTGTCCAGATACAACAAGGTGCATACCAGTCCACATGTATACTGTGAAAGTTAAGTCTGTACCGCACAGTTACCTACAACAACTACCCTAAAACATCATATAGGGCCTATAGTAGTCCGGTCCAGTATGCCAATCCATGAAATATGCCAACACTGAGTAAACTGACTCAATCCATGTCATTGCCATCCAAGCAACACAAACTGTACCAAAATTCTGACTATTCTGGTAACACCCAAGTGTCACACTTCCTTCCAACTGATCCAGCTGCACTGAATTTATGGGTAATTTCCAACAGTGAATTTCAACTTGGCTACGTGATTTCCAAAAATCACCTCTTCCTCACTTCAGGAAATTTTAATTTCCAAAATAAATTTCTACCCTTTATCCATTTTCCGAAATTCGGAATAAATTACCGAATAAAATTTAAATTCCACATATATCCCTTTTTCCGAAAATTCGGATTAATTTCCGAATTAAAATTTCCTCCGGGCCGTTCGTCCGCGCCGAATCCCGCTGAACCGGTTTTCGCTGCCGGTTCGGAAACCTCGCGCTGAACCGCGACACCGCCGAACCAAATTCTTTAATAATCCGTTAATCGGTCGATGCTTAAATAAATATAATTACTAATAAATATTATATAAATACCATTAATTACTTAAATAAATTCGTAATTAATGTAAACCCTTCTCCTTCCTCGGTCCGACGCCCGCGAACCCTAACTGAAGCAATCGCCGACCAATCCAATTCCTTCCGTCGATTTCCGGCGAACGCGAACAAGGAGAAACAAAATTCGATGTTCGTACTATCCTAATGTTTCAATAATGCCACTAATTTAAAATTTCTATCGAAGAAATTCGCCCATACGCCATTGCCGTAAGATTAATCCAACAATTAATTAACTAATTCAATAGCAAACTGATAATACAAATCCCTAACATGTTCCTAAGCCTTAATTAAATTTTCCGGCGAAATGGGAAATTTTCCACAATTCCAAAATTTGTAAAAGACGCAAATTAGCATTCAACTAAGTCCAATTTTTCATCCACATGCTTGATTTCATTAAGCAAAATATTCCATGCTTTTAATTTCTACTAATTAACTAATTTAAAACCGAATTTCCTACCGTTGCTCGTCGCCGGCGACGGTGAAGCCCGTACGCGATCAACCGCAGCTCCTCGCCGAACGAAACCGGTACCAAAATGCTCGCCTCTGTCCCGCGAATCTCCGGTTACCAAAAGCCCCTTGGAAGGCTGTCGGAAATTATCGCCGTTCGCTGCGAACACCTCGCCTCTCGCCGCCGTTCGAAACCCTAAAGTCTGAAACAGTTCAGGTTAAATACCCAGCTTAAACCGGTAATAACCCGTTAAGACCCATTAAGCGCCGGTTGACCTTCTAAAATGCCGCTTAACACCCGATCAGCTGGTTAATCTCCACCGCTGATCTCGTCCGTCCGATCCGCTTATCCGCGGCTTATCCATACGCACGCGCAAACGCACCTCGGCGAACCGCCCGCTTTCGCTGAACCGCTCTGACTTCGCTGAACCGCTTCGCCTTCGCTGAACCGCTCCGGTCCGGTTCATGCGTGGTAAAAAAACAAATTCCGTTTTTTTTTTTTTAAAAAAAAATAAATCTCGGTGCTCCGAAAAATCCCCAGAAAATTTCAGAAATTCCAATAGCCTCCAATTGAGCTCCTGGCTCATCCTACTGTCGATCTGAAATCATCTAAGCCACAATTGAATTATTGAAGATTAAACCTATAATATTTTACTGGGTATAACAATCTCCCCACCTTATTAGGAATTTCGCCCTCGAAATTCAGCAAGAAATTCCGGCCACTTTTCCGCAACATCCTGCTCTAGCTCCCAGGTTGCCTCCCTTTCGTCATGTCTATTCCACAGAACCTTGACCATAGGAAACGACCTGTTCCTCAGCTGCCTGCTGCTCTCCTCGAGGATGCAACCTGGCAGTTCCACATAAGAAGAATCTGGTGCCACTTGCAAACCAGGAAGATCATCACCGATACAATGAGAAGGATCTAGCACATATATCTTGAGATTCGAAACATGAAACACATTGTGAATCCCAGACAGATGCTCAGGAAGTGCCAACCTGTAAGCCACTTCACCAATCCTCTCCACCAGAAAACACTCCTCAAATTCCTGTACATCTTGACTTCTCCAGGGTGCATAGCCAAAGTTCCATAATGAGCCTGTCGAAGGATCCTCTCCCTGAACTCCTGATGTGATGGCACACACCAGCGACCCCTGAAAGTCAAAATGTCGTTTCTGAGAGCAAAGTCTCCTCCCAATCCCTGCGATGCCAACTCAAACTTCTCCTTCAGCTCTTCATCACAAAGCTGAAGATCATGCATCTCAGATAATCAGTCAGCTCGAATAGTCAACGAGCTGAGTCTGTGAACCAGTCTCTGAACAGACAACTGTTCCTGACATCTTTCAACATCCCAATCCAAGTCTAGTATAGAGTCAGAGACTAACATAGTATGCATAACTGCATGCCTGCTCAAAGCATCAGCAATAGGATTAGCCTTACCCTCGCAGTAATTTATCACCAGCTCATAGTCTATTATCAACTCTAACCATCTCCTTTGCCTCAAATTCAGTTCTAGTAAATCATCAATACGTGGTAAAGGGTACCGGTTACGAATCGTAACCTTATTTAATTCCCTATAATCCACACACAGCCTCATACTACCATTTTTTTTCTTGACGAATAAGACAGGGGCACCCCAAGGTGAACAACTGGGGCGTATGAGTCCCTTGTCTAATAAGTCCTGTAACTGAGTCTTCAACTCTGCTAGCTTGGCTGGAGCCATCCTGTAGGGAGCTCTAGTAATAGGAGCTACTCCTGCCTCCAAATCAATCGAAAACTCCACTTCCCTAGCTAGTGGAAGTCCAGGCAATTCCTCTGGAAAAACCATAGGGAAGTCTCTCACCACTGGAATATTTGACATAAGGATAGTGGTGGCTTGGCTATCTGGCACATAAGTCAACCAACCAGTACAACCCTTCCTCACTAGTCTCTCTGCCTGAAGAACTGAGATCAGGGGAATCTGCCTGTTCAAACCAAAGTATATCACATCCTCCGAACCAGGCACCCTGATCCTAACCTTCTTCTCGCAACAATGCAGAACCACTGCATGGTAGCACAACCAATCCATCCCCAAAATGATGTCGAACTCTGTTAGCAGCACACATATCAACTCTGTCACGAACTCGTGCCCACTAATCAGAATAAACCCATCAGTCTTCTGAACAGTGGGAATCTCTTTCCCATCAGGAAGCCTAACCAGTAAGGGTTCTTTTAAATAACCCTTGGATCCTGATATCTGATTCCAGATCCTCTCAGCAACAAAAGAATGAGATGCACCAGTATCAAACAAGGTCATGCACTGTACGTTGCCAAAATAAAGCATACCTGTGATCACTTCTGGTGACTCTGAAGCCTGCTGCCGAGTCAATGCAAATACTCTGGGCTGTCCCCCAGATGAACCAACCTGTCCTGTGATCCTCTGTTTCTTCCATAACGGGCAGTCGTACCTTATGTGTCCTGGCTGCTGACAGTGGTAGCAAATAATCCCCCCAGTCCGAGTACCTGTCTGCTGCACTGGCCTCTCGAAAATAGGCCGTGGCTGGACCACGCCCTCCTGGGTACCTCGATGACCTCTGTGTCTCTTGTCCTTTTTGTTCTGTTGGGCATTTCTGAATCCCTTCCTCTTGTTGTGAGCCTCTCTCTGGGCCTCCATCCGGATGTCAATAAGCTCAACGGATCTCGCAGCCTCCACTAAGTCACGAAATCTGGCAAACCGGCTCACAACCAACTGACGCTGCAGCATAGGACGAAGTCCCTCCAAGAACATCTCACATCTGCGCTCCTCAGATGGTACCAGTTCTGCGGCATACCTCGCCAGATATGTGAATCTCGATAAGTAGTCGTTCACTGACATCTGGCCCTGCCTGAGGTGTATAAGGTCCCTCCTGGACTGAGACATGGTAGAAGCCGGAATGTAGCACTCCCTGAATGCCTAAACAAAGTCCTCCCAAGCTATCTCGCTGTTCTGGGCCTCCCCAAACACAGCGCGCCGCTGGCCTCTCCACCAGGTAGCAGCCTCTCCCTCCAATACTAGAGTAGCAAGTACTACCCTCCTGCCGAGTGGACATCCCAAAGCATCAAACAGCTCAAGCATATGAGCCATCCAGTCATCTGCCACCGCTGGGTCAGCCGACCCACTGAAACTCCGCGAACACAGCCGCATAAAGGTATCGATCCAACGATCCACGGCTGGCTCAACTGGCAATGCTGGGATCGTCTCCGGGGTAGAAGTAGCAGATACAGGCCTGCCTCTAGCTGCTCCACGAACGGAAAGTCTCCTGGTATCAGCCATACTGTCAAAGCAACTAATCTGGCATTAGAGTCGTCATTTGGCATTTGGCATACGGACTACCATAGTATAATAAAATGACCAACAGTTCTCCCCACCTTGGGTTGAACTTCTATACATGTCTAACCCCACTATCCTAACCTAGGGCTCTGATACCACTCTTGTTACACCCCATTTTTTTCGAGGCTGATTTTTGGCATATTTTTTTTTTTTATTTTTTTTTTTTTACATATAGACAGCTAAGATCGTCCCATACCAACCTGAGTAGCCTACGAAAAACATAGGATATAACACATCATTACACACCTACTTTCCTTAACAATGTGGATCCCATCTCCCGGGTACACCGTCAAATCAGGTTCATGACTCCTGAATTAACAGATGGACTCGCGCAATGTTACTCCTACTAGACCCCATACTCCTAACCCATACTGATAGGAGAACCGATCTAATAGAAGTCTGAATCCCCACGGTTAAGTTTCATAGTCATGTAATAACCTCACCATCAAAAATAAAATACATAACATCCTCAGATAAAATATGGCACTCCACACACTATACCACCAAGACAATAAAGTAAAATAGTGAATGGAAACTACATCACAAGAATAAGATCCAAGTCCAACAAATACAATATCATCCAACTAGATACATAAGTCAGAATCACCCTCACATATTACATGACATAAGAATAACAGTCTCCCTAAATACATCCAATAGTATCAATCACACTAACCAAAATGTCTCAGAAAATCACAGATCAGATATCCTCCACTGGCCTGCTGACCACGATCCCACCTAATCTGGGTGGCGTCAAGGCTGTCGAACCACTGGAAAAATATAGATAATAAAGGAGTGAGCTACGCCCAGTAGGAAAGACAGCTAGTAAAAACTCACATGCAAGAGAAGGATAATAGCAAGAGTATAGGAATACAGCATAACAATGTAGGGTGGAAAGACACTCTCAGTCCCAGACTCTGACCAACCACAGTCACCCCCAGTCACACCAGAGTAGCTCTCCTCTGTGCTCCCAGGCAGCATGCCAGCGGGACACGCCCATCTCTGCGCACGCATGGTGCCTAGGCAAAGCATGCCAGCGGGACACGCCCATCTCTGTGCACGCATCACAACGCCTAGCACCCGACACCGCAGCGTCTCTCGTCAATCAATCTTCTGGAGACTATAGACAGAACCAGTCACATAGATCTCTAGCCAACGTGAGACACCCCTGCCACCCTCAGGCACGCAGGCCTACACACTTGGCTAGCCACGGCGAGTCACCCCTGCCACTGCCACTCTCAGGCGTGCAGGCCTACACTCATGGACCAGAAGAGATCGACTCAGCCACCGTCACAAGAAGTCCTCTCCCACAATTTCCATAGAAGCTCACGCCCCTACAGTCATTGCCAAGCTCTAACTCCAAGATTCGGCAACATGTGTCCAGATACAACAAGGCGCATACCAGTCCACATGTATACTGTGAAAGTTAAGTCTGTACCGCACAGTTACCTACCACAACTACCCTAAAACATCATATAGGGCCTATAGTAGTCCGGTCCAGTATGCCAATCCATGAAATATGCCAACACTGAGTAAACTGACTCAATCCATGTCATTGCCATCCAAGCAACACAAACTGTACCAAAATTCTGACTATTCTGGTAACACCAAAGTGTCACACTTCCTTCCAACTGATCCAGCTGCACTGAATTTATGGGTAATTTCCAACAGTCAATTTCAACTTGGCTACGTGATTTCCAAAAATCACCTCTTCCTCACTTCAGGAAATTTTAATTTCCAAAATAAATTTCTGCCCTTTATCCATTTTCCGAAATTCGGAATAAATTACCGAATAAAATTTAAATTCCACATATATCCCTTTTTCCGAAAATTTGGATTAATTTCCGAATTAAAATTTCCTCCGCGCCGTTCGTCCGCGCCGAATCCCGCTGAACCGGTTTTCGCTGCCGGTTCGGAAACCTCGCGCTGAACCGCGACACCGCCGAACCAAATTCTTTAATAATCCGTTAATCGGTCGATGCTTAAATAAATATAATTACTAATAAATATTATATAAATACCATTAATTACTTAAATAAATTCGTAATTAATCTAAACCCTTCTCCTTCCTCGGTCCGACGCCCACGAACCCTAACTGAAGCAATCGCCGACCAATCCAATTCCTTCCGTCGATTTCCGGCGAACGCGAACAAGGAGAAACAAAATTTGATGTTCGTACTATCCTAATGTTTCAATAATGCCACTAATTTAAAATTTCCGCCGAAGAAATTCGCCCATACGCCATTGCCGTAAGATTAATCCAACAATTAATTAACTAATTCAATGGCAAACTGATAATACAAATCCCTAACATGTTCCTAAGCCTTAATTAAATTTTCCGGCGAAATGGGAAATTTTCCACAACTCCAAAAATTGTAAAAGACGCAAATTAGCATTCAACTAAGTCTAATTTTTCATCCACATGCTTGATTTCATTAAGCAAAATATTCCATGCTTTTAATTTCTACTAATTAACTAATTTAAAACCGAATTTCCTACCTTTGCTCATCGCCGGCGACGGTGAAGCCCGTACGCGATCAACCGCAGCTCCTCGCCGAGCGAAACCGGTACCAAAATGCTCGCCTCTGTCCCGCGAATCTCCGGTTACCAAAAGACCCTTGGAAGGCTGCCAGAAATTATCGCCGTTCGCCGCGAACACCTCGCCTCTCGCCGCAGTTTGAAACCCTAAAGTCCAAAACAGTTCAGGTTAAATACCCAGCTTAAACCGGTAATAACCCGTTAAGACCCATTAAGCGCCGGTTGACCTTCTAAAATGCCGCTTAACACCCGATCAGCCGGTTAATCTCCACCGCTGATCTCGTCCGTCCGATCCGCTTATCCGCGGCTTATCCATACGCACGCGCAAACGCACCTCGGCGAACCGCCCGCTTTCGCTGAACCGCTCCGCCTTCGCTGAACCGCTTCGCCTTCGCTGAACCGCTCCGGTCCGGTTCACGCACGGTAAAAAAACAAATTCCGTTTTTTTTTTTTTTTTTAAAAAAAATAAATCTCGGTGCTCCGAAAAATCCCCAAAAAATTTCAAAAATTCCAATAGCCTCCAATTGAGCTCCTGGCTCATCCTACTGTCGATCTGAAATCATCTAAGCCACAATTGAATTATTGAAGATTAAACCTATAATATTTTACCGGGTATAACAGCTTTGCTCTTCTCTACTCTGCTCCACTCTTCTTTGCTTTGCTCTACTTTGTTCTGCTTTACTCTACACTACTCTTATGTGGCCTAGCCTAGCCTAACTAAGCTTTACTCTACTCTACTGTACTCTACTATAGCCTAGCCTAGCATAACCTAACCTAGTTCTACTCCACTCTATTATGCTCTACTCTACATCATTAGACTCAAGTCTATTCTACTCTCCTCTACTCAACCCCACTCCACTAAAACCTAGCCTAACCTACCTTAACTAACCTAGCTTTATTTTACTCTACTCTAACAAAACATAGCCTAGCCTAACCTAGCTCTACTATGCTCTACTCTATTCTCCTTTGCTCTTCTCTATTTTTCTCTACTCTACTCTACTCCACTCAACTCTATATTTCTCTTCTCTTCACTACTCTACTCTACTCTGTTGTACACTGTCCTAGCTTAACCTAACCTAGCTCTACCCTACTTTACTCTACTCTAATATAGCTTAGCCCAGCCTACCTTAGCCTACCCTAGCCTACCCTACTAGCTTAGCCTAGCCTATTCTTGCCTAAGCTAGCTCTACTCTACTCTACTCTACTCTATTGTACTCTACACTACTCTACTCTTCTCGACTCGACTCTACTATAACATAGCCTAGCCTTGCCTAATTTAGCCAAGCCTTGCCTAAGCTTGCTTTACTATAATCTACTTTACTCCTCTCTACTCGATTCTTGCCTAGCCTAGCCTCACATAACTTAACCTTGCTTTACTATACCTTAATCTCCTCTACTGTACTCTACTCTACCCTGCTCTTTTCTACTCTAGCCTAACTTAGCCAACCCTAGCCTAGCCTAGCCTATCTTAGCTCTACTTTACTCTACTCAACTCTACTCTAGCTTAGCCAAGCCTAGATTAGCCTAGGATAGGCTAACCTAGCTCTATTTTACTCTACTCTATACTACTTTGCTCTACTCTACTCTACTCTCCATTTCTCTACTCTGCTCTTACACTCTCTTTTGCTCTACTCTACTTTTCTCTACTTTACTCTCCTTTACTATGCTCTCCTCTCCTCTACTCTACTCTACTCTACTCTACTTTACTCTCCTCTACTCTATTTTGCTCTACTCTATTTTACTTTACTTTAGCTTAGCCTAACCTAGCTTTACTCTGCTCTACTCTACCCTATCTTAGCCTAGCCTAGCTCACCCTAGATAAGCCTAGCCTAACCAAGCTTTACTCTACAATATTCTACTCTACTCTACTCTATGTTACTCTATTTTAACTGTGCCTTGCCCTACCTAACCAAGCTCCACTCTACTGTACTATACTTTAGAATAACCTTACCTAGCCTAGCATAACATAGCCTAGCTTAGCCTAACCTAGTTTTATTTTTCTCTCCTCTACTTTGCTACACTTGGCTCTGCTCTACTATTTTCTACTCTGGTCCACTTTGCTTTGCTCTACTTTGCTCCACTCTACTCTACTCTACTCTGTACTCTAGCCTAGCCTAACTTTACTCTACTCTACTCTTCTTTACTATACTCTACTCTACTCTACTCTACTGTACTCAAGCTTAGCCTTACCTAACCTTGCTTTACTCTACTCTATTGTACTCTGCTTTATTCTTCTATACTCTACTCCACTCTACTCTTCTATTCCCTACTCTATTCTACTCTACTCTACTCTACTCTGCTCTAGTTTACTCTACACTACTCTACTCTACTCTACTTTACCTTTGCCAAACCTAACCTATCTCTACTCTACTCTACTTTTGCCTTGCCTAACCTAGCCTAGCTAACATAGCTCTACTCTACTATACTCTACTATACTATTCTCTACTTTACTCTACTCTAATCTACTCTACTTTAACCTAGCTTAGCCTAGCCTAGCTTATGCTTGCTTAGCCTAACTTAGCTCTACTCTACTCTGCTATGCTCTAATCTACTCTGCTCTACTCTACACAATGCTCTACTCTGCTCTACCTTACACTACACTACTCTACTCTTCTCTACTCTACTATAAGCCTAGCTTAATGTAGCTTACCTTAGCCTAGCCTAGCCTAACCTAGCCTACCCTAGCTCACCAAAGCCTATCTTAGGCTAAGCTAGCTGTGTTCTACTCTGCTCTACTATACTATATTATAGTCTACTCTACTCTACTCTAATTAAGCCTTACTTAGTTGAGCCAAACCTAGCTCTACTCTACTTTTCTCCACTCTACTCAACTCTAGCCTAGGCAAGCCTAGCCTAGCATAACAAAATCTAGCTTAGCCAAACCTAGCTCTACTCTACTTGGCTTTGATCTACTTTGTTATACTGTACTCTATTCTACTATACTTTACACTACCCTACTAAAGCACAGCCTAGCTTAACCTAACCTAACCTAGCTTTACTCTTTTATACCTTACTTTACTCTAGCCTAACCTAACCTAACCTAGCTTTACTCCACTATACCCTACTTTACTCTAGCCTAACCCAACCTAGCCTAGCCTAACCTAGCTCTACTCTACTTTATTTTACTCTACACTACTATACTCTACTCTACGCTAGTCTGCTCTTCTCTACACAACTTTACTTAATTTTGCTCTATCATGCACTTCTTTGCTCTGCTCTGCTCTACTCTACTATGATCAACTAAGCTCAGCTGAGCTCTCCATTGCTCTTCTTTACTCTGTAATGATCTACTCTACTCTACTCTACTCTACTCTACTCTATTATACTCTACTCTACTCTACTCTACTATACTCTACTTTTCTTTGCTCTACTTTGTACTATTCTCTACTCTACTTTAGCCTAGTTTAGCCTAGCTTAGCCTAACTTAGCTGAACCTTGCTCTACTCTACTCTACTCTACTCCACTCTAATTTACTATACTTTAGCCTAGCTTCGCTTAGCCAAGCCTAACCAAACCTAGCTCTACACCACTTTACTCTACTCTACTCTACTACACTTTACTCTACTTAGCCCAGCCTAGCCTAGACCAACTCGACTCTACTCTATTATGCTCTACTCAACTCAACTCTACTCTACTCTAGCTTAGACTAATTTAGTTGAGCCAAGCCTAACCTATTCTAGCTCTACTCTATTACACTCTATTATACTCTTCTCTACTTTACTCTTCTCCTCTCTATTATATTCTAGCCTAGCCTAGCCTAACCTAGCTCTAATCTACTCTACTCAACTCTACTCTTCTCTAGCCTAGCCTAACCTACAACAGCCTAACCTAGCCTAACTTAGCTCTACTCTACTCTATTATACTCTAATCTACTCTACTCTAACCTAAACAAGCCTAGCCAAACTTAACCAAGCTCTACTCTTCTTTGCTTTACGGTAATCTACTGAAGCCTTGCCTAGACTAGCCTAACGTAACATAACCTCGCTCTACTATACTCTACTCTACTTTACTTTGCTTTACTTTGCTCTACTCTACTTCACTCCACTCTGCTCTACTTAGATCAGGTTAGCTCTACTCTACTCTGCTCTACTCTATTTTGCTTTGCTCTGCTCTCCTCTTCTCTATTGTGTCCTACTCTACTCTATTTTAGCCTAGCCTAAAGTAATCAAGTTATACTCTACTCTACTCTAGCCAAGCTTAGCTTAGCCTAACCTAGGTCTACTCAACTCTATTATACTCTACTCTATTGTACTCTACTCTAATATACTCTTCTCTGCTCTACTCTATTCAGCACTACTTGACTATACTCTATTCTGCTATACTCTACTTTACTCTACTCTACTCTACTTTACTCTAGCCTAACCAAGCCTAGCCTAGCCTAGGCACTCTAGCCTAGCCTAGCCTAGCCTGATCGTGCCTAACCTTGCTATACTCTACTCTAACTAAGCTGGCCTAACCTAACTTGCCTCTGCTATACTATACTCTACTCTACTTTGCTCCACTCTACTCTACTCTGCTTTGCTCTACTTTTCTCTACTATGCTCTACTCTACTCAACTCTACTCTACTCTATACTTCTTTGCTCTACTCTTCTTTAATCTACTTTGTTCTAGACTAGTCTAGCCAAGCTTAGCCTAGTCTAGCCTAACCTAGCCTAACCTAGCTTTACTCAACTCTATTATACTCTAATCTATTGTACTCTATGTTGTTATACTCTAGCCTTGCCTATTCTAACCTAGCCTACCCTAGCCTAACTTAACCTAGCTCTAATCTACTTTACTCTACTCTACTCTTATTTACTCTATTATATTCTTCTCTATTATACTCTACACTAACTTATCTTAGCCTAACCTAACTTAGCTTAACCTGGCTCTACTTTACTCTACACTATCCTAGTCTACTCTACTCTACTTTAGCCTGGCCAAGTTTAGC
Organism: Vanilla planifolia; assembly: GCA_023846275.1. Classification (NCBI taxonomy): domain Eukaryota; kingdom Viridiplantae; phylum Streptophyta; class Magnoliopsida; order Asparagales; family Orchidaceae; genus Vanilla; species Vanilla planifolia. Next base: position 999,246 of record JAIUJO010000103.1, read on the forward strand.
ATAGCCTAGCCTAACCCAAAACCTGTTCTGCTCTACTCTCGTTTACTCTGCTCTGCCCTACTCTACTCCACTCTGCTCTACTCTACTTTTCTTTACTTTATTCTACTCTACCCTACTCCACTATGCTCTAGCCTAGCATAACCTAACCTATCTGAATCTACTCTACTCTACTCCATAATACTCCACTCTAGCTTATCCTACCAAGCCTAACCTAGCTTAGCCTAGCTCTTCTCTACTCTACTCTGCTCTTCTCTAGTCTCCTCTCCTCTACTATACTCTACTCTACTAAAGTTAACTCTACTCTAATCCTGCTTAGCCTAGCCTAACTTTGCTCTACTCTACTTTACTTTAGCCTAGCCCAACCTAGCCTAGCCTATCCTAACCTAGCTCTACTCTACTCTTCTTTGCTCTGCTCTGCTCTGCTCTACTCTACCCTACTCTACTCTGCTAACCAAGCTCCACTCTACTCTACTCTTCTCTAGCCTCACCTTGCTTAACTTAACTCTACTTTGATTAGCTTTGCTTTGTCTACTCTACTTTGCTCTACTCTGCTCTACTCTACTCTACTCTACTATACTCTACTCCACTCTACACTACTCTACTCTAGCCAAGCCTAGCCCTAGGTCTACACTACTCTGCTCGACTTTAGCCTACCTTAACCTAGCTTAGCCTAGCCTAGCCTAACCTAGCCTAACTTAGCTCTGTAATGCTCTTCTCCACTCTTCTCTGCTCTTCTTTACTCTATTCTGCTCTGCTTTGCTCTACTCTACTCTACTCTGCTCTGTTTTACTCTACTCCACTTAAGCAAAGGTGAGCCTTGCCTAGCCTAGCCTAGCCAAACCTATCCCCAGCCTAGCCTAGCATAGCCGAACCTAACCTAGCTCTACTCTACTCCACTATACTCTACTTACTCTACTCTAGCTTAGCCTAACATAGCCTAGCCTAACCTAGCTCTACTCTACTCTATTATACTCTACTTTACTCTACTCTACTCTATTCTATTCTACTATACTCTACTCTACTCTACTTCACTCTACTCTACTATACTCTAACTTATCCTAAGTTACCCTAACCTAGCTCTACTCTACTCTGCCTAACTCAGCTCTGCTCTGATCTACTCTTCTCTACTCTAGTTAGCCCTACTCTACTATACTCTTCTCTACTCTACTCTTCTCGACTCAACTCTGCTCCAAAATAACCTTTCTTAGCATAGCCTAGTCGAACCTAGCCCAACTCTACTTTACTCTACACTGCTCTACTCTCCTCTAATCTAGCTTAGCCTAGCCTAGCCTAGCCTAACTACACTCTACACTACCCCACACTACTCTACTCTACTTTACTCTAACCTAGCTTAGCATATCCGAGCCTAACACAGCTCCACTCTACTCTACTCTATCCTAACATGTCCTAGTCGAGCCTTGCCTAGCCTTTTCTTACTTACCCTAACTGAACTCTGCTAAGCTCTGACCCAACACTGCTATGCTCTGCTCTATTTTACTATGCTCTACTTTACTCTACTCTACTTTACTATGCTCTAGCTAACCTTAGCCTAACCTAACTCCCTATACTCTACTCTACTCTACTCTAGCCTTGGTAAGCCTAGCCTAGCCTGTCCTTACCTTGCCTAGCCAAACCTCGCTCTACTCTACTCTACTCTACTCTACTCTACTTCACACTATTCTACTATAACCTAGCCTAACCTATCTATACTATACTCTCTTCTATTCTACTCCACTATGCTCTACTCTACTCAACTCTATCCTCACCTAGCCTGGCCTAGTCCAATCTTTCTCTACTCTACTATGCTCTATTATACTCTGCTTTGCTCTACTCTATTTCACTTTTCTCTATGCTATTCTACTCTACTATACTCTACAATGCTTTACTCTACTCAGCTCGACTTAGCTCTACTAAGCTCTACTCTACTCTACTTTAATCTTCTTTACTCTACTCTGCTCTAGCTTTGCCTATCTTAACCTAGCCTAACTATTCTCTGCTCCCCTCTACTTTACTCTACTCTACTCTACTTTGCTCTAATCAGCTCTGTGCTTCTCTGCTCTACTATACTCTACTCTACTCTACTATACCCTATTAAACTCTGGCCTAACTTAGCCTAGCCTAACCAAACTTAGCTCTACTCTACTCTACTATAGCATGGCCATGCCTATTCTAGCCTAGCCTAGCCTAACCTAGCACTGCACTACTCGACTCTTCTCTACTATACTATACTAAACTCTACTCTACTCTACTCTAACCTAGCCTTGCCTAGCCTAACCTAGTACAGCTTACCCTAACTTAGCTCTACCATGCTTTGCTCTGCTCTACTCTCTGTTATGCTCTTCTTTTCACTATTCTGCTCTTATTTACTCTACTCTACTCTACTCTGCTCCTCTCTGGTCTTCTCTGCTTTACTCTTCCATGCTTTGCTCTACTCTATTCTACTCTAACCCATCCTAGCCTAAACGAGCTAAACCTAATTGGGCTCTTCTTTACTCTATTCTACTCTACACTAGCCTAGCTTTGCTTACCCTAACCTAGCCTAGCCTAGCCTAACTTAACTATACTCTACCCTACTCTCCTCTAATCTATTATATTATTCTTTATTATACTCTACTCTACTCCAACCTAGCCTCGCCTAGCATATCCTATCCCTACTCTTCTCCACTCTACTTTAGCCTACCCTAGCCTATCCTAGCTTCCACTTTGCTCCTCTTCTCTATTCCACTCTGCTCTGCTCTACTCTACTCTACTCTATTGGACTGTAGCCTAGCCTAACCTAGCTTAACCTAGCTCACCTCTACTCTACTCTACTCTAGTCTACTCTAGCCTAGCCTAGCCTAGCTTAACCTAGCCTAGCATAACCTTACTTAACCTAGCTCTACTCTACTCTCCTTTAATCCACTCTACTATACTCTACTCTACTCTCTCTACTCTACTCCACACTACTCCACTCTAACCTAGCCATACCTAGCTTAGCCTAACTTAGCTTTACTCTAGTCTACTTTATCCTAGCCTAACCTAACCTAGCTCTTCTCTAGCATGCTCTAATATGCTCTACTTAGCTTTGCCCTACTTTACTCTGCTCTAGCCTTGCCTATCCTATCCTAGCCAAGCTATTCTCTACTCTGGTCTACTTTACTCTACTCTACTCTACTTTGCTCTGATCTGCTCCACTCTTCTTTGTTCTACTCACTCTACTCTATACTATTATACCCTATTAAACTCTTGCCTAACTAAGCCAAGCCTAACTTAACCTTGCTCTACTCTACTATACTCTACCTACTCTACTCTAGCATGGTTGTGCCTAACCTAACCTAGCCCAGCCTAACTTAGCTCTATACAACTCGACTCTTCTCTACTATACTATGCTCAACTCTCCTGTACTCTACTCTACTCTCAGCTCTTCTTTTCTTTCTCTGTTCTGCTCTACTCTACTCTTCTCTACTCTACTCTACTCTACTCCTCTCTGGTCTTCTCTATTCTGCTCTTCCATGCTTTGCTCTACTCTATTCTACTATAGCCCAATGAAGCCTAAACAAGCTGAAACTAATCAGGCTCTGCTCTACTCTACGCTACTCTACTCTACTAAACACTAGCCTAGCTTAGCCTACCCTAACTTAGCCTAGTCAAGCCTAACGTAACTCTACTCTACCCTACTCTACTCCAGTCTATTATGCTATTCTCTACTCTACTCTACTCTACTCTAACCTACCTAGCTTAGTATATCCTAGCCCTACTCTTGTCTACCCTACCTTAGCATACCCTAGCTTAGCCTAGCCTAACCTAGCTCTACTTTGCTCCTCTTCTCTACTCGACTCTTCTCTACTCTGCTCTACTCTACTCTACTCTAATGTACTCTAGCTTAGCCTATCCTAGCTTAACCTTGCTCACCTCTACTCTACTCTACTCTAGTCTACTCTAGCCTAGCCTAGCCTTTCTTAGCCTAACATAGCCTTGCCTAACCTAAGCTAGCCTAGCTCTACTCTACTATACTCTTCTTTACTCCAATTTACTCTACTCTACTCTCTCTACTTTACTCTACTCTACTCTACTCTAGCCTAACCTATCCAAGCCTAACCTAACCTAACTCTACTCTACACTACTCTAGCCTCTAGCCTAGCTCAGCCTTGTCTATCCTAGCTCTGCTCTGCTCAGCTCTACTCTTTTTTGCTCTTCTCTACTATGCTCTACTCATCTCTTCTCTACTCTACTCTACTCTACTATACTCTACTTTACTTTACTCTACTCAACCTCGCTCTACTCTGCTTTATTCTGCTCTACTCTATTCTACCCCACTCTGCTCTACTATACTCTAGCATAGCCTAGCCTAATGTAGATCTACTCTACTTTACTCTACTCTAACCAAGCCTTGCCTGACCTAGCTCTACTCTACTCTACTCTACTCTAACTAGCCTAAGCTAGCCAAACATGGCTCTAACCTACTCTACCCTACTCTACTATACTCTACTCTATTCTACTCTAGCCTACCCAAGCATATCCTAACTCTACTCTACTATACTCTACTATGCTCTGCTCAGCTCTACTCTTCTTTCCTCTACTCTACACTATTCTACTCTACTCTAGCCTATCCTAACCTAGCTTAACTTATCCTAACCTAGCTCTACTATACTCTACTCAACTTAACTCTACTCTACTTTAACCTAGCAATGTCTAACCTACCATAACTTGCCCTAGCATACTCTACTCTACTCTAACCTTGCCTACGGTAGCCAAGCCTAACCTATCCACACTAACATAGCCATTCTATATAATTCTCTACTCTACTTCTCTCTACTCTACTCTTCTCTACTTAGCTATGCTCTACTCTATTCTTTTCTACTCTGCTTTGTTATGCTCAGCTCTACTCAGCTCTCCTCTAATCTCCTTTGCTCTACTCTACTCTACTCCACTCTATTTTACTCTAACAAAGCCTAGTTTAGCCTCGACTTACCTAGCTCTACTTTACTCGGCTCTACTCCACTATACTCTACACTAGTCTAGCCTTGCCTAACCTAGCCTAGCCTAAACAAGCTTAACTCTACTTTACTCTACTCTACTCTACTCTACTCTACCCTAACCTAACCTAGCCTTGTGTAACCTAACCTAGCTCTACTCTACCATACTCTTGCATAGCCTAGCCTAGCTTAGCCTTATCTAACCTAGCTATCCTTTGCTCTAATTTAATCTTTTCTACTCCATTCAGCACAACTCTACTCAACTATATTATACCCTACTTTGCTCCACTATACTCTAGTCCTAGCCTAGCCTAACCTAGCTTGACCATACTCTACTCTACTCTAATATAGCATAACCTAGCCTAACCTAGCTCTATCCTACTCTACTCTACTCTATTCCACTCTACTCTTCTTTAGCTTTACCTATCCTAACCAAGCTCTACTCTACTCTACATTACTTTACTCTACTCTGCTCTACTTTATTATACTTTTCTCTGCTCTATTCTACTTTTCTCTACTTTTTTATGCTCTACTCTACCCTGTTCTCCTCTACTTTGCTTTACTCTTCTCTGGTCTTCTCTTCTTTGATCTACTTTGCTATACTTGTCTATACTCTCCTGTACTATCCTCTATTAAGCTCTACTAAACTCTACTCTACTCTCCATTACTCTACTTTACTCTAGCCTAGTCTAGTCGAGCCTAGCCTACCCTATCCTAGCCAAGCCTAGCATAACCTAGCTCTACTCTACCTTTATTTTTCTCTATACTACTCTATTCTACTATACTCTGCTCTACTCTACTCTAGTCCACTCTAACCTAGGCTAGCCAAGACCAACCTAGCTTTACTCTACCCTACTCTTCTCTTATCTGCTCCACTCTACTCTACTCTACTATACTATATTATACTCTAGCTTAGACAAACCTAGCCTAGCAAGGCCTAGCCTAATCTAACTCTGCTGTGCTCTACTCTACTCTACTTCACTCTTTTCTATTCTCTTTACTTTGCTCTACTCTGCTCTACTCTACTTTGTTCTTCTATGCTTTACTCTTTTCTGCTCTATTCTATTTTACTCTAACCTATTCTAGCATAGCTTCGCCTAACCAAGCTCTACTTTATTCTACTCTACTATACTTTACTCTACTATACTTTACTCTACTTTACCAAACTCTACTCTACTCTAACCTAGAATACCCTACCCAACCCTACCTTAGCCTAGCCTATAGCTTAGCCCAACCTTACATAGCTCGAGTCTACTTTACTCTATTATAACCTAGCCTAGACTAACCTATCCTAACCTAGCTCTTCTCTAATCTAATCTACTCTACTCTACTCTAACCTAGCCTAGCCTAGCTTAACCTTGCTCTAATCTACTCTACTTTTCTCTACTCTGCTCTACTCTACTATTCTCTGCTCTTATCTAATTTGCTTGACTCTACTCTACTCTCCTCTATTCTACTATTCTATGCTAAGCTCACCTCTCTTCTCCTCTCCTCTATTCTCTGCTCCTCTCCCCTCCTCTCCTCTCCTCTTCTTTACTCTACTCTTCTCTACTCTACTCCATACTACTCCACTATAATCTAATCTACTTTGCTATACTCTACTCTATTCTACTCTACTCTAGCCTAGCCTAGCCTTGCCTAATCTAGCTCTACTCTACTCTACTCTACTTTAGCCTAGCCAAGCCTAGCCTTGCTCTACTCTACCTTACTCTACTTTACTCTATTCTACTTTAGCCTAGCCTTGCTCTACACTACTCCACTTTACTCTGCACAACTCTACTCTACTCTATCCTACCCTTACATAACCTTACCTAGCCTTGCTTAACTTAGCTTTTCTCAACCCTACTATACTCTACTCTGTCTTGTTCTGCACTACTCTAATCTACTACACTATATTTTACTCTACTATACTCTACTCTTTTACTTTGCTCTGCTCGGCTCTACTCTGCTCTAACAACTCTCTTCTACTCTACTTTATTCTACTCTACTCTACTCCACCCCACTCGCTTGTACTACTATACTATACTATAATCAACTCTACTCTACTCTAGCTTAGCCTAGCCTAACCAAGCTCTACTTTACTCTACTCTACAATACTCTAAGCTAGCATTACCTTGCCTAACCTACCCTAGCCTAAACAAGCTCTACTCTACTCTACTCTACTCTTCTCTACTCTACTCTACTCTAGCCTAGCCTCTCCTAGCCTACCCTTGCCCAACCTAGCCTAGCTAACCTAGCTCAACTCTATTCTACTCTACTCTACTGTACTCTTCTCTACTCTAACCTAACCTAGCCAAGCCAAGCCAATGTTTACTCTACTCTACTCTACTCTACTCTACTATGCTGTAGCCTAGCATAACTTTAGCTTGCTCTTCTCTGCTCTACTCTACTCTATTATATTATGCACTACTCTACTATGCTCTACTCTTCTCTGCTTTACTCTACGCTATTATGTTTTACTCTACTCTACTTTATACTCTATCCTAACCTAGCTTAACTTAGCTTTACTCTACTCTACTCTACTCTACTCTAACCAAGCCTAGCCAAGCTTAGCCTACCATAGTGTAGCCTACCCTAGCTCTACTTTACTAAATCTACTCTACTCTTCTCTACTCTGTTCTACTCTACTCTACTATAACCTAGCCTAACATAGGTAAGCCTAATATAGCCTAGCTTAACCAAGCCTAGCCTAACCTAACCTAACTTTGTTTTACTCTACTTTATTTTACTATATTTTGCTCTACTCTACTCATCTCTTCTCTACTCTATTCTACTCTACTCTACTCTACTCTACTCTAGCGTTGCCTAGCCTAGCCTAGCCTAGCCTAACCTAATCAAGCCTAACCTTGCTCAGCTCTACTTTTGTCTAATATACTCTACTCCATAATATACTCCATTACTCTAGCTTAGCTTAGCGTACTCTAGCCTAGCCTAGCCCAACCTAGCTTAACTTAGCCTAAGCTAACCTAGCTTTACTCTACTCTAATAACCTCCATTCTACTCTACTCTACTCTTGTTTACTATACTCTTCTCTACTCAACTTTACTCTACTTTATGCTACTCCACTTTAATATACTTTACTCTACCCTTCTCTACTCAAACTTAACGTAGCCTAACCTGACATAACCTAGCACTACCCTACTTTACTCTACAATACTCTATTCTAATCTAGCCTAGCCTAACATAGCTTAACCAATGCTAGCATAACCTAGCTCTACTCTACTTTTGTCTACTTTACTCTACTTTGCTCTACTATTCTCAGCTCTGCTCTGCTTTCCTTTGCTCTACTTTGCTATGCTCTGCTCTCCTCTACTTTACTCTACTCTACTCTACTATACTCTAGCCTAGCCTAACCTAACATTGATTTACTCTACTATACTCTACTCAACTCTAGCATAGCTTAGAATACCCTAGCCTAGCAAATCCTAGCTTTGCTCTACTCTACTCTACTTTGCTCTACTCTACTTTACTCTACTCTACTCTACACTCCTCTACTCTGTTATGCTCTTCTTCTCTTCTCTAGTCTAGTTAACTTTTCTCATGTCTACTCTCCTCTACTCTGTTCTTCTATGCTCTTCTTTGCATTACGTTGCTTTACTCCACTCTACTCTACTCTTCTATTCTTTGCTCTGCTCTACTCTACTTTATTATGCTCTACCTAGCTCTGCTTTATTATGCTCTCCTCTCCTTACCTCTTCTTTCCTCTCCTCTCCTCTCCTTTCTTCTCCTCTTCTCTCCTCTACTCTATTCTACTCTAGTCTACTCTATTTTACTCTACTTGAGCCTAGCATAGCTTAAACTAACCTAGCATAGAATAACTTAGCTCTGCTCTACTTTACTCTCCTAAACTCTACTCTACTCTATATTACTCTACTCTACTCCACATTACTTTGCTCTACTCTTGTACTATGCTCTGCTCTACTTTGCTTTGCTCTCCTTTTCTTTGCTCTGCTCTCCTCTCCTCTCCTCTCCTCTACTCTACTCCACTCTGCTCTACTCTACTTTACTTTAATCTACTCTACTCTACTCTAGTCCACTCTACTCTACTCTACTCTACTCTACTCTACTCTAGCCTAGCCTAGCCAAGCAAAACCTTACTCTACTCTACTCCACTCTGCTATACTCTAGCCTACTCTAACCTACCCTAACATAGCCTAGTCGAGCCTAACCTATGCTTGCTCTACTCTACTAAACTCCACTCTACTCTACTCTACTATAATCTAAACAAGCTTAGCCTAACCTAACCAAGCTCCATTATACTCTACCCTATTCTTGCCTAGCCTTACCTACATTAACCTAGCCTAGCCATGACTAGCATAATCCAGCTCTACTCTACTCAACCCTACTCAACTATGCTATGCTCTATTCTACTCTTCTCTACTGTACTCTACTCAACTCAGCTCTGCTCTTCTCGACTCTACTCTACTCCATACTACAACCTGACTTTGCCCTACTCTACTCTACTCTACTGTAGCCTAGATAACCTAACTCTACTCTACTCTATATATTTTACTCTAATATAACTTGGCTTAGCCTAGCCTAGCTTAACCTTCCTAGCCTACCCTAGCCTATCCTAACATAACTCTACTCTGCTCTACTCTACTTTACTCTACTCCATCCTTGCCTTGCGTAACCTAGCTGAGCCTAAACTAGCTCTACTCTACTCTACTCTATTCAACTACACTTACCTAGTCTACTTGAGCTTAGCTAGCCTAGTTAAGCTCTACTCTAGTCTACTCTACTTTGGCCTAATTTAGCCTATCCTAGCCTAGCTTTACCTAGCTCTGCATTCCCCTGCGTAAGTCTACTCTACTCTGCTCTACTCTAGCTTAGGGTAGCATAGCCTAACCTTGCCTTGCCTAACCAAGCACTACACTACTATACTCTAGCCAAGCTTAACCAAACCTAGAAAAACCAAGCCTAACCCAGCTCTACTCTACTCTACTCTACTATACAATCCTCTACTCTACTATACTCTACTCTACTCTACTCTAACCTAGCCTAACATAGCTTAAACTAACCTAACTTTACTATGCTTTTCTTTGCTCTGCTCTACTCCACACTACTTTGCTCTACTCTGCTTTTCTCTTCTTTGCTCTGCATTCCTCACTCTACTATGCTCTATTCTTCTTAGCTCTACTCAACTTTGCTCTACTCTGCTCTGCTCTCCTCTATAATACTCTACTCTACTCTACTCTACTCTAGCCTAGCCTAGTCTAAACTAGCTGAGCCTAAGAAAGCTCTACTCTACTCTTCTCTTTTTTGTGCTACTCAACTCTACTCTATTCTACTTACTTTACTCTATCTACCATATTATAGTCTATTCTACAATACTCTACTGTACTCTTTTTTGACCTAACCTAGTCTTGGCTAACCTAACCTAGCTCTACTCTGCTCTACTTTCCTCTAGCCTAGCCTAGCCTAACCTAGCTCAGTTGTACTCTACTATTTTCTACTCTACTCTACTCTACTCTTCTTTACCCTACTCTGCTCTACTCTTCTTTGCTTTCTTCTTCTCTACTCTTCTCTGCTATACTCTACTCTACTTTACAAAACTCTACTCTAACTTAACCGAGCCTAACATAACCTAAAATGGTTCTACTCTACTATACTCCACTCTACTCTATTCTACTATACTCTACTCTAGCCTTGCCTATCTTAGCATAGCCTAACCTAACCAAGGTCTACTCTACTCTGCTCTACTATGGTTTGCTCTACTTGCTCTGTCATACTTTCCTTTGGTTTACGCTATTCTACTCTACTCTACTCCATTCTATTGTACTTTAGCCTAGCCTAACTTAGCTCTTCTCTACTCTACTCTACTCTACTTTGCTCTACCCGACTCTACTATAGCATAGCCTAGCATAGCCTATCTTAGCTCTACTCTATTCTACTCTACTTTGCTCTACTCTTTTCTCTACTCTACTCTACTCTCTTTTACTACATTATACTCTTTTCTACTTTGCTCTGGTCTACTCTACTTTGCACTACTCTGCTCTGCTCTACTCTGTTTTGCTTTACCTTGCTATGCTCTACTTGGCTCAACTCAACTCTCTTCTCCTCTCCTCTCCTTTTTCCTCTCCTCTCCTTTACTCTACTCTACTCTACTCTGCTCTACTCTTCTCTTCTCTACTCCACTCTACACCACTCTACTATATTCTTCTCTACTTTACGCAACTCTAACCGAGACTTGCCTAATCTAGCTCTACTCTACTCTACTCTACTCTGCTCTACTCTACTCTACTATACTCTACTCTACTATACTCTACTTTACTCTATTATACTCTACCATATTCTACTATAGTCTACTCTACTCTACACTACTCTACTCTATTTTGACCTTGTCTAACCTAACCTAGCTCTACTCTACTCTACTCTACTCTACCTTTAGCCTAGCCATGCCTAGCCTAGCCTAACCCAGATGTACTCTACACTTCTCTGCTCTACTCTACTCTACTATGCTATGCTCTACTCTTCAGTACTCTCTCCTACTCTTCTCTACCCAAGCCTAGCATAACCTAACCGAGCTCTACTTTACCCTACTCTACTCTACTCTAACCTAGCCTAGCCTAACCTTACTCTACTCTACTCTACTATATTATACTCTACCCTATTTTGCTCTGCTCTACTCTACTCTACTCTACTCTAATCAACTCTATTCTACTTTACTCTATTTTTGTATAGCCTAGCCTAGCCAAGTACTACTCTACTCTACTTCATTATTCTCTACTCTACTCTATTCCTCTTTACACAACTCTACTTAATATTACTCTAACCTAGCCTTTACTCACCTCTACTCTACATTACTTTACTCTACTCTAGCCTAACCTAGGCTAACCTTGCCTAACCTAGCTCGACTACTCTACTCTACTCTGCTCTTCTCTGCTCTGCTCTACTATATCCCACTCTACTCTAGTTAGCCTAGCTTAGCTTAGCCTAACCTAACTTAGCTCTACTATACTCTACTCCACTCTATTATACTCCACTCTACTATTCTGTACTCTATGCTACTCTAACTTAAACTAGCTTTGCTTAGCTAAGCCCAACCTAATTAAGCTTCAATTTGCTCTACTGTACTCCACTCTAACCTAGCTTAGCCAAACCTAGCTCTACTATACTCTACTCTACTCTACTCTACTATATTTTTCTCTAATCTGTTCTACTCTCTTCTTTGCTTTACTATACTCTACTTTGCTTTGCTCTACTTTATTGTGATCTGCTCTATTCTATTCTACTCTACCCTACTCTACTATTCTCCTTTTCTCTCTCCTCTCCTCTCCTCTCCTCTCATCTCCTCTCCTCTACTTTCCTCTCTCCTCTCCTCCACTTTACTCTACTCTATTCTACTCCACTCTACTCTTCTTTGATCTACTCTATTGTATTCTACTCTCTTCTATTCTATTTTGCTGTACTCTATTTTTCTTTAGCCTAGCTTAGCCTTGCCTTACCTAGCCTAATCTAGCTCTATTCTACTATACTCTACTTTATATTACTCTATCTTAGCCTAGCCTAACGTAGCTTAGCCTTGCTTAACTAAGCTCAACTCTACTCTACTCTATTCAGCTCTACTCTAGTCTTTTACTCTGCTCTACTCTACTTTACTCTACTCTACTCTCCTCTCCTCTACTCTCTTTTACTCAACTTTCTTCAACTCTACTCATCTCTACTCTACTCTAGCCTAACCTAACCAAGCTCTACTTAACTCTACTCTACTCTACTTTACTCTACTCTACTCTTCTCTACTCTACTCTACTCTACTCAAGCTTAGACTGTCCGACTTATCTCTACTCTGCTCTACTATACAATACTCTTCTCTATTCTGTTATACTTTACTCAGCTCCCTTATTTTTTGCTCTACTCTACTCAACTCTACTCTTCTCTGCTTTACTCTACTATGCTCTAATCTACTCTACTCTACTCTACCTTGCTCCATTCTACTCTACCCTAGCCTAACCAAACTTAGCTCTACTCTGCTATGCTCTACTCAACTCTACCCGACACTAACCCAGCCTAACCCTACCTAGCCTAGCCTAACCTAGCTCTGCTCTACTCTACTATTCTTTGCTCTACTCTACTCTTTTTTAGCAAAACCTAGCCTAGTAGAACCTAACTGAGCTCTACTCTACTCTACTCTACTCTACACCACTCTACTCTAGCTAGCCTAACTAGCTCTACATCACTCTACTCTACTCTATTCTACTTTACTCTATTCTTCTCTACTCTACACTACCCTACCCTACTCTTCTGTACTATAGTGTAGCCTAGCCTAAACTAGCCTAGCTTAGCCTAGCCTTGCTTAACCTTACTCTATTATGCTCCACTATTATCTACTCTTCTCTACTTTGTTCTATTTTTCTCTAATCTGCCCAGCTCTATTCTACTCGACTCTACTCTATTGTACTCTCCTCCACTGTGCTTTACTTTGCTCTACTCTTCTTTGCTCTCCTCCTTTCTACTCTACTCTACTCTACCCTTCTTTGACCAATCCTAGCCTAGCCTAGCCTAACTTAGGTTTACTCTACTCTACTTTAATTTACTCTAGCCGAGAATTGCCTTGTGCTACTCTACCTTGCTCTACTTTACTCTATTCTTCTCTCTCTCCTCGACACTACTCTACTTTGCTCTACTCTACTCTAGTCTACTCTACTTTGCTCTGCTTTACTCTACTCTGCTCTACTCCACTCTGCTATGCTCTACTCTACTCTACTCTACTCTACTTTTCTCTAATATACTCTAGCCTAACCAAGCCAAACCAAGCTCTAATCTATTCTACTCTACTCTACTCTACTCTACTCCACTCTAACCTTGCCAAGCCTATCCTAGCCATGCCTAACCTGACCTAGCTCTACTCTAATCTACTCTACACTACTCTATGCTGCTCTAACTTTGCCTAGCATAGCCTAACCTAACCTGGCTCTATTTTACTCTACTTTACTCTTGCCTAGACTAGCCTATCGTAGCTCGACTCTACTCAGCTATGCTCTACTCTACATTTTATTGCTCTGCTATCCTCTGCTCCACCCTAGTTTATTGTACTCTACTCTACTATACTCTAGCCTAGTTAAGCCTAACTTAGCTATGCTCTTCTTTGCTCTGCTCAGCTCTACTATGCTATGCTCTACTTTGCTCCACATCGCTTTGCTCTGCTTTCCTATGCTCTAATCTACTTTGCTCTGCTCTTCTCTACTCTACTCTACTTTAGTTTATCTTAGCCTAACCTAACCTAACTCTACTATACTCTACTCTACTCCACTCTACTCTGGACTAGCTTAACCATACCTGGCCTAGCCAAACCCTGCCTAGCCTATATTAACCTAACTCTAGTCTACTCTATTATAATATACTATACTCTACTCTACTCTACTCTACTCTGCTCTAATCTACTTTGCTCTACTCTATTTTGCTCTACTTTTCTCTTCTCCACTCTACTCTACTCAACTCTACTCTAATTCTACCCAACTCCACTCTACTCTACTTTACTCTAACCTAGCCTAACCTCACCAAGTTTAGCCTAACCTAGCTCTACTTTTCTCTACTCAGCTCAACTCATCTCTGCTCTTCTCTACTCTACTCTTCTCTCCTCTACTCTACCCTATTATTCTTTTCTTTTCTCTGCTCTACTCTGCTCTACTCTATTCTACTCTATTGTACTCTACTCTAGTCTAGCCTAATCAAGCTCTACTCTACTCTAGCCTAGCCCTGCATGGCCTAACCTTGCCTTGCCAAGCCTAAGTTAACCCAGCTCTACTCTACTCTACTCTATTATGCTATACTCTACTCTACTCTACTCTACCCAACTAAACTCTAACCTACCCTACCCTTGCCTAGCCTAACCTAGCATAGCATAATCTAGCTCTATTCTACTCTGCTCTAAACTGCTCTACTCTACTCTACTCTACTCTATTCTGCTTTGCTCTACTCTACTCTACTTTGCTCTTCTCTATTCTACTTTGCTCTTCTTTGCTCTACTCTACTCTAGCATAGGCTAGCCTTTCCTAGCCTAGCCTAACTAAGCTCTATTCTACTCTACTCAACTCTCCTCTACTCTGCTTTACTCTATTATACCTTATTAAATACTAGACTAGCCTAACATAACTTAACTCTACTCTACTCTACTCTACTCAAGCTTAGCCTAGCCTGGCCTAACCTAGCCTAACCAAGCTCTACTCTACTCTACTCTACTCAATTATAAAATATTATACTGCACTCTACTCTACTGAACTCTAGCCTAGCTTAGCCTAGCCTAGGTATGTATCGCTTAGCCAAAACCTAGCTCTACTAAGCTTTGCTCTACTCTACTGTACTTTTCTATACTTTGCTCTACTCTACTCTACTCTTCAATGCTCTTCTTTGCTCTACTCTACTCTACTCCACTCTTGCTTAGCCTAGACTAAACTCGCCTAGCTCAATTGAACTCTACTCTACTCTCTTCTGTGCTACTCTACTCTACTATAGCCTAGCTTACCATAGCCTTGCCTAGCCTAACTTAACTCCACTCTACTCTTCTTTACTCTATTCTACTTTATTATATTATACTCTACTTTACCCTACTCTACTCTCCTCTACATTACTCTTCTCTAACAAAACATAGCCTAGCCTAGCTTAGCCTATCCTATCCTATCTCTACCCTTCTCTACTGTACACTAGCCTACCCTTGCCTAACCTAGCCTAACCAAGCTCTACTTTGCTCTATTCTACTCAGCTTTGCTCTACTCTACTTTAGCCTAGCCTAGCCTATCCCAGCCAAACCTAACCTAACTCTACTCTACTCTACTCTTGCCTAGCCTAACCTAGCCTAGCCACACCTATCCTAACCTAGCTCTACTCTACTTTACTTCAATATACTATACTCTACTCTGCTCTACTTTACTCAACTCTACTCTACTATACTCTACTTGACTCCACTCTACTCTAACCTAGCATAACATTACCTAACCGAGCTCTACGATACTTAGCTATACTCTGCTCCACTCTTCTTTTCTACACTCTTCTTTTCTACACTCTTCTCTACTCTATATTACTCTACTTTACTCTGTACTTCCCAACCCTATTCAGTTATGCTCTACTCTACTCTACTCTACTCTTCTCAACTTAACTATACTCTACTCTATCCTAGCCTAGCCTAGACAAGTCTAGTATAGTGGAGCTTTGCTCTACTCTACTCTTCTCTTCTTTTCTCTAATCTACATTACTCTACTATAAACAAGCTTAGCCTTACCTACCCTAGCTAAGCCTAGCCTTTGTTAACTTTACTCTACTCTACTACACTATACACTACTGTACTATACTCTACTCCACTTTACAAAACTCTACTCTACTATACACTACTCTACCCTACCCTAGCCTAGCCTAACCTAACCTAGCTCTACTCTTCTATACTCTAGCCTAGAGAAGCCAAGCCAAACCTATCCTGGCTTTGCTCTTCTCGACTCTGATTTCCTCTAATCTGCTCTACTCTACTTTACTCTACTCTACTCTACTCTGCTCTACTCTACTCTACTCATCTCTACTCTTCTACACTCTACTCTACTCTAACCTAGCATAGCCTAAACTAGTTCTACCATACTCCATTCTATCCTATTCTACTCTGCACTAGCCTTACCAAGCCTAACCTTTCCTAGCCTAGCCAAGCTCTATTCTAGTCTACTCTACTCTACTTTTTTACTCTGCTTTGTTGTACTCTCCTCTCCTCTACTCTGCTCTACTCCATTTTGGATTGCTCCACTCTATGCTGCTTTGCTCTACTATACTTACTTCTATTCTACTCTACTCTATTTTACCTTACTTTATTGTGCTCTTCTCTACTCTCTTCCTTGCTCTCCTCTTACCTTCTTTCCTCTTCCCATTTCATCTCTCCTCTCCTCTAAGCTACTCTACTGTACGCTACTCTACTCCACTCTACTCTACTCTACCCTAATCAACTCTACTCTACTCTACTTCATACTACTCTACTCTACTATACTCTACTCTACTCTAGCTAGCCTAGCCTAATCTTTCATTACTCTACTCTACTCTAGCCTACCCTAGCTTAACCAAGCTCTACTATACTCTACTCTACTCTAACAAACTCAATTTTTGCTTAGCTTAGCATAACCTAGCTCCTCTCTACTCTACTCTACTCTACTATTCTCTGCTCTACTCCACTCTACTCTACTCAACTCTGCTCTACTCAGTCCTACTCTTATTTGCTCTATTCTACTATGCTCTGCTCTACTTTACTCTACTCTACTCTAATATACTCCACTCTACTCTACTACACTTTAACCTTGCCTAACCTAACCTAACCTAGCTCTACTCTTCTTTACCCTACTCGACTCTAGCCTAGCCTTGCCTAGCTTAGCTTGCCTAGCCTGACTTAGCGCATCTCATCTTTGCTCTACTCTGCTCCACTTAGCTCTACTCTACTCTGCTCTATTTTGCTCTTCTTTACTCTTCTCTATTCAGCTCTACTCTACTCTGCTTTAGCAAAGCCTAGCCTAGCCTAACCTACCCTAACCTATCTTTATTCTACTATACCCTCCTTTACTCCACTCTACTCTACTCAATTTTAACCTAGCCTAGCCTAGCCTAGGCCGACTTAAGTTTACTCTACTCTACACTAGCCTAGCATAGCCTAACCTTGCTCTACTTTACTCTACTCTGCTCTACTCTACTCTACTTTGCTCTGCTCTACTATGCTTTTTTGAACTCTACTATGCTCTACTCTTATCTACTATGCTCTACTTTGCTCAGTTCCTCTCTACTCTACTCTTTTCTTCTCTTCTTTGATCAACTCTACTCCACTGTACTCTACTCTAACGTCGTTTAACCGAGCATAGCTTAACTTAGCCTAACCAAGCTCTACTCCACTCTACTCTATTTTACTCTACTCTCTCCTTGCCTAACCTAGCCTAGCTATACTCTTCTCTGCTTTGCTCTACTCAACTCTACTCTGTTATACTCTACTCTACTTTTCTTTGCTCTACTTTGCTCAACTCTACTCTGCTCAGCTCTACTCTACTCTAATTTTGTCAAGCTTAGCTTAACCTAGCCAAACCTAACCTAGCTCTACTTTACTCTATTCTACTCTACTCTACTCTATACTACTCTAGCTTAACCAAAACTAGCCACCCATAGCCTAGCCTAACCTTTTTTTACTTTAACTTTTTCTACAATACTTTACTCAACTCAACTATACTCTACTCTATTATACTTTACTCTAACCTTCCTAACAAAGCCTAGCTTAGGCTAACCTAGCTCCACTTTACTTTACTCTGCCCTGCTCGACTCTGCTCTGCTTTGCTCTACTCTACTTTGTTTTGCTCCACTCTCCTGTTCTTAACTCTGCTCTACTCTACTATGCTCATCTCTGCTCTACTCTATTCTAACCTACTCTAGCTAGCCTAGCCCATCCTAGATTAGTCAAACCAAGCCCCACTCTATTCTAGCCTTGCTTAGCATAAGCTAGGCAAACACAACTCTATTCTACTACATTTTACTCCACTCTACTCTACTCTACTCTACTCTACTCTTCTCTACCCTACTCTACTATACTTTATTATACTCTACTCTAGCCTTGCCTAGCCTACCATAGTCCAGCCTAAACTAGCTCTCCTCTTCTTTGCTCTCCTCTACTTTACTCTTCACTAGCTTAGCCTAGCCTTCCCTAGCCTAGCCTAACCTAGCTCTACTCTGCTCTACTTTGCTCTAATTTTCTTTGCTCTATGCTTCTTTACAATGCTATACACTATTCTGCTCTACTAACTCTATTGTGCTCTACTCTACTCCACTCTACTCTTCTCTGCTCTACTCTACTCTACTCTAGCATAGTTTAGCCTAGCCTAACCTTACTTAACTCCACTCTACTCTACTCTACTCTACTCTACTTTACTCTAGCCTACCATAGCCTAACCTAACTCTACTCTACCTTACTCTACTCTACTCCATTCTGTTCTACTCTATTTTATTCAACTCTACTTTAACATAGCCAAGCCTAACCTAGCTCTACTTTGCAATACTCTAATCTACTCTACTCTTCTGTACTCTACCCTACTCTACTCTACTTAGCTCTACTCTACTCTAACCTTTTTAACCTAGCCTAGCCTAACCTATCTCTACTCCACTCTACTTTACATTACTCTACTCTACTCTACTTTAGTTTAGCCTAACCTTACCTAACCTTGCTCTACTCTTCTTTACTCTACTCTACCCTACTATACTCCAATCCACTCTACTCTACTCTACTCTAACTTTGCTTAGCCTAGCTAAGCCTAACCTAGCTCTACTCCATAATACTCTACTCTTGCCTAGGTTAGCTTAACCTTGCATCGCCTAGCCTAACCTTACAAAATTGTGCTATACTCTGCTCTACTTTACTCTTCTCTGCTTACTCTACTCTGCTCTAATTTGCTCTGCTCAGTCATGCTCTAGTCTACTCTACTTTACTCTACTCTATTGTACTCTAGCCTAGCCTAGTGTAACCAAGCTCAACTCTACTCTACTCCACTCTACTCTACTCTACTCTAGCCTAGCCTTGCTTAACCAAGCCAACCCTAGCTTAACCTTGCCTAACCTAGGTCTACTCAACTCTACTCTACACTAATATACACTACTCTACTCTATTTTATTCTACTCTACTCTAATCGACTCTGCTCTACTCTACTCTAACCTAACCTAGCTTAGCCTAATGAAAGATAACCTAGCACTACTCTAATCTATTGTACTCTAGCCTAGCCTAGCATAGCCTAATCTAGCTTTTCTTTACTTCACTCTACTTTAGGCTAGCTTAGCCTAGCCTAGCCTAACTTAGCCTAACATAGCCTCGCTTAGCCAAGCCTAGCCTAGTTCTAATGCTCTCTACTCTACTCTAACTAGCCTTCCTTAGCCTAGACTAACCTAGCTCTACTCTACTCTACTCTAACTTAGATAAGCCAATCCTAGTCAAACCTAACTCTACTTTGCTTAGCTTAGCTCTACTCTACTATGCTCTACTCTTCTCTACTCTACTATGCTCTAGTCTCCTCTACTCTACTTTACTTTACTCTTATTTTATGTATTATAGCCTAGTCTAGCCTAACTGAGCTCTACTCTACTCTACTACACTCTACTATACTCTATTCTACTCTACTTTCCTCTATTTTTCTCTACTCTACTCTTGCCTAGCCTAACCTAGCATTGCCTAAGAGTGCTAAACATAGCTTGACTTAGCTCTACTTTACTCTACTCTACACTACTCTAACCTAGCCTAGCCCAGTCTAGCTCTATACTACTCTATTCTACTCTACTCAACTCTGCTTTACTCTACTCTACTGTACTCTACTATATCCTAGCCTAACATAGCCTAACCTAGCTCTACCCTAAACTACTTTACTAAACTCTACTCCACTCAACTCCACTCTACTCTACTGTACTTTAGCTTAGCCTCGCCTGGCCAAGCCTAGCCAAACGTAGCCTAGCTTAGCTTAACATAGATCTCCTTTACTCTACTCTACTCTTCTCTACTATAATATACTCTACTCTAATCTACTCTACTCTACTTTACTCTACTCTACTCTACTCTATTGTACTCTACTATACTCTACTCTAATCTACTATGCTCTATTCTATTCTACTCTGCTCTACTCTCCTTTGCTCGACTCTACTCTACTTTGCTATGTTCTGCTCTACTTTACTCTTCTCTTCTCTTCTCTAGCTTAGCCTAGCCTAGCCTATCCTAACCTAGCCTAAGTTGGCTCTACTCTACTATACTTTAGCCTAGCTAACTTTGTGTATCCTAACCTAGCTATAGTTTACTCTACTATACTATTAAATACTATACTCTACTCTACCCTACTCTACTCCACTCTATTATACTCTACTCTTCTTTACTTTAACCTGGCCTAGCCTTGTATAGCTTAAACTAACCTAACTCAATTATGCTTTACTCTTTTATTCTCTACTTTCCTCTGCCCTACCTTTCTCTTCTCTACTATGCTATGCCCTGCTCTACTCTACTATGCTCTTCTCAACTCTACTCTGCTCTACTCTACTTTACTCTCCTCTACTCCACTCTAGCCTAACCTAGACTAGCTTAGCCTAATCGAGCTCCACTCTACACTTCTCTTCTCCCTAATACTCTACCCTACTCTACTCTACTCTAGTCTACTCTACCCTACTTTACTCTAGCCTGGCTGAGCCTAGCCTACACTACATTAGCCTAGCCTAACTCTACTTTATTATATTCTACCCTACTCTACTAGATTATACTCCACTTTACTCTACACTATTCTACTCTAACATAGCCTAGCTTAACCTAGGTCTACTCTACTCTACTCTAGCCTAACCTAGCCTAACCTAGCCTAACCAAGCTCTACTCTACTTCACTATGCTATTTTCTATTCTACTCTACTCTACTTTACTATGTCTATTCTACTCTACTCTACTCTACTCTCCTCTCCTCTACTCCACTCTACTATATTCTACTCTAACACGACCTAGTCTAGCCTAACCTAACCAAGCTCTATTCTACTATACTCTATCATGTCGTACTTTATTCTCTCAAAACTCTAGCCTAGCCTAGTCTAACCTAACCCAACCTTGCTTAGCCTAGCATAAGCTAGCTCTGCTCTGGTCTACTCTGCTCCACTCTTCTCTATTATACTCTGCTCTACTCTACTATGCTCTGCTCCCCTTTGCTCTACTCTACTCTACTCTACTCTTCTCAACTATACACAAGCCTTGCCTAGCCTAGCTTAACCTAGCTCTACTCTACTCTACCCTACTCTACTCTACTCTACTCTAATCTACTCTACCTTACTCTGCTCTACTGTACTCTACTCTAATCTAACCTACCTTAGCCAAACCTAGCTCTACTCTACTCTACTCTAGTCAACTCTACTCAACTCTAGCCTAGCTTAGCTTAACCTTGCTCTACTCTACTCAGATCTGCTTTGCTCTACTCTACTCTGCTCCACTCTACTGCCCTCTACTTTGATTTATGTTGCTTTTCCCTACTCTACTATCCACTGCTTTCCTATACTCTACTCGAGTCTACAGTACTCTACTCTACTCAAATCTTCTCTACTCTAACCTAGCTTAACCTAGCCTAACTTATCCTAACCAAACCTAACCTTGCTCTACTCTACTCTACTCTACAATACTATACTACTCTACTATACTGCACTTTACTCTACTCAACTCTAATCGAGCCTAGCTTAGCCTAGCCTAGCCAAGCCTAGCTTCGCTTAACCTCACTATACTCTACTCTACTATGCTCTGCTCTACTCTGCTCTTCTCTTATTTACTCTACTCTACATTACTCTACTTTTCTCTACTTTGTTCTTCTCTATTTTATTCTGCTCTGCTCTACTCTACTCTATTCTAATCTACTCTTCCTTAACCTACCTTAACTGAGCTCTACTCTACTCTACTTTAACTTAGCCTAGCTTAGTCTAACCTAGCTCTACTCTGCTCTACTCTATGCTACTCTACTCTACTCTAACCTAGCCTAACCTTGCTCTACCCTACTCTACTTCTGCATAGCCAAGCCAGCCTAGCCTATCCCAACCTAACTTAGCTTTTCTCTACTTCACACTTCTCTGCTCTGCTTTGCTTTGCCAAACTTTTCTCTTCTACACTCTACTCTACTCTACTCAAATCTACACTACTCTACACTGCTCTGCTTAGCTCTCCTCTACTCTCCTCAGTTCTACTCTACTCTATGCTATTTTACTCTAACCTCACTTAGCCTAGCTAAGCTTAACCTAGCTCTACTTTACTCTACTCTACTTTAATGTGCTCTACACTACTCTACCCTACTCTTGCCTAGACTAGCCTAGCCTAACCTATCATAGCTCTGCTCTACTCTTCTCTACTCTACTCTTCTTTACTCAACTCTATTTTTCTATACTCTACTCTTCTCTCCTCTACTCTGTCCTGCTCTACTCTTCTCTGCTCTACACTATTCTACTCTACTCTACTCTACTCTGCTTTGCTCTTCCCTACTTTTTTCTGCTTTACTCTGCTTTGCTTTGCTCTGGTTGGCTTTGCTCCACTCTACTCTGCTCGATTATACTCTACTCTCTTCTGCTCTACTATACTGTACTCTAGTCTACTCCACTCTACTATAACCTAGCCTAGCCTAGCTTTGCTTAACCTAGCCTAACCTTGCTTTATTCTACTCTACTCTACTCTACCCTAGCCTAGCCTACTTTAGCCTAACATAACCTAGCTCAACTCTACTCTACTCTACTCTATTCTACTCTACACTAATCAACTCTAAAAAAACCTTATTTATCGTAGCCTGGCCTAACTTTGCTCTATTCTACACTACCTTAGCCTAGCCTTGCATAGCCAAAACAAGCCTAAGCTAGCTCTACTTTACTCTGCTCTACTCTAGTCTACTCTACTCTACTCTGCTCTGTCCTGCTTTACTCTACTTTACTCTACTTTACTCTACACTAGCCTAGCCGAACCTAACCTTGCACTTCTACTCTACTTTACTCTACTCGACCCTAGCCTAGCAAAACTTAGCTCTACTCTACTCTGCTCTACTCTACAATGCTCTACTCTGCTCTGCTCACCTCAACTTTGCTATGCTCTGCTCTCATCTACTCTACATTGGCCAAGCCTAACCAAACTTAGCTCTACTCTACTCTTCCCAACACTACTCTACTCTACTCCTGCCTAGCCTAACCAAGCCTAGCCTTGCCTAACCTAGCCCTACTATACTCTAGTATGCTCAACTCTACTCTACTCTACTGTACTCTACTCTACTCTAACCTAGCCTTGCTTAGCTTAACCTAACTCTACTCTACTCTACTCTGCTCTGCTCTACTCAGCTCAGCTCTGCTCTACTCTACTCTACTCTGGTCTGATCTGTTCTCCTCTAGTATTCTTTGCTCTACTCTACCCTTGTTTTTTATGCTCTGCTCTGCTCTATTCTACTTTAGTATACTCTAGCTAGCCTAGCCTAGCCGAATCAAGCTCTACTCTACCCAACTCTACTCTACTCTAGCCTAGCCATGCCTAGCCTATGCTTGCAAAGCTTTGCATAGCCTAACCTAACCTAGCTTTGCTCTACTCCACTTTAATCTACCCTACTCTATTCTACTCTACTCTCTCTACTCTACTCAAATCAAGGATAGCTTTGTCTAACCTTGCTTTACTTTACTCTACTCTTCACTACTTTACTCTTCTATACTATACTCTATTCTATTCTTCCCTACTCTAACTTATCCTAACCAAACCAAGCCTAACCTAGCTCTACTCTACTCTAGCTTAGCGTTGGCTTAGCCTAGCCTAACCTACCCAACCTTACCTATCCCAACATAACCTAGCTCTGCTCTACTCTACCTTTCACTTCTTTACTCTGCTCTACTCAACTATACTTATTCCTACACTACTCAGTTTTGCTCTACATGCTCCACTATACTCTACTTTACTCTTCTCCACTCTACTCTACACTACTTTACTCTACTTTACCTCAGCCTAGCCTAACCTAGCCTAGCTGAACCAAGCTCTACTCTATCAACTACACCCAACTATACTCTGCTTTACTCTGCTATACTTTAATATACTCTACTCCACTCTATCTTAACGTAGCTTAACCTAGCTCTACTCTACTCTGCTATACTCTTCTCTGCTTTATTCAACTCTACTCTTGCATAACCTAACCTAGCCTGGCCCAACTTCCTAGCTTAGCCTAGCCTAACCTAGCTCTACTCTATTATATTGTACTCAATCATATTATACTTTACACTACTCTACTTTAGACTACTCTACTCTACTCTACGCTACTTTACTCTTCTCTACTTTACTTTAATCTCACCTAACCTAGCTAAGTGCTACTCCACTCTACTCCACTATACTCTACTCTACTCTATTCTTCTCAATAATACTCTACATAATAATACTTAAGACTAACTTTTGCTCTACTCTACTGCATTCTACTCTATTCTACTCTACTCAACTCTACCCTAATCTACTCTACTCTAATCTAACCAAACATAGTCTTTCTTAACAAAGCTCTACTCTACTCTACTCTAGCCTAGCTTAGCCTAACCTAGCTTTGCTCTTCTCTACTTTACTCTACTCTGCTCTACTTTGCTTTGCTTTGCTCTTCTCAACTATCCTCTACTCTGCTCTGCTCTATTCTACTCTACCAAAGCCTAGCCTAGCCTAACATACCTCTACTCTACTCAACTCAACTCTACTATAACTTTACTCTTTTCTACTATACTCTACCCTAGCCTAGCCTAGCCTACCCAAGCCTACCATAGCCTAACCATGCCTAGCCTAGCTTAGCCCAACCTAGCATAGCCCAACCTATCTTAGCTCTACTCTACTCTACTCTACTCTACTCCACTCTACTCTACTCTACTCTACTCTACTCTACTCTACTCAACTCTAATCTACTCTGGTCTGGCCTTACCTAGACTAACCTAGTTGTGCTCTACTCTCCTTTACTTTTCTCTGCTCTACTCTACTCTCCTCTACCTTTTTCTACTCTACTCTACTATCCTCTACTTTTCTCTGCTCTACTCTACTCTCCTCTACCTTTTTCTACTCTACTCTACTATCCTCTACTTTTCTCTGCTCTACTCTACTCTCCTCAACTCTACTCAACTCTACTCTACTCTACTCCACTCTCTTATAATCTATTCTTCTCTACTCTACTCTACTCTCATCTTCTCTCCTTTCTTCTCCTCTACTCTCCTCTCCTCTCATATCATCACCTCTCATCTACTCTACACCACTCTACTCTACTCCACTCAACTCTACTCCACTCAACTCTACTCTACTCTAATATACTCTACTTTACTCTAGCTTAGCATAGCCTAGCCTAGCCTAGTCTAGCTCTACTAAACTTTACTCTACTATACTCTACTCTACTCCAGCCTAACATAATGTAGCCTACCCCAGCTTAGCCTTCCCCAACTCAGCCTTGCTTAGCCTAGCCTACCCTAACTCAGCTCTACCCTACTCTACTCTACACTACTCTACTATATTTTACTCTATTTTGGCCTAACCTAGCCTAGCCTAACGTAGCCTTACCGAGCTCAAATCTACTCTACTATACCCTACTCTTCTCTTCTTTACTTTACTCTACACTATCCTACTCAGCTCTATTTGATTATGTTTTACTCTACTCTTTTGCTCTTCTTTACTCTACTCCACTCTACTTTGCTCTACTCTTCTATACTCTCCTCTACTTTACTTTATTCTACTTTACTCTTGTGTATGCCACTCTACTCTACTCTACTCTGCACTATTCTACTCTTCTCTACTCTACTCTACTCTACTCTACACCACTCTACTCTTGTCTTGCCTAGC
Organism: Vanilla planifolia; assembly: GCA_023846275.1. Taxonomy (NCBI): domain Eukaryota; kingdom Viridiplantae; phylum Streptophyta; class Magnoliopsida; order Asparagales; family Orchidaceae; genus Vanilla; species Vanilla planifolia. The sequence goes on from JAIUJO010000103.1 coordinate 1,025,492, forward strand.
ATAACTAGCCTATCAAAATCTACTCAACTCAACTCAACTCTACTCTACTCTACTCTACTCCACTCTACTCTACTCTATTCTTCTTTACCTAGCTCTACTCTGCTCTACACTACTCCACTTTACTCTCCTCTACTCTGCTCTGCTTTGCTCTACTCGACTCTACTCTACCATACTCTACTCTTGTCTACTCTAGCTTAGCCTAGCCTAACCTAACCAAGCTCTACTGTACTGTACTCTGCTCTATTATACTCTACTCGACTTTAGCCTAGCCTAGCCTAACATTACCTACCCTAACCTAGCTCTGCTCTACTCTAACTATACTCTAGTCTACTCTTCTCTGCTCTACTATACTCTAATCTTCTTTGCTCTACTTTGATCTACTCCACTCATCTCTAGTCTACTCTTCTTTTTCAAAGCATAGCCTTGCCTAGCCTAGCCTAACCTAGCTCTACTCTACTCTACTCTACTCTAGCTAGCATAACCTAGCATAGTCTATCCTAGCCTTACCCAACCTAGCTCTACTTTACTTAGTAATACTCTACTCTACTCCAATCTACTTTACACTACTCTACTCAAATCTACTCTACTCTAACATAACCTAATCTTTCTTAGCTTAGCCTAACCTAGCTCTACTCTTCCCTACTCTGCTGTACTAAACACTACTCTATACTGGTCTACTCTAATCTACTCTACTACTCTATTCTTCTCTACTTTGCCTTAATCTAGTCTACTCTTCTCTATTATACTCTTCTAATCTCTAGTATACTCTACTCTACTCTAGCTCGACCTAGCCTAGCCTTGCCTAGCCAAACTAAGCTCTGCTCTACTCTACTCTTTTCAACTCTACTCTAGATTAGCCTTGCCTAGCCTAACCTAGTCTAGTCTTGCTAAGCCTAGCCTAACCAAGGTCTACTCTACTCTACTCTACTCCACTCTACTCTAATTTAACCTAGCTTGGCTTAGCCTAGCCTAACCTTTCTCTACTCTTCTCCACTCTACTCTAGCCAAGCATGGCCTTGCCTAGCCTAACCTTACCTTGCCTGGCCTAGTATAGCCTAACCTAACTCTATAAGATATGCTATGCATTGCTCTACTCTGCTTTGCTCAGCTCTACTCTACTCTACTCTACCTTACTTTACTCAACTATACTCTCACCTAGTATAGTCTAACCTAGCAGTACTCTACTCTACCCAACTCTAGCTTAGACTAGCCTATCCTAGCCTAACCACGCTCTACTTTACTGTACTCTACTCTACTCTAAACAAGCCTAGCCTTGCCTCAGCTAGCTATATTATGCTCTACTCTAGCTTAGCCTAACCTAACCTAGCCTAGCATAACCTAGCCTAACCTCACGCTGCCCTTCTCTACTCATCTATGCTATGCTTTGCTCTGCTCTACTTTTCTCTACTATATTCTGCTTTGCTCTGCTCTACTCTTTTCTATTCTACACTCCTCTACTCTGCTCTACTTTACTCTACTTTGCTCTCCTCTACTCTACTCTACTTTACTCTAATGTATCCTCGCCTAGCCTAACCTAGCTCTACCCCACTCTATTATACCCTACTCTTGCAAAGCTTGGCCTAGCCTAGCATACCTTAGCTTTTCTCTACTTTACTCTATTCTATTCTACTCTACTATACTCTGCTCCACTCTGCTCTGCTCTACTCTTCTCTATTTAGCTTTGGTCTTCTCTGCTATACTCTTATCTTCTCTCTTCAACTCTAACCTAGCCTAGCCTAACCTAAATGAGCTCTACTCCACTCTACTCTACTATAATCTAGTCTAGCTTAGCCTTGCCTAGCCTAACCTAGCTCTACTCTATTCCATTATATTATACTATACTTTAATCTACTCCACTCTGCTCTACTTTGCTCAATTCAATTCTACTCTACTCTATTCTACTCTGCACTACTCTAATCAACTCAACTCTACTCTACTCAAACCTAGCCTGACATAGCTTAACCTAACTTAGTTCTACTATGCTCTACACTACTCTTCTTTGCTCTACTCTACTCTATTCTACTATACTCAACTTTGCTCCTCTCTGCTCTGCACTGCTCTGCTCTACTCTACTTTACTCTACTCAACTCTAGCCTAGCCTAACCTAACTGAGCTCTGCTTTACTCTACTAATCTCTACTCTACTCTACTCAACTTTACTCTATTTTATCCTAGCTTAGCTTAGCCTAGCTTAAACAAACTCTACTCTACTATACTCTACTCTACTCTACTATACTATACTCTACTCTACTCTACTCTACCTAGCCTACCCTATCCTTGCTCTACTCTGCTCTACTCTACCTTAGCCTAGCCTTGCCTAACCTAGCTCTACTCTAGTCTACTAAGCTCTACTCTAGTATACTCTAATCTACTCTGCTCACTCTTCTTTCTTCTACTCTACTAAACTCTCCTCGACTCTACTCTTCCCAGCTCTACTATGCTCTACTCTACTCTACTCTAATCTACTTTACTCTACCCTACTCAACTCTTGCCTAGTTTACTCTAGCCTAGCATAACTTAACCTAAAAAAGCTCTAATCTACTCTACTTTATTCTCACCTAGCCTAGCCTAACCTTAGTTTGCTCTACTCTACTCTACTTTGCTCTACTCTACTATACTCTACTCTACTTTATTATGCTTTCCTCTACTCTTCTCTACTCTATTATACTCTACTCTTTTTACTCTAGTCTATTCTCATCTAACCTAGCCTAACCTAACCTTGCCTAACCTAACTTAGCTCTACTCTACTCTACTCTACTTGAATCTAGCACAGCTTAACCTAGCCTAGCCTACCCTAGCCTAACCTAACCTTGCCTAACCTTTCTCTACTCTGGTCTACTATACTTTAGTCTTATCTACTCCACTCTACTTTGCCTTACTATACTCCACTCTACTTTAGCCAAGCCTAGCCAAGCTTTGCCTAACTTAACCTTACTCTACACTACTCCACTATACCTCACTCTACTCTTATCTAGCAAAACCTTGCATACCCTAGCCTAGCCTAGCTTAACTTAGCTCTACTCTACTCTACTCCACTCAACACTACTCTACTCTACTCTACTCTACTCTATTATACTCAAATGTTGCCTAACATAACCTAGCTTAGCCTATCCAAGCTCAATTCATCTCTATTCTACTCTGCTCAGCTCTACTCTACTCTACTCTACTTTTCTCTACTATGTTATGCTCTACTCTACTTTTCTCTACTCTTTTCTTGTTATACCCAGTAAAAATTTTTATGTGAATCTTTAATAAATTAATTTTTGGCTTGGATGATTTCAGATCGACAGTAGGATGAGCCAGGAGCTCAATTGGAGGCTATTAGAATTTTTGAAATTTTCTGGGGATTTTTCGGAGCACCGAGGAATTTTTAAGTAATTTTCCCTGATTTATTGGATTTTTAGAAATTCGAAAATCCATTTAAATTAAACCGGAAATTGGTTTTTACCGCGCGTGAACCGGACCGGAGCGGTTCAGCGAAGGCGGGGGCGGTTCGCCGAGGTGCGTTTGCGCGTGCGTTCGGATAAGCCGCGGATAAGCGGATCGGACGGACGAGATCAGCGGTGGAGATTAACCGGCTGATCGGGTGTTAAGCGGCGTTTTAGAAGGTCAACCGGCGCTTAATGGGTTCTTAACGGGTTATTACCGGTTTAAGCGGGGTATTTAACCCGAACCGTTTCGGCCCTTAGGGTATCGAACGGCGGCCGGAGACGAGGTGTTCGCGGCGGACGGCGATATTTTCTGGCAGCCTTTCAAGGGGCTTTTTGTACCTGGAGGTTCGCGTGATCGAGGAGAATCGATTGGTACCGGTTTCGTTCGGCGAGGAGCAGCGGTTGGTCGCGTGCGAGCTTCACCGTCGCCACCGTCGCCGGAGAAGAAAGGTAGGAAATTCAGAAATTAAATTAGTTATTTAGCAAAATTAAAGCATGGAATATTTTGTTAATGCCTATCTGAGCATGTGATTGAAAATTTGAAGTCGGAAATGCATTGCAGTATTATAATTTTAGCATGTTAGGTTTTAGGGTTTCGGAAAATTATACCGCCGAATTCGGGAATTTTACCAAGCATGTGTTGAAATTGATTATGTGCTTAATCATGTTAAGGTGGTTTTCAAATGCTGGAATCGTTTAATTTCATAAATTGTCAATTAGGGATCGGATGAAACTCCTTCGACGGAATTTTGATTTAATCTTAGGAATTAGTGACATCATTGGAATGTTAGGATAGTACGAACATGTTCTCCTTGTTCGCAGTTGCCGAAAATCGACGGAATGGTCGGCGATTGCGGCGGCTAGGGTTTCGCAGACGACGGACGAAGGAAGGAGACGAATTAAGGGTTAATTAGGGATTAGTGGATTATTAAGAGAATATTTATATTAATTATTAAGATTATATATTAAGCGTCGGCCGAATTCGGATTAATAACTTCGACCGGCGGGGGTTTGGTTCAGCGCGAAGGCCGAACCGGTGGCGAGATCCGGTTCAGGGGATTCGGCGCGGTTCAGTGAGAAGCAGTTCTCGGCTCAGCGCGAAGACCGAACCGACGGCGAGAACCGGGTTCACGGAAGTGCGGCGCGTATAATAGAAATTGCGAAATTTCAAATTCGGTAATTATTCCGAATTTCGGAAAAAGGATAAAATGCAAAATTTGATATTTCGAATTTAGGAAAAATTCGAGAATTGAGTTTTAGGGATTATTTATATTTTGGAAAAATTCAAGAAAAAAAAAATCAGAAAATTTGGAAATGAGAAATGTTAAAAATTCTGGAGATCCGTAGGTAAAGAAAAATTACCTGAATTGGGGAAAATGTTATCAGTGATGACAGTACAGCTGGAAACAGTCAGACAGAAGTATGGTACATGGATGCTACCAGAACAGTCAGCAATGGACAGTTGTGTTGCTTTGATGGCAACGGCATGGATTGAGTCAGTTTACTCAGTGTTGGCATATTTCATGGATTGGCATACTGGACCGGACTACTATAGACCCTATATGATGTTTTAGGGTAGTTGTGGTAGGTAACTGTGCGGTTCAGACTTAACTTCCACAGTATACATGTGGACTGATATGCGCCTTGTTGTATCTGGACACATGTTGCCGAATCTTGGAGTTAAAGCTTGGCAATGACTGTAGGGGCGTGGCTTCTATGGAAATTGTTGGGAGAGGACTTCTTGGGACGGTGGCTGAGTCGACCTCTTCTGGTCCACGAGTGTAGGCCTGCGCGCCTGAGAGTGGCAGCGGCAGGGGTGACTCGCCGTGGCTAGCCAGGGTGTCTCACGTTGGCTAGAGATCTATGTGACGGGTTTGTCTATAGTCTCCAGAAGATTGAATGACGAGAGACGCTGCGGGGTCGGGTGCTAGGCGCCATGCGTGCGCAGAGATGGGCGTGTCCCGCTGGCATGCTACCTGGAAGCATCAGAGGAGAGCTACTCTGTTGTGACTGGGGTGACTGTGGTTGGTTGGAGTCTGGAACTGAGAGTGCCTTTCCACCCTACATTGTTATGCCGTATTCCTATACTTTTGCTATTATCATTCTCTTGCATGTGAGTTTTTACTAGCTGTCTTTCCTACTGGGCGTAGCTCATTCCTTTTTATCTATATTTTTCCAGTGGCTCGGCAGACTTGACGCCACCCAGCTTTAGGTGGATCGTGATCAGTAGGCTAGTGGAGGAGATCTGATCTGTGATTATCCGAGACATTCTGGTTAGTTGATTGTTGCTGTTGGATGTATTCAGTGAGACAGTTATTTTTATGTCTTGTATTATGTGAGGGTGATTCTGACTTATGTATCCAGTTGGATGATATTGTATTTGTTGGACTTGGATCTTATTCTTGTGATGTGATGTAGTTTCCATTTACTGTTTTACTTTATTGTCTTGGTGGTATAGTGTGTGGAGTGCCATATTTTATCTGAGGATGTTATGTATTTTATTTTTGATGGTGAGGTCATTACATGACTATGGAACTTAACCGTGGGGGTTCAGACTTCTATTAGACCGGTTCTCCTATCGGTATGGGTTAGGAGTATTGGGTCTAGCAGGAGTAACATTGCGCGAGTCCATCTGTTAATTCAGGAGTCATGAACCTGATTTGACGGTGTACCCGGGAGATGGGATCCACATTGTTAAGGAAAGTAGGTGTGTAATGATGTGTTATATCCTATGTTTTTCGTAGGCTACTCAGGTTGGTATGGGACGATCTGAGCTGTCTATATGTAAAAAAAAAAAAAAAAAAAATGTATGCCACTGCAGCGTCTCTCGTCATTCAATCTTCTGGAGACTATAGACAAACCCGTCACATAGATCTCTAGCCAACGTGAGACACCCTGGCTAGCCACGGCGAGTCACCCCTGCCGCTGCCACTCTCAGGCGCGCAGGCCTACACTCGTGGACCAGAAGAGGTCGACTCAGCCACCGTCCCAAGAAGTCCTCTCCCAACAATTTCCATAGAAGCCACGCCCCTACAGTCATTGCCAAGCTTTAACTCCAAGATTCGGCAACATGTGTCCAGATACAACAAGGCGCATATCAGTCCACATGTATACTGTGGAAGTTAAGTCTGAACCGCACAGTTACCTACCACAACTACCCTAAAACATCATATAGGGTCTATAGTAGTCCGGTCCAGTATGCCAATCCATGAAATATGCCAACACTGAGTAAACTGACTCAATCCATGCCGTTGCCATCAAAGCAACACAACTGTCCATTGCTGACTGTTCTGGTAGCATCCATGTACCATACTTCTGTCTGACTGTTTCCAGCTGTACTGTCATCACTGATAACATTTTCCCCAATTCAGGTAATTTTTCTTTACCTACGGATCTCCAGAATTTTTAACATTTCTCATTTCCAAATTTTCTGATTTTTTTCCAAAATATAAATAATCCCTAAAACTCAATTATCGAATTTTTCCTAAATTCGAAATATCAAATTTTGCATTTTATCCTTTTTTCGAAATTCGGAATAATTACCGAATTTGAAATTTCGCAATTTCTATTATACGCACCGCACTTCCGTGAACCCGGTTCTCGCCGCCGGTTCGGTCTTCGCGCTGAGCCGAGAACTGCTTCTCACTGAACCGCGCCGAATCCCCTGAACCGGATCTCGCCACCGGTTCGGCCTTCGCGCTGAACCAAACCCCCGCCGGTCGAAGTTATTAATCCGAATTCGGCCGACGCTTAATATATAATCTTAATAATTAATATAAATATTCTCTTAATAATCCACTAATCCCTAATTAACCCTTAATTCGTCTCCTTCCTTCGTCCGTCGTCTGCGAAACCCTAGCCGTCGATTCCTCCGGGAAATTCCGTTTTCCCCGTCGATTTCTGGCGACCGAGATCAAGGCGAAGCAAAATCCGATGTTCATACTATCCTAATTTGTCAATAATGCCACTAATTTCTAAGATTCAAAAAAATTTCCCGCCGAAGTTTTCATCCGATTCTCATTTAACAATTTATGAAATTAAACGAACAATCTATGAAATTAAACAATTTTCAGCATTTGATACATTCTTAACATGATTAAAGTCCATAATAGAATCATCAATTACTCGGTAAAATTTCCAATTTGACGGGTATAATTTTCCGAAACCCTAAAACCTAACATGCTAAAATTATAATACTGCAATGCATTTCCGACTTCAAATTTTCAATCACATGCTCAGATAGGCATTAACAAAATATTCCATGCTTTAATTTTGCTAAATAACTAATTTAATTTCTGAATTTCCTACCTTTTTCTTCTCCGGCGACGGTGGCGACGGTGAAGCTCGCACGCGACCAACCGCTGTTCCTCGCCGCACGAAACCGGTACCAATCGATTCTCCTCGATCACGCGAACCTCCAGGTATAAAAAGCCCCATGAAAGGCTGCCGGAAAATATCGCCGTCCGCCGCGAATGCCTCGTCTCCGGCCGCCGTTCGAAACCCTAAGGGTCGAAACGGTTCGGGTTAAATACCCCGCTTAAACCGGTAATAACCCGTTAACGACCCATTAAGTGCCGGTTGACCTGCCAAAACGCCGTTTAACCTTCGATCAGCCGGTTAACCTCCACCGCTGATCTCGTCCGTCTGATCCGCTTATCCGCGGCTTATCCAAACGCACGCGCAAACGCACTCGGCGAACCGCCCCCGCCTTCGCTGAACCGCTACGGTCCGGTTCACGCGCGGTAAAAACAAATTTTTTTTTTTTTTTTTTTCCGGTTTTAAAAAAAATCTAATTAATAGATTTTCGAATTTCCAAATTTCCAATTAAACAGGGAAAATTACTTAAAAATTCCTCGGTGCTCCGAAAAATCCCCAGAAAATTTCAGAAATTCTAATAGCCTCCAATTGAGCTCCTGGCTCATCCTACTGTCGATCTGAAATCATCCAAGCCAAAAATTAATTTATTAAAGATTCACATAAAAAATTTTACTGGGTATAACAATCTCCCAACCTTATCAGGAATTTCGCCCTCGAAATTCAGCAAGAAGTTCCGGCCACTTCTCCGCAACCTCCTGCTCTAGCTCCCAGGTTGCCTCCCTTTCGTCATGTCTATTCCACAGAACCTTAACCATAGGAAACGACCTATTCCTGACATCTTTCAACATCCCAATCCAAGTCTAGTATAGAGTCAGAGACTAACATAGTATGCATAACTGCGTGCCTGCTCAAAGCATCAGCAACAGGATTAGCCTTATCCTCGCAGTAATTTATCACCAGCTCATAGTCCTTTATCAATTCCAACCATCTCCTTTGCCTCAAATTCGGTTCTAGTAAATCATCAATACGTGGTAAAGGGTACCGGTTACGAATCGTAACCTTATTCAATTCCCTATAATCCACACACAGCCTCATACTACCATCCTTTTTCTTGACGAATAAGACAGGGGCACCCCAAGGTGAACAACTGGGGCGTATAAGTCCCTTGTCTAATAAGTCCTGTAACTGAGTCTTCAACTCTGCTAGCTCGGCTGGAGCCATCCTGTAAGGAGCTCTAGCAATAGGAGCTACTCCTGCCTCCAAATCAATCGAAAACTCCACTTCTCTAGCTGGTGGAAGCCCAGGCAGCTCCTCTGGAAACACCATAGGGAAGTCTCTCACCACTGGAATATCTAACATAGGGGTAGTGGTGGCTTGGTTATCGGTCACATAGGCCAACCAACTAGTACAACCCTTACTTACTAACCTCTCTACCTGAAGAATTGAGATCAGGGGAATCTGCCTGTTCAGACCAAAGTATATCACATCCTCCGAACCAGGCACTCTGATCTTGACCTTCTTCTCCCAACAATCCAACACTACTGCATGGTAGCACAACCAATCCATTCCCAAAATGATGTCGAACTCTGCTAGTGGCACACATATCAACTCTGTCACGAACTCGTGTCCACTAATCAGAATAGATCCTTCAATCTTCTGAACAGTGGGAATCTCTTTCCCATCAGGAAGCCTAACTAATAAGGGTTCCTTCAAGTAACCCTTGGATCCTGATATCTGATTCCAGATTCTCTCAGCAACAAAAGAATGAGATGCACCAGTATCAAACAAAGTCATGCACTGCACGTTGCCAAAATAAAGCATACCTGTGATCACCTCTGGTGACTCTGAAGCCTGCTGCTGAGTTAAAGCAAATACTCTGGGCTGTCCCCCAGATGAACCAACCGGTCCTGTGATCCTCTGTTTCTTCCTTTCTGGGCAGTCGTTCCTTATGTGTCCTGGCTGCTGATAGTGGTAGCAAATAATACCCCCAGTCCGAGTACCTGTCTGTTGCACTGGCCTCTCGAAAATAGGCCGTGGTTGCAACACCGTCATAGTACGAACATATTTTAAGTTCCTAAATAGACAGATTTCCCTGATCTCAGTTCTTCAGGCAGAGAGACTAGTGAGGAAGGGTTGTACTGGTTGGTTGGCTTATGTGACAGATAGTCAAGCCACTACTACCCTTATGTCAAATATCTTAATGGTGAGAGACTTCCCTGTGGTTTCTCCAGAGGAATTGCCTGGACTTCCACCAGCTAGGGAAGTGGAGTTTTCGATTAATAAGGATGGCAGGGTTGTGGCGTATGCTTCGAGACAATTGAAGGATTATGAGAAGGATTATCCCACTCATGACTTGGAGTTAGCTGCTATCATATTTGCCTTAAAAATATGGAGGCATTATATATATGGAGTGTCCGTAGACTGCTTCTCTGATCACAAGAGTCTCAAGTATCTATTCACTCAGAAGGAACTGAATTTGAGACAAAGGAGATGGTTGAAATTGATAATAATGAGAAATAGAAATAGATGAATATAGAGGAAGATAGATGAATATGAAGAGAGAGATTATGAAGAAGAAATATGAGGAATATGAGAGAAAATTAAGAGATTATGATTATGAAGGTATGATGAAGAGATTGAAGAATGAGAATTAAAAGAGAAAGAATAAATTTATTTTATGAAAATGATTGAAAAGATTAAAATATGATTGCTGAGGAACAGGTCATTCCCTATGGTCAAGGTTCTGTGAAATAGACATGACGAAAGGGAGGCAACCTGGGAGCTAGAGCAGGATGTTGTAGAGAAGTGGCCGGAACTTCTTGCTGAATTTCGAGGGCGAAATTCCTGATAAGGTGGGGAGATTGTTATACCCAGTAAAAATTTTTATGTGAATCTTTAATAAATTAATTTTTGGCTTGGATGATTTCAGATCGACAGTAGGATGAGCCAGGAGCTCAATTGGAGGCTATTAGAATTTCTGAAATTTTCTGGGGATTTTTCGGAGCACCGAGGAATTTTTAAGTAATTTTCCCTGTTTAATTGGATTTTTGGAAATTCGAAAATCTATTAATTAGATTTTTTTTTAAAACCGGAAAAATTGGTTTTTACCGCGCGTGAACCGGACCGGAGCGGTTCAGCGAAGGCTGGGGCGGTTCGCCGAGTGCGTTTGCGCGTGCGTTTGGATAAGCCGCGGATAAGCAGATCGGACGGACGAGATCAGCGGTGGAGATTAACCGGCTGATCGAAGGTTAAACGGCGTTTTGGCAGGTCAACCGGCACTTAATGGGTCGTTAACGGGTTATTACCGGTTTAAGCGGGGTATTTAACCCGAACCGTTTCGACCCTTAGGGTTTCGAACGGCGGCCGGAGACGAGGCATTCGCGGCGGACGGCGATATTTTCCGGCAGCCTTTCAAGGGGCTTTTTATACCTGGAGGTTCGCGTGATCGAGGAGAATCGATTGGTACCGGTTTCGTGCGGCGAGGAGCAGCGGTTGGTCGCGTGCGAGCTTCACCGTCGCCACCGTCGCCGGAGAAGAAAGGTAGGAAATTCAGAAATTAAATTAGTTATTTAGCAAAATTAAAGCATGGAATATTTTGTTAATGTCTATCTGAGCATGTGATTGAAATTTTTAAGTCGGAAATGCATTGCAGTATTATAATTTTAGCATGTTAGGTTTTAGGGTTTCGGAAAATTATACCCGCCGAATTCGGGAATTTTACCAAGCATGTGTTGAATTGATTATGTGCTTTATTCATGTTAAGGTAGTATCGTATGCTGGAATTGTTTAATTTCGTAAATTGTCAAATTGGGGATCGGATGAAACTCCTTTGGTGGAAAATTTTAATTGAATCCTTAGAAATTAGTGACATTATTGAAACATTAGGATAGTACGAACATAGAATTTTGTTTCTCCTTGTTCGCTGTCGCCGGAAATCTGCGGAAGAATTTGATTTGGTCGGCGATTGCGTCGGCTAGGGTTTCGCGGGCATCGGACCGAGGAAGGAGAAGGGTTTAGATAATTAAAAATTTAATTAAGTAATTAATGGTATTTACGCTATTTTATTAGTAATTAAAATAATCCAATTAACGGATTAATAAGAAATTGGTTCGGCGGTGTCGCGGTTCAGCGCGAGAGTTCCGAACCGGCAGCAAAAACCGGTTCAGCGGGATTCGGCGCGGACGAACGGCGCGAAAGCCGAACCGGCAGCGAAAACCGGTTCAGCGGGAGTCGGCGCGGACGAACGGCGCGGCGCGGAGGAGAGAGAAGCGGAAGGAAAATTCGGAAATTTATTATTAATCCGAATTTTCGGAAATAAAAAGGATAAGCAAAAAATTTAATTCGGAAATTAATCCGAATTTTTGGAAAAAGGATATATGTGGAATTTAAATTCGGAAACTATTCCTAGGAGTAACATTGCTCTGATACCACTCCTATTACACCCCATTTTTTTCCTAGGCTGATTTTTGGCATACATTTTTTTTTTTTTTTTTTTTTTACATATAGACAGCTCAGATCGTCCCATACCAACCTGAGTAGCCTACGAAAAACATAGGATATAACACATCATTACACACCTACTTTCCTTAACAATGTGGATCCCATCTCCCGGGTACACCGTCAAATCAGGTTCATGACTCCTGAATTAACAGATGGACTCGCGCAATGTTACTCCTACTAGACCCAATACTCCTAACCCATACCGATAGGAGAACCGGTCTAATAGAAGTCTGAACCCCCAATGTTAAGTTCCATAGTCATGTAATAACCTCACCATCAAAAATAAAATACATAACATCCTCTGATAAAATATAGCACTCCACACACTATACCATCAAGATAATAAAGTAAAACAGTGAATGGAAACTACATCACAAAAATAAGATCCAAGTCCAACAAATACAATATCATCAAACTAGATACATAAGTCAGAATTACCCTCACATAATACAAGACATAAAAATAACAGTCTCACTGAATACATCCAACAGCAACAATCAACTAACCAGAATGTCTCGGATAATCACAGATCAGATCTGCTCCACTAGCCTACTGATCACGATCCCACCTAAAGCTGGGTGGCGTCAAGTCTGCCGAGCCACTGGAAAAATATAGATAAAAAAGGAATGAGCGACGCCCAGTAGGAAAGACAGCTAGTAAAAACTCACATGCAAAAGAAGGATAATAGCAAGAGTATAGGAATACAGCATAACAATGTAGGGTGGAAAGGCACTCTCAGTTCCAGACTCCAACCAACCACAGTCACCCCAGTCACAACTGAGTAGCTCTCCTCTGATGCTTCCAGGTAGCATGCCAGCGGGACACGCCCATCTCTGCGCACGCATGGCGCCTAGCACCCGACACCGCAGCGTCTCTCGTCATTCAATCTTCTGGAGACTATAGACAAACCCGTCACATAGATCTCTAGCCAACGTGAGACACCCTGGCTAGCCACGGCGAGTCACCCCTGCCGCTGCCACTCTCAGGCGCGCAGGCCTACACTCGTGGACCAGAAGAGGTCGACTCAGCCACCGTCCCAAGAAGTCCTCTCCCAACAATTTCCATAGAAGCCACGCCCCTACAGTCATTGCCAAGCTTTAACTCCAAGATTCGGCAACATGTGTCCAGATACAACAAGGCGCATATCAGTCCACATGTATACTGTGGAAGTTAAGTCTGAACCGCACAGTTACCTACCACAACTACCCTAAAACATCATATAGGGTCTATAGTAGTCCGGTCCAGTATGCCAATCCATGAAATATGCCAACACTGAGTAAACTGACTCAATCCATGCCGTTGCCATCAAAGCAACACAACTGTCCATTGCTGACTGTTCTGGTAGCATCCATGTACCATACTTCTGTCTGACTGTTTCCAGCTGTACTGTCATCACTGATAACATTTTCCCCAATTCAGGTAATTTTTCTTTACCTACGGATCTCCAGAATTTTTAACATTTCTCATTTCCAAATTTTCTGATTTTTTTTTTCTTGAATTTTTCCAAAATATAAATAATCCCTAAAACTCAATTCTCGAATTTTTCCTAAATTCGAAATATCAAATTTTGCATTTTATCCTTTTTCCGAAATTCGGAATAATTACCGAATTTGAAATTTCGCAATTTCTATTATACGCGCCGCACTTCCGTGAACCCGGTTCTCGCCGTCGGTTCGGTCTTCGCGCTGAGCCGAGAACTGCTTCTCACTGAACCGCGCCGAATCCCCTGAACCGGATCTCGCCACCGGTTCGGCCTTCGCGCTGAACCAAACCCCCGCCGGTCGAAGTAATTAATCCGAATTCGGCCGACGCTTAATATATAATCTTAATAATTAATATAAATATTCTCTTAATAATCCACTAATCCCTAATTAACCCTTAATTCGTCTCCTTCCTTCGTCCGTCGTCTGCGAAACCCTAGCCGCCGATTCCTCCGGGAAATTCCGTTTTCCCCGTCGATTTCCGGCGACCGAGATCAAGGCGAAGCAAAATCCGATGTTCATACTATCCTAATTTGTCAATAATGCCACTAATTTCTAAGATTCAATCAAATTTCCCGCCGAAGTTTTCATCCGATTCTCATTTAACAATTTATGAAATTAAACGAACAATCTATGAAATTAAACAATTTTCAGCATTTGATACAATCTTAACATGATTAAAGTCCATAATAGAATCATCAATTACTCGGTAAAATTTCCAATTTGACGGGTATAATTTTCCGAAACCCTAAAACCTAACATGCTAAAATTATAATACTGCAATGCATTTCCGACTTCAAATTTTCAATCACATGCTCAGATAGGCATTAACAAAATATTCCATGCTTTAATTTTGCTAAATAACTATTTTAATTTCTGAATTTCCTACATTTCTTCTCCGACGACGGTGGCGACGGTGAAGCTCGCACGCGACCAACCGCTGCTCCTCGCCGCACGAAACCGGTACCAATCGATTCTCCTCGATCACGCGAACCTCCAGGTATAAAAAGCCCCTTGAAAGGCTGCCGGAAAATATCGCCGTCCGCCGCGAATGCCTCGTCTCCGGCCGCCGTTCGAAACCCTAAGGGTCGAAACGGTTCGGGTTAAATACCCCGCTTAAACCGGTAATAACCCGTTAACGACCCATTAAGTGCCGGTTGACCTGCCAAAACGCCGTTTAACCTTCGATCAGCCGGTTAATCTCCACCGCTGATCTCGTCCGTCCGATCCGCTTATCCGCGGCTTATCCAAACGCACGCGCAAACGCACTCGGCGAACCGCCCCCGCCTTCGCTGAACCGCTCCGGTCCGGTTCACGCGCGGTAAAAACCAATTTTTCCGGTTTTTAAAAAAAAATCTAATTAATAGATTTTCGAATTTCCAAAAATCCAATTAAACAGGGAAAATTACTTAAAAATTCCTCGGTGCTCCGAAAAATCCCCAGAAAATTTCAGAAATTCTAATAGCCTCCAATTGAGCTCCTGGCTCATCCTACTGTCGATCTGAAATCATCCAAGCCAAAAATTAATTTATTAAAGATTAACATAAAAATTTTTATATGTGGGACGATCTGAGCTGTCTATATGTAAAAAAAAAAAAAAAAATGTATGCCAAAAATCAGCCTAGGAAAAAATGGGGTGTAACAAGAGTGGTATCAGAGCCCTAGGTTAAGATAGTGGGGCTAGACATGTATAGAAGTTCAGCCCTAGGTTAGGATAGTGGGGCTAGACATGTATAGAAGTTCAACCCAAGGTGGGGAGAACTGTTGGTCATTTTATTATACTATGGTAGTCCGTATGCCAAATGCCAAATGACGACTCTAATGCCAGATTAGTTGCTTTTGACAGTATGGCTGGTACCAGGAGACTTCCCTTTCGTGGAGCAGCTAGAGGCAGACCTCTATCTACTACTCCTACCCCAGAGACGAGCCCAGCATTGCCAGTTGAGCCAGCCGTGGATCGTTGGATCGATGCCTTCATGGGGTTGCGTCCGCGGAGCTTCAGTGGGTCGGTTGACCCAGCGGTGGCAGATGACTGGATGGCTCATATGCTTGAGCTATTTGATGCCTTGGGATGTCCATTCGGCAGGAGGGTAGTACTTGCTGCTCTAGTATTGGAGGGAGAGGCTGCTACCTGGTGGAGAGGCCAGCGGCGCGCCATGTATGGGGAGGCCGAGAACAGCGAGATAGCATGGGAAGACTTTGTTGAGGCATTCAGGGAGTGCTACATTCCGGCTTCTGCTATGTCTCAGTTCAGGAGGGAACTTATACACCTCAGGCAGGGCCAGATGTCAGTGAACGATTACTTATCGAGGTTCACTTATCTGGCGAGGTACACCGTAGAGCTGGTGCCTTCTGAGGAGCGCAGATGTGAGATGTTCCTGGAGGGACTTCGTCCTATGCTGCAGCGCCAGCTAGTTGTGAGTCGGTTTGCCAGGTTTCGTGACTTGGTGGAGGCTGCGAGATCCGTCGAGCTTATTGACACCCGGATGGAGGCCCAGAGAGAGACACATAACAAGAGGAAGGGATTCAGAAATGCCCAACAGAACAAAAAGGACAAAAGACAAGGAGGCCACCGTGGTACTCAGGAGGGCGTGTTGCAACCACGGCCTATTTCCGAGAGGCCAGTGCAACAGACAGGTACTCGGACTGGGGGTATTATTTGCTACCACTGTCAGCAGCCAGGACACATAAGGAACGACTGCCCGGAAAGGAAGAAACAGAGGATCACAGGACCGGTTGGTTCATCTGGGGGACAGCCCAGAGTATTTGCATTAACTCAGCAGCAGACTTCAGAGTCACCAGAGGTGATCACAGGTATGCTTTATTTTGGCAATGTGCAGTGCATGACTTTGTTTGATACTGGTGCATCTCATTCTTTTGTTGCTGAGAGGATCTGGAATCAGACATCAGGATCCAAGGGTTACTTGAAGGAACCCTTATTGGTTAGGCTTCCTGATGGGAAAGAGATTCCCACTGTTCAGAAGATTGAAGGATCTATTCTGATTAGTGGACACGAGTTCGTGACAGAGTTGATATGTGTGCCACTAGCAGAGTTCGACATCATTTTGGGAATGGATTGGTTGTGCTACCATGCAGTAGTGTTGGATTGTTGGGAGAAGAAGGTCAAGATCAGAGTGCCTGGTTCTGGGGATGTGATATACTTTGGTCTGAACAGGCAGATTCCCCTGATCTCAATTCTTCAGGCAGAGAGGTTAGTAAGTAAGGGTTGTACTGGTTGGTTGGCCTATGTGACCGATAGCCAAGCCACCACTACCCCTATGTTAGATATTCTAGTGGTGAGAGACTTCCCTATGGTGTTTCCAGAGGAGCTGCCTGGGCTTCCACCAGCTAGGGAAGTGGAGTTTTCGATTGATTTGGAGGCAGGAGTAGCTCCTATTGCTAGAGCTCCTTACAGGATGGCTCCAGCCGAGCTAGCAGAGTTGAAGACTCAGTTACAGGACTTATTAGACAAGGGACTCATACGCCCCAGTTGTTCACCTTGGGGTGCCCCTGTCTTATTCGTCAAGAAGAAAGATGGTAGTATGAGGCTGTGTGTGGATTATAGGGAATTGAATAAGGTTACTATTCGTAACCAATACCCTTTACCACGCATCGATGATTTGTTGGATCAGCTTCAGGGAACAACTGTGTTCTCCAAGATTGATTTACGCTCGGGGTATCACCAGATCCGGATTAGAGATTCTGATGTACCCAAAACAGCATTCTGTACTAGATATGGACATTACGAGTTCACAGTGTTACCTTTTGGATTGACCAATGCTCCAGCAGTATTTATGAACCTGATGCATCGAGTGTTTCATGCCTTTCTGGATCGGTTTGTGATCATCTTTATAGATGATATATTGATTTATTCCAGAGATAGGGAAACTCATGCAGATCAGTTGAGGACTGTGCTTACAGTGTTGCGGGAGAATGAGCTGTATGCAAAATTTTCCAAGTGTTCCTTTTGGTTGGACTCAGTAGCCTTCTTGGGACACATTGTCAGTGCAGAAGGCGTGGCTGTTGATCCTAGCAAGATACGAGCTATTATTGATTGGAAACGGCCATCTTCTGTCACTGAGATCCAGAGTTTCCTTGGTTTGGCTGGATACTATAGGAAATTTGTTCCTCACTTTTCTAGACTGGCCGCTCCACTAACACAGTTGACCCGGGAAGGAAAATCTTTTGAGTGGTCAGAGAGTTGTGAGAACAGTTTCCTAGAGCTGAAGCAGAGGCTTAGCACCGCTCCAGTATTGATGTTACCTACACAGGAGAAGCCGTATCAGATGTATACTGATGCTTCACATATAGGTTTGGGAGCCGTACTGATGCAGGATAGTAGAGTTATAGCATATGCTTCGAGGCAACTGAAGGATCATGAGAAGAATTATCCCACTCATGATTTGGAGTTAGCTGCTGTCATTTTTGCCTTGAAGATATGGAGACATTATTTGTACGGAGTTCCTGTAGATTGCTTCTCCGACCACAAGAGTCTTAAGTATCTGTTCACTCAGAAGGAACTGAACTTGAGGCAGACAAGGTGGTTGGAACTGATAAAAGATTACGAGTTGACAATAAACTACTGCGAGGGGAAGGCTAATCCAGTGGCTGATGCCTTGAGCAGACACGCAGTTGTACATACGGTGATAGCTTGCGACTCTATAGCAGACTTGGATTGGGATGTTGAGAGATGTCAGGAACAGTTGTCTGTTCAGAGACTGGCTCACAGACTCAGTTCGTTGACTATTCGGGCTGACTGGTTATCTGAGATGCGTGATCTTCAGCTTTGTGATGAAGAGCTGAAGGAGAAATTAGAGTTGGCATCGCAGGGATTGGGAGGAGCTTACACACTGCCATGGGTACACAGTTGAAGTTCAGTACTGCTTATCATCCTCAGACAGATGGACAGTCTGAGCGGACTATTCGGACCTTGGAGGATTTGCTACGCTTGAGCATACAAACTTACTCAACAGATTGGGCCAGACGGTTACCCTTAGTAGAGTTTGTGTACAATAACAGCTTCCAGGCGTCGATTGGTATGGCACCTTACGAGGCATTGTATGGGCATAGGTGCAGATCCCCTCTTTGTTGGGAGGAGGGTGATTCCAGGAGGGTGTGGGGACCTCAGATTGTGCAGGAGACCACAGCTGAAGTCAAGTTATTGCAAGACAGATTACGTATTGTGCAAGATCGCCAGACGAAATATTATGATCCTAAGCACAGAGCTGTTGAGTTTTCTGTGGGAGATAGGGTATTCCTGAAGATCAGTCCTATGCGAGGTCTGTTCAGGTTTGGCAAGTCTTCTAAGCTTCGACCTCGTTACATTGGACCCTATCCTATTCTGGAGAGGATTGGTGAAGTGGCTTACAGGTTGGCACTTCCTGAGCATCTAACTGGGATTCACAATGTGTTTCATGTTTCGAATCTGAAGAGATATGTGCCAGATCCTTCTCAGTGTATCGGTGATGACCTTCCTGGTTTGCAAGTGGCACCAGATTCTTCTTATGTGGAACTGCCAGTTCGCATCCTCGAGGAGAGCAGCAGACAGCTGAGGAACAGGTCGTTTCCTATGGTCAAGGTTCTGTGGAATAGACATGACGAAAGGGAGGCAACCTGGGAGCTAGAGCAGGAGGTTGCGGAGAAGTGGCCGGAACTTCTTGCTGAATTTCGAGGGCGAAATTCCTGATAAGGTGGGGAGATTGTTATACCCAGTAAAAATTTTTATGTGAATCTTTAATAAATTAATTTTTGGCTTGGATGATTTCAGATCGACAGTAGGATGAGCCAGGAGCTCAATTGGAGGCTATTAGAATTTCTGAAATTTTCTGGGGATTTTTCGGAGCACCGAGGAATTTTTAAGTAATTTTCCCTGATTTATTGGATTTTTAGAAATTCGAAAATCCATTTAAATTAAACCGGAAATTGGTTTTTACCGCGCGTGAACCGGACCGGAGCGGTTCAGCGAAGGCGGGGGCGGTTCGCCGAGGTGCGTTTGCGCGTGCGTTCGGATAAGCCGCGGATAAGCGGATCGGACGGACGAGATCAGCGGTGGAGATTAACCGGCTGATCGGGTGTTAAGCGGCGTTTTAGAAGGTCAACCGGCGCTTAATGGGTTCTTAACGGGTTATTACCGGTTTAAGCGGGGTATTTAACCCGAACCGTTTCGGCCCTTAGGGTTTCGAACGGCGGCCGGAGACGAGGTGTTCGCGGCGGACGGCGATATTTTATGGCAGCCTTTCAAGGGGCTTTTTGTACCTGGAGGTTCGCGTGATCGAGGAGAATCGATTGGTACCGGTTTCGTTCGGCGAGGAGCAGCGGTTGGTCGCGTGCGAGCTTCACCGTCGCCACCGTCGCCGGAGAAGAAAGGTAGGAAATTCAGAAATTAAATTAGTTATTTAGCAAAATTAAAGCATGGAATATTTTGTTAATGCCTATCTGAGCATGTGATTGAAAATTTGAAGTCGGAAATGCATTGCAGTATTATAATTTTAGCATGTTAGGTTTTAGGGTTTCGGAAAATTATACCGCCGAATTCGGGAATTTTACCAAGCATGTGTTGAAATTGATTATGTGCTTAATCATGTTAAGGTGGTTTTCAAATGCTGGAATCGTTTAATTTCATAAATTGTCAATTAGGGATCGGATGAAACTCCTTCGACGGAATTTTGATTTAATCTTAGGAATTAGTGACATCATTGGAATGTTAGGATAGTACGAACATGTTCTCCTTGTTCGCAGTTGCCGAAAATCGACGGAATGGTCGACGATTGCGGCGGCTAGGGTTTCGCAGACGACGGACGAAGGAAGGAGACGAATTAAGGGTTAATTAGGGATTAGTGGATTATTAAGAGAATATTTATATTAATTATTAAGATTATATATTAAGCGTCGGCCGAATTCGGATTAATAACTTCGACCGGCGGGGGTTTGGTTCAGCGCGAAGGCCGAACCGGTGGCGAGATCCGGTTCAGGGGATTCGGCGCGGTTCAGTGAGAAGCAGTTCTCGGCTCAGCGCGAAGACCGAACCGGCGGCGAGAACCGGGTTCACGGAAGTGCGGCGCGTATAATAGAAATTGCGAAATTTCAAATTCGGTAATTATTCCGAATTTCGGAAAAAGGATAAAATGCAAAATTTGATATTTCGAATTTAGGAAAAATTCGAGAATTGAGTTTTAGGGATTATTTATATCTTGGAAAAATTCAAGAAAAAAAAAAAAAAAAAAAAAAAAAAAAAAAAAATCAGAAAATTTGGAAATGAGAAATGTTAAAAATTCTGGAGATCCGTAGGTAAAGAAAAATTACCTGAATTGGGGAAAATGTTATCAGTGATGACAGTACAACTGGAAACAGTCAGACAGAAGTATGGTACATGGATGCTACCAGAACAGTCAGCAATGGACAGTTGTGTTGCTTTGATGGCAACGGCATGGATTGAGTCAGTTTACTCAGTGTTGGCATATTTCATGGATTGGCATACTGGACCGGACTACTATAGACCCTATATGATGTTTTAGGGTAGTTGTGGTAGGTAACTGTGCGGTTCAGACTTAACTTCCACAGTATACATGTGGACTGATATGCACCTTGTTGTATCTGGACACATGTTGCCGAATCTTGGAGTTAAAGCTTGGCAATGACTGTAGGGGCGTGGCTTCTATGGAAATTGTTGGGAGAGGACTTCTTGGGACGGTGGCTGAGTCGACCTCTTCTGGTCCACGAGTGTAGGCCTGCGCGCCTGAGAGTGGCAGCGGCAGGGGTGACTCGCCGTGGCTAGCCAGGGTGTCTCACGTTGGCTAGAGATCTATGTGACGGGTTTGTCTATAGTCTCCAGAAGATTGAATGACGAGAGACGCTGCGGTGTCGGGTGCTAGGCGCCATGCGTGCGCAGAGATGGGCGTGTCCCGCTGGCATGCTACCTGGAAGCATCAGAGGAGAGCTACTCTGTTGTGACTGGGGTGACTATGGTTGGTTGGAGTCTGGAACTGAGAGTGCCTTTCCACCCTACATTGTTATGCCGTATTCCTATACTTTTGCTATTATCATTCTCTTGCATGTGAGTTTTTACTAGCTGTCTTTCCTACTGGGCGTAGCTCATTCCTTTTTATCTATATTTTTCCAGTGGCTCGGCAGACTTGACGCCACCCAGCTTTAGGTGGATCGTGATCAGTAGGCTAGTGGAGGAGATCTGATCTGTGATTATCCGAGACATTCTGGTTAGTTGATTGTTGCTGTTGGATGTATTCAGTGAGACTGTTATTTTTATGTCTTGTATTATGTGAGGGTGATTCTGACTTATGTATCCAGTTGGATGATATTGTATTTGTTGGACTTGGATCTTATTCTTGTGATGTGATGTAGTTTCCATTTACTGTTTTACTTTATTGTCTTGGTGGTATAGTGTGTGGAGTGCCATATTTTATCTGAGGATGTTATGTATTTTATTTTTGATGGTGAGGTCATTACATGACTATGGAACTTAACCGTGGGGGTTCAGACTTCTATTAGACCGGTTCTCCTATCGGTATGGGTTAGGAGTATTGGGTCTAGCAGGAGTAACATTGCGCGAGTCCATCTGTTAATTCAGGAGTCATGAACCTGATTTGATGGTGTACCCGGGAGATGGGATCCACATTGTTAAGGAAAGTAGGTGTGTAATGATGTGTTATATCCTATGTTTTTCGTAGGCTACTCAGGTTGGTATGGGACGATCTGAGCTGTCTATATGTAAAAAAAAAAAAAAAAAATGTATGCCAAAAATCAGCCTAGGAAAAAATGGGGTGTAACATTTCTACTCTTCTTTGTTGTTCTCTACTCTATCTTAGCCTAACCTAACCTAGCCTATGTTAGCATAGCCTAGCCTAACTTAGCTATACTCTACTCCACTCCACTCTACTCTACTTTGCTCTACTCAACTCTACTCTACTCTACTCTAACCATGCCTAACCTAGCTCTAATCTACTATACTCTACACTACTCTACTCTTTTGTTCTTCTCTATTATGACTTAGCTTAGCCTAACATAGCTTCATTGTACTCTTCTCTACTCTACTCTATTCTTGCCTTGTCGAGCCTAGCCTACACTAACCTAGCTTAGCCTAGCCTAACTTAGCTCTACTCTACTCTACTCTAATCTATTATACTCTACTCAACTTTATTTTAACTTAGCTTAACATAACTTATCCTAACTTAGCTCTACTCAACTATACTCTACTCTAGCCTAGACTAACCCAGCTCTTCTCTACTTTACTTTTCTTTGTTCTACTTTTCTCTACTTTGCTCTATTCTACTCTACTCTACTACGCTCTACTCAGCTTTGCTTTGTTCAACTCTACTATGCTTTGCTCTGCTATGCTCTATTATACTCTACTCTATTCAATTTTGCTCTACTGTACTCTAATCTATTTTATTCTACTCTACTCTAGCCTTGTTTAGCCTTATTACCTTAGTCTAGCCTAACCTTACTCTACTCTACTCTACTCTAATCCACTCTACTTTACTCTAGCCTAGCCTAACTTAATCTAACTCTACTTTACTTTACTCTACTTTATTCTATTATACTCTACTCTAACTTAGCCTCACCTTAACTCGCCTAACCTTGCTCTACTTTACTCTAGCCTAGCCTAGCACAGCATAGCCTAACCTAGCTTTGCTCTACTCTACTCTCCACTACTCTACTCTATACTACTCTACTCTACTCTACCCTATTATACTCTACTCTAACATTGTTTATATAGCCTAGCCTAGCCTAACCTAGCTCTACTCTATCTTACTCTACTTTACTCTACTCTGGCCTAGCCTAACCTAGATCTACTCCACTCTATTATACTCTACTCTATTCTTCTCTAGCTCAGCCTACACTAGCCTAGCCTAGCCTAGCATAACCTAATCAACTCTGCTCTGCTATACTCTACTCTGCTATACTCTTCTCATCTCCACTCTACTTTTCTCTTTTCTACTCAACTCAACTCTACTATGCTCTACTGTATTCTATTTTGCTCTACTATACTCTAGTTATCCTAGAATAACTGAGCTCTATTCCACTGTACTCAACTCTACTCTACTCCACTCCACGCTAGCCTAGTCTAGCCTAACCTAGATCTACTCCACTCTGCTCTTCTCTACTATACTCTTCTCAAGCTTAGCCTACCCAAGCCTGGCCTAACCTAACTCAACTCTGCTCTGCTATACTCTACTCTACTCTACTCTACTCTTCTGATCTCTGCTCTACATTGCTCTTTTCTACTCAACTCAACTCTACTCTACTATATTCTACTTTGCTCTACTATACTCTAGCCTAGCCTAGGAAAACCTAATGATACTCTATTATAATCCACTCTACTCTACTCTACTTCACACTAGCCTAACCAAACCTATCTCTACTTTACTCTACTCTACTTTATTCTACTCTAGCCTAGCCTAACCAAGCTCAACTCTACTCTCTACTCTACTCTACTCGACTTTACTCAAGCCTAGCCTAGCTTATCCTAGCTTAGCCTAGCCTAACTTAGCTCTGCTCTTCCCTACTGGGCTCTACTCTATACTACTCTGCTCTACTTTGCTCTACTTCACTTTGCTCTGCTATGCTATGCTCTACTGTACTCTACTCTCCTCTGCTCAACTCTACTCTATTCTATTTTAATCTATTATAGTCTAGGTTTGCCAAGCCTACCTTAGCCTACCCTAGCCCTACTAACCCTAGCTCTACTCTACTTTAATCTAGGCTAGCCTAGCCCAACCTAGCCAAGATTAACATAGCTCCACTATACTCTACTCTATTATATTATAATATACTCTACTCTACCTTACTCTACTCTACTCTACTTTACTCTACTCTACCATACTCTAACTTAGACTAGCTTAGCCTAATCTTGCTTAACCTAACCTAGCTTTACTCTACTCTACTCTATTCTAGTCTGCTTGGCTCTACTCTACTCGATTCTACTATGCTCTACTCTGCTCTGCTCTGCTCTATTTTGCTCCTCTGCTCTATTCTAATTTGATATACTTTGCTCTTCTCTCCTATACTCGACTCCAGCATACTCTTCTCTAGCCAAGCTTAGCCCAGCCTAACTGTGCTCTACTCTATTCTACTCAACTCAACTCTAGCTTAGCCTAGCCTAACCTACCCTAGCCTAAACAGGCATAACATAGCCTAGCTTAACCTAGCTTTACTCTACTCTACTTTACTCCACTCTAACCTAGCCTAGCCTAGCTTAGCCTAACCAAGCTTTACTCTACTCTACTCTACTATAGCCTAGCCTAGCTTAGCCTAACCTAACCTAACTCTACTCTACACTGCTATGTTCTACTCTGCTTTTACTACTCTACTCTTCTCTGCCCCACTCTGCTCTATACTTCTTTGCTCTGCACTACTCTATTGTACTATGCTCTATAATACTTTGCTCTACTATACTTTGCTCTACTCTTTTCTACTCTACTCTACTCTATTATACTCTTGCTTAGCCTAGGATAGCTTAATCTAGTTCTACTCTACTCTAGTTGTACTCTACTCTACTCGAACCTAGCCTAGCCTAGCCTAGTCTACCAAGCTCTACTCTACTCTAGTCTTACCTTGCCCCACCTAACATAGCCTAGCCTAACATAGCTCTACCCTACACTTCTCTACTCTGCATGGCTCTAATCCACTCTACTCTACTATAACCTAACCTTTCCTAGCCTAGCCTAACCTAGCTCTAGTCCACTCTACTCTACTCTACTCTACTCTTCTCTATTCTGCTCTCCTCTCCTCTCCTCTCCTCTCCTCCTCTACTCTACTTTACTCTACTCTACTCAACACTACTCTACTCTACTCTAACCAAACCTAGCCTAACCAAGCCTTACTCTACTCCACTCTACTCTACTACACTCTACATTACTTTACTATATTCTAATCTACTGTAGTCTACTTTAGGCAAACCTAGCCTAGCCTAGCTTAGCCTAACCTAGCTCAACTCTGCTCTACTCTACTTTGCTTTGCTCTACTTTTCTCTACTCCACTCTATTCTCTGCTCTACACTGCTTTATTCTTCTCTACTCTGCTTTACTCTATGCTACTCCACTCCAGCCTAGGCTAGCCTAATCTAGCCAATGCTAGCCTACACTAACTCTTCTCTACTTTGCTATGCTCTACTCTTCATTTTATTACTTGGTTCTACTCTGCTCCACTCTACTCTGCTCTACTCTTCTCTACTCTACTTTGCTTTACTCTACTTTGTTCTACTCTTCTCTACTATACTGTACTCTATTATACTCTAGCCTAGCCTAACCTAGCTCTGCTCTACTCTACTCTACTATACTTTACTCTAAAGCTAGCTTTGCCTAGCATGGATTAACCTAACATAACTTAGCCTAACCTAACTTAGTTCTACTCTACTCAACTCTACTCTACTCGACTCTACTCTAACCTAGCCTATCTACCCTAATCCACTTAGCTCTACTCTACTCTAGCCTAGCCTAACCTTACCTAGCTCTACTCTACTTTATTCAACTCTACTCTACTCCACTCTACTCTAACTTAGCTCTACTCTACTCTATTCTAACCTAGCCTAGCCAAGCATAACCTTGGCTAACCAGGCTCTATTCTACTCTGCTCTACTCTACATTACTCTACTCTAATCTACTCTGCTCTACTCTATTCTGCTTGTCTCTACTCTACTCTACTCTATTCTTCTCTACTCTACTCTACTCTACCCTGCTCTCCTCTACTCTAGTATGCTCTACTCGATTTTACTCTACTTTACTATACTCTACTCTAGCCTAGCCTTGCCTAGCATAGCCTAATTGAACTCTACTCTACTCTACTCTACTTTACTCTACTCTATTCTACTCTTACATAGCCAAGCCTAGCCTAACCTAGCTTTACTCTACTCTACTATACATTATTCTTCTCTACTCTAACCTAGCCAAGCCTAACTTAACTCTACTCTACTCTAGCTTAGCCTAGCCTAACCTCACTTAGGCTCTACTCAATTCTACTCTAATCTATTCTACTCTACTCTACTAAATTTTATTCTTCTCTAGCCTAGCTAAGCCTAACCTAGCTCTATACTACTCTACTCTACTCAATTCTACTCTAGCTTAATCTAGCCTAGCCTAACCTAGCCAAGCTTAGCCTAACCTTACTATACTCAACTCTACCCTACTCTACTCTACTCTACTCCAAGCTAGTCTAGCCTAGCCTAGCATAACTTAATCTCACTTAGGCTCTACTCAACTTTTCTTTGCTCTGCTTTATTCTACTCTGCTCTGCTCTACTCTATTATGATCTATTCCACTCTACTATACTCTTCTCTACCTTGCTTTGCTCTACTCTATTGTGCTCTGCTCTACTCTACTCTATTTTGCTCTACTTTCCTCTACTATGCTCTACTCTTCTCTACTCTACTCTACTCTACTCTCCTTTACAATACTCTACCTACTCTACTCTACTCTACTCTATCTACCTTACCCTACTCTAACCTCGCCTAACCTACCCTAGCCCAACCTAACCTCGCCTAACTTAGCTTAGCATTACTCTACTCTACTATATTTTTTCTACTCTAGCCTTGCGAAGCTTAACTTAGCTTTATGCTACTCTACTTTACTCTTTTCTCCTCTAGTCTAGTTTAGTCTAACTTTGCCTAGCCTAGCTTTGCAAAGCCATACTCGACCTTACTATACTCTACTCTATTCTACTCTTCTATTCTTTACTCTACTTTACTTTACTCTACTCTACTCTACTCTTGCTTAGCCTAGCTTAGCCTAGCCTAACCTACCCTAGCTTAGCCTGGCCTAGCCTATCTTTGCCTAGCCTAGCCTAGCCTAACCTATCCTAAAGTAACCCCACCTAACCTTGCTTAGCCTTACTCTACTCTACTCTACTCTACATTACTCCACTCTATTTTATTCTACTCTAGCCTAGCTAAGCCTAACTTAGCTCTATGTTACTCTACTCCACTTTACTCTTTCCTAACCTGGCCCAGCCTAGCCTAACCTTGCCTAGCATATCCTCACCTTGCTATACTCTACTTTAACCTCCTCTAGTCTACTCTTGTGTAGCCCAGCCTAACTTAGCCTTACCTAGGCTCTGCTCTCATCTCCATTGCTCTTCTCTACTCTACTTTTTTTATGCTACACTACTCTTTAATTCTCTGTTATGCTCTTCTCTACTCTTTTGCACTTCTCTACTTTGCTCTGCTCTACTTTGCCCTGCTCTACTCAACCTTACTCTACTCTAGCCTAGCCTACTCTACTCTACTCTACTCTACTCTAGCCTAACCTAGCCTAGCTTACCTTAGCCTTGCCAAACCTAACCTAACTCTAGTCTTCTCTACTCTACTCTAACATCACCTAGCATAGAAACTAGCTCTACTCTACTCTGCTATACTCTTCTCTAGCCTAGCATAACCTTGCCTAGCCTAACTTATCTCTACTCTACTATACTTTGCTCTACTCTTCTTTTCTGTACTCTATTATACTATTCTCTACTCTGCTTTGCTCTACTATGCTCTACTCTATTCTACTCCACTCTATTGCACTCTAGCCTAGCCAAGCCTAGTTAAGCCTAATCTTCCTCTACACTACTCGACTCTACTCTACTCAGCTCTACTCTGCTCTACTCTAGTCTAGCCTAACTTAGCCTAGCCAAGCCTAGCCTAATCTTGCTCTACTACACTCTATACTACTCAGCTCTACTTTACTACATTCTATTCTACTCTACTTTACTCTAATCTAGTGTAGCCTAGCCTAACTTAACTTAGTTCTACTCAATTGTAGTCTAGCTTTACTTAATCTAGCCTTGCCTAATCTTGCTCAGTTTTACTCAACTCTACACTGTTATGCTCTACTCTATAATGCTCTAATCTACTCTACTCTCATCTATTCTACTCTTCTCTACTTTATTCTAACCTAGCCTAGCCTGACTTAGCTCTGCTCTACTATGCTCTAGCCTAGCCTACCCTAATCTAGTTCTTCTCTACTCTACTCTACTCTACTCTTCTCTGCTCTACTCTCCTCTGCTTTGCTCTACTATTTATTGCTCTACTCTGCTCTATTCTACTCTACTCTACTCTACTTAGCTCTACTCTACTCTACTCTACTCTAGCCTAACCTAGCTTCACCTTGCCTAACCTAGCTCTTCCTTACGCTATGCTACTCTACTTTACTTTAACCTAGCCTGATCGTGCCGAGCCAACCCTTACCTAGCCTACCCTTGCTTTCCTCTACTCAACTCTACTCTACTCAACCTAACTGTACTCTGCAATGGTCTATTATACTCTTTTTTTCTTTACTCTATTCTCTTCTGCTCTACATTGCTCTACTAAGCTCCTTTCTGCTCTACTCTACTCTTCTCTACTCTTTTTAAGTCTACTATCTTCAACTCCACTCTACTCTGCTCTACTCTACTCAACTCAAGCTTAGTTTAACCTAGCTTAGCCTAGCCTAACATAACCGAGCTCTGCTATACTCTACTCTAGCCTAGCCTTGCTTAGCCTAACCTTGCTTAGCCTAACCTACTCAAGCCTAGCCTAGCCTAACCTAGCTCAACTCTACTTTACTATTCTCTAATCTACTCTACTCTACTTTAGCCTAGTCTTGGCTAGCCTGACGTAGCACTTCTCTACTCTACTCTATTCTACACTACTCTAATTTGCTCTACTCTACTCTATTTTGCTAACTTATACTCTACTCTACTTTACTCTATTGTACTCTAGCCTAGCTTAGCCTAACCTAACTCTATTATACTCTACTATACTCTTCTCTACTCATTCTTAGCCTAGCCTTGCCTAACTTAGCCTAGCCTAACCTTATTGTACTCTACTCTACTCTAAACTACACTTCCCTAATCTACTCTACTCTAACTTTTCATAGCCTAGTTTTTCCTAACCATGCTCTACTCTACTATGCTTTTCTCTACTCTGCTCCACTTTTCTTTGCTCTGCTCTTCTCTATATTGCTTCATATTTCTCTACTCCACTCTGCTCTACTCTACTAAGCTCTGCTATACTCTTCTCTGCTCTACTATACTCTACTCTAGCGTAGCCAAAAAGAGCTCTACTATGCTCCACTCTACTCTACCCTTCTCTACTCTAGCCTAACCTAGCCAACCCTACCTTAGCCTAGCTTAACCTAGCCTAGAATAGCTTAACTCGGCTATACTCTACTCAGTTTAGTGTACTTTAATATACTCTCTCCACTCTACTCTTACATAGCCTAGCCTAGACAAACCTAGCTCTACTCCACTCTATTCTAGCCTAGCCTAACCAAGCTTTGATGTGCTCTGCCTTGCTCTGCTATGCTCTGCTCTACTATACTCAGCTCTTTTCTACTCTGCACTGCTCTACTCTACTCTACTCTATT
The DNA here is from genome assembly GCA_023846275.1 of Vanilla planifolia. Lineage (NCBI taxonomy): Eukaryota > Viridiplantae > Streptophyta > Magnoliopsida > Asparagales > Orchidaceae > Vanilla > Vanilla planifolia. Next base: position 1,055,557 of record JAIUJO010000103.1, read on the forward strand.
CTATTTTACTCTACTATATTCAATTATATTATACTGGAGCCTAACCTAGCCTAACCTAGCTCAAGTCTACTCTACATTAATCTACTTTACTCTACTCTACTCTAGGCTAGCTTGGCCTAGTCTTACGTATCCTAGCCTAACCTCACCTAACCTAGCTCTACTCTACTCTACTCTACTTTAATCTTCTCTATCCTAGCATAACCTTGCTCTTCTCTACTCTACTTTGCTCTGCTTTGCTCCACTCTGCCCTACTCTACTTTTCTCTACTCTGCTATGCTCTACTCTACTCTACTCTACTTGAGCTTAGCCTAGCCTAGCCTAACTCTACTCTACTCTACTCTACTCTACTCTTCTATACTCTACTCACCTCTACTCTACTGTACTCTAGCCTAACCCAACATAACCTTCCTTAGCCTAGCCTAGCATATCCTAACCTAGCTCTACACTAATTTACTCTACTATATTCTACTCGACTCTACTCCACTGTACTCTAATATACTCTAATTAACTCTACTATACTCTATTCTACTTCACTCTACTCTACTCTACTCTAGCCTAGCCAAGCCTAATCTAGCTCTACTCTACTATACTCTACTCTAGCCTTGAATAACCTAGCCTAACCGAGCTCTTCTCGACTATGCTCTTCTCTACTATGCTCTGCTCTGCTCTGCTCTACACAATCCTGCTCTGCTCAGTTTTTCTTTGCTCTACTCTACTTTGCTGTACTATGCTCTACTATACTATATCTTAGCTTAGCCTGACCTAGTTCTACTCTACTCTATTGTACTCTAGCCTAGCCTAACTTAACTTAGCTTACCCTTGCATAGCCTATCCTAGCCAAGCCTAACCTAGCTCTACTCTACTTTACTATACTATACTCTACTCTACTCAATTCTACTCTACTATACTCTTCTCTACTCTAACCTAGCCTAACCTTATATATCTTAGCTCTACTCTACTCTATTTTACTCTACTCTAATCTACCTCTACTATGCTCTGCTCTACTCTGCTCTGCTCTACACAACTTAGCTCTACTCATCTCTACTCTACATGGCTCTGCTCTACTCTTCTACTCTTCTCTACTCTACTCTGCCTTGCTCTGCTCTACTCCACTCTACTCTCCTCTCCTCTCCTCTACTCTTTATGTTACTCTACTCTATTCTACACTACTCAACTCTACTCTACTCTACACCACTCTACTCTACTCTACTCTAACCTAGCTTTGCCCTACTCTACTCCGCTTTGCTCAGCTCAGCTCTTCTTCTCTTTACTCTACTCCACGCCACTCTACTCTGCTCTACTCTTCTCTAATCTGCTCTACTATATACTCTAGCTTATCCTAGCTTAACCTTGCTCTATTTTACTATACTCTACTCTACTCTATTCTACTTTACTCAAAGCTAGCCCAACCAAGCCTATAATAACTAGCCTTTCCTAGCTTAGCTTAGCATAGCCTAACCTAGCCTAGCCTAACTTACCTTTGCTCTTCTCTGCTCTACTCTTCTCTGCTTTGCTCTGATCTGCTCTACACTACTCTATTATGCTCTTCTCTCCTCTACTCTACCCTACTCTACTCAACTCTCGCATAGCCTAGCTTAGCCTAACCTAGCCTAGCATAACCTAGCTCCACTTTACTCCACTATACTATGCTCTACTACTGCTTAGCCTAGCCTAACTTAGCTTAGAACAACTAAACCTAGTTGTACTCTACTCTACTCTAACCTACTCTTCTCTACTCTATTATATTCTATTCTACTATACTCTTCTCTGGCCTAACATAGCCAAAGCTAACCTTCCCTAGCCTACCATAATCTTTCCTAGGGAAGCCTATCCTAACTATACTCTTCTTTACTCTACTATACTCTACTCTAACTAAGCCTAGCATTACCCATCCTAACTTAGCTAAACTATACTCTACTCTATTCTACTATACTCTACTCTAGCCAAGCCTTACTTAGCTAAAACAAGCGTAACCTCGCTCTACTGTGGTCTGCTCTACTCTACTTTACTCTACTCTACACTGCTCTACTCTACTCTACTCTACTGTACTGTACTCTAGCTTAGACTATCCTAACCTAGCAATGCTCAACTCTACTCTACTCTGTTCTATTCTAGCCTAGTCAAGCCTAGCCTAAACTTAATCTGCTCTACTCTACATTACTCTACTCTGTTCTACATTACTCTAGTCTACTTTTCTCTGCTCTACTTTGCTCTGCTCAACTCTATTATTGTCTTCTCTACTCTACTCTATTCGGCTCTGGTGTACTCTACTATGCTTTGTTCTACTTTGTTTTGCTTTATTTTTCTCTACTCTACTATGCTCTACTCAACTCTGCCTTGGTCTCCTCTCCTCTCATCTTTTTTACTATGCTTCACTCTACACTGCTCTACTCTTCTCTACTCTATTCTACTCTACTCTACTCTATTCTACACTACTCCATTCTACTCTAGCCTTACCTAACTTAGCCTACCCTAGCCTATTCAAACCAAGATCTACTCTATACTACTCTACTCTACTCTAGCTTAGCCTAGCAAACCCTATATTAACCTAGATTTGCTCTGCTCTTCTCTGCTCTATACTTCTCTACACTGCTCTATACTACTCTACGCTACTTTAGATTGCTCTGCATTGCTCTACTCTGCTCTTCTACTCTACTCTACACTACTTTACATTACTCTACTCTACTCTATTCTACTCTACTCTATTATATTCTACTCTGGTCTACTCTACCATAGCCTTGCCTAGCCTAACCTAGCTCTTCTCCACCCTATTCTACTCTACTCCACTTTACTTTAGACTAGCCTAGCTTACCCTACCCTACCCTTGCCATGCCTAGCCTAGCCTTGCTTAGCTTGACTTAGCTCTACTATACTCTACTCTACTATACTCTAACATAGCTTAACAAAACTCTCTTCACTCTACTCTATTCTAGCCTAGCTTTGCATAGCATAGCCAAGCCAAGCCTAGCCTAGCTCTACTCTACTCTACTCTTCTCTACTATGCTATGCTTTTCTCTACTCTACTCTACTTCGATCCTTCGCTACTCTGTACTCTCGCTAGCCTAGCATAGCCTAGCCTAACCTAGCTCTACTCTACTGTACTGTTCTCTACTCCACTCTATTATAGCCTAGCTAGCCTAGCCAATCATAGCCTAGCCTAGCCTAACTTAGCTCTGCTCTACTCTACTCTACTCTACTTTACTCAACTTTGCTCTACTCCACTTTACTCTACTCTACTCTAACCTTGTCTAACTTAGCCTATCCTAACCTAGATCTTCTTTACTCTACTATAGCTGAGTCTTGGCTAACCTAGCTTTACTTTGCTCTACTCTACTCTGCTCTGCTCTACTTTGCTCATCTCTGCTCTACTATACTCTACTTTGCTCTACTCTACTATACTCTGCTCTGCTATACTCGACCCAAACTTAGCCTAACCTAGTTCTACTCTACTCTACTCTACTCTACAATACTCTACTCTATTCTTCACTACTCTACTCTACTCTTTTCGACTCTAGCCTGGCCTAGCCTAGCCTAACTGAGATCTACTCTACTTTACTATACTTTACTATAATCGACTCTCGCCTTCTCTACTCTACTCTACTCTAACGCAGCTTAGCCTCGCTCTGCCTAGCCAAACCTAGCTATATTCTTCTCCACTCTACTTTAATCTACTCTAACTAACCTACCCTAACTTAGACTAACCTATCTCTACTCTGCTTTAATCTACACTTCTCTACTCGTCTCTACTTTGTTCTAGTTTGCTCTGCTCTGTTCTACAAAGCTATGCTCTACTCTAGTCTATTCTACGCTAGCGAAGCCTACCCTAACCTAGCTTAACCTAACCTTGCTCTATGTTATTCTACTGTACTCTAATCAAATCTACCCTACTCTACTCTTGCCTAGCCCAACCTAGCCTAACCTAGCATAAACTAACGTTGCTCTACTCTACACTGCTCTACTCAACTCTACTCTACTCTACCGTACTCTAGTATAATCTACTCCAACCAAGTCTAGCCAAGCCTAGCTTCGCCTTGCTTCACCTAGCCAAGCTCTACTCTTCAATACTCTACTCTACTATTCTCTGCGATGCTCTGCTATGCTTTTCTTTGCTCTGCTCTTCTCATGTCTGCTCTACTCTACTCTCGCCTAACCTTGCTTAGCCTAGCCTAACTAAGCTCTACTATACTCTGCTACACTCTAGCCTAGCCTAGCCAAACCTAACCTAACCTGGCCTAGCCAAGCTTAGCTTAACCTAACCTAACTTGGCTCTACTCTACCCAATTATTTTCTACTCTGCTCTATTCTGCTCTTCTCTACTCTACTCTACCCAGGCCTAGCCTAATCAAGGCCAACCTGACCCTAATCTACACTACTATAGCCTATCCTAACCTTGCCTAAGCTACCCAAACCTAGCTTTACTCTGCTCTACTATACTCTACTCTACTCTGCTCTGCTCTACTCTACTATACTCTTCTCTACTCTACTAGACTCTACTCTTCTCTATTATACTCTATCTTAGCCTAGCCTAACCAAGCTCTACTCTACTCTACTCTACTCTACACTATTCTACTCTACTCTACTCTACTCTATCCTAGCCAAGCATATCCTAGCCTAGCCTAAACTAGCTTAGTCTAGCCAATCCTTACTCTACTCTATTTTACTCTACTCTACTCTAGTCTTCTCAACTCTACTCTTCTCTACTCTACTCTACTCTACTCTAGCCTAGCTGAGCCTACCTAGCCTAACCTTGCTCTACACTACTCTATTCTACTCTACTCTACTCTAGCTTAACCTTGCCAAGATTAGCCTAGCATAGCCTAACCATTCACTCTGCTGCTCAACTCTACACTACTTTGCACAATTCCATAATGCTCTACTCTACTCTACTCTACTCTATATTTCTCTACTCTACTCTTTTACTCTACTCTGTTCTGCACTACTTTGCTCTACTCTACTCTCCTTTCCTCTCTTCTCCTCTACTCTTCTCTACTATGTTCTGCTCTACATTACTCTTTTCTACTTTACTCTAGTTTTCTCTACTCTACTCTACTCTACAATACTCTTCTCTACTCTACTCTACTGTGGCCTAGCCTAGCCTTACCCAACCTAACCTAGCTCTACTCTACTCTACTTAAACCTTTCGTAGCCTAGTGTAACCTACCATAGCCTAGCCTAGCCTAACCTTGCTCTACTCTACTATACTCTTCTTTGCTCTATTATAACCTAGCTTTGCCTCACCTAACCAACCTCTACTCTATTATAATCTATTCTACTTTGCTCTACTTCACTCTAACCTAGCCTTCCCTAGCCTTAACTAGCCTAACCTAGTTTTACTCTGCTCTACTCCACCTTATTATGCTCTGCTTTGCTATGCTCTTCTCTACTCTTCTCCGCTCTACTCTGCTCTACTTTCCTCTACTCTACTCTTCTCTGCTCTTTAATTTAGCTTAGACTAACTTAGCCTAGCCTAGCCTTGCCTTACCTAGCTCTAGTCTACTCTAAATTACTCCACTCCACTCTACTCATGCCTAACTTAGCCAAGCCTATCCTAACCTAATCTAAATCTACTCTATTATAGTCTCTTCTTCCTTAGCCTAGCCTAGCCTATCTTAATCTAGCTCTACTCTACAAGACTATGCTCTACTTTGCTCTCCTCTACTCTACCTTACTCTATTCTTCTCTACTCTACTCTAACATAGCCTAGCCTATCATAACCTAACCTAGCCCTACTCTAATCTGCTCTAGCCTCGCCTGGCCTAACCTTGTTTTTCTCTAATCTACTCTACTTTACTCTACTCTACTCTGCTCTGCTCTACTATGCTCTACTACACTCTTCTTTGCTCTGATCTATTCTACTCTACTCTACTCTTCTCTACCCTACTATGCTCTACACTACTCTACTTTACTTATTCTACTCTACTCTAGCTTAGTCTTTCCTCGTCTTTCCCAACCTAGCTCTACTTTACTCTACTTTTCTTTACTATACTCTAGTCTTCTCCACTATGCTCTGCTCTACTCTACTTTACTTTAGCCTAGCCTAGCCTTGCCTAGCCTATCCTAACCTAGCCTAGCCTAAACTACCTCTACTCTACTCTCCTCTACTCTACTCTACTCTATACTACACTCTACTTGACTCTAGCCTAACCTTGCCTAGTATAGCCCAACCTAGCTCTTCTGTACTCTACTCTACTCTACTCTACTATAACCAATCATAACATAGCTTTGCTCTAGTCAGCTCTACTTTGCCCTACACAACTCTACTTTGCTCTGCTCTTCTCTACTCTACTCTACTCCACTCTACTCTAGATCATTTTAAAATAACCTAGCCTAACTTAGCTCTTGTCTACTGTACTCTACACAATTCTACTCTCCTCAATTATACTCTAACCTAGCCTAACCTACTCTAGCCTAGCCTAACCTTACTCTACCTTACTCAAATCAATTCTAATCTATTTTACACCAACTTAGCCTAAACTAGCCTAGCTGAACCAAGATCTACTCTACTCTAACCTACTCTTGTCTTGTCAAATCTAGCTGTACTCTACATTGCCCTACTCTGATTCTCTCTACTCTGCTCTACTCTACCTTACTCTTTACTACTCTACTCTGCTCTATTATAATCGAACTTAGCCTAGCCTAACCAAGCTCTACTATACTCAATTATACTTTACTATACTCTTCTCTACTCTACTCTTGCCTCACCTAACCTAGCCTAACGTTACCTTGCTCTACTCTAATCTAGTCTACTCTATTTATTATACTATACAATACTATACTCCATTCTACTCTACTTGACTTAATTTTACTCTACCAAACTCTACTCAACTCTAACCTAGCCTAGCTCTACACTACTTTGCTAGGTTAGGTTGAGCAAGGCTATGCTAGGTAAGGCTACATTATAATAGATTAGAGTAGAGTAAAGTAGAGTAGAGTAAAGTAGAATAAAGTAGAGTAGAGTAGAGTATAACATAAGTGAGTAAAGTAAAGCAGATTAGAGTAAAGCTAGGTTAGGCTAGGCTAGGCTAAGTTAGGTTTGGCAAGGTAAGAGTAAAGTAGATAAGAGTAGAGAAGAGTATAGCAGAGTATAGTAAAGTATTGTAGAGTAAAGAAGAGTTGTTCATAGTAGAGTAGAGCATAGTAGAGTAGAGTTAGGTTTACTTTAACAAGGCTAGGCTAAGTTAGAGTAGAGTATAATAGATTTGAGTAGAGTAAAGTATAGTAGAGCTAGGTTAGTCTAGGCTAGGCAAGGCTATGGTAAACTAGGCAAGAGTAGAGTAGAGTAGAGTAGAATGTGTAAAGTAGGGTAGAGTATAGTAGAGTAGATTAGAGTAGTGTATTACAAAGCAAAGTAGAGTAGGGTAGAGCAGAGTTAAGTTTGCTAGGCAAGGCCAAGCTATGCTAGAGTATAATAGGGTAGAGTAGAGTTGAGTAGAGTAGATCTAGGTTATACTAGGCTAGGGAAGCCTATGTTAGAGTAGGGTGGAGTAGAGTAGAGTAGAGCACAGTATAATAAAGGAGATTAGAGCAAAGTAAAGTAGACTAGAGTAGAGTAGAGTAGAGCTGAGTATAATAGAACAAAACAGAGAAAGGCAAAGCAGAGCAGAGTAGAGCAGAGTAGAGCAAGGTTAGGCTAGGCTAGGCTAGGTTAGGCTAGGCTAGGGAAGAGTAGAGTAGAGTAGAGAAGACTAGAGTAGAGCTGAGTAGTGCTAAGTCAGGTTAAGCTAGGTTAGGATATAGTAGAGTATAGTGGAGTAGACTAGAGTAGAGTGGAGTATAGTAGAGCTAAGTTTGGCTAAGATAGGCTAGGCTAGGCTAGAATAAAGTATAGTAAAGTTGAGTAGAGTAAAGCTAGGTTAGGCTAGGCTAGCCTGGAGTATAATAGGGTAGAGTAGAGTGGAGCTAAGTAGAGCAGAGTTGAATAGAGTAGAGCAGAGCTGAGTACAGTATTATAAAGCAAAGCTGAGTAGAGTGAGGTTTAGCTAAGCAAGAAAGCTTAGGTAAGGCTAGGTTAAGCTAGGTAAAAGAAAAGTATAATAGAGTAGAGCTAGGTTAGGCTAGGCTAAGTTAGAATAGAGCTGAGTAGAGTAGAGTAGAGAGTTGAGTGGAGTAGAGAATAGTAAAGCCAAGTTAGGCTAGATAGGCATGGATAGGATAGGCTAGACAAGGCTAGACTAAGCTAGGCTAGAGTAGAGTAGAGTGGAGAAGAGTAGAGTAGAGTAGAGTAGAGTATAGTAGACTAAAGCTCAGCTAGGCTAGGCTAGGCAAGACTAGAGTAGAGTAGAGCAAAGTAGAGAAGAATATAGTAGAGTAAAGGAAAGTAAAGCTGAGCATAGTAGAGCACAGTTGAGTAGAGCATAGCAGAGTGGAGTAGAGCTTGGTTAGGCTAAGACAGGCAAGGTTAGGTTAGGTTAGAGTAGAGTAAAATAGGATAGAGTAGAGTAAGATAGAGTAGAGTAGACGAGAGTAGAGTAGAGAATTCTAGAGTAAAATAGAGTAGAGCAAGGCTAAGCTAGGCTAAGAAAGGCTAAGCTAGGTTAGGCTAGCTGGAGTAGAGTAGAGCTAGGTTTTGTTAGGCTAGGCTAGGCTAGGGTTTGCTAATGAAGAGTATAGTAGTGACGAGTAGAGCAAAATACAGTAGAGCATAGTATAGCAGAGTTGAGTAGAGCAAAGTAGAGTGGAATAGAGTAGAGCATAGTAGAATTGAGCTAAATTAGGCTAGGCTAGAGTCTAGTAGAGTAGAGTAGAGTTGAGCTAGATTAGGTTAGGCTAGGCTACACTAAAGTGGAGTAGAGTAGAGTGGACCAAAGTAGAGAAAAGAAGAGCTGTGCTGAGTAGAGTAGAGCAGAGAAGGGAAGAGTAGAGTATAGTAGGGCAAAGCTAGGTTAGGCTGACTCAGCTAGAGTAAAATAGAGTAGAGTAGAGTAGAGTTGAGTAGAGCTTGTTTGGTCTATGCTAGGCTAGGCTAAGGTAGAGTAAAGTAGAGTAGAATATAGTAAAGTAGAGTAGAGTAGAGAAGATTAGAGTAGAGTAGAGTGTAGTAAAGTTTAGTGGTATAGAGTATTGTAGAAAATAGTAAAGAAGAGGGGAGTAGAGTAGAGTAGAGTAGAATCGAGCAAAGCTGTGTAGAAAAGCAAAGTAAAGTAAATTAGAGCAGAATTGAGCAGAGTAGAGCAGAGTAGTACAAAGTAAATTAGAGCAGAATAGAGTTGAGCATAGTAGAGTAGACTTGAGCTAGGTTAGGCTAGGCTAAGCTATGCTAGGCTAAGCTAAGATGGAGTAGAGTTGTGTAGAGTAAAGTAGTGTAGAGTAGGGCTTGGTTAGGCTATGAAAAGCTAGGCTAGGCTTGGGTAGGCAAGACTAGGGTGGAGTAGAGTAGAGTCGAGTAGAGTAGAGTAGAGCTTTATTCAGCTAGGCAAGGCTAGGCTAGAGTAGAGTAGAGTAGATTAGAGTAGAGCAGAGTAGAGCAAAGAAGAGTAGAGCAGAGCACAGTAGAGAATAGTGAAGCAGAGCAGAGTAGAGTAGTGTAGAGCAAAGTAGAGCAGAGTTGAATAGAGTAGAGTAGAATAGAGTAGAGCTTTGTTAGGCTAACCTAAGCTAGGGCAAGCTAGGTTAGAGTAGAGTAGAGTAGACTTGAGTAGAGTAGAGTTAGGTTAGGTTAGGCCAGGCTTCACTAATATAGAATAGAGTAGAGTAGAAAATAGTATAGTAGAGTTGAGTATAGTAGAGTTGAATTGAGCAGAGCGGAGTAGAGTAGAGTAGAGTTAGGTTAGGCTAGGTTAGGCTAAGCTAGGCTCGATTAGGCTTGGCTAGAGTCGAGTAGAGTTGAGTAGAGTAGAGCTAGGTTAGCTTAAGCTTGCCTAGGCTAGGCTAGAGTAGAGTAAAGTATAGTAGAGTAGAGTAGAGCAGAGCAAAGCAGAGTAGAGCTTAGCAAAGTAGAGCTGAGCAGAACAAAATAAAGCAGAGTACTGCAGGGCTAGGTTAAGCAAGGTTAGGTTAGAGCAGAGTCGAGTAGAACTTGGTTAGGCTATGCTAAGCAAGGAAATGCTAAACTAAGTTAGAATAGAGTATAATAGAATAGAGTGGAATAAAGTAGAGTAGATTAGAGCAGAATCGAGTAGAACAAAATAGACAAGAGCAAAACAAAGTAGAGTATAGCAGAGCTTGGTGAGGCTCAAATAGGCTAGGTAAGGCTAGGTTAGAGTAGAGTAGAGCTAAGTTAACTTAGGCTAAGTTAGGAAAAGTTAGAGAAGTTTATAGTAGAGTAGTATAGAGCTGAGCTACGTTTGGTTAGGCAAGGTTGGGATATGTTAGAGTATAGTAAAGTTGAGTAGAGTAGACCTGGGTTAGGTTAGGCTAGTTAGGCTAGGCTAGGCAAGGCTAAAGTAGGATGGAGTAGAGTATAGTAGATCAAAGCTAAGCAGAGTAGAGTAGAGGAGAGAAAAGTAATGTATAGTAGAGTAGAGAAGAGCAGAGTAGAGTAAAGCAGAGTAATATGGAGCAGAGTAGAGCAAAGTAGAGTAGAGCAGAGTAAAGTAAAGAAGAGTAGAGTAGTATTGAGTAGTGTAGAATAGAGAAGAGTAGAGGAGAGTAGAGTAGAGAATGAAAAAGTGGAGTGGAGTAGAGCTAAGCTAGGCTAGGCTAGGTAAGCTAGGCGAGAGTAGAGTAGAGTAGTGTAGAGCAAAGTAGAGTAGAGTATAGTAGAGTAGAGCTAGGTTAGGCTATGTTACATTATGAAAGGCTAAGTTAAGCTAGAGTAGAGTAGAGTTGAGGAGAGCAAGGCTAGGCTAGGCTAGGCTTGGCGAGTTTGATTAGAGTAAAGTAGAGTATAGTAGAGTACAGAAGGGCTAAGTTAGGCTAGGCTAGGATATGCTATGCTAGGGTAGGCTATGTTAGATTGGCATAGAGTATAGTATAATAGAGTAGAGTAAAGTAGATTAGAGTAGAGTTGAGCTTGGTTAGGCTATGTTAGGCAAGGCTAGAGTAGAGTAGAGCAGAGCAGAGTATAGCAGAGTATTGTAGAGCAAAGTCAGCTAGGCTTGATAAGGCTTGGTTAGGTTAGGCTAGGCCAGGCTAGATTAGAATAGAGTGGAGCATAATAGAGTAGAGAAGAGAAGAGTAGGGTAGAGTTAAGTAGAGTAGAGCAAGGGTAGGCTATGCTAAGTTTGGCTAGGCTAGGTTAGGTTAGGATAGGCTATGCTAGGCTTGGCTTGGCTAGCATAGAGTAGAGTAGAGTGGAGTAGAAGAGAGGAGAGGAGAGAAGAGAAGAGGAGAAGAGAGGAGAGAAGAAGAGAGTAGAGCAAAGTAGAGTGGAGTAGAGTAAAACAGAGTAGAATAAGGCTAGGCAAGGCTAGGCAAGAGTAGAGTAAAGTAAAGCCTAGTAGAGTAGAGTAGAGTAGAGCAGAGTATAGCAGAGCTAAGCTAGGCTAGGCTAGGTTAGAGTAGAGTAGCTTAGAGCTAGGTTAGGTTTAGCTGGGCCAAGATAGGCTATGTTAGGCTAGAGTAGATTAGAAAAGAGCATAGTAGAGCAGAGCAAAGTAGAGCGGAGTAGAGTAGAGTAGAGAAAGGATTGGCTATGTTAGGCTAGAGTAGAGTGGAGTAGATGGAGTAGAGTAGAGTTAGGTTAAGCAAGGCTATGCTATGTTAGAGTAGAGTAAAGTAGGGTATAATAGAGTAAAGTAGATTAGAGTAGAGTAGAGTAGTGTAGATTAGAATAGAGTAGAGTAGAGTAAAGGCTATATTAGAGAATTATTAAGTAGTGTAGAGACGAATAGAGTAGAGAAGAGTACTACTTAGCCAAGCTAGTTAGAGAAAAGTAGAGTAAAGTATAGCAGAGTAGATTTAAGTCGAGTAGAGTAGAGTAGAGTAGAGTAGAATAGAGTATAGTAGAGTAGAGTGGAGTAGAGTAGAGTAAAGTAGACTAGAGCTAGGTTAGGTTAGGCTAAGATAGGCCATGCTAGGGAAGGTTAGCTTAGGCTAGGTTAGAGTAGAGTAGAGTATAGTAGAGTTGAGCTAGGTTAGGTTAAGCTAGGCTAGGATAGAGTTGAGTAGAACTAAGTAGAGCAAAGCAGAGCAGAGTAGAGCTAGGTTAGGATGGGCTAGGTAAGGCTAGGCTAGAATGGAGTAGAGTAGAGTAAAGTAGAGTAGAGCTAGGTTAAGCTAGGCAAGGTTAGAGTATAGTATAGTAGAATAGAGTAGAGTAGAGTTGAGTATAATAGAGTATAGTAGAGTATAGTAGAGTAAAGTAGAGCTAGGTTAGGCTAGGCTAAGCTAGGCAAGGTTAGGCTAGGTTAAGCTAGGCTAGGCTAGAGTAGAGTAGAGTAGTGTTGTGTAGAGTATAGAAGAGTAGAGTATAATAGAGTAGAGTTAAGTTAGGTTAGGCTAAATAAGGCTAGGCTAGAGTAAAATATAGTAGGGTATAGTAGAGATGAGAAAAGCAAAGTAGAGTAGAACAGGGCAAAGCAGAGTAGGGCATAACAGAGTAGAGAAAAGTAGAGTAGAGCAGAGTTAAGTTAGGCTAGGCAAAGTTAGAGTGGAGTAGAATAGAATAGTATAGAGTAGAGTTAGGTTAGGCTAAGCAATGCTAAGTTAAAGTAGAGAAATATAGAGTAGACTTAAGTAGAGTAGAGTAGAGTAGAATAGAGTAGAGTGGAGTAGAGTAGAGCTAAGCAAGGCAAAGCTTAGCTAGCATTGGTTAGGCTTGGCATCAATAGAGTAGTGTAGAGTAGAGTATAATAGAGCTCGATTCAGATTGGCTAAGCTAGGCTAGAGTAGAGTAGAGTATAACAGAGTAGAGTTGAGCAGAGTGGAGTAGAGCAAAGAAGAGCATAGCAAAGTAAAGAATAGTAGAGTAGAGTAGAGAAGAGTAGAGTAGTGTAGAGAAGAGAAAAGCAGAGTTGAACAAAGTAGAGTAGAATAGAGTAGAGCTTGGTTAAGTTAAGCAAGGCAAGGTTAGGTGAGGTTAGAGTAGAGTATAGTAGACTTTATTAGGGTAGAGTTGTCTAGAGTAGAGTATACCTAAGTTATGATAGGCTAGATTAGGCTAGGCTTTGCTAATATAGAGTAGAGTAAAGTAGAGCAGAGTAGAGTAGAGTAGAGTAGAGTAGAGCAGAGTAGAGTAGAGCAAAGTAGAGCAGAGCTAGGTCAGGCTAGGCTCAGTTAGGCTTGGCTTGGCTAAGCTAAGTTAGGTTAGGCTAGAGTCAAGTAGAGTTGAGTAAAGTAGAGTATAGTAGACCTATGTTAGGCTAGGCTAGGATAAAGTAAACTATAATACAATAGAATAGAGTTAAGCAGAGTAAAGTAAAGCATAGTAGAGTAGAGCAGTGTTGAGTAGAGCAGAGTTGAGTAGAGCAAAGTAGAGCAGAGCTAAGTTAAGCTAGGCTAAGCTAGAGTAGAAAAGAGTATAGTAGAGTAGAGTAGGGCTTCGTTAGGCTAGGCGAGGAAAGGCTAAGCTAAACTAGGCTAGAGTAGAGTAGAGTAGGTGGAGTAGAGTAGAGTAGAGTAGAATAAAGCAGAGCAAAGTAGAGCAGAGCTAGGTTAGGTAAGGCTAGGTGAGGCTTGAGTAGAGTAGAGTAGAGCTAAGTTAAGCTAGGCTAGGCTAGGCAAGGTTATAGTAAAGTAGAGTAGAGCTGACCTCGATTAAGTTAGGGTAGGCTAGAGTAGAATAATAGAGTAGAGTAGAATAGAGTAGAGCTAGGTTAGGCTAGGTAAGTTTAGGCTAAGCTAAGCTAGGCTAGAGTAGACTAGACTAGACTAGACTAGAGTAGAATAGAGTAGAGTAGAGTATAGTAGAGTATAACAGAGAAGAATAGAGGAGAGAGTATAATAGAGTAGAGCTGAGTAGAGTAGAGTAATGAAGAGTAAAGTAGAAGAGAGTAAAGCAAAGCAAAGTAGAGTAGAGTAGAGTAGTACAAAGTAGAGCAGAGTAGAGCAAAGTACAGAATAGTAGAGTAGAGAATAGAAAAGTAAAGTAAAGAAAAATATAATAGAGCTAAGTTATGCTTGCTAGGCTAGGATAGGCTAGGCTAATCTAGGCTAAAGTAGAGTAGTCTAAGGTAGAGCAGTGTTGAGTAGAGCTAGGTTAGGCAAAGCTAGGTTTGGCTAGGTTAGAGTAGAGTAGAGTAGAGTGAAGTAGAGTAGAGTAGAGTAGAGTAAAGTAGAGTAGCATAGAGTAGAGCTAGGTTAGGTTGGGTTAAGTTTGGCTGGCCTAGACTATAGTAGGCTATACAAGGCCAGGTGTAGAGTAGAGTGTAATAGAGTAGAGTAGAGCAGACCAGACTATAGGAGAGTTGAGCAGAGTATAGTAGGACAGAGCAGAGTAAAGCAGAGGAGACCTAAGTTAGCTAAGATAGGCTAGGCTAGGCTAGGTTAGGTTAGGCTAAGGTAGTCTAGGTTAGAATAAAGCAAAGTAAAGTAGAGTAGAGAAGAGTAGAGTAGGGTAAAGTTGAGTAGAGTAGAGCAAGGGTAGGCTAGGCTAACTTTGGCTAGGCTAAGATAGGCAGGGCAAGGCTAGGCTTGGCAAGAGTAGAGTATAGTAGAGTAGAGCAAGGTTATGCTTTGCTAGGCTAGGCTAAGCTACATTATAGAGCAAAGTAGGGTAAAGTTGAGCAGAGTAGAGTAGAGTAAGGAAGAGCATAACAGAACTGAGTGGAGCATAGTAGAGCAGAGTAGAGAGAGTTAACTTAGGCTAGGCTAGGCAAAGCGAAGCTAGGCTAGGCTAGATTAGAGTAGAGTAGAGTTAGAGTGAGGTTAGGCGAAGCTTGGCTTGGCTAGGGTAAGCAAGGGTAGGCTAAGCTAAGCGAGCTTAGGCTAGAGTAGAGTAGAGTAGAATAGAGTAGCATGGAGTAGAGTAGAGTCGAATAGAGTAAAATAGAGCTTGGTTAGGCTATGCTAAGCTTGGGTAGGCTAGAGTAGAGTAAAGTTGAGTCGAGTAGAGTAAAGAATAGTATAGTAAAGTAGAGTAAGATATAAAAGAGTATAATAGAGAAGATTAAGGTAGAGTAGAGTAGAGTGGAGTAGAGTAGAGTAGAATGGAGTAGAAGAGAGGAGAAGAGAGAAGAGAAGAGAAGAGGAGAGGAGAGGCGAGGGTAAGAGAGAAGAAGAGAGCATAGCAGTGTAAAGTAAAGTAGATTAAAATAGAGAAGAGTAGAGCATAATAGAGAATAGCAAAACAAAGCGAAATATAATAAAGCAAAGCATAGTAGAGTAAAGTAGAGAAAAGTAGAGGAGAGTAGATCAGAGTAGAGAAAAGTAGAGTAGAGTAAAGAAGAATAAAGCATAATATAGTAGAGCTAGGTTAGGCTAGGCTAGGCTAGGCAAGAGTAGAGTGGAGTACGATAGAGTAGAGTAGAGTAGTGTATAGTAGAGCTAAGTCAAGATAAGCTAGGTTAGGTTGTGCTACTCAAGGATAGGCTATGCCAGGCAAGAGTAGTTCAGAATATAGCATAGTAGAGTAGAGAAAAGCATAACAAAGAAAAGTAGAGTAGAGTGAAAGAGAGCTAAGTTACGCAAGGCTAGGCTAGATTAGGGTAGAGCAGGGTAGAGTAGAGTTAGGTTAAGTAAGGCTATTCTAGGATAAAGTAGAGTAAAGTAGAGTAGAGTAGAGTAAAATAGATTATAGTAGAGTAGAGTACAGTAGAATAGAGTAGAGTAAAGTTGAGTAAAGTTTAGGTTAGGGAATTATTAAGTAGAGTAATGCAGAGACGAATATAGTATAGTAAGAGTATAGTAGAGTAGAGTAGAGTAGTACTTAACTATGCTAGGTTAGAGAAAAGTAGAATAAATTAGAGCATAGTATATTAGAGTAGAGTAAAGTAGAGTAAAGTAGAGTATAGTAGAGTAGAGTAGAGTATTGTAAAGTATAATATAGTAGAATAGAGTATTGTAGAGTAGAGCTTGGTTAGGCTAGGCTATGTTAAGCTAAGCTAGGCAAGGCAAGGTTAGGCTATGCTAGAGTACAATAAAGAAGAATAGAATAGAGTAGAGTAGAGTTGAGCTAGATTAGGTTAAGCTAGGCTTGGCTAAGCTAGGCTAGAGTAGAACTGAGTAGAGTAGAGTAGAGCAAAGCAGAGTAGAGTAGAGTTTGGTTAGGCTTGGCTAGGCTAAGCGAGGCAAGGCTAAATTGGAGTAGAGTTGAGTTGAGTAGAGCTAGGTTAGAGTATAGTGGAGTAGAATAGAGTAGTATATAGTAGAGTGTAGTAGAGTATAGTAGGGTAGAGTAGAGTAGAACATGGTTAGGGTAGGCTAGGCTAGGCTAGGTTCGGTTAGGTTAAGCTAGGCTAGGCTAGAGTAGAGTAGAATAGTATTGAGTAGAGCAGAGAAGAGTAGAATATAGAAGAGTAAAGTAGAGTAGAGCTAGGTTAGGTTAGCCTAAATAAGGCTAAGTTGGGGTAAAATATAGAAGAGTAGAGTAGAGCTAAGCAAAGCAAAAGAAGAGTAGAACAGAGTAGAGTAGAGTAGAGCACAGCAGAGAAGAGTAGAGTGGAGTTGACTTTGGTTAGACTATGTTAGGCTAAGTTAGAGTAGAGTTGAATAGAGTAGAGTAGAGTAGAGCAGAGTAGAGTAGAGTATAGTAGAGTAGAATAAGATTAGGTTAGGCTATGTTAGGTTAGAGTAAAGTAGGGTAAAGTAAAATAGAGTAGAGTGGAGAAGAGTAGAGCTAGGTTAGGTTAGGCTTTGCTAGAGAAGCATAGAGTAGAGTTGAGTAGAGTAAAGTAGAGCTTGATGCAACTAGGCTAGGCTGGGCTAAAGTAGAGTAGAGTAGAGTAGAGGAGAGAAGAGCAGAGTAGAGAAGAGCAAAGCAACGTAAATAATAGTAGAGTAAAGCAGAGCAGAGCAAAGTTAGGCTAAGGTAGGATATGTTAGAGTAGGGTAGAGAAGAGTTGAGTAGAGCTAGGTTAGGTTAGGCTAAACTTAACTAAGCTTTGCTAATATAGAGTAGAGTAAAGCAGAGTAGAGCAGAGCTAAGTAGGGTAAAGCAGAGCAAAGTAGAGTAGAGCAGAGATGAGCAATTTGGAGTAGAGCTAGGTTTAGCTAGGCTAGCCTTGGTTGGTTAGGCTAGAGTCGAGAAGAGTAAAGTTTTGTTGAGTAGAGCTATGTTTGGTTAGGCTAGGCTAGGCTAGTCTATAGTAAAGTATTGTTGAGTAAAGCAGAGTAGAGTAGAGTGGAGCATAGTAGAGTAGAGTAGAGTTGTATAGAGCAAAGTAGAGTAGAGTAGAGCAGAGTAGAATAGAGTAGAGTAGAGTAGAGTAGAGCAGAGAAGAGTAGAGCTAGGTTAAGCTAGGCTGGGCTAGAGTAGAGAAGAGTAGAGTAGACTGGAGTAGAGTAGAGTAGAGCTTGGTTAAGCTAGGCTAAGAAAAGCTAAGCTAAACTATGCTAGAGTAGAGTAGAATATAGTTTCATACAGTAGAGCAGAATAGAGTAGAGTAGAGCAAAGAAGAGAAGACAAAAGGAGAGCAGAGTAGAGTTGAGTTGAGTTTAGCTAGGCTAGGCTAGGCTTGGTAGAGTTAGGCTAGAGTAGAGTGGAGTAGAGCTAAGTTAGGCAACTCTAGGCTAGGCAAGGTTAGAGTTGAGTAGAGGGGAGTAGAAAGAGTAGAGCTAAGCTAGGTTAGGTTAGGATAGACTAGACTAGAGTAGTAGAGTAGAGTATAATAGAGTTGAGCTAGGTTAGTTTAGGTTATGCTAGGCTAGAGTAGAGTGGAGTATAGTAGAGTAAAGTAGAGTAGGATAGAGTAAAGCTGAGTAAAGAAGATAAGAGTAGAGTATAGAGTATAACAAAGAAGAGTAAAGTAGAGAAGAGTAGAATAGAGTAATGTAGAGTAGAGCAGAGTAGAGTAGAGCAAAGTAGAGTAGTGAAGAGAGGAGAAGAGAAGTACAAAGTAGAAAAGAGAAAAGCAGAGTAGAGTAGAATAGTGAATAGAAAAGTAGAGCAAAGTAGAGTAGAGAAGAGCAGAGTAGAGTAGAGTAGAGTGGAGTAGAGTATATTGGAGTAGAGTATAGTAGAGCAGAGCAGAGTATAGCAGAGCTAACTTAGGCTATGCTAGGCTAGGCTTGGCAAGGCTAGGCTAGAGTAGAGTGGAGTAGAGCAAGGTTAGGCTAGGCTTGGTTAGGGTAGGCTAAGTTAAGCTAGGTTAGGCTAGAGTAGAGAAGAATGGAGTAGAGTAGAATGGATTAGAGCTTGGTTAGGCTAGGCTAAGCGAGGCGAGGCAAGAGTAGAGTAGAGTAGAGAAGAGTAGAGTAGAATAGAGCGGAGTAAAGTAGAGCAAAATTGAGTAGAGTAGAGGAGAGCAGAACAAAGTAGAGTAGAAGAACTGAGTAGAGTAGAGTAAAATAGAGTAAACTAGAGTAGAGTACTATAGAGCAAGGCAGAGTAGAGCAGAGTGGAGCAAAGTTGAGTAAAGAAAAGCAAAGCTAGGTTATGCTAGGATAGGCTAAGATAGAGAACACAAGAGTAGAGTTGAGTTGTATAGAGTAGAGTAGAGTAGTGTAGAGTAGAGCTAAGTTAGGCTAGGCTAGACTAGGCTAGGATAGGCTAAGCTAAGCTAGGCTAGGCGAGGCTAGAGTAGAGTAGAGTTAAATTAGGCTAAGCTAGGTTAGGCTAGAGAGATTAAAGAAGAGTATAATATAGTTGAGTAGAGTAAAGTAGATTAGAGCAGAGTATAGTGGAGTAGAGGAGAGTGGAGCAGAGTAGAGAAAAGTAGTGCAGAATAGAGCAGAGTAGAGTAGAGCTAGGTTAGGCTAGGCTAAACTAGACCAGAGTAGAGTAGAGTAAAGCAGAGTAGAATAGAGTATAATTAAGTAGAATGGAGCAAACCAGAGTTTTTTAGGATAGGTTAGGCTAGGCTAGGTTAGAGTAGAATAGAGTAAAAAAGAGCTACATTAGTTTTGGCTAAGCTAGGATAGGCTATTGTAGGTTAGAGTAGAGTAGAGTAGGTTGGGCTAGGTTAGGTAAGGCTTGGCTAGATTAGAGTAGAGTATAAGAGAGCAGAGTTGAGTAGAGTAGAGAAGAGCAAAGAAGGGTAGAGTAGAGCTGAGTGGAGTAGAGTAGAGAAGAAAAGAATAGAGCAGAGCAAAGAAGAGTTAAGTTAAGCTAGGCATGGCTAGGTTAGGCTAGAGTAGAGTAGATTAATGTAGTGCTAGGTTGGGTTAAGCTAGGCAAGCTTAGAGTAGAGTAGAGAAGAATACATTAAAGTATAGTAGAGCTAGGTTAGGCTAGGATAAGGTAGGCTAGGCTCAGTAAGGCTTGGCTAGGGTAGAGTATAATAGAGTTTAGCTGAGTAGAGTAGAATAGAGGAGAGTAGAGTAGAGTAGAGTAGAGCAAAGTAGAATAGAAGAGACTAGAGCAGAGCAAAGTAGAGTAGAGTAGAGAAGAGTAGAATAGAGTAGAGCAGAGAAAAGCATAACAGCATAGAGTAGAGCAGAGTAGAGTAGAGTAGAGTGGAGCTATGTTAGGCTAGGCTATAGTAGACTATAGTAGAGTAGAGTTGAGTAAAGTAGAATAGAGTATGTTAGATCTAAGTTAAGCTAAGCTATGCTAGAGTAGAACAAAGTAGAGTAAAGTAGAGTAGAGCAAAATAGAATAGAGTAGAGTAGAGTAGAGCAGAGTAGAGTAGACTAGAGCAGAGGAGAGATTAGAAGAGCAAAGTAAAGAAGAGTAGAAAAAGGTAGAGTAGGGTAGAGCTAAGGTAGCTTAGGCTAAGCTGGGTTGAGTGGAGTATAGCTAGGTAAGGTTAAGCTAGGCTAGGTGAGGTTAGAATAGTGTAGAGTAGAGTAGCAGTATATATAGTAGATTAGAGTAGAGTAGTGTAAAGTAAGGCTAAGTTAGGCTAAGTTAGTGTAAAATAGAGTAGAGTAGAGTTGAGTAGAGTGGAGGAGAGCAAAAGAGAGTAGAGCAGAGCTGAGTAGAGCAGAGCCAAGCATAATAAAGAAGAGCAGAGCAGAGTAGTGTAGAGGAAAGAAAAGAAAAGCATAGTAGAGCAGAGTAGAGCAGTCCAAAGCAAAGCCAAGTAGAGAAAAGCTAGGTTAGGCTGGGATATGCAAAGCTAGGCTAGGCTAGAGTATAGTAAAGTAGGGCAGAGCTATGTTAGGATAGGCTTGACTAGGCAAGGTTAGAGTAGAGTATTGTAGAGTATTGTATTATAGAGTAGAGCAAGGTTAGGCTAAGGAAGGCTAGCTTTGGCTAGGGTAGGCTAGGCTAAAGTAATGTAGAGTGTAGTACACTTGATTAGGTTAGGGTAGGCATGGTTAGGCTAGGTTAAGTTCGACTAGAGTAGAGGGCTAGGTTAAGTTCGACTAGAGTAGAGTAGAATAGAGTAGAGCAGAGCAGAGAAGAATAGATCAGAGCATAGTAGGGTGGAGATGACAAGAGTAGTGTAGAGTTGGGCAGAATAGAGTAGAGTAAAGTAGAGTAAAAATAGAGTAAAGTAGAGCAGAGTAGAGTAGAGCTAAGTTAGGCTATGTTTGGCAAAACAATGCTAGGCTAGGCTAGGTTAGAGTTGATTAGAATAGAGTATAGAAAAGCATAGTAGAGTAGAGTATAGTAAAGTATAATATAGTAGAGTAGAGTAGAGTAGAGCAAGGTTAGGCTAGCTTAGGTAAGGCTAAGCTAGGCTAGGTTAGACTAGGCTAGAGTAGAGTATAATATAGTAGAGTATAGTAGTATAACGGTTAGTAGAGTAGAACAGAGCAGAGAAGAGTAGAATAGAGTGGAGCAAGATAGAGTGGAGCAGAGTAGGAGAGAGTAGACCATAGTAGATTAGATTAGAGCAAAGTAGAGCTAGGTTAGGCAAAGATAGGTAAGGCTAGGCTTGGTTAGAGTTCAGTAGAGTTGAGTTGAGTATAGCGAACTCAGCCTAGGCTAGGCCAACCTAGGCTAAGTTAGAATGGATTAGAGTAGAGCAAGTAAGTAAGTAGAGTAGAGTAGAGTAGAGTAGAATAGAGTAGAGTAGATTAAAGTAGAGTAGATTAAAGTAGAGTAAAGTATAGTAGACCTAGGTTAGGCGAGGCTAGGCATGGATAGCATAAGATTGGCTAGGCTATGATAAAGTAGAGTAGAGTAGAGTAGAGTAGATTAGAATAAAATAGAGCTAGGTTGGGCTAGGCTAAGCTAGAGTATAATAGAGTAGAGTAGAGTAGAAGTAGAGTAGAGTAGAGTAGAGTAGAGAAGAGTAGAGCAGAGTAGAGCATAGTATATTAGAGCAAAAAAGAGAAGGGTAGAGTAGAGGAGTGTAGAGCAGTGAAGCGATAAGTTAGGCTAGGCTAAGCTAGAGTAGAGTAAAATATAGTAGAGTAGAGTAGAGTAGAGCTAAGTCAAGCTAAGCTAAACTAAGTTAGAGCATACTAGAATAGAGTAGAGTAGAGTAGAGCAATATAGAGCAAAGAAGAGCAGAGTAGAGCAGAGGAAAGAAGAGCTGAGTAGAGGAGAGTAGAGTAGAGTAGATTAGAGTAGAGCAACGTAGAGTAGAGCAGAAATAAGCAAAGCTAGGTTAGGCTGGGCAAGAGTGGAGTAGAGTAGAGTAGAGTGTAGTAGAGCTGAGCTTGGTTAAGTTATACAAAGCTCTGGCTAGGCTAAGTTAGGCAAGGATAGGCTAGAGTAAGGTAGAGTAGAGTAGAGCTAGTTTGGGCTAGGCTAGGCTAGGCAAGGATAAACTAGGCTATAGTAGAGTAGAGTAGTGTTGAGCAGAGCAAAGAGAGCAGAATAGTGTGGAGTAGAGTAGAGCAAAGGTAGAGCATGGTTATGCAAGGCTATGATAAGCTAGGCTAGAGTAGAGTAGAGTAGAGTAGAGTAAGGTTAGGCTAAGCTAGGTTTGAGTAGTGCAGAGTAAAGTAGAGTAGAGTAGAGTAGAGTAGAGTAGAAAAGAGTAATGTAGAGTATAGCAGAGTAGGTGTAGAGTATATTAGAAGAGTAGAGGAGAGGAGAGGAGAGGAGAGGAAAGCAATGGAGAGGTGAGAGGAGTAGATTAGAGTGGAGAGCAGAGTAGAGTAGAGTTGAGTAGAGCAAACAAGAGTAGAGAATAGTAGAGTAGAGTATAGCATAAAAGAGTAGAGTGAAGTAAGAGTATAGTAGTGCTAGGTTAGGTTAGGATAAGCAAGAGTAGAGTAGAGTAAAGTAGAGCTAAGTTAGGCTAGGCTATGCTAGATTAGAGTGATAGAGTAGTGTATAGTAGAGTAGAGCTAGGTTAAGTTAGTCTTGGCAAGGCTAGGCTTGAATAGAATAGAGTAGTAGAGTAGAGTAGAGTATGGTATAGTAGAGCAGAGTAGAGGAGAGAAAAGTAGAGTAGAGCAAAGTAGAGTAGATTAAAGTAAAGAAGAACAGAGTAGAGAAAAGCAGGAGTAGAACAGAGTAGAGTTGAGCAGAGTAGAGTAGAGTAGAGTAAAGTAGAGCAGAGCTAGGTTAGGTAATGGCTAAACTAGGTTAGAGTAGAATAAATTGTAGAAAAGTAGAGAAGAGTAGAGTGGAGTAGTGATAAGCTAGGTTAGGTTAGAAAAGGCTAGGCTAAGCTAAGCTAGAGTAGAGAAGAGTAGACTGAAGTAGAGTAGAGTAGAGCAGAACAGAGTAGAGCTGAGTATAGTTGAGTAGAGTGGAGCAGAGCAGAGCAAAGAAAAGCAGAGTAGTGTGGAGAAGAGAAGAGTAGAGCAGAGTAAAGGAGACTAGTGTAGAGAAGAGAAAAGAAGAGCAGAGTAGAGTAGAGAAGAGCAAAGTAGAGTAGAGCCATGTTAGGCTATGCTAGGCTAAGCATGGCTAGAGTTAACTGGACTAGATTGAAGAAGATTTTTGAGTAGAGTAGAGTAGAGCTAGCTTATCCTAAGCTAAGCTAGCTTGGCTAGGCTAAACAAGGCAATAATAGAGTGGAGTATAGTAGAGTAGAGTAGAGTAGTATGGAGTAGAGAAAAGTAGAGCAGAGGAGAGCAGAGTAGAGTAGAGTAGAGTGGAGCAAAGTAGAGCAAGGTGGAGCATAGTAGAGCAAGGTTAAGCAATTCTATGCTAAGATAGGTTAGAGTAGAGTTGAGTAGAGAAAAGCTTGGTTAGGCTAAGCTAGAAAACATTAGAGCAAAGTAGAGTAGCATAAAGTAGAGTAGAGTAAAGTAGAGTAGTATAAAGTAGATTATAGTAGAGTAAAGTAGTGCAGAGTAGAGTAGAGGAGAGGGAGAGGTGAGGGAGGAGAGAAGAGTAGAGGAGAGGAGGAGAATAGTAGATTAGAGTAGAGTATAATAGAGTAGAGCTAAGTAGAGTAGATTAGAGCAGAGAAGAGCATAACAGAGTAGAGCGGACTAAAGTAGAAAAGAGCAGAGTAGAGCAGAGTAAAACAGTCCTAGGTTAGGTTAGGCTAGCCAAGGGTAGAGTAGAGTAAAGTAGAGGAGAGTAGAGTAGAGTAGAACTAAGCTAAGTTAGGTTAGGCTAGGCTTGGCTAGAGTAGAGTAATAAAGTAGTGTATAATAGAGTAGGGCTAGGTTAGTCTTGGCTAGGGTAGGCTTGAGTAGAGTAGAGTACAATATAGTAAAGTAGGGTAGAGTAAAGCATAGTAAAGCAGAGTAGAGTAGAGTAGAGTAGAGCAGAGTAGAGCAGAACAGAGTAGAGAAAAGCATAGCAGAGTAGAGTAGTGCAGAGTAGAGTTGAGCAAAGCAGAGCTAGGTTTGGCAATGGTTAGGCAAGATTTTAGTAGAATATAATAGAGTATAATAGTGCTAAGCTAGGTTAGGTTAGGGTAGGCTAAGCTTAGCATAGCTAGGCTAAGTTAGGCTAAGCTAGGTGTGGCTAGGCTAGCCTAGGCCAAGCTAGAGTAAGAGAGTAGAGTAGAGTAGAGCTAGGTTAGGCAAGGCAAGGTAAGGCTAGGCTAAGCTAGGCTAGAGTAGAGAAGAGTAGACGAATGTAGAGAAGAGCAAAGCAGAGTAGAGTAGAGAAGAGTAGAGAAGATTAAAGCAGAGTAGAGTAGAGAAGAGTAGAGTGGTATAGAACCGAGTAAAGTAGAGGATAGGGTAGTAGAGAAGACAAAAGCAATCTATAACCAGAGTAGAGGTAAGGCTAGAGTAAAGTAGACTAGATTAGATTTGAGTAGAGTAGAGCTAGGTTAGACAAGGTTAGGCTATGTTAGAGTAGAGTAGAGTAGAGTAGAGTAGAATAGAGTAGGGTAGAGTAGAGAATAGTAGAGTAAGGTAGAGTAGAGTAGAGTTAGGTAGAGTAAAGTACAGTAAAGCTAAGTTTGGCATGGTTAAGCTTAGCTTGGTAGGCTAGGGTAGGCTCAATTAGGTTAGAGTAGACTAGACTAGACTAGAGTATAGTAGAGTAGAGTAGATTTAGGTTAGGCTAGGGTAGGCTAGTGTATAGTAGAGTAGAGTAGAGTAGAGAGAAGCAGTGCAGAGTAGAGAAGAGCATAGTAGAGTAGAGTAATATAGAGTAGAGTAGAGTAGAGTTGGGTAAAGTTAGGCTAGGATAGGATGGGCTAAGTTAAGCTAGCTAGGCTAAGCTAAGTCTTGGTTACAATAAGTTAGAATAGAGTAGTGTAGAGTATAGCAGAGTAGATTAGAGTAGAGCTAGGTTAGGTTAGGCTAGAGTATAAAGTAGAGTAGGGCAGGGTTGAGCAGAGCAGAGTAGTGTAGAGTAGAGTAAAGCAATACAGAGTAGAGTAGAGCAGAAAAGAGTAGAGCAAAGCAGAGTAGACTAGAAAAGAGAAAAATAGAGTAGAAACAAATAAAGAAGAGCAGAGTGGAGCATAACAGAGCAGAGTAGAGCAGAGCTAGGTAAGGCTAAGCTAGGCTAGGCTAAAGTTGTGTAGAGTAGAGAAGAGGTAGGTTATGTTAGGTTAATATAGAGTAGAGTTTAGTAGAGTTGAGTAGGGTAGAGTAAAGCTAATTTAGGCTAGGCTAGGTTAAGCTAGGTTATGTTAGGCTAGGCTAGGCAAGGCTTGGCGAGACTAGAGTAGAGTTGAATATAGTCGAGTAGAATAGAGTAGAGTGGAGTAGTGTTGAGTAGAGAAGAGTAAAGTAGAGTAGAGCAGAGCTAGGTTAGGCAAGGCTAGACTCGAGTAGAGTAGAATAGAGTAGAGGAGAGTAGAAGATGGTATAGCAAAGAAAAAAGAGTAGAGCAGAGTAGAGCATAACAGAGCACAGCACAGCACAGCAATGCAGAATAGAGTAGAGAAGAGCAAAGGGGAGTAGGGTCGAGAAGAGCAAGGCAGAGTAGGCCAGAGCAGAGCAGAGAAGGGCATAAAAGAGTAGAGGAGTGTAGATTTGACTAGTAAAAAGTAAAGCATACTAGAGTAGAGCAAAGCAGAGTATAGAAAAACTAGGTTAGGCTAGATAGGCTAGAGTAGAGTAGAGTTTTGTAGAATAGAGTAGAGCTAGGTTAGGCTAAGTTAAGCAAGAGTATGGTAGAGTAGAGTATAGCAGTGTAGAGTAGAGTAGAATAGATCAAAAGAAAGCAAAGTAGAGTAGAGTAGAGCATAAATAGAGTAGAGCAGAGCAGAGTAGAGTAGAGTAGAGTAAAGTAGAGTTAGGTCAGGCTAGGTTAGGCTAGGCTAAGCTAGAGTAGAGTAAAATAGAGTATAGTGTAGTGATATAGCATAGAGCTATGTTAGGTTTTGTTAGGCTAGTCTAAGTTAGAGTTGAGTAGGATAAAGTAGAGTATATTAGAGTAAAGTAAAATAGAGTAGAGTTAACTTAGGCTTGGCTAAGCTAGGCTAGCTTAGAGTAGGATAGATAGAGAAAAGATAAGTAGAGTAGAGCTCAGTTAGGTTAGGCTAAGTTAGGTTAGGCTAGGCTAAGCTAAAGTAAGCTAGACTAAACTAGAGTAGAGTAGAATAGAGTTGTGTAGAGCAAAGCAGAGCAAAGCAGAGTGAAGTAAAGCAAAGTAAAGTAGAGTAAACCAGAGTAGAGCAAAGCAAAGTAGAGTAGAGCAGAGTAGAGTACAGTAGATAATAAAAAATTAGAGTGGAGCAAAGTAGAGTAGAGTAAAGCTAGGTTAGGCAAGGTTGGCAAGGCAAGAGTAGAGTAGAATAGAGTAAAGTAGAGTAGAGTAGAGAAGAGTAGAGTAGAGCAGAGAAGGGTAGAGCAAAGCAAAGAAGAACTAAGAAGAGTAGAGTTGAGAAGAGCAAAGTAGAGTAGACTAGAGTAGAGAAGAGAAGGGTATAACAGAGTAGAGGAGTGTATCATAGAGTAGAGAAAAGTAGAGCAAAGTAGAGTATAGCAGAGTAGAGCAGAGGAAAGCTAGGTTAGGCTAGGCTAGGCAAAGTTAACTAGAGTAGAGTAGAGTTGAGTAGAGTAGAGTAGAGTTGAGTTGAGTAGAGTAGAGCTTTGTTAAGCAAGGCTAAGCTAGAGTATAATAGAGCAGAGTAGAGTAGAGCAAAGCAAAGAAGAGTGGAGTAGAGTATAATAGAGTAGACTAGAGTAGAGCAAAGTAGAGTAAAGTAGAGCTAGGATAAGCTAGGCTTGGCTAAGCTAGAGTAAAGTAGAATAGAGCATAGTATACTAATATAGCATAGAGCTAGGTATGGTTTGGCTAGACTAGGCTATGTTTTAGTAGAGTAGCATGGAGCAGAGTATATGAGAATAGAGTAGAGTTAAGTTAGTCTTGGCTAAGCTAGACTTGCTTAGAGTAGGGTAGAGTAGAGAAAAGTAAAGCAGAGTAGAGCTAGGTTAGGTTAGGCTAGAGTAGACTAGAGTAGAATAGAGTAAGGTAGAGCAAAGCAGAGCAAAGCAAAGTAGAGAAAAGTAGAATAGAACAGATTAAAGAAGGTAGAGCAAAACAAAGTAAATTAGAGCAGAGGAGAGTATAGTAGATTAGAGAAAATAAAAATAGAGTAGAGCAGAGTAGAGCAGAGCAAAGCAGAGTAGAGGAGAGCAAGGTTAAGCTAGAGTAGGGTAGTGCAGAGTAGAGTAGAGTAGAGTAGAATAGAGCAGAGTAGACTAAAGCAAAGCGAAACTGGGTACAGCAAAGTAGCACAAAGTAGAGAAAAATAGAACTGAGTAGAGCAGAATAGAATATAATAGAGTAGGGAAAATTAAAGTAGAGTAGAGCAGGGCAGAGCAAAGTAGAGAAGAGCTAAGCTAAGCTAGGTTAGACTTTGCTAGGCTTGAGTAGGCTAGAGTAGAGTAGAACAAAGCATAACAAAGTAGAGTACAACAGGAAAGAGAAAATCAGAGTAGAGCAGCACAGAGTAGATTAGAGTAAAGCGATGTTACACTAGGCTAGGCTTGTCTAGAAATGATTAAGCTAGAGAATAATAGATTATAGATGAGTAGAGTATAGAAGAGTAGAGTAGAATAGAGTTAGTTAGGTTAGGGTAGGCTAAGATAGACTAAAGTTGAGTAGAATAATGTAGATATGAGTAGAGTTTTTTTAGGTTGGGCTAAGCAAGGCTAGGCTAGGCTTAGGTATGCTAGGGTAGTCTAGGCAAGGCTAGAGTAGAGAAAGTAGAGTAGAGTAGAGTACAATATTGCTAGGTTAGACTAAGCTATAGTAGAATAGAGTGGGGTAGAGCTAAGAAGGGTAAAGTAGTGTAGAGAACAAAAAAGAAGAGCAGAGTAGAGTAGAGTAAAGCAAAACAGAGCAGGGAAGTGCAGTACTGAGTAGAGTAGAGTAGAGTATAGTAAAGAAGAGTAGAGTAGAGAAGAGAACAATAGAGTAGAGGAGAGTAGAGTAGAGTAGAGAAAAGTATTCCAAACTAGAGTATAGCAAAGAAGAGTAGAATAAAGAGAAGTTAGGTTAGGCTAAGTTAGGCTAAATTAGGCTAAAGTAGAGTAGAGTATGGTAGAGTAGATCAAGGCTTGGTCAGGCTAGGTTGGGCTGGGCTAAAGTATAATAGAGTCGAGTAGAGTAGAGTAGAGCAAAGTAGAGTAGAGCAGAGCAAAGCAAAGCAAAGCAAAGCAGAGTAGAGCAGAGTAGAGCTAGGTTATGCTAGGCTAGAATAGAGTAGTGTAAAATAGAAAATAATTGAATGAAGTAGAGTAGAGCTAGGTTTGGTTAGGTTAGGCTAGGCTAAGATAGAGCATAATAAAGTAGAATGGAGTATATCAGAGTAGAGTAGAATAAAGTAGAGAAAAATAGAGTAGAGCTAAGTTAGGTTATGCTAGGCTAGGCTAAGCTAGAGAAGGCTATGCTAGGTTGGAGTAGAGTATAATAGAGTTTAGTAGAGTAGTGATTGTTTAGGCTAAGATGGTCTATGTAAGGATAAACATGGCTCAAGTAGAGTAGAGTGGAGTTGAATAGGGTATAGTAGAGCAAACTAGAGTAGAGTAGAACAGAGCAGAGTAGAGTAGAGCAGAGCAGGATTGACTAGAGTAGAGCATAGTAAAGCAGAGCTAAGTAGAGCTGAGCAACATTAAGTTAGGGTATGGTCAGCTAGAGTATAGTAGAGTAAAGCAAGGTTAGGCTAGGCTAGGTTAAAGTAGATTAGAGGAGAGTAGAGTAGAGTAGGGTAGAGTAGAGTACAGTATAGTGGAGTAGAGTAGAGGAGAGCTGAGGAGAGGAGAGGAGAGGAGAGTAGAGGAGAGGAGAGCAAATAAAAGTTGAGTAGAGGATAGCAGAGTAGAGTTAGGTTAGGTGAGGCTAAGCTAGGGTAGAGTATAGAATAGTATAGTAGAGTTAGGCTAGGTAGGCTAAGCTAAGTTAGGCTAGGCTAGGCTAAGCTTGGCTAGCTAGAGTAGAGTAGTAAAGTCGAGTACACTAGAGTAATGTAGAGCTAACTTAGGTTTGGCTAGGCTAGAATAGAGTAGAGTAGAATAGAGTAGTATAGAGTAGAGTGGAGTAGAGTATAGTAGAGTAGAGAAGAGTTGAGTAGAGCTTAGCTAGGTTAGGTTAGGCTAGCCTAGGCTAGAGTGGTAGAGTAGAGTAGAAAAGGGTAGAGTTAGGTTTTGGCTAGGCAAGGTAAGGCTAAAGAATAGTAGAGTATAGAAGAGTATAGAAGAGTAGAGCAAAGCAGAGCAGAGCTATTCAGAGCAGAGTAGAGTGGAGCTAAGTAGGGAAGAGTAGAGCAGAGAAGAGAAAAGAAGAGCATAGAAAAGTATAATAAAGCATAGTAGAGCTAAGCTTGGATAAGCTAGATTAGTAGAGTAGAGTAGAATAGAGTAGAGTAAAGTAGAGTAGAGTAGAGTAGAGCAGAGTATAGTAAAGAACACTAGGGCAAGGCTAAGCTTGGTTATGTTAGGATAGGTTTGAGTACAGTAGAGTAAAGTAGAGTAGAGTAGAGGTAGGTTTGGCTAAGCTATGTTAGGCTAAGCTTAGCGAGTCTAGGGTAGGCTAGGTTAGGATATAGTAGAGTTAGGTAGAGTAGAGTATAGTTGACAAGTGTAGAGTAGAGTAGAGTAGAGTTACGTTAGGATTGGATAGAGTAGAGTAAAGTAGTTTAGAGAGAAGTAGAGTAGAGTAGAGTAGAGCAAAGTAGAGTAGAGTAGAGAAGGATAGAGCAAAGGATAGCAGTGTAGAGCAGAAAAGAGTTGACCAGAGTAGTGCTAAATAGGCTTGGCTAAGCTAAGTTGGGCTAAGTTAGGCTTGTCTAGGCAAGGCAAGGTTAGAGTAGAGCAGAGTAGAGTAGAGAAGGGTAGAGTAGAGTGGAATAGACTAGAGTAGAGTAGAGTAGAGCTATGTTAGGCTAGGCTAGGATGGGCTATGGTAGGCTATGCAAGGTTAGGCTAAAATAAAGTAGAGTAGAGTAGAGTAGAATAGGGCTAAGTTAGTCTAAGCTATGCAAGGCTAGGCTAGAGTATAGAGTAGAGCAGAGTAGAGTAGAGGAGATAGAGCAGAGCAGAGTAGAGCAAAGTAGAGAAGAGCAAAGTAGAGTAGAGTAGAGCATAGCATCGTAGAGCTGAGAAAAACTAGGTTAGGCTAGGTTAAGCTAAGATTGGTAAGGCTAAGCTCGAGTAAGGGAGAGTATATTAAAGCATTGTTTGGGTAAGTTAGGTTAGTTAGAGTAGAGCATAGTATAGTAAAATATAGTATAGTATAGTAGAGCTAGGATAAGATAGGCTAGGCTAGGCTCAACTAGAGTAGAGTAGAGTTAGGTTAGGTTAGGCTAAGCTAGGCCAAGTTAGAGTAGAGTAGAGTAGAGTACAGTATAATAGGGTAGGGTAGAGTAGAGTAGAGTAGAGCCCACCAGAGTCGAGTGGAGTAGAGGACAGCAGACCATAGTAGAGTAGAGTAGAGCAAAAGAGTAGAGCAGAGTAATAAAATGTAGAGCAAAGACAAGCAGAGCAGAGTAGTAAAGAGCAAAGCAGACAAGAGTAGAGCAGAGTAGAGTAGAGCAAAGCAGAGCTTGGTTAGGCTATGGTGGGCTAGAGTAGAATAGAGTAAAGTAGAGTAGAGTAGTGTAGAGCTAAGTTAGGCTAGGGTAGGCTCGGTTTTTCTAGGATATGCTAGGTTATGCTAAGCTAGGCTAAAGTAGTGTAGAGTAGAGTAGAGTATAATAGAGTAGAGTGGACTAGAGTAGGGTAGAGTAGAGAAGAGTAGAGTTTAGTGGAGTAGAGTAGAGTAGAGTATAGTATAGTAGAGAAGGGTAAAGTAGAGTAGAGTTATGTAGAGCTTGGTTTGGCTAGGCTATGCTGGAGTATAATAGAGTATAGTAGAGTAGAGTTGAGTAGAGCAAAGCAAAGCAAGGTAGATTAGAGTTGAGTAGAGCAGAGAAGATCATAATAGAGTAGAGTAGAGTAGAGTAGTGCATAACAGAGTAGAGCAGAGTAGACAAAAGCAGAGTTAGGTTGGGCTAAGTTAGGCTAGGCTAGGCTAGGTTATAGTTGAGTAGAATAGAGTAGAGTAGAGTAGACTAGAGCTTGGTTAGGTTGGGTTAGGCAAGGCTAAATTAGAGAATAGTAGAATAAAGTAGAGCAGAGTAGACTAGAGAAGCGTAAAGCTGGGTTAGGTTAGGATAGGCTAAGCTAGGCTAGGGTAGCTTAGGCTAGGCTAGAGTAGAGTAGAGTAGAGTAGAATAGAGTAGAGCAGGGTAGAGTAGAGTTGAGTAGAGTAGAGCTTGGTTTAGTTGAGGTAAGCTAGGCTAGGGATGGCTAGGCTAAGCTAGAGAAGACTAATGTAGAGTAGAATTTAGTAGAGCAGAGTAGAGCTAGATTGGGTAAGGCTAGGTTAGGCTAGGCTAAGCTAGGGTAGAGCAAGTAGAGTAGAGTAAAGCAGAGCTGAGCTGAGCTGAGTAGTGCAATGTAGAGGAGAGTAGAGTAGATTAGAGTAGAGCAGAGTAAAGTAGAGCTTAGCTATGCTAGTCTAAGCTAGGCGAGGCAAAGCTATAGTAGGCTAGGCTAAAAGATAGTAGAGTAGAGTGGAGTAGAGTAGAGCAAGGTTAGGTTAGGCTAAGCTAGAGTGTAGAGGAGAGTAGAATAGAGTAATGCAGAGCAGAGCATGGCAAAGAAGAGCAGAGAAGAGTAAAGTTAGGTTAAGTTAGGCTAGGCTAAGCTAGGCTAGGCAAGGTTTGGTTACAATAGAGTAGAATGGAGTAGAGTATAGTAGAGTAGAGCTTGGTTAGGCTATGTTAGGCTAGGTTAGAATTGACTAGAGTAGGGTTGAGCATAGCACAGTAGAGTAGAGTATAGTAAAGTATAGTTAGGTTATCCTAAGCTAGGATAGGCTAAGATAGGTTAGGGTAGTTTAGGCTAGGCTATATGAGAGTAGAATGGAGCAGTGTAGAGCAAAACAAAGAATTGTAGAGTGGAATAGAGCTAGTTAAGTTATACTTGACTAGGCTAGGCTAGACTAAAGTATAGTAGAGTGGAGAACAGTATAGTAAAGCAAGGTTTGGCTTGAATTGGCTGGGGTAAGCTAGACTCGGCAAGGCTAGAGTATGGTAGAGTATGATAGAGTAGAGTATAGTAGAGTAGAAAAGAGCTAGATTCAGCTTGGCTAGGCTAAAGTAGAGTAGAGTAAAGTAGAGTGGAATAGAGCAAAATAGAATAGAGTAGAGTAGAGTAGACTAGTATTAATTAGAGTAAAATACAGTAGAGTAGAGTAGAGCAGAGTAGAGTTGAGAAGAGGAGATGAGAGGAGTGGAGAGGAGAGGAGTGGAGAGGAGATGAGAGGAGAGTAGACAGGAGAGGTTAGGAGAGGTGATGAGAGCAAAGTAGAGCTGAGTAGAGCATCATAAAGCAATAAGAGGAGAGCAAAGTAAAGCAGAGTAGAGTATAGCAAAGTAGAGCATAGCAGAGTAGAATAAAGTAGAGTGAGTGAAGCAAAGTGACCAAAATAGAGTAGAGAACACCATGACAGAGTAGAGGAGAGTCGAGTAGAGAAAAGAATGTACAGTAGAGTAGAGTGGAGCAGAGCAACACAGAGTAAAGTAGAGAGAAGCTAGGTTAAAGTAGGCTAAGAAAAGGCATAATAGAGAAGAGTAAGGTAAACTACAGTAGAGTAGAAAAGAGCAGAGCAGAGTCTAGCAAAGTATAGCAGAGTAGAGTATAATAGAGCAAAAGTAGAGTAGAGTTAGGTTAGGCTAGGTAAGGCTAGAGTATAGTAAAGTAGAGTAGAATAGAGTAGAGTAAAATAAAGTACAATAGAGCTAGGCTAGGCTAATTTAATTTAAAGTAGAGTAGAGTAGATTAAAGTATAGTGGAGTAAAATAGAGTAAAGTAAAGTAAAGCTAAGTTAGGCTAGGCTATGCTAGGCTAGGCTGAGCTAGGCAATGCTAGACTAGATTAGATTAGAGAAGAGTATAGCAAAGTAAAGTAGAGCTAGGTTAGGCTAGGCTAGGCAAGGGTAAACTAGGCTAGAGTAGATTTGAGTAGAGTAGAGCAAAGTAGAGCAGAGAAGAATTGAGCGAAGAGGAGTAGAGCAAAGAGAAAAGTAAAGTAGAGCAGAGTAGAGTAGAGTTAGGTTAGACTAGGCTAGGCTAAGGTAGTATAGGCTTGGTTAGAGTAGAGTTGAGAAGAGTAAAGTAGAACTAGGTTAGGTTAGGCTAGGCCAAGAAATATTTGAGTTGAGTAGAGTACAGTATAGTAGATTGGAGTAGAGTAGAGTAGAGTAGAGTAAAGTGGAGTAGAGCTAGGTTAGGTTAGGCAAAGCTAGGCTAGCTATAACAGGGTAGGCAAGGCTAGAGTGGAGTAGAGTGGATTAGAGTAGAGTAGGGCATAGTAGATTAAAGCTAGGTTAGTCTAGGCTAGGCAAAGCAAAATAAGGCTACAGTAGAGTAAAGTGGAGTAAAGTAGATCTAGGTTACGCTAGGTTAGGCTAGGCTAGATTAAAGTAGAGTTGAGTAGAGTAAAGTAGAGTAGAAAAAGGTTAGGCAAGGCCAGGCTAAGCTAGGCTAGGTTAGGCTAAGCAAGGCTAAAGCATAATAGTTTAGAGTGGAGAAGAGTATAGTAGAGTAGAGTAGAAAAGAGGAGAGCAAAGCAGAGTAGAGTAGAGAAGAGTAGAGCAAGGCAGAGCAGAGGAGATCACAACAAAGCAAAGCAAAGCAGAGCAGACCATAAAAGAGCATAACAAAGCAGAGCAGAGTTAGGTTAGGCTAGACTCGGTTAAGCTAAACTAGGCTAGGTTTGGCTTAAGTAGAGTAGAGTATAGTAAAGTAGAGAAGAGTAGAGTAAAGTAGACTAGAGCTTGGTTAGGCTAGGTTATGTTAGCTTAGGTTAGAGAAGAGTAGCATTGAGTTGAGTAGAGTAGAGTAGAGTAAAGTAGACTAGAGTAGAGCTAGGTTAGGCTAGGCTAGGCTAAGCTATGATAGGCTAGGCTAGGCTAGAGCAAAGAAGAGTAGAGTAGAGTAGAGTAGAGTAGTGCTAGGTTAGGTAAGCTAAGTGAACCTAGGCTAGGTTAGGCTAGAGTAGAGTACAGTATGACAGAGTAAAGTAAAGTAGAATAAAAAAGAGTAGAGTAGAGTAGAGTAGAGTAGAGTAGAGCAGAGCTGTTTAAAGTATAGCAAAAAAGAGAGGGAAAAGTAGAGTCGAACAAAGCAGAGTAGAGTAGAGCAGAGCATAGAATAGTAGAGCATAGCTAGGTTAGGCTACACTAGGCTAGGTTATGCTAGGTTTTTCTAGGCTAAAGAAGAGTAGAGTAGAGTAGAGTAGAGCTAAGTTGGGCTAGGCTATGCTAGGCTAGGCATTGAATGGCTAGGCTAGAGTGGAGTAGAGTAGAGCAGAGTAAAGTAGAGTAGAGTAGAGAAAAGTAGAGTGAAGCACAGTAGAGTAGAGCAAAGATGAGTAGAATAGAGTAGAGTAAAGCAAAATAGTGTAGAGTAGAGTAAAGTAGAGCAAAGTAATATAGAGCAGAGTAGAGATGAGTAGAGTATAGTAGAGCAGAATAGAGCTATGTTATGCTAGGCTAGAGTAGAGTAGAGTAAAGCTAGGTTTGTATAAGTTAGGCTAAGCTAGGTTAAAGTTTAGTAGAGTAGGGTAGAGTAAGGTAGAGTAGAGTAGAGTAGAGTAGGGCTAGGTTGGGCTAGGTTTGGTTAAGTTAGCCTAAGCTACCTAGAGTAATGTAAAGTAGAGTAGAGCAGAGTAGAGTTTAGTTGAGTCAAGTAGAGTTGAGTAGAGTAGAGTTGAGTAGAGTAAAGCTATGTTAGGCTAGGCTAGAGTGCAATAAAGGTGAGAATAGTAGAGTAAAGCAACATTGAGCTTAGCAGAGCATAGTGGAGTAGAGATAAGCAAAGTAGAGTAGAGAAATGCAGAGTAGAAAAAAGTAGAGTAGAGTAGCATAGAGTAGAGTGGAGCTACGTTAGGTTAGGCTAGACTAAGCTAGAGTAGAGTAGTATAAGGGTTGGTTAGGCTAGTTAGGCTAGGCTAGGTTAGAGTAGAGCAGAGTAGAGTAGAATAGAGTAGAGTAAAGTAGAGTAAAGCAGAGTAGAGTAGAATAGAGTAAAGTAGAACTACGTTTGGATAGGCTAAGCTAGGTTTGGCTATAGTAGGCTAGGCTAGGCAAGGACAGAGTGTAGTAGAGTAGAGTAGAGTGTAGTATAGTAGAGTAAAGTAGAGTAGAGTAGAGTGGAGTAAAGCAGAGCTTGGTTAGGTTAGACTAGGCTAGAGTATAATAGGGTAGAGTAGTAAAGAGTAGAGCAAAGCAGAGCAAGTAGAGCAAAGAAGGATAGAGTTGAGAAGAGTAGAATAAAGATGAGAGGAGCAGAGCAGAGCAGAGCAAAGTTGAGTAGAGTAGAGTAAAGTAGACCTAGAATACAATATAGTATAGAAGGGTAGAGTAGAATAGAGTAGAGTGTAGTAGAGTAGAGTATGGTATAGTAGAGTGGAGTGGAGTAGAGTAGAGCTAGGTTAGGCTAGGCTAAGTAAGACTAAGCTAGGCTACAATAGAGTTTTGTATAGTAGAGTATAGTAAAGTAGAGAAGAGTGAAGTAGAGTAGAGTAGAGTAGAGTAGAGTTGAGGAGAGCAAAGTAGAATAGACCTGAGTAGAGTAGAGTAGAGTTGGGAAGAGAAAAGTAGAGCAAAATAAAGCGAGTTGAATAGAGTACTATAGAGCATAGTAGGATAGGGTAGAGCTAACTAGAGCAGAGTAAAGAAAAGCTAGGTCAGGCTAGTAAGTCTAGGCTAGGTTAGGGTAGGTTAGAGTAAAGTAGAGTAGAATAGAGTGGAGTAGAGCAGAGAAAGGTAGAGTAAAGTAGAGTAGAGCTAAGTTAGGCTAGGCAGGGATAGGCTATGTTGGAGTAGAGTACAGTAAAGCAAGGTTAGGCTAAAGTAGGCTACGTTAAATAAGGCTAGAGTAGAGTAAGGTAGAGTAGAGTAGAGTAGAGCAAAATGGAGAAGAGGAGAGTAGAGTAGAAAAGAGAAGAGCTTAGTAGAGCATATTAGAGTAGAGTAGAGCAGAGTAGTGTAGAGTAGAGAAAACTAGAGCAGGGTAGATCAAGATAGAATAGAGCAGTGTAGAGTAGGGTAGAGTAGAGTAGAGTAGAGCAGAATAGAGTAGAGTAGAGCAGAGTAGAGTAGAGTAGAGAAAACTAGAGCAGGGTAGACCAAGATAGAATAGAGCAGTGTAGAGTAGGGTAGAGCTATGTTTGGGTAGGCTCGACTAGGTTAGGCTAGGTTAGAGTAGATTAGAGTACAACTAAGTTATGCTAGGCTAGGTTAGAGTAGTGTAAAGTAGAGTAGAGTAGAGTGCAGTAGAGTAGAGCTATGTTGGGCTAGGTAAGGCAAGGCTAGGCATGTCAAGGTTAGGCTAGGCTAAGCTACAGTAGAGTAGAGTAAAGTAGAGCAACGTTAGGCTTGGTTAGGCTAAAGTACAAAAGAGTATAGTAGAGTAGAGTAGAGTATAAAAGAATAGAGTAGAGTAGAGCTGAGCATTATTGAGTAGAGTAGAGTAGTGTAAAGTAGAGCAAAGTAGAGTAGGCTAGACCAAAGATGAGTAGAGCAATGTTAGGCTAAGCAAGGCTAGGTTAGGCTACATAATGCAAGGTTAGGCTAGGTTAAAGTATAGCATAGTAGAGTAGAGTAGAGTAGACAGAATAAATTATAGTAGAATAGAGTGGAGTATAGTAGAGTAAAGCAAGGTTATGCTAGGGTAAGCTAGGCTACGATTGGTTAGTCTTAGCTAGGCTAGAGTAAAGTAGAGTGTAGTAGAGTAGAGTAGATCTTGGTTAGGCTAGGCTAGGCTAAGCTAGAGTAGAGTAGAGTAGAGTAGAGCAGAGAAGAGAAGAGTAGGGTAGAGTAGAGCAAAGCAAAGTAGAGTAAAGTAAAGCAGAGTAAAAAAGAGTAGAGCAGAGTAGAGTAAAGTAGTGCAAAGTAGAGAACAGCAAAGAAGAATAGAGTAGAGGAGAGTGGAATAGAATAGAGCAAAGTAGAGCAAGGTAGAGCAAGGTAGAGTAAAGTAGAGCTAAGTTAGGTTATGCTAGGCTAAAAAAAGGCTTGGCTAGGTTAGGGTAGAGCAGAGTAGAGTAGGGTAGAGTAGAGTATGTTAGAGTAGAGTATAATATAGTATACTAGAGTAGAGTCAAGTTGAGTAGAGCTAAGTTTGGCTAGGCAAGGCAAGGCTAAGCTATGTTAGGTTTGGATAGGCTAGAGTAGAGTAAAGTAGAGTAGATTAAAGTAAAGTAGAGTAGAGTGGAGTGGAGTAGAGCAGAGTAGAGCAAAGTAGAACAGAGCAGCATAGAGCAAGGCAAAGTATAACAGAGTAGAGCAAGGCAAAGTAGGTAACATATAGTAGGGCTGAGTATAGTAATGTAGAGTAGAGCTAGGTTAGATAAGTGTTGGCAAGAATAGGTTAGCATAGAGTAGAGTAAAGTAGAGCTAAGTTAGGCTAGGCTAGGTTTGGCTAGGTTAGAGTAGAGTAGAGTAGAGTGGAGTAGAGTAAACTAGGGTAGAGTAGAGTAGAGTAGAGTATTGTGGAGTAGAGTTAGGTTAGGCTAGGCTAGGACAGGCTATGCTAGAGTAGAGTAGAGTAAAGCATGGCTAGGCTAAGCTAGGCTATGTTAAATAAGGCTAGAGTAGAGTAGGGTAGAGTAGAGCAGAGTAGAGCAAGATGGAGAAGAGGAGAGTAGAGTAGAACAGAGAGGAGCTCAATAGAGCATATTAGAGTAGAGTACGGCAGAGTGGAGTAGAGCAGAGAAAACCAGAGCAGGGTAGACCAAAGATAGAATAGAGCAGTGTAGAGTAGGTGGAGCTATGTTTGGGTAGGCTCGATAAGGTTAGGCTAAAGTAGAGTAGAGTGCAGCTAAGTTATGCTAGGCTAGGTTAGAGAAGAGTAGAGTAGAGTAGATCAATATTAAGACACAAAAGAATAAAAAAATTACAAAATACATGAATAATAAATCTTTTCTTAGTCTAAGCTAAAAACACTCATAGCACAACTGAAAAATGTTAAAAATTAAATAATATATAAAAATAGTAATTACTTAAGATGCTAAAATTGTTGATTGTTAAAAGTGTACAAAATTATTAGTGAAGGGAAATAAATATTAAATTTAATTAAAAATTTAAAATAATAAATGAAACATTCATCAAAAAATAAATAATATAACAAATTAGAGGTCATTGTGTTATACAAACATTCAATAATATGTTTCGCAAATAAGGAAAGATTCTTGGCTATATTAATTTGTATTTTTCCTAAATATTGATTGTGTTTTATATTCTTAGTGACTATTTGGAAATAATGTTAGCAAGTCAAATTTGACTATATGCAAATATAATTTAGGATTGGCATGTCATTTTTATCATAACTTTTAATCTTTCATAAAGTAGACATTTTTATCTAACTTTTATTTGAAATGTCATATTGTCATTCTTTGAAGTTATTTATGTTTTTGTTAACACTAAAAAGTTATTCATTATATATTTGAAATATTTGAGTTTATTTGCTGTTGGAAATTTTTTTTATTATCTTGTAATATTTAATATTTAATTGATACGTTTAAGTGCATTTCAGGAAAAGACGTTATCTTTTAAGTAGTTTTCATATTTTGTGTTGTCAATCATTTTTTCCTCAATACAAAAAATTGTTTTTTGTAATATCTTTTTGAACAAAAAATATATCTCTCTGTAATTGTTTATCAATTGAATGTGGTGAATAATTTCAAATATTTCTATTTTATTTTCCAATACAATTATGATCTATTTCCTTTACATTTTAAATTTATGTTGTCAAATTTTCATTGTTTGTAACCATATATCAATTTTTTGGAAAAACTTTTATGTTTACAATTTAAACCGTTTAAATATATAACAATAATGATGCCCAGTTTTTATTTGTTTCATTTTAAAAGCCTATATAATATAATGTTAGGAATAACATATTCTCAATATTTTTAGCAAGTAATGTACTTATTTATAATATAAGATATTTTTATGTTAAGAATTCTATTTATTTTTATCTTATAATTTATTTTTAATTGTTGAATAAAGTTTTAAAGAAGTATTAAAAAACAAAATTTTTGCAAGTTATGTTTTTGGAGAAGAAATTTCAAGTAGTTTTAGTTTAAATAAAATTTTGCAAATAATGAAAGATATAACATTATCGATTTTTAAAATTGTAAAAGTTATTTCATAGTATGTGAAAAAAAGGTTCTCTTAATAATGCATTGACAAAAAATATATTTGTTCAAGTTAAACAATATAATTTAAAAATCAATAAAGAATATTTTATATATTCAAATTTTATAATGTTATAATCTCAAGAAATTGAACAATAATAATTATGAAAAAAAGGTAAGCATTTAAGTTTTTAATTGATATGTTAATAGTTTCAATAAATGATGGAGTAATAATTTAAATATAATATAAAAAGAAACAGAGGAAAATAATATGCAAATACAAAAATCAAAAAAACTCCAATGATAACAAAAAAAGTAAATTTTGAAATTTTTTTTGTAATAATTAATAATAAAAAATGAAACTAAAAGCACAACAAACAAAATATTTCAACAATGATAATAGTATAACAAACACAAAGTTTACCTCTAAAAATTATATAGAGAACATAACCATAAAAAGTCATATTTGTAATATCATTTTCATAACACACCAATGCATTGAGTAGCTATAATAAAAGGATTTAAAAAAGCCATTTAATGTAGCAAAATTTAAATTCTTGAAGACTATTTCAAATTGGATAATATTTTTAAAATGAAAATTGTTAATGTCTTACTCTAAATATAATAAATCAATTTTTTTTAAATAATTATCAATGACTTCAATTTTTTTAAATTTTAAAATTAACAACATAAATAAAAATTGAAACTATGTTGGTATAATTTAAAATGCTCAAAATGCCCCAAATAATCAAAACAATGTCCATATAATTTAACTTGGAAAGATCATTTCATTTTATATATATTGTCATTGTAGCGAAAAAATGTATTTACTAAAACATTTTAAAAAATTTTAAAATTCTTAAAATTGACTTTATATTTTGTGCATAAAATATTATACTTAAATAAAAATTCTTATTTTCTAATATACAAGAAAATGTATTATAAATTATTATTTTCAAAAATGCTAAAATAATAACTATAATAAGAGTTTAAAAAGTAATATCTTAAATAAAACAAGTCAAAATAGATAAGTATACATAAAAGAAATAAAATAAAATAAAAAGTTAGAAACATTTTGTTAATTGTTTATGAAAATAAATTTTTATTTTACTAATAAATACATTTTTTAATTAAATACACATAAAAAAACCTTAAAATTATAAACTAAAAAACTATTCGAAAAATATTTGTTTAAATCATTTACAAAGAATTTTTTGTTTCTTGGAAAAAGTGACAGTTGTAAAAAAAGAGTATTATTTCATAAAAAACTAAAATTTTGAATAGTTACATAATGCCTCAATAATGAAATACATTCATCATGATAAGCGCAATAAAATTGCCATGAAACAAACTATATAGCTAATTTATTTAAACTCTGAAATGTTAATATTTTATGGCATTAAATAACGTAAGCATTAAACTTGGGATGCTAAGCTCATCCTTAATAAAATGTGTAATGAAATTGAAGAATTATTCTGATCATTATTATTACATTTTTGTGTGTTAAGTTAACTAACATGACTAAATTGTAATAGATATTTTGAAACTATAGCATTCAATAATGATTTGTGATAACAAATTAAATTTTCATCTTTATTTTGCGTGATAATAAATAACCAACCACTTTGCTACCATTTTGAAAAGTATTCTTAATTACCATAACATAATATTATTCATGATTTTTTAATATTTTGTATAATTAATTATGTCTTATGATTACATGCTTTTATTGTTTTTATAACTTCCACATTTATTTTATTTTTTAATATTTATTAGTTTCATTTCCTTTCATCAAATATTTTTATTTGAATTATTTTGTAAAATAAATGTTATTGCAAAAAGTAATGTAATAATTTTGTGTATTATTAATTATTTCAATTGTCATATTATTTATTTTTATTTTTCCATAATTTTTATTTTTTTCACTTGCATATTTCACTAGTATTGATGATTATGTCAAGTTATTTTTGATATACAATATATATATATATATTATGATTATTTTGCATGCCCACTGATCTCAATGATTTATAATTTTGAAAATGTTTCATGCTATTAATCATGTCAAATCATTCGTTATTTGATGCAATTATGAAACATTTTTTTGTTTAAAATCCTTTCACAATTTTTGCTAATTTGAAAGCTTTTTACTGATAATATTCAATCTTACCATTTTTTGTACTAACTGGCTTACGAATATCACATTATTATATAAGAGATTTTTATTAGTTCCAAACTAGAAATTATTTTTTTTTTATTTACCTTAAACATTTTTCATAGTTTTCATCTCATATTTATTATATTTTAAAAATGAAAACATAATTGGTTTCAAATTATAAGTTAAACTTTAATTATTTAAATATTTAATTTCTTTTTCATTACCAAATAATTGAAAAAAATTGTGAGATATAAATGACAAATATGTAAGATTAAAAACCATATGAACATAATTTCTCATATGAAATATTTAAATTTCTTTATGTTTTATTGGTCAAGTGCTTTCTTTTCGCCAAACCAACTTAAAAGAATGTTTGGGTGCTACATTAAAAATTTATCTTTGAAGTATAACAAAAACAAATATCAATCTTTCAAAAGAAACAACAAAATTAATAAAGAATATAACATCATATTCTATTGTAAGACGTCGTATGCAATAAAACATGTGAAAAAAACATATAAAACATAAACTTATTTTGAATTGTAAATATTTCAAATATTGAAATCAACGTTCACAATATATAAATATTTTAATAGTTTATCCAATTTTATAGTTATGAAACTAACTTATATGTACAAAAAACATTAATAAAGTTTTATAATGTTTATGTAATTTCACATAATAAAATCAATTCTATAATTAAAATTTAACAAATATTATAATAAAGTAAAAATATATTTAAAAGGGTAAACGAAATAAAATTTTGGAATTGAAAAAAAATTAAAAATCTTGATGATTACAAGCAATTAGAGAGCTTTCTTTTGATGAGAGAATCAATATCAATTTGACCATGCTAACCAAATTTTTAAAATTTTAAAATTTAAGTGCACATAAAAGTTTTAATAAGACTTACGAATTTTTTAATCAATGTAAAACAATGAATACATCAAAATAATAAGAACCTTAAATACATACTCTTTGAAGTGTTAATTAATTAATGATATTTGTAATTAATATTTATTATCATTATTGCTTAATTAATATACAAACTTTTAAAAAGACTATATCTTCTTCATATAATTTTTAATTATTTCAAATAGTTTAAATAAAATATTATGAATATTTCTTTTGAACAAATTATTTTTATAATATATCAATTTAAAGCATCATGACAATTGATGAAAAGAATACATTGTAACATAAGTGAAAACATATAAAGTACCAAAACTTTATATTTGAAATTAATCATTTTTAATTTGCAATATATCAGAATAAGAGATCCTAATAATTCCATGAAAGCATACTAGGTAATGTAAGTATATATATATATATATATATATATATATATATATATGTACATTAAATTGTTGAAATAAATGTTACAATAAAGCTCAAAGGTTTCATAATTACTAGAAATAATGTCTAAACAAATAAAAATAGCTTACAAAATTATGTTTAAGGATAACAAGGCAAAAAGAATGCACAACTTTTACAACTATTTCAAAAATAGGGAAACAATAATCTATTTTATAAAGATAGAAAGATAATAAAAAAACATTTACAATGAAAGAGTTTTTAACTTAATGATAGTATTTTGCAATATTTACTAAAACATCAA
Organism: Vanilla planifolia; assembly: GCA_023846275.1. Taxonomy (NCBI): domain Eukaryota; kingdom Viridiplantae; phylum Streptophyta; class Magnoliopsida; order Asparagales; family Orchidaceae; genus Vanilla; species Vanilla planifolia. The sequence goes on from JAIUJO010000103.1 coordinate 1,098,216, forward strand.
AAAAATATATTTTAAAATATAATTTTAACAAATAATTAGCAAAATAAAGAAGAACAATTTTCATAAACATTGGAAAAAGAATAACTGAATTTAATGTAAAAAAATATATTGAAGTACTTAACTTAAAAATTCGAAGACATTTACCTTAGAATAAAATATAAAATACAAATCTAATTATTTAAGAAAGGGAAATATTAAATATGATGTATAATGAAAGAGCTTTTCAATTAATGTTAGTATAACAAATGAGTTACTAGAAACTAAAAAGATTTATATTTAAAAAAAAAAAATTAATAAATATCTAAAAATTAAAATGTTACCGACATATAACTTGTAATTACATAAAAAAGTTTGCTTACAGTAATGGACTATGGTACTATTGTACAACAATGTAAGAGGAGAGCTAAGATAAATATTTATGGATAGTGTTTAATGTTCATTCATTTCATTTATTTTTATTCCTTTTATTGAAGAAATTATTCAACAAAAAAATCGAGTTGTTGAAATTGTATTGTTTCTTATGTTAATTATGTGGTTTTTGCACCATATTTTGATGATAAAAAATAATTATATTATTTATTAAGTTTTTTTTATTAAGTGCTTCAAATGTTGAGTTTCAAGGTCAAGTAGATCAATAAATGATAGCGTTTAATCAATTAATTGACGGGTTAATCCATAATTGAGCACAAGAAAAAACCTTTGGAGGCACTACATAAGAATGGTCCAACTTTCAAATGTTGGAGCTTATGGAAAGATCTCTTCGTGTAGTAGTTTTTCTTTTAAAGCATGTCTTCTACACAATAATTTGGATTAGAATAGTTAAACAAGTCATTTCATACTCGTATTGCGTATAGATTTACTTTCATCCTACTCATTATAAGGGCCATTACTTTGTGTGATCTATATGTAAGTTAAAATATTAATCTCTACATAGTTAAATTATTCATAAGTTTAATCTTAAACGAACATGAATTGTAATCATGTTGGCATAAAGCCTTGTATTCAACACATATATAGGTCCCACAATAATATGCCCTTTAACACAATTGTTGTGGAGTTGAACAATAATTATGTTGCTTTAATTGATCATAAAATTGAAGTACTTCTAATTAATTTTATTTAGTAAATTTTTAGATTTTATACAACAAATTTCTACATTCATGGAAGAACTTATAGAAAAGTAAATATTAGATTCTATGAATATAATCTTGGTTAAAGTAATAGAATATTGAGAAATTTTTTTTAAATTTACCTTTAAGAATGTAAATTTTTTAAAAAATATATTAAGATTGATTGAAATCATTATTATAATACAATAAAATTAAAATTCTTTTTCTCTAAAATGTTTATTTAAATTTAATGATCTTAAAAAACATAAGATTCAAAGATTTAATCATTTTAAAAATCATTTTACCTTGATCACATCTTTGACAACCACTTTTCAATGTTACAAAATGTACATTAAGAAAAAAACCTTGCCCTAAAGCAAGGCATGAATCTTATGCTACATTATTTTGTCACAAATCACTCTTTAAACCTTTATGCACATATTAGAAAGTAAGGGACATTATGTTCAAAGCAAGCCATGAGTTAGCAAACCTTAAATATTGCACTTATTGTATACACAAGTAAAACCTATACAAAACTATCTCACTTGCAAATAAATAATGTGGGACAAAAATTCCCCATTTGTTTCACACATATCACTTCAAAAATTTGTAAGTGAATGGCACTATTAAATTTGAAGTTGGACTGAATGATCAAAAATTCATATTCCTTTTTAAAACACAGATCCAAATCCAGTTGCACGATCACACAATTTTCATGATCATTCAAATATTTTTCGTCTTTTAAAAAATGTTTAGTTTTAAATTTAGTCATTTAGTCATGCAATTTTTAAGTTCAGACTACGAAAATTTTATCTTCCAATCTAAACAAACAAATTTAAATCTAGTTATCTTATTTTTCATTTTCTTATAATGTAACAATTTAGATTAAAATCAATCATGGATCAATTATTTCATGACTAGCTGATCGAAAGCTCTTTTAGTCCCAACCTTGATTACTCATTTATAGCTCTTTGAATTTGTTTTCCCTTTTTTCAACATGTTGTTTTGATCATTTAAATCTTATAAAACATATTACCAAATTAAGTTTTAGTTAATTCTTTAAAGGGGTCTTTAACTCTTTTTAGCTTGTGAGCAAGGGACCACATTCCTGACCTAGCAATTGGAAGACTCCAATTCTAAGCAACCATTAGATAGAATTTTATGCTTTCAACCAAAGTTCTCTAGAATCTATGTTGTCTAGTATTAGATTTAATTATTGATGGAGTAATGAATGATATGGGGAGTGATCTGATTAGATACTTTTCATATGTTGAACCTTTATAGTAGGAAATTTTATGAACAAATCATTATTTAGTAACACATCATTTACATATCATGCACTATAACCATGTGAAGGAATTTTTCTTTATTTTCATTATTTGGCATTATAAGTACTACAACTACAACACCTATATTTTATTAGAAATGTTGCCCTCACAATAGTGAAAGGTTAATATCGTTCAAATAATGTCCATTTGTCTTTCACTTGAAGTAGAAGTTGAAGAAGAAGAAGTAGAAGAAGATGTAGACGGAGAAGTTGAAGAAGTAGAGGAAGGAGAAGAAAGAAAAGAAGAAGTAGTAGTAGAAGAAGAAGAAGAAGAAGAAGAGGGAGGAGGAGGAACAAGAAGATGAAGAAGAAGAAGATGTAGAAGAAGAAAATGAAGAAGACGAAGAAGAAAAAGACGAAGAAGAAGAAGAAGAAGATGAAGAAGAAGAAGAAAAGATGTAGAAGGAGAAGGGGAAGAAGGAGAAGAAGTAGAAGGAAGGGGAGGAGGAGTAGAAGAAAAAGTTTAAGAAGTAGAAGAAGTAGAAGAAGAGCAGAAGAAGAAGAAGTAGAAGAAGAAGAAGAAGAAAAAGTAGTAGAAGAAGAAGATGAAGAAGAAGAAGAAGAAGAAGAAGAAGAAGAAGAAGTTGAAGAAGAAGAAGAAGAAGTTGAAGGAGAAGAAGAAGAAGAAGAAGAAGAAGAAAAAGAAAATGAAGAAGTAGAAGAAGAGGAAGAACAAAAAGAAGAAAAAAAAGAAGAAGAATACAAGAAGAAGAAGAAGAAGAAGAAGAGAAAGAAGAAGATATAAAGGAACAAGACGAAGAAGTAGTAGTAGAAGAAGAAGAAGAAGAAGAAGGAGAAGAAGAAGAAGAAGAAGAAGAGGAATAAGATGAAGAAGAGGAAGATGTAGAAGAAGAAGTAAAGGAAGAAGAAGAAGAGGAAGAAGTAGAAGAAGATGATGATGATGATGATGATGGAGAAGAAGAAAAAGGAAAAGAGGAAGAAGATGAAGAAGACGAAGAAGACGACGAAGAAGAAGAAGAACAATTAGAAGAAGAAGAAGAGGAAGATGATGAAGAAAAAGAAGAAGAAATAGGAGAAGAAGAAGTAGTAGTAGTAGTAGTAGAACAAGAAGAAGAAGAAGAGGAATAAGAAGTAGTAGCAGAAGAAGAATAAGAAGATGAAAAATAAGATTAAGAGATCGTAGATGGAGGAGAGGAAGAAGAAGAAATAGAAGAAGAAGAAGAGGAGGAGGTAGAAGAAAAATGAACAAAATAAAGCATAAGAAAAAGTAGTAGAAGAAGAAGAAGCGGAAGAAAAAGTAAAAGAAGAAAAAGAAGAAGAAAAACAAGAAGAAAGATAAGATGATGAAGAAGAAGATGAAGAAGAAGAAGAAGAAGAAGAAGAAGAAGAGGAAGAAGATGTAATCATAGAAGAAGAAGAAGAAAATTACAAGAAGACGATGAAGAAGAAGAAGAAGAAGAAGAAGAAGAAGAAGTAGAGGAAGCAGTAGTAGTTGTAGTAGTAATAGAAGAAGAAGAAGAAGAGCTAGAAGAAGAACAATAACAACAACAACAAGTAGAAGACGAAGAAGAAGAAGAAGAAGAAGAAGAAGAAGAAGAAGAAGAACATGATGACAAAGAAGGAGAAGAACGAGAAGAAGAAGAAAGAAAGAAAGAAAGAAAGAAGAAGAAGAAGACGAAGAAGAAGAGGAAAAAGAAACATAAGAAGAAGAAGAAGATTATGATGATGAGGAAGAAGAAAATGAAGAAGAAGAAAGAAAGAAAGAAAGAACAAGAAGAAGAATAAGAAGTAGAAGAAGAGGAAGAGAAAGAAGAAGAAGAAGAGAGAAGATGAAGATGTAGATTAAGAAGAAGAAAAACCTGTAGTAGTAAGAGAAGAAGAAGAACAA